>CM060433.1:16486682-17686682 GCA_030545235.1 Helianthus tuberosus
GGTAGATTTGCTTCCAGTTAAATAAAAGGTCACAAGAGGTCAAGACTCTTCTTCAAATATTTTGAAGTCATCATCTTCCTCCTCCAAGCTCATAACTAGAAGCGAGTTAGAGTCGTTCCAGCTTGCCAAAAAATTCTTGTATCGGTTCTTTACTCGAAGATACAAACAAAAGTGGCTAAACGTTGACAAGCAATAATAATTGTCATTGGGTGGGTTTAAACGTACCCATTGTTACTTGTCATACCCTCTCCTTAAAAAATCATTTTAAAAGTTGTCAAATTCCCTCCCCCCCCCCCCCCCCCCCCCACCCACCAAAAAAAAATCTTAATTTTCTAACCGGCTTTGTTAAAATAAAAATAAAAAACCTTGAAAACATGACACAACTTTGGTGATAAAATTAAGATTTTCCTTTATGTAAATAATGAAAATAACTTGCATAAACTTTGGTTACAAAATTAAAATTATCATATAATGTGTCACACCCCAACCGATGGCGGAAATATCGGAGTGAGACGAAATAGATTGCTCGAGACATCATAACACTAATAATTGTGACAAGTATTTAAATAGTAAATTTCGTTTCATTTCTAAAGAATCAATTACAATAGTTTGAAGTAAATACAACATCATGAATAACGAAATACAATACAATAAGAATACAAATTTAAGTGTGTATCTAAGTATCCTACTAGATTCCATGCATCACCAACATCATCGCTAAACCTGCAACATGTTTTAAAAGTGTAGTTCAATACAAAAGTATTGGCGAGCATACAAGTTTGGTGCGTAGTATATAAGTATGAAAATGATAAGGAACAATCCACATGGCAAACCTAGTTATCAAGATTTACGTATTAAACTGGCATGCGATTTACAAGTCAACCCTCTGTTTACGTAAGTATGAATGAAATTTAACATGACCACTACTCCATGGGCGGTGCGTTACTCCTATAGCTCTATACATGTTAAATGGAGGGTCGTACGAAGCTAATGACAAGTTCATCATATAAGTATGGTCCAGAAAACACGAATCAAGCATAACAAATAGTAAGCATGTATTGGATTGTTTGTTTATGTATTTGCATAAGAATGTGTATAATAAGTGTGTTTTGTATATAAAAACATGTTACACCCAAAAGTGTGAAGACGGTAAAATGGGTCAAGTATACTCACAAAATTTGCATAAGCTTTCCGATTATCCAATTGTTAACGAGCAATGAGATTAGGAGATCGAATGTATAAGGGTTAAAGTTCAAGGTATGCTTAGAGTCGAGATTCGGAATTTAAAACACAAGAACATATGTATACGAAAGTAATCATCTTTTAACACAAAGTACTTGTTTTGACACTATGAAACCTCAAGGGTTAATGTTTTCATGAGTGGTATACTCATTAGAATCATACAAGTCTTATGTCTTAGATGATGTTATTCTAACACTTTGACGAATGAACACGAGTTCACCATCAAGGGTTCGAATGTTAAATAGTATATATATATAAGTACTATAGGTATTATTATGTCCAATAGTCAAGCATGAGGTATAAGATAAATCTTCATTTAGGTACCTCTAGTATCATGGAAATCATGTAGGAGGTAGGAAGAACAAGCTTCCATTTAGGTACCTCTAAGTGTTCACCACTACACTTGATGTAAAAACATACAAGGAAGGTCATGAACTATAAGTAATACAAGAATATAAACAACTACACTATTGAGAAATCATCAAGTAATGTGGAGATTTTATGTTGGACAACCCAAGTTAGTCCACAATCACACCTTCATCAAGCTTGAAGCTTGAACATCGCTTGTGGGTTAAAAACCCTAAACAAAACAGAATATATGTGAGGTTTAACCTCTTATTTCATATGTCTCAGCCCCGTTTTTAAGCCCAACTAACCATACAAGTGGTTATGCGCATAAGGACGTGGGTTTGAGTGAGATAGACTCAAGTTAAACAAGTATTAGTAGAGATTAATGAAATCAGATTCAAACAGTGAACTTTGGAGCCTATTTGCCGGAGTTCCAAGGACTTATTCACTGTGAAATACCCATGGAATCGAAGCTAAGGTCGATCCAAGTGTTCTGGAAAAAGAATGAGCTAAAACGGATAAGAAATGAGTGAGTTATGCTCACTTTAGTGAAGAAGGATGCTTCTGTCCGAACTTGAACTTGCAGCTACGATTTTGGATGATTGTGTAACACCCCGTGTTTTGAAAATCAAAGTCAAAGTCAAGTTTTATTGTTTTGACTACATTGACTTGTAGATGATCTATCTATTTTATTGCATTAGCTGTATTATGTGGAGAACTTATTAATAATCGAGATTTAATCGCTATTTATCGCATGTTTATCGCTTATCGAATCGCAATCGCAACTCGAATTTACGCACTTTGGTTATGATTTTATGTGTGTGTGCCTTTATGTGTTACTTGTGCATGTTACTATTTATGTTATGTTGTGGTGATCAATCGAGAACGCAATCGCAACGCTATCACAATCGAATCGCAAACGCTGAAAGTTAGATGTTTAGGATGATTGTGTATTAGATATAGTAGTTGGGATTAAAAGTAACTTGATAAGCACTCTATCGCATCGCTCACTCGAATCGCTTCGCAACGCACTACACGTGAACCGAAATCACAAAACTCATCACGTCGAGCACTCGAATCGAGTGACCAGCCGACCGAGCTGCCAGCCGACCGAGCTGCCACCCGATCGGGCTGCACCCGATCGAGGTGCCACTCGGCCGAGCTGTCACCCGGACGGGCTGCCACTCGATCGACCCGCCCTCTTTCCCCCTTTCCATTTTGGGAAACCCTATAAATACCCCTGTCAACATCACAAACTTACCATTTCTGCACCTCTCGTCCGACCAACGCTTCTTGCCCACTCACTTCTCTCACACACAAAGACAAGCCTTTTGTCTGGGGAACTGGACAAGAGACTGCCTTTCAAACCCTCAAGCACATGCTTTGCAATGCTCCCATTCTCACTTTACCCGACGGAAACGATGACTTTATAGTCTATTGTGATGCCTCAAACCTTGGTCTTGGTTGTGTTCTCATGCAGCGAGA
This sequence comes from Helianthus tuberosus, assembly GCA_030545235.1. Lineage (NCBI taxonomy): Eukaryota > Viridiplantae > Streptophyta > Magnoliopsida > Asterales > Asteraceae > Helianthus > Helianthus tuberosus. Next base: position 16,489,758 of record CM060433.1, read on the forward strand.
CAAGGTTATCGCCTACGCATCTCGTCAGCTCAAGATCCACGAGAAGAATTACACGACCCACGATCTCGAGCTAGGTGCAGTTGTTTTTACGCTGAAGATTTGGTGACACTACCTGTATGGTACAAAGTGTACGAACTTCACAGATCATCGGAGCCTACTACACATCCTCAGCCAGAAAGAACTTAATATGCGCCAACACCGATGGGTTGAACTTCTAACTGATTACGACTGTGAGATTCGTTATCATCCGGGCAAAGCAAATGTCGTTGCCGACGCCCTCAGCAGACGGAGCTATTTGCATAGCGTCCGTAATATTCAATCCCAATACGATCTCGAAACCCTCATTCGTGAAGCCCAACATGCTTGTTTTACCGAGCGCACTTTGAAGAAGGAACGAATCTACAACGATGGGGCCCAGCTAGTGAATAAGTCGAATGGGATATTCCATTAGCTGGACCGAATCTGGATCCCTAAGCGGACCGATTTACGACAGACCTTGATGGACGAAGCCCACAAATCTCGGTATTCTATTCATCCCGATGCCGATAAAATGTACCAGGACCTTCGCTACAAGTACTGGTGGCCGGGCATGAAGAGGGATATCGCTCTCTATGTGGGGAAGTGCCTGACTTGCTCTAGAGTTAAGGCTGAGCATCAAAGACCCTCTGGCTTGCTTGAACAACCCCCGATTCCTATATGGAATTGGGAAAGCATAGCTATGGACTTCATAACGAAACTCCCGCGAACATCATCAGGCCACGACAGCATCTGGGTTGTTGTTGATCGTTTGACCAAATCAGCACACTTCCTGCCAATACGAGAAGACTACAAGGTAGAAAAATTAGCCCGAATCTACACCGATGAGATCGTTTGTCGACATGGGACGCCTCACGACATCATCTCTGACTGTGACGCTCGGTTTACCTCGCGTCTTTGGGAAACGTTTCAAACTGCACTCGGTACTACGCTTAATCTAAGTACCGCTTTTCATCCCCAAACCGACGGTCAGACTGAGAGAACGATTCGTACCCTTGAAGATATGCTCCGTTCGTGTGTCATAGATTTTGATGGTAATTGGGACGCATACTTACCTTTAGTCGAATTCTCGTACAATAACAGTTATCATTCCAGCATTAAAATGGCACCATTTGAGGCATTATATGGAAGAAGATGTCGATCGCCTATTGTATGGCATGAGATCTGGCATTCGCAACTAACCTGTCCTGAGTTATTACAAGAAACGACTGACAAGATCCTCCAAATTCGAGACAATCTACTGAAAGCTCGGAGTCGTCAAAAAAGTTACGCCGATAGACGACGCAAGCCCCTTGAATTTGACGTTGGTGACTATGTACTCCTAAAGGTTTCACCTTGGAAGGGTGTGGTCCGATTCGGCAAGAAAAGGAAAGCTTGCGCCTCGATACGTTGAACCCTTTAAGATTCTAGAAAGGATTGGAAAAGTGGCCTATAGACTCGAACTACTGGAGGAACTTAGCAACGTTCACCTGACTTTCCATGTATCGAACCTCAGAAAGTGCCTAGCTGAGCATGATTTACACGTTCCACTAGATGATCTACAAGTGAACGAAACATTACACTTCGTGGAAAAGCCTGTCAAAATCATGGATCGAGAAACCAAGCAGCTCAGACGCTCACGCATTCCCATTGTGAAGGTTCGCTGGGAAAGCAAACGAGACGCAGAGTTCACTTGGGAACTCGAAAGTGACATGAAGGCGAAGTACCCGCAGTTGTTTGCTACAGCGTCGGCCTAATTTCGGGACGAAATTCCCTTAAGTAGGGGAGGCTGTAACACCCCGTGTTTCGAAAGTCAAATTCAAAGTTAAGTTTGATTGTTTTGACTACTTTGACTTGTAGATGATCTATCTATTTTATTGCATTAGCTGTATTATGTGGAGTACTTATTAATAATCGAGATTTAATCGCTATTTATCGCATGTTTATCGCTTATCGAATCGCAACTCGAATTTACGTGCTTTGGTTATGATTTTATGTGTGTGTGTGCCTTTATGTGTTACTTGTGCATGTTACTATTTATGTTATGTTGTGGTGATCAATCGAGAACGCAATCGCAACGCTATCACAATCGAATCGCAAACGCTGAACGTAAGATGTTTAGGATGATTGTATGTTAGATATAGTAGTTGGGATTAAAAGTAATTTGATAAGCACTCTATTGCATCGCTCACTCGAATCGCGTCGCAATGCACTACACGCGAACCGAAATCACAAAACTCATCACGCCGAGCACTCGAATCGAGTGACCAGCCGACCGAGCTGCCACCCGATCGAGGTGCTACTCGACCAAGCTGTCACCCGGACGGGCTGCCACTCGATCGACCCGCTCTCTTTCCCCCTTTCCATTTTGGGAAACCCTATAAATACCCCTGTTAACATCACAAACTTACCATTTCTGCACCTCTCGTCCGACCAGTGCTTCTTGCCCACTTTTCTTCAGATTTCTCGCGATTCTTGTAAGTTTTCCACCTAAATCTTGTACTTTCTCGATCTACACGCACTCCTACACCTTTCTATCTTTTGAATCTTAACTTTTAACCGTGAAATCACTAAGTTTTGAGGTGTTCTAGGATGATGTCATTATGGTGTTCTGAGAACTTCATGTTTTGGCTTCAATCCACCAAGAACAACTTGAATCTGAATGATTTCCACAAGAATAAACAAAGATCTTGCATAGATCTGAACATATTCACGGTGGAAAGGATTGAAAGATGAGTTTTCTAACTTTCTTTCAACTCTTTTACACTCAATGCACTCAAAACCGATAGAATTGGAGCTTGTTCTGATCTTCTACTCCTTCGTGTTGGTGTGTTGGTTCAAGATCTGAATTCTATCCATGAGATAACTGATTTCGAGTTAAACATGAAACACCGTCTCGAACAGTTAACTGGTCAGGCTAGGGTGATTCCTGTCCGATCAGGTTACTAAGTCTTGACGAGGTTTCTGTTGTCTAGCACGTTATCAAATCATCTCGAGAAAATGACAAACTATCAAAACAACCAAGGAAGAAGACGACCAGGTCATCTGGGACGGACTGTCATCCGATCGGATTGCCGTCCGATCGGATAGCCACCAGACCGGACTGCCACCCGATCGGACTACACCTTGGGACCCACACTCAACTTTTATTTTCAAACTTTTGAGGATTGAACATTGAACGAAATGCTGTCCGATCGGATTACCACCCGATCGGATTACCACTTGACAATGTGATGTTCTAAATTCAACACTTAAACAATTTTCAACATGTTCAATACGCAAGATTGCCACCCAATCGGATTGTCATCCGATCGAGTGACCGTCCTGCGGTGAACTTGTTCACAACCTGAGAAGCCTCACTAATCGGATTGCTGCCCGATCGAGCTGTTGTTCGATCGACCTGAAAGGTAGAGATACTTCTCTGTTTTCAAAATGCTACAACGAAAACTTCAAAAGTCAAACCATCATACACAAACACATCCATCCCAAACAAGGTAACAATCCACTCGCATGGTCGTCCGATCGGATGACCATTCGAATGGGTTGTCATCCGAGCGACCGGCCATCCAACCGGATTGTTGTTCGACCCACTGACTCCTTGTTTCTTTTTAGGCGTTGCTTATCTTTTATGCTATCGTTAACTGTTCAGGCTAAACCCGCTCTAAGCGCTCCCTTCAATCCATCATCATTGTGAGTATACTCGAACCCTTTTTGCTTTACGCACTTTTGGGTGTTACTTACGTTACTTATTCTAAATCACATTGAACACACTACTCAATACTTTAATGCTAATCGTTACCGCATGTTATACGTGACTTAATGAATGCTTGTTTGTTATGTTTACACATGGAATGCTGTCTACCTGCCTTAGAAATGATAGTACTATTAGTTTGGACTCAGCACCTGTTCACTTAGGGGTTGTTAAGGATAATTAGTTACATGGCTCACAGTGGTGAGTGTGTATCGCGAACTGCCTTGGGCAGTCAACCCGCAGTCATTGGTATCGATAGGTTCATGTCGATAACTAACATGCCTCATTTCACTCTGTGTACGTGCTGGTTATGCGTAATCGATTTCGAACTCTACTATGCTATTATTAAACTTGTATGCACACCTTTACACTATGTGTATTGACTTTTACTTTAACGTATGTGGCAGGTGCTTAAGATGTTTATATGCTTGGCTTGCTATGAAATCGAGGCTAGGAAAGACCTAGAACAATAATAAATTATCTGTACTAGAAATCTGAGTTGTCAGAACAGAACAATTTGACTAGATTTCATCTTTAATAATTATGTTACTTTTTATGTCATGGTATGGGACGTGATGCTTTAAATAATCGGTAATCATAGTTGTTATGGAAACTTCTGGACAATCTGTTTCGCTCAGTGCCACGCCCTAATGTTTCCGCTATCGGTTGGGGTGTGACAGATTGAGAGAGTTGTGAGAGTGTTTGTAAAGTGAAAATGGCTTGGGGAAGCTTGGGTTTATATAGGGAATGAATTAGGGTTGGGTTAGTTGTGTATTTAATGCCCAAAACCCGTTTAAACTCAAAACAAACTCAAATCCCGCTCAAATTCGCGAGCTGAAATGAAAAGTCTAATCTGGGGGTTTTCCCGCAGGCCGCAAAGAATTTTAAGGGAGTCTTCGCGCCCGGTGACAAGGGCTGGTGACCAAGTTTCATTTAATTGCAATTTGGCCCCTGAAGTTTGTTATTTAGGGTTTTAAGGTGTTTTAGGGACTATTCTCGCCATAAAAGCATAGTATAAAGGTAAATTAAGTATGAGGAACATAAACCAAGTATGATTAAGTGTATGAAGGTCGTATTTAAGTATCGTTTACGATCGAAAGACGTTTTATGCATAAGTTTCACGTATTTACAAATTTAGCACATAGTTTCCAAGAACTTTGAATATTTATCGATTATTTCACGAAATTGAATGTATGAGCATGTATAAAGTATGTACAACATGAAATTAAAGAAATACAAGTTTTATTTATAATCCAAGTCTCGGATTTTACAACGATTGCAAAGAAGGAACGATTACAAGAACGCAAGATTTCCAAAAATAGAATTTCAAGCAATGGTTTGTAAATATGGAAAGCATGAAAATGCAGGGCGTTACAGTCTCCCCTCCTTTAGGAAATTTCATCCCGAAATTTATTCAAGTGGTAGACTTGAAAGAGTTTTGGAAAAAATTTGAGACTTGGAAATTTTGAAACGTTTTGAAAAGTATGAAATTTTGGGAGAACAACAAAATAGGTTTGTAAAAGGATTTGTTTGGCTAAAATGGTTTTGAGGCATAAGCATGAGTGAAACGTGCATAGGTAAAACGATTTTGAATAGCTAAATTTGGAGTTCCTTTACAAATGTATTGTATTTACGAAGGAGGTCTTTATATAACGGTTTGAAATCAATAAAAGTGAGGTAGTTTGCATAGAAAGTTTTAAGGATGGTATAAAAATCACACATTTGTAAAACTGGTTTATTGAAAGGAACGTGAAGGTTTGGTACTTTCAAATAAAGGGATAATGGTCCACTAAGCATGTTAGTACAAGAATAGGAAGATAGTTTTAAGGTAAGGTGATAAGTTAGGATTCGAACGTTTAGACAGACTTGTTTGTGAACGGGGTTCGTATAGAAGGAAAGAATGATGGAGAATAATACGAGTATAGAAGTGAACGAGTGACTCTTAAGGAATGCAAGTATAAGAATGGCATAAGTGTTGGATAGATGAAAGTAGCGTGTTAATAAAGAAGTCTCGTCATGGATAATCGGATATAAAGCATTTGCGGGTTGTTTAAAGTTTGAATTACGTCCAAAAGGTCTGCAAAACACTGAATTTCTCATGGCACGTTTTACGAAAGTTTGGTAACATGGTGAAAATACTTATATATAGGAAGTACCAGTGGCGTATCCACCATGTTTTGACCACATTACGTTCGTCTCGTATTCGGTGTCATGTTACGTTCCGTGTCTCACCATACACAGTAGTACACTCTATGGTTCTCATGCGCTTATCACTATAATCTCGTGTGCACCCGCGATTATTTTGATCGTCGCATGATCCGCATAGCTTGTACTAGTTGAGTATGAATCAGGGTATACATAATTTAAAAAAATATAAATATAAAAATAAGCATGTGTACGTATAAGAATATAGTATATAAGCAAGTCCATGCTTAAGTATGTATGAGACCCACGCAAGCGAAACCCTCGGATTACACTCGCGTACAGGTACGAATGTATGAATCATGAGTATGAATGAAAGTATGAGCATAAGTATAAATATAAGTATGAATATGCACGTAAGTATAAGTATAAGCATGAAACGTATGCGTATAAGTGTAGGTACGAATAATAAAATTTACGTATATAGTGTACGTTGGGACATAGCGGATTTATGCGTATAAAAGCATTCAAAAGGTTGAGTATGTAAATACGAACGATATAAATGATGTTATCGCGAGATATCGACTAAAATGTGTATGATGATATGCATGTATAGTTGTTTAAACGAAACATTGAGTTTATCGAATCAAAATTAGATTGAGCTTGAATTGAAGGGTAGAATATAGTTTGTATATGTAGAGAACATAAAGTACTCGTTGGTTATGCATAACGTATTTTGTAATGAATGGAAATGCTACTTTTGTTTTAAAAGAGTTTACGTAAGTTGAAGATTGTCGGTCCCCATGGAGTCTTCTTGCCCACGTGTTTTGAAATTTGAATGACCAATTAAGCGGTGTAAAAATAGGAAAAAAATTAAAAATAATAGGTTTGTCTCATTTGCGTCGAAACAAGAAATTTTGAATTTTGGAGGTTCTTATGAAAACGTTGATCCTTAGAAAAGGGGTTACCAAAAGGACTTAGTGTTCATTGTAAGGGCTTTGACAAATGATTCGTTGATGTTGAAAAGAGTCTTTGGTAAAACGGTCTTATAATATCTATAAGATTTTATAAGTAATTGAGAAAGGTTGGTTTGATTTTGACTAAGAATGGAAGTCTTTAGTATAAATATATAATGTGAGTGCGTTTTTGTGATTAGGTTAATTAGGAATTTCAAGGGCAAGAGTCTCATTGGACCGATTAAGTTGATAGGTAGCATTTCGTAAGGTTTTGAAATTCGAGTAATAAAACATTTTAAGGCATGATTAAGATTCTCGTATGCATAAGTTGTGTGAAAAATAAATTGTAGAATAAGGAGTACGCTTGATAAAACAACGTACTTTTGAAATTGATATAGGTAGGTATTTTGATAAATGATAAATGATTAGGTATAAGACATGATCGGGTTTGCATAATAAAATATTTTGAAGGAAAGTTTTGGTAACGATCACCTAGGTAAGGGAATCTCCCCCAACTCGTCGGTGAGGTCGTTTTAAGAAAAGAAGGAGTGGAGCTAATCGTCAAGGTAAGAAAATCACTCCTATCTCGATGATATGCCTCCATTTTGGTGTTACAAAGAATGTAAACAAAATTGAGTGACGTTTTGAAATCATGCATAGGTATAAATGTATGAAAAGATTTAGTATGTTGTGTGTGTGAGAAGAAAATGTCAAAAATAAATTTGAATTTGAAAGATTGCATCGTATAAGATAAATAATAGAACACATGTTTGATTAAAATTTGGATGGTTCCAAAACGGAACTTTGACTAACCAAAGTGGTCGAAAAGTCTTTCAAATTTGAGGAGCATGCTTTGGCCTAATAGGTGAAATACTCTCGCCGACAAGTCGGTTAACGGTATTTACCCTTCCGGTTACTACGTGTCCCAAATCAATTGAAACTTCGAGACTTGGCGGGATTAATGAAAATCAAGGAGTGGAACTAGTCGACAAGGTGCGGATTTCACCCCTAACTTGGCGATTTCGTATCCTAAGTGTGGTTGGTACTCGTTAGGTCAAAATTTAATTTCAACACTTTGACAAGGGTCCACTAGAATTTGAAATTTGAATTTCTCCATCAAGGTAAGGATTTCACTCCTAACTTGATGGTGAATTTCATGTAAAAAGGAAAAGTAGATTGAGAATCGTTCACCAATTGTGGGTTTCACGCCTATTTTGGTGAAGTTGTCTCGTTTGTATAATACGAGTGTTTGTGAATTTTGAATAGTCGAGTAAAATGTATGAGGAAAAGCGTATGTTGAAGATTAAACAAGCAAGTATAAACATGTCAAGAATGGCACATAAAGAATGAAGTATTAAAACAAATATTAACACATAATAAAACATGTATTAACACATAAGAATAGTATGTCAAGTATTAACACATAAGTGACATATATGTTTAAAGATCAAAAGAGAACAAATAGTGAGCAAATAAAGTAACATGCAAGTAGTTCAAACAAAGCATGAGAATAAAGCTCTAGAACTATAGACTAGGTAAAAGGCATGGTAACTTTTCCTAATTCCCTATAGTTATGGCTCTGATACCAATCTGTCACACCCTAACCGATGGCGGAAACATCGGAGTGAGATGAAACAGATTGCTCGAGACATCATAACACTAATAATTGTGACAAGTATTTAAATAGTAAACTTCGTTTCATTTCTAAAGAATCAATTACAATAGTTTGAAGTAAATACAACATCATGAATAACAAAATTCAATACAATAAGAATACAAATTTAAGTGTGTATCTAAGCATCCTACTAGATTCCATGCATCACCAACATCATCGCTAAACCTGCAACATGTTTTAAAAGTGTAGTTCAATACAAAAGTATTGGCGAGCATACAAGTTTGGTGCGTAGTATATAAGTATGAAAATGATAAGGAACAATCCACATGGCAAACCTAGTTATCAAGATTTACGTATTAAACTGGCATGCGATTTACAAGTCAAACCTTTGTTTACGCAAGTATGAATGAAATTTAACATGACCACTAGTCTACGGGCGGTGCGTTACTCCTATAACGCTATACATGTTAAATGGAGGCTTGTACGAAGCTAATGACAAGTTCATCACATAAGTATGGTCCAGAAAACACGAATCAAGCATAACAAATAGTAAGCATGTATTGGATTGTTTGTTTATGTATTTGCATAAGAATGTGTATAATAAGTGTGTTTTGTATATAAAAACATGTTACACCCAAAAGTGTGAAGACGGTAAAATGGGTCAAGTATACTCACAAAATTTGCATAAGCTTTCCGATTATTCAATTGTTGACGTGCAATGAGATTAGGAGATCGAATGTATAAGGGTTAAAGTTAAAGGTATGCTTAGAGTCGAGATTCGGAATTTAAAACACAAGAACATATGTATACGAAAGTAATCATCTTTTAACACAAAGTACTTGTTTTGACACTATGAAACCTCAAGCGTTAATGTTTTCATGAGTGGTATACTCATTAGAATCATACAAGTCTTATGTCTTAGATGATGTTATTCTAACACTTTGAAGAATGAACACGAGTTCACCATCAAGGGTTCGAATGTTAAATAGTATATATATATATAAGTACTATAGGTATTATTATGTCCAATAGTCAAGCATGAGGTAGAAGATAAATCTTCATTTAGGTACCTCTAGTATCATGGAAATCATGTAGGAGGTAGGAAGAACAAGCTTCCATTTAGGTACCTCTAAGTGTTCACCACTACACTTGATGTAAAAACATACAAGGAGGGTCATGAACTATAAGTAATACAAGAATATAAACAACTACACTATTGAGAAATCATCAAGTAATATGGGGATTTTATGTTGGACAACCCAAGTTAGTCCACAATCACACCTTCATCAAGCTTGAAGCTTGAACATCACTTGTGGGTTAAAAAGCCTAAATAAAACAGAATATATGTGAGGTTTAACCTCTGATTTCGTATGTCTCAGCCCCGTTTTTAAGCCCAACTAACCATACAAGTGGTTATGCATATAAGGACGTGGGTTTGAGTGAGTTAGACTCAAGTTAAACAAGTATTAGTAGAGATTAATAAATCAGATTCAAACAGTGAACTTTGGAGCCTATTTGCCGGAGTTCCATGGACTTATTCACTGTGAAATACCCATGGAATTGAATCTAAGGTCGATCCAAGTGTTCTGGAAAAAGAATGAGCTAAAACGGATAAGAAATGAGTGAGTTATGCTCACTTTAGTGAAGAAGGATGCTTATGTCCGAACTTGAACTTGCAGCTACGATTTTGGATGATTAAGAGAGTTGTGAGAGTGTTTGTAAAGTGAAAATGGCTTGGGGAAGCTTGGGTTTATATAGGGAATGAATTAGGGTTGGGTTAGTTGTGTATTTAATGCCCAAAACCCGTTTAAACTCAAAACAAACTCAAATCCCGCTCAAATTTGCGAGCTGAAATGAAAAGTCTGATCTGGGGGTTTTCTCACGGGCCGCGAAGGATTTTAAGGGAGTCTTCATGCTCGGTGACAAGGGTTGGTGACCAAGTTTCATTTTATTCCAATTTGGCCCTTGAAGTTTGTTATTTAGGGTTTTAAGGTGTTTTAGGGACTATTCTCGCCATAAAAGCATAGTATAAAGGTAAATTAAGTATGAGGAACATAAACCAAGTATGATTAAGTGTATGAAGGTCGTATTTAAGTATCGTTTACGATCGAAAGACGTTTTATGCATAAGTTTCACGTATTTACAAATTTAGCACATAGTTTCCAAGAACTTTGAATATGTATCGATTGTTTCACGAAATTGAATGTATGAGCATGTATAAAGTATGTACAACATGAAATTAAAGAAATACAAGTTTTATTTATAATCCAAGTCTCGGATTTTACAACGATTACAAAGAAGGAATGATTACAAGAACACAAGATCTCCAAAAATAGAATTTCAAGCAATGGTTTCTAAATATGGAAAGCATGAAAACGCAGGGCGTTACATAATGAGTATAGAATTATAAATTACACAATTTCTGAAATAAAAAAGGGACCCATCAAGTCGTACATGTTAATTATTATGAGTCTGGTAATGGTTATATATATATACATATACATATATATATATAGGGGATGGATCATGAGAAAACTAGTTTAAATGAGAAAACCAAAAAACCAACTAAAAAAGCCTAAAAAACATACCAAATTTTTTTTTAATTTTTAATTTTTATAAAAAAATCGCAGCTTTTTATGCATGGAAAAAAAATTTCAAAAAAAATAAAAATAAAAAAAAAAAGTTTTTTGTTGTATTGCACATGTGTAATACTACACATGTGCAGTACAACAATTTTTTTTTTGAAATTTTTTTTATATATAGAAATTAGTGATTTTTTTTATAAAAAATTGTAAAAAAAAAAATTTGGTATGTTTTTTAGCTTTTTTTTTAAGTTTTTTTAGTTAGTTTTCTAGTTTTCTCATGATCCTCTCCCTATATATATATATATATATATATATATAACTAATAGATTAAAAAAGTGGTTAAACTTTGAAAACTAATTTTAACTGATAAAAAATAAATAAGAGTGGTTATCTACAACTTATTGAAATTCATAAATTTCGAATCGTATGAATATGCCGTCTTTCATATCCAACTTAAAAGGGAAGAAAATTAAATATACATAAAATAAAATAATAAATCATCATCATTTTTTCTCTCTATTTTTCTATCCTTATCGCCACTAAGAAACGCACTAAATTTTTTCTCTCTTTTCTATCCTTATCTACTAACAAACTCACCAAATTAGTAGATTGATTTAAGCGGGAAAACACAATTAGAGAGGGCCCAAGGAAGTGTCATGTGTCCCCAAATAGGTTTCTTTCATATTATATATATATAATGGAAGTATCTATAGAAAACCCTTATAATTTAGAAAACTTGGGAAACTCTAACCTCCCGAATTTAAAAAAAAAAATTTCACATGTTATATACATGTTTTTAAGGGTTTTGGGCAAAAAAATCAAAAAAACGCCTAGTAGATATTTAAAAAAAAATAAACAAGTTTTGGTGTAACATATGTTACATATATGTCAGATGAATGTAACATATGTTACACCAAAACTTGTTTATTTTTTTTTAAATATCTACTAGGCGCTTTTTTGATTTTTTTTGTCCAAAACCCTTAAAAACATGTATATAACATGCGTAATTTTTTTCAAAAAAAAAAAAAAAAAACATCGGGAGCTTTGAGTTTCCCGGGTTTTCTAACCAAAAGTGGGTTTTCTATACATCCTTCCCCTATATATATATATATATATATATATATATATATATATATATATATATATATATATATATATATATATATATATGTTTTTAACTAACTTATTAATTGACTGTAATTAGTAAGAGTTTCTGTATTTTTTATAATTAATAATAATATCGGTTCTAAATTTAATAGTCAAATTACTATTGATCATGTATTCAACTTGATAAACATACATAAACAGATAATAACAAATTCAATAAATCAAAAACTATAAATGTCTTAACCATCTTAAAGTAATTAACCAACAAAAAAAATAAGGTATTAAACTCCAATGAATCCAATTTATAAAACAACATAATTTGTATGATTTTGAAGTTGTTTAGACTTTTAATATAGTTCTATGTGGATATTGGTGGCTAATCCTGGTAAACAAATTTTAAACTTCTTATGCTTTGAGATCATAGTTATCTATTTGGAATTTAAATTTGGATATAGATTAGTGACTTTTATAAGGAAACGACATTTTCCTGAATTTAAAATTAAATTAATTAATAATTTTCTACAAGTAAGGAGGGTCTAGAATAATGACAAGTGTCCCTCTATTGGTTTCTTTTATTATATAGTACTAGCGGTAAGACCCGCGTGCAAACACGGGTCGTTTCTTAGAAAACTATGCATAACATATATTGATAGAACATATAGATACATGTATAGATATTGTACGAAAATGTGTTATCTATTATAGCTAAAAGACAACTATAAGTAAATATAAAAGATATTTAACAAACTTAATAAAAGATGTCTAACCAACTTAATAAAATTCATCAGTTACATATGATTATTTCCATTCTCTTAGTCAAAAAAGAGAGTATCCACCAATTGACAATGTAAATTGTTATAAACATAAGTACATATAAAAGATGTCTAACAAACTTAATAAAATTTGAATACAACTTAACTTTAACAAACATTAACTAAGAACATACGATCAGCTGCATAAACAACACACATCAAACCTCACTCAAGAATTTGTTACGCAGCAACATGTCCTTTGCTACATGTTGTGATCTGGTTAAATATGCTACTGCAAACAATGTAACAGCTGTTGATCCAACAATCTTCCTATACAACAGATGATACGAAAACCCTTCTTTATTACTGATTTTTATTTCTCATCAACATCTCCCTGATTTGTCCTTTGAATTGTAGTTCAAACTCCAGGGAGAACATGTCTTCTTCATCAAGTTTTGACTTTCTTGGAGATCGTATGCATTCAGATTATATACACTATCCATTTTGAAGGTCCAACAAATGTTGGAGATCGTATGCATTCAGATGATACGAAAACCCTCTCAAGTTGAAGGTCCAACAAATCTTGGAGATCGTATGCATTCAGATTATATACACTATCCATTTTAATCTCTTCAACACTACCATCTGATCTGATCAAAGTCAATACTTGGGTTTTTGAGCATGACTTCCACTTTACTATTTTTGGATCAGTTGGTTTTCTTGGGCAAAGAATTATTGAAGATGAGTTTGGTGATTGTGGTCTGCTAACTAAATTTGCAATTGATTCAGACAAATCAGATGATGAGAGAAGGTTTTTCGGAGTACCGATTTTTAGAGACAGAGCAGCAGTTGTAGGATAGACTGGGTTTTGAAGAACATTTGAATGTTCAGCTCTAACTTCTTCCAGCTTTTTGTTGGTCTCAACTATCTTCAGTTTAGACCATCTGGCAATGGATCTAACTGGACCATAACCAGCAGCCACAAGCTCTGCTCTCATTCTTTTAAACTTCAATACCTCATCTGAATCCACTGTTTTGACTTTCTTCCAATTAGGTGGAGTTGGCTTTACCAGAGGATCATTGTTCATTTTTGTGATTCTATCGATATAAGTTTTTCTCTTACGTGTGGAGATGATTTCTGGTGAAGGAGAATGTTTTGGTAGTGAAGATGAATGTATGGGAAATCTTTGTGACATTGGAGATGGTTGGATTGTGGTTGGTGTAGTGAAAATGATCATGGCAGATGTTTGACAAACTTCTGCTGAAACAACTAGTGTCTCAGCAGCTGTTTGGTAAACATCTGCTGATACTTTTGTGTTCCCAGCATCTATTGACAAAATGGGTGATGATGGAGTGGAAGGTATTTTCTCCTTCTTTTGTGGTGGTTTTTTTTGGAGAAGGTTGGGATTTAGGTTGAGCAGGGGATGCAATTTCTGTAGGATTAGCTTTTGAATCTGGTGGCAACTTTCTCAGTGAATCTTTCTCCCCTTTTTTGGCATCATTATCATCATCATCATCTTTCTCAAAGATTGATGTAGAGGTGGAGCCAGTAAGTTTCAACAGGTGTTCCTTAATGTTCATAATGTCTGCTTTTGTGTCTTTATACCTGACATCAACCAAATTTCTGATAAATTCCAAACTGAAATTGCGGTTACTTTCAGCCAAATTCCTCTGAGCTTGAAGGACGGGTTGCATAGAATTCCAAAGCTCATTGGCAATTTCCTGTCTGGTAGGTTGACTTTTAAAAAGCTCTATCATCTGCTTAATCAATTCTTTCATTTTAGCAACATCTGTTTCAATGGTAGATACTCTAACCGTCAAATCCTTATAAGTTAATTCATCACCTACTTTAATAGGATCATCTGAATTCCCACCTGTAGTGGTTGTATTTGTTTTGATAATAGGAGAAGTCTCCATATCATCAAAAATAGATGCCCCTTTTTCTTCGTTCTGGGGACTTCCCACTGAAGCAGAGATTACAGTTGTAACCTCATCAGTGGTTGCCTTCAAGGGAGTCTTAATGATGTAACCACTGTCTAAGTGATCACCAATGGGTTCAACAGTTGTAGTGACTGCTCCACTTGAACTACCACCAAGAGTTTCGTAATACTCAACGGGGATAACCTCCTCAACTGTTTGTAGGATAGGAGATTGAATTGGTTCAGACACAGTCATTTGTTGCGATCTACTCTCAGTAATGTGTGCATTAGACGAACTGTTTTCTTTCTGAAATTCAATTGCTTCAAACAGAGGTAATATTGTTGATGGAACTTGAGTCGAGGGTTGTGGTGTAGAAAGCGTGATTGCCCTGGGAGAGGGACTTTTAAACATACTTTCAAATGAAAGGTCTACTTCATGTTGTGGTGTCCCTGTGCTTACAACATGATCTTTTTGTGAGGATACATGAGGAGTTTGGATGGGTTGAGATCTTTCCAACAACTGTGAGGAAGTAGCAGCAGTGGTTTCAAGTGACATTTGTGTTGTCACTGCATTAACCTCTGGGATCTCATCTTCCAGAGGAACCTTTTTATTTTTTTTTTGGTTTTGGTGGGCTTTTTGAATGTGACAGCTTTCTTTTTGCGTTTTCCTGGTGTGTGTTTCACAACACCGGTTGTGGTGTCATGATCACCAGGAGCAGTTCGCTCAACAACAAAAGTTTGAGCAACTGATGCGGACACATATAAAACAGGCTCATCCCCCTTTGTTTCCGTTGTTGAAACTTTTGACTCTTTATCCATAAGTTTAGTAAAAGTTTTACTTGTAAGACTATTTATTTGAAAAGCTACACCTTGTTCAAAATTTGTTTGTGACACTTGTTTTCGTAGGTAGTAGCTTAGAAGTCTTGGATACAACAGAAAAGCATTACTACGAACACCTTTTTTCAATTTTTTCACATTATTCAACAAATCAGAAAACAGTGCTTGTGATAAATTGTAATCAGATTTTGTTAAAATAGCATAACCCAAATACTGAATGTTCAAAGGTATCTCATTAAATGCGGTGGTCTTGACTGGGAGACAAGTTAAAAGAGTATGAAACAAAAAATTCATTGGCGGAGGGAAGTTTGGTTTGTAGATAGTAACTTCCTTTAATTGTTTATCATACCCTCTTTCAATGAACTCTGTATGAAGTTCAAGTTTTTCAAAGTTGGTCTTACCTCCCAAGTCGTCCAATGCAAATGTAGAGGAAATTGTAAAGGGAGAAATTCGTACCACACTTTCCCCGACCTTAGATGTGATGGCAACTGGATTATTATCTTCAGACTCTATTTCAGCATTAAACCAAAACTGTCGGAGTGTTTCTGTATGAACCGGAGCATCAGCAGTAAGAATTGATTTGTATTTTGATGACGTTAAAAGGTCAATTATTGAGTGATAGCTGGTATTTTTGCTGGTTTTCTCGAAGATGGGGAGGTAGTTGTGAGGGTTTTTGATGTTCAGAGACATGATCGGAGAAGAAAGTGATTTGGGGATGAAACAGGGTTTAAGTTGGAGGGTTTTTAATATGTTGGAAACTGTTTTTGAGAATTTTGAATTCGAGACGGCAGTGGTAGAACCTCGATTTAGGGATGAAACAACTTTTATATAGAGAGAAGAAGTGAATGCTGACGTGGCAGTAGTTACAAATATTTGATGGCTAAGATCTATCCACGTCAGAACCTCTCTTGCGACAACCGATGACAGTTGTTTGGAATCCTCTGTTGGTCGTTGGGAATAGTGTGAGTCAAACAGTCTTTAGATAAACAGAAGTTATGAGAACAGATGATAACTTTCAGCACTTGTTTTATTTTTAGCTAACATATGTCCACGTCAGAACCTCTGTTGTCATAATGGATGACAGTCAGCAGTATAGTAAATCAATAGTCATTAGGATAAACAAAAATTATGACAACAGACGGTACCCTTTAGCAGTGGATGTATTTTTAGGCAAGCAGAAGTTTCAAAAACAATTGTCTTCAATCGGTGTAACTCAACAGTCGTAAGTCTAACATCTGTTATTAGCCCAACCACTGTTAGTATCAAATCCTCTGTTAAACATTTTAAGATTGAATATCATATGTTGTTCGTTAACATCTGTTGACCCATAGCAGACCTTTGCATCTTCAGACATTTATTCATCAGCAGATGCTCTCTTTTGTCAGACTTTAGCTACAACACACCTTTTATAACAGCAAAATATACCGTAAATTCTTCCAAAAAACTGTTATTGATAAACAAAATTATATAATAATACTTATAGCAGACCTTATATAATAATACTTATTCATCATTAGCCCAACCACTGTTAGTATCAAATCCTCTGTTAAGCATTTTAAGATTGAATATCATCTGTTGTTCGTTAACATCTGTTGACCCATAGCAGACCTTTGCATCTTCAGACATTTATTCATCAGTAGATGCTCTCTTTTGTCAGACTTTAGCTACAACACACCTTTTATAACACCAAAATATACGGTAAATTCTTCCAAAAAACTGTTATTGATAAACAAAATTATATA
Organism: Helianthus tuberosus; assembly: GCA_030545235.1. Taxonomy (NCBI): domain Eukaryota; kingdom Viridiplantae; phylum Streptophyta; class Magnoliopsida; order Asterales; family Asteraceae; genus Helianthus; species Helianthus tuberosus. Next base: position 16,507,178 of record CM060433.1, read on the forward strand.
ATAATACTTAGGAATGACTGAAATAATTAAAATGAAGATGCGACAACAAAGATTAATACTATTAAAATTTATTCATTTAGTCAACAGTGGTAAATCAACAGTCGTTAGCATACACAGTTGTTTCATCATCAGCAGATGTTCTCTTTTACCAAACTTTAACTACAACAGACCTTTTACAACTCCAAATATTGACTCTCTGTAATTTGCAGGAGCACTGATTCTTCAAAAAACTACTATCAATGATCAAATTCTGAACATTTGTTTTATCTTTACACTCATCTGTTCACCATCAAACCAACCCTTGATACTATTAAACCTCTGTTGACTTACCAAACAGATGTTCAGACACAATTCAACATCAACATTATCTGTTCACCATCAAACCAACCCTTGATACTATTAAACTTCTGTTGACTTACCAAATAGATGTTCAGATACAATTCAACATCAACATAATCTAAATGAAACTCAAACACTAAATAAGTAAAACTAAAACGCAACATAGATTCATAAGATTAAAATTTATTCATTTATTCATGACATTAAAAGTCGAATAATTACATAACATACTGAACAACATTAAAGTTCAAATCTAACAATAACAGCAAGAATTAAGAAACTTTAGCTTCAACTCCATCAATTGCTGAACCTCTCAATGTATGTCCTTCAGCATCGCCATGAACTCCACGTCTCTATCACCGCACTCTATATTACTGACAACACAAAGCTCACGAATGGAAGTTGAAGGCATCCGCATAAGATTTCTGGAAACCTGCTCTCTCGTGAACAGGCCAACTTGCAATCCATCAAAAGATCTCTTCAGCTCTTGAAGAGTAGCCCTATCTTCATACACCTGTTCCTCGATTTGCCTGACAAAACGCTGCTTTAAATCATCTGATTTTACAGAAGTGAATGACGCCATTTGAATAAACTATATTACTCTACTTTCCTGAAAGTATGATTCTATTGACTTACCAAACAGATGTTCAAATACAATTCAACATCAACATAATCTAAATGAAACTCAAACACTAAATAAGTAAAACTAAAACGCAACATAGATTCATAAGATTAAAATTTATTCATTTATTCATGACATTAAAAGTCCAATAATTACATAACATACTGAACAACATTAAAGTTCAAATCTAACAATAACAGCAAGAATTAAGAAACTTTAGCTTCAACTCCATCAATTGCTGAACCTCTCGATGTATGTCCTTCAGCATCGCCATGAACTCCACGTCTCTATCACCGCACTCTATATTACTGACAACACAAAGCTCACGAATGGAAGTTGAAGGCATCCGCATAAGATTTCTGGAAACCTGCTCTCTCGTGAACAGGCCAACTTGCAATCCATCAAAAGATCTCTTCAGCTCTTGAAGAGTAGCCCTATCTTCATACACCTGTTCCTCGATTTGCCTGACAAAACGCTGCTTTAAATCATCTGATTTTACAGAGGTGAATGACGCCATTTGAATAAACTATATTACTCTACTTTCCTAAAAGTATGATTCTGTTGACTTACCAAACAGATGTTCAGATACAATTCAACATCAACATAATCTAAATGAAACTCAAACACTAAATAAGTAAAACTAAAACGCAACATAGATTCATAAGATTAAAATTTATTCATTTATTCATGACATTAAAAGTCCAATAATTACATAACATACTGAACAACATTAAAGTTCAAATCTAACAATAACAGCAAGAATTAAGAAACTTTAGCTTCAACTCCATCAATTGCTGAACCTCTCGATGTATGTCCTTCAGCATCGCCATGAACTCCACGTCTCTATCACCGCACTCTATATTACTGACAACACAAAGCTCACGAATGGAAGTTGAAGGCATCCGCATAAGATTTCTGGAAACCTGCTCTCTCGTGAACAGGCCAACTTGCAATCCATCAAAAGATCTCTTCAGCTCTTGAAGAGTAGCCCTATCTTCATACACCTGTTCCTCGATTTGCCTGACAAAACGCTGCTTTAAATCATCTGATTTTACAGAGGTGAATGACGCCATTTGAATAAACTATATTACTCTACTTTCCTGAAAGTATGATTCTGTTGACTTACCAAACAGATGTTCAGATACAATTCAACATCAACATAATCTAAATGAAACTCAAACACTAAATAAGTAAAACTAAAACGCAACATAGATTCATAAGATTAAAATTTATTCATTTATTCATGACATTAAAAGTCCAATAATTACATAACATACTGAACAACATTAAAGTTCAAATCTAACAATAACAGCAAGAATTAAGAAACTTTAGCTTCAACTCCATCAATTGCTGAACCTCTCGATGTATGTCCTTCAGCATCGCCATGAACTCCACGTCTCTATCACCGCACTCTATATTACTGACAACACAAAGCTCACGAATGGAAGTTGAAGGCATCCGCATAAGATTTCTGGAAACCTGCTCTCTCGTGAACAGGCCAACTTGCAATCCATCAAAAGATCTCTTCAGCTCTTGAAGAGTAGCCCTATCTTCATACACCTGTTCCTCGATTAGCCTGACAAAACGCTGCTTTAAATCATCTGATTTTATAGAAGTGAATGACGCCATTTGAATAAACTATATTACTCGACTTTCCTGAAAGTATGATATCTTCGTAGGAAAACGTGATGAAAAACAGATGAAGTGACTATGAGTTTATATACTGAAATATCTAACAGTGAAAACGTGTAGATTTAATATAAACATATTAATGTATAAATCAAAACAACAATCTTTTAATGCAAAACCTTTTCAAACCCCAACTTTTATGGGAAAACTGTAAAATTAAATACCAAGAAACCCAAGGGACAAAATTTCGAAGTTCAAAGAACAAAAGCAGATTATCACAATTACAATTAACCTCTTCATTTACCATGTAGACGCGTTTTTAAACTCTATAAAAGACCGATGATTACTTTTGATTCAAAACATCAACAAATTGTCCTACAAATCACTTTCTGTCAAAAATTGTTCCAAATCAGAAAAACCAACAAAAAATCTACATGGCAAACTTCAGCTTCTACCACTGGTCAGACACCAGCGATGTTAAAACACAATTCTCGATGTGGTCACTCAAAGAACAAAGAACAGACGAAAAACTAAACAGGAAAGTCGACATAATCAATGACACTAATTACAACAAAACCTGGAACAGCATAGCATTGCTCGATGAAGTCCTCCACTCTCCTCCATCAGAGTTCCAGAAGAATGCAGAAGAGTTTCTGACACAACTTCTAAAACAAGATCAGAAAATCTGCAACACGCTAACTGACCTGAAATTCAAAAGAGAGCATGAAATCATATGGAGAAAGGCCAGAGTCTACGAAATCCTAGCAAGTGTTAACTCTAGCGTGTAATACTTTATAAATATTTCATTAAATTTCTATTTTTCTATGTAGTAGTTCATTTTAATAATATCAACATGCATCTTAACATATTCTAAAATGTCAGTGTCAATAAAAACTCTCAACATCATCAACAATTAATCAAAATAAGAAACAAACCTAAAATGCAAATGTCTCATCTCAACTGTTGTAGTACATCTGACTTTTCACGATATTGCACGAATCTATACTTTCTATAAAAGGAGAAAATCTTACTGACGCAAGAAAACCAGACTTTCGATTTAACCAAAATCGAACAATGCAACTCTCCCATCAAAGAAGGTAGCACATGCAACTTTTCACAATGTTGCAACAATGATACTGCAACATCGATATTGAAAGGTTGATGTGTGATGGAAAGCTTCATTGAAACGAAGATGTTGGAACAATGATACTGGAATGATAACATGTAAATAAAATCAACAAACATTCGAACAAAGAAGTGTAATCGGAGATTAGCGGCTGAATCACGAGAAAGATGAATTTGAGAGAGAGAGAGACGCTCGCAGATATGAGCGAGAGAGATTTGAATGTGGAGCCAGATAATTATATCTTATTTATAAGATTAGAATATATGGTTTGCATTTTGAGATTTGAATGTGGAGCCAGAATTTTGAATCTGGACAGATGTTTATTGGGAACAGATGTTTGATTATAAAATGTTGAGGGCAGATGTTTAGACAAAATTTTAAATGATATTTTATATTAGGCTTTATGATGTAAAAATGACATAAGAAAAGCCTTGTTGGACACCCTCTCCTGCTGACACATCAACTTTTCTTATGTCATTGGGATTTCTCCTTTTATAGAAAGTATAGATAGATATAGATTTATGAGGTTGAAAGAGAGAATGCCATGTGGCATTATTTTGAGTCTTTTATTATAAGTTAGATATTAGATATATATATATATATATATATATATATATAGGGGACCACTAAAATGAGAACCACATCCAGTTGTAAGAACCGTGAGAACTACACCGTACGGGGCGAGGTGACACAAACTTGTGGTGCTCAAAACTACACACACGACATTTTTTTTTTTGAATTTTTTTTTACAAATGTGTTTATAATATAAGCATCTACGTTTATGAAAAAAAATTTGGTCCAACTCGCCCCGGATCAAAAAGTTCTCACGGTTCTTACAACTGGAGGTGATTCTCATTTTAGCGGTCCCATATATATATATATATATATATATATATATATATATATATATATATATATATATTTACATTATTTACCTTTTAAATTTAAAATTGAACATTTATAACGTTTTTTTTTCAATATTGAAACCATGGTTGTAAAACAAGTTTTCCAAGGCCGAGTACTCCCCGAGTAGTCGCTACAAGGCAGGCTGTCGAGGCTACTTTCTTTGACTCCGCCTAATTACTTGGAGTCGGTCAAACGCGGTCAACCTCAGCCAGAATTGGATCTAGTAGGTCAAGTCAGGCCAAGTTTGACTTAAATAATAATATAACATAATTTCTATGCCTATCATATTAAATAATATTAAATAATGAATATAAATTTCACGTATTTTGTTATAAATATTAGTAAATTTGTGTTATTTGACATATATTTAATCTCTAAAAAGTAATTTCTTTATAATTTAACATGTCCGAGTACTCCCCGTGTACTCTCCGCCAAGACCGAGTACTCTCAACTCACCGGTCGACCGACTAGGAAGCGCCTAGCGACTTTTGCAACCATGATTGAAACACCTAATGAAAATTATAATGATTTTAGAGATCGGAAAACTTTTGAGTGATTTTAAATAAACTTAAGGTTATTGAACAATTTTTTTTTTTCTAAATAATACACGCCAACAACCAATTACCTTAATCTGTGACAGTTTCAAGATTGGTCCATCAACATTTAACGTATAATTATTTAACCACGAACCTTATAATTATCAAAACAAATAACACTACAAACTACGTAACTTACTATTTTATAAATTATAAACTAAATCTTATTTGCAATATCTTCATATACATTTGAAATTATTAAATTCACAATAATCTATCAAAACAACCTTACAACATAAAAGGATCAAGATAAAGTGTCTTTTGTAGATACAGACAATATGTCTACCCAATTTACACCCCTAGGCACTAAAACTTTTTAGAAAGAAAATAACTGATTGCTAGCTTACAAGCGTCGTGACAAATACAATATGACTGTTACAAATTACCATCACATGTGTTCCGCAAAACGTTAACGTAAATAGAAGTTCGTCGTATAAATAAAATTGTCACAATTGGGTCAATATAACCCGGCCACATTTACGTTATCTCCAGAAAAACTTTTTTTACTGGGTTCCTTTTGGTAGATTCTCACGAATTCTCACTATTTTTTTCCAAATCATAAGAGGTTCTCACTAATTTTTCCACTTTTTCCAAACCGAATGGGTTCCTGGGAACCCACAAAAGTGGCCTAGATCCGCCCCTGATTATCTCATACCTAAAAGGTTTAGAGACAAACAAACCATAAGTTTATACACATTCTCATCTTCGATAACTGAAGAAACTATATAAAAGTTAGCAATAGTTAAGGTGTATATGTATACATATACACGCAAATATATAAATTACGATTAGTTATTCTATTTATATAGACGTATAACTTTTTGTATCATATAATCATATATACACACAAACTCATTTATAATAGGTTAGAAACCTGTGTATTACACGTGATAATATAAAGCAAATATTAAATAGTTTGTATTGAAGATTTAGGCATTATTAAAACAATATTTTAAGATATAATAAAAGAAGTGAATACGAAAAAGAATCTTAGACTCATAGAATTGTGACAAGTGACACAACCATATACTTATTTATTAAGTAAATACAGATATATATATATATAACAACAATAAGGTGTAAACAATTTCGGATTGTTTATTATTACATATCTAATATTTTAATTAAAAGTTATTATATTTATCTAAAAACACATGAAATTCGGGCTCGATCAAGTCGTTTATTATATGAGCTCTAATTAGAATCGAGCTTGTTTAAGCACTATTTACTTTGGGCTTTTAGCGAGCAACTCTACAATAGCTCACGGGCGGCTCAACTTGCGTACTTGAATCCTAGAAACCAATCTAACGCAACCAAGACTTGGTTGCGGAGTTCAAGGTCTAGTTAAGACAAAGTTTAGTCTCCACTAAAAAGTGCGCAAAATATGTACAAGTATACTATTAAAAAAGCATATACTAAAATGGAAACATGAGACTTTTAACATTATTTACTAATTTTCAATGGATTTACTCTTACCCAATGATCTAAACTATTAGCAATGCGCATGCGCAAGCATCCACCAAAACCAATCTTTACAATATTACCCATCCATCTATCTATCTACCATATTGCCCACTTCATATTCTCAAGGCTTAGTGCTTCTTTTCTCTCTCTACATTACTTTGTCTCTCTAAACACTGCACATGTTCTTTTTATGTATAAATATAGACATGTATGTGTCTGTTAAAAGGCAAATATGATATAAAAACAGACAAAAATATGAAAGGTGTCTTATGTTGGTGCAGCCTGTTGTTTGTAATATGTTTGTTAGGAGAAATTAAGGCAGATGAAGCAGATACTGATGGAGTTTATATTGTGTATATGGGCTCTGCTGCTACCTCAAGGAACAACCATAATCTGCTTCTAACTTCCCTAGAAGAAAGGTAACAGCCATCGTGGCGTTTCGTCTTTTTTTATTTGTTTATTTTGTTTTATGGTCTCGTTTTTTTTAATCATTTACGTAATCATAAGTTCGTTTTCTTTTATAATAATCCTGATTAAATTGGTAAATTCTAAGTCAGATAAAGGTAAAATCTGTCAAATAGGGTAATATCTAAACTCATCTAAAAACGAAACGGGTCAAATGAGTGGAACGGGCTAAAAGTAACATGAAAGCATCCACAATGTGGATTTCGATGAGGCCATGAACTCTAGGAGGAAGAAAGGGGGAGAGAGAGAGTGTGGAAGATGTGGCGATGTGAGGGTGAGAAACATCCGAACGGCCACGGATGGAAAAAGGGAGCGATTGTGATAGGAGCCAACCAGAGAGAGCTCATCCACAAAGAGGAGGAGAGAGGGGCTGACTCGTGTGTGTGTGGTGTGGGTGGGGGGGGGGGGGGGGCGTTGCTATATCATATTTGAAACAATAATTTTATTATTATATCATAACTTTTTAAATATTAAAATGGAAGTGCTGGCAGGTCGTTCTAACATGACACGACTTAAAACCGTTTTAAACAGTACTAGATCTGTATCCATATTGACTCATTAATCAACTTGCTTTTTCGTTTATTTTGTCACATATGCCTTATCTCTAATGACACTTGAATACTTCCAAAAGTCATGCTTTCAATGCATACAACCTCACATTTCTATATACACCGTAAAAGATTACACATTTTGACATGTTACCCGACCTGCCCACTCAACGCATTCATTCGTCTTAAGTGTCCGGAAAAAACTAACGATAAAATAAATCTTGAGCTAGGAAAAGCATGGCAGTTTTGCATAACTACAAAAACAGCTTCTTGGGATTTGCTGCTCATTTAACAAAAAAAGAGGCAGATGATATCGCACGAAAACCAGGGGTTGTATCAGTCTTCCCTGACCCAGTCTTGCAACTTCACACAACCCGTTCATGGGATTTCCTAAAATACCATTCTGGAGTAGAACTCGATTCCAAACATAGCGCTAAATACAACATTTCAAGTTCAAATGCAGCTTCAGATATCATAATAGGCATTATGGACACAGGTATGGCTTTAAAACCTCAAATGCTCAAATGTAACCAAGTTACTTATGAATGAGTTGATTCGAGTTATGTCTTATCTCTAACACGTAAAATTAGTGAGTCAGATAAAAAGGAAACAAAAGATTCGGTCAACCCAACGGGTTCATGCCTTAATCCCTAAAAGGCCACCTGGCAGCATAAGCTGCACTTTACTTAGTCGCACTAGTTAGCAGGGTATCGGTGGCTGTGCTTTTCCCTAACATGGAACGCTTATGAAACTATTACAGTGTCAAATGCTGCTATATTAATCATATTGTCTTGAACATGGTGACTTAGGTATATGGCCAGAGTCTGAGAGTTTCAGTGATGAAGGTTTTGGTCCAATTCCGTCAAAATGGAAAGGAACTTGCATGAAAAGCGACGATTTCAAAACTGCAGACTGTAATAGGTGACTTTCAACAGCTATCTTCATAACAAGTCAATCAAGTAATATGAAAAAAAGGGTCAAACAGGCACTGGGTTGACCCACTAAGTTTTCTATATTCTTTTTGAGTTCATTATAACTAACTTATGGAATACAACTTATGATAACATCTCCTTAATTGTTTTATACAAAGACTGGATAACTGTTTTAATAGTACAACTTTCGAAACAATATGATCTGCCAAAATCCAGTCAACTTCTCGAGTTAGTAACACCAACCGAAAAATAAATGCTATCAGGAAACTAATTGGAGCACGGTATTACACTGCTGGAGGTGGTCTAACCTCCCCAAGAGACCATAATGGGCATGGGACACACACTGCTTCAACAGCTGCTGGCAACACCGTACATAACGCGTCGTATTATGGACTTGCAATAGGCTCAGCCAAGGGCGGTTTTCCCGGTTCAAGAATCGCATCGTATCGGGTTTGTGGACCTAGAGGTTGTAAAGGATCAAATATATTGGCTGCCTTTGATGATGCTATAGAAGATGGTGTGGATGTATTATCATTATCTCTTGGTTCATCGCCTGGATATGGACCCAATTTTCATAGAGATCCAATTGCCATTGGATCCTTTCATGCAACTGAAAAGGGGATCACAGTGGTTTGTTCTGCAGGAAACGATGGCCCAAGAAAAGGGTCGGTTGTTAATGTTGCTCCTTGGATCCTAACTGTTGCAGCTAGTTCTATTGACCGTGATTTTCAGGCAGATATCGCATTGGGTGACAAAACAGTCATAAAGGTAACCGTTTAGTTACAAATCGACTGATTCGGGTTATGCCGCTGGCGCTCGGCTCGTTTAGTTTAAACAAAGCTTGAGCTTGGCTCGTTTTGGCTCGACTAGTTTATTATTTATTTATACATATATAGTTATTTTATATATTTATAATCATAAAACTATATACATAGCTATTTTTGTCAATGATGGATCATTTCCTACCGAGGCATAGCTATTTTTTTTTTTGGGGGGGGGGGACGTCCCAATGATGGATCGTTTCCTACCGAGGCATGGTCCGATCCGGAGGGCAACCCGGTTTTACCCAGCTGTTACCCCAGCGAGGTTCTCGTGTGGGGGCAGTATGGTTTCCGGGCGAAGGTCAGTTTGCGCGGCGGCTGGGCCCGATAGAACATCGCGTCCGAGAGGCGGGGCTGACGGGGGATTGTCTTCGACACGAACCCGGTGACCTAGGTCCTGCACATAGAAAGTCCTGCACATAGATATTTTTTTTATCAAGTAATATGTATCTATTATATTAAATGAAAATTATTATCATCATATGTATAACATGCTCGTTTAGGCTTGCAAGCCTAGCCAGACTCAGTATATGAAGCTTGGGCTCATTTATTTAACGAGCATATTTTTAGGCTCGAGATCATTTAAACTCGGTTCGATTCGAGCTTTGAGCGAGCCGGACTCGAGTAAGTTACAAGTGAATCGGCTCTTTTACACCTCTACAAGTAATGCATGTGCATACCTTGTAGCAAAAATATCACTTGCTAACTTGAAAAGGGATTCAAGATTCATTTTAGTACTTACACATAAGTTTCTCTCAAATTTAAGGGTGGAGGCATAAACTTTGGTGAATTACAAAAATCTCCGATATACCGGTTACTTTATGGGATCACAGCTAAAGGAAATCTTACGAGTTATGACGAAGTTGATGCGAGGTAACCCCATTAACAATTCTTTCAAAGGCGTTCTCACATTTTATGTAGAGGTGGAAAAACAAATGGGTCGGGTCGTGTTTAGACTGAAAAACATCTATTCCAAAACGTTTAGAACTTCTCTATAAACAAATAGCGTAAAGTTTAGAACTTCTCTATAAACAAATAGTGTTTCATATTTGTTTAGAAAAGGTGTATTTACTTTAGTAATGATATATTTCTTCGAACAAGAAATAGAGGTAAAGTTTGCCCTCATCTTATCCCTCTGCATACTCTACTTATGAGTGGGAATATGGGGTATCATGCAGTGCATTTGTTTGTTTGTTTACAAGTGTAATATGTTTGCTTAATTGATAACATGTGTGTTCTTCAGAAACTGCATACCACGTGCATTAGATCGAGACAAAGTTAAAGGAAATATTATTCTTTGTGAGAGTACAAAGGGAATGTACTCGACAAAACTAAAGCTAGCAGGAGTTAAGAGACTCGGTGCAATTGGGATGGTTTATGTTAGTGATAACGCAAGATCAGTCGCTTCCTCTACAGGATCCTTTCCAATGGCTACAGTTAATCGAAAGGATGGAAAAAAGATTATACATTATGCCAAACAAGAAAGGTGAACACTAAACGCGCTTATTCAACCTATACTTATTGCTAGAAACCTATTATGATCCATTAGCGTTGTTCATGGAGTCTGACTCAACTGGGCTAGAACCAAAAACCAAAAACCGAACCAACGTTAACATGTTTGGTCCTTGTTCAGATAATCTGGCTTCCGGTAGTCTGAACCATTTTGTTGGTCTGGGTCGGTTTTTGCCAACAATCACAATTCATTACTAACTTGTTTGAGGGGATATGTGAAGGAATCCTACGGCAACTATTCTACCGACTGTATCAGTGACCGAATATAAGCCAGCCCCTGTAGTTGCCTACTTCTCAGCCAGGGGCCCTTCGTTTGCTACAAAAGACATACTCAAGGCAAGTTCACTTTTATGCTATGCATGCTAATACTATCAATTATCATTACGATAGAAGTTTCATTAGGTGATCAAAACACAAATATCAAAACTTTTGAGTGATTAAATAATTGAAAATTAGATTTAAAAATTCCCAACTCTTACCTATTGGCTGACAACAGTCTCAATCAAAGAAATGTTTTGTGACAGTCCCAACTTTTAACCTATTATCTCCCAATGAGCTTTTTTTTAACTGGGTAAGACCTTGGTTAGAAAGAGCTCATTGGGAGAAAATAGGTTAAAAGTTCGAACTGTCACAAAACATTTCATTAGTTGGGACTATTGCCGGCTAATAGGTAATAGGTGGGACCATTTAAATCCAATTTTCTTTAAATAAAAGGGTTATTACCATTAAAAACCAAGATACCATTTTTTAATGAAAAATTCTTTGAACCGAATTTTCCTAACTTGTAAAAATAATACAAATAAGTCACTAAACTATTTTTAGTATATAAAAGTCCCAAAGCTTGTCTAAAATGCATGTCCTTAACAATAGACTTGTTAACTCTTAAACTGGTCACAACATGATTAAGTGACATTTAACAATTTTGCAAGCGCATTTTAGACAAGTTTAGGGACTATAATATACAAAAGTTAGTTTATTGACCTTCGCATGATTGGATTACATTGCAGCCTGATGTTGCAGCACCAGGGGTGGCCATTCTCGCAGCATGGCCAGACAAAGATTCTGTAGTAAAACTCGCTGGCAAGAAACCTCCTCATTTCTACATACTTTCAGGAACTTCTATGGCCTGTCCACATGTTTCTGGCCTCGCCGCCATGATCAAATCTCAACACGCTAACTGGAGCCCATCTGCTATAAAATCGGCAATCATGACAACAGGTTACAAACTGCATAAAACTCACAAACTAGACTAAATTTCATAGATCAAAGTAGGGATGTTCAAAAAGCTCATGGCTCTCGAGAAATAAAACGAGCAGAGCCCAAACTAAGGTATGCTTGGATCGTTGGCTCGCTCATTAGGCTCGATTAAATTAAAAACCAAAATTATATATATATAAATTATCACCCCAAAATTTAATATATAAAACTCTAAATTCTTTAGTTTACAAGTTCTGCGTTATGCGTATGTTGAAAATATCTTTTTTTGTTATACACACATATCAATGTGTAAACAACAACGTGTAAACAATATATAATTGCCAATATGGTATAGCCCAGTTGGCCAGGGGGTTTTCCACTAAGTGGTTTCCTCCTGGGGAGGTCTCAGGTTCGATTCCTACTAAGTGCAAATTATGTAAATATGGGAGAACACCTCTGGGAGGGATTCGAACTTGGGGTGAGGGGTTTAAACAGCATATGCTGGCCCTTTGGAGTAAGCTGGAAATCCAGTTGATCTACCGTTCAAAAAAAAAAAACAATATATAATTAATTTTTTTTTTTAAATAAACGAGCTCTAGACCAGTCATGAGCAGACTCAAGCCTTTTACGAGCTGAGCTCGAGCTCAACATTTTAGCTCGTAAAGGTAAACGAGAGGCTAGCCTTACAGCCCTAGATGAAACTATGATGAACTAGTAACAAGCTTCAATTTATCACAAATTTCAATTACAGCAACTCAAACAAACAACATGAAGAAGCCAATCACAACAAACACCGGATCACTTGCAACGCCCTACGATTACGGTGCAGGAGAAGTAATATCTAGCCCGCTACAACCCGGTCTCGTTTACGAAACCGAAACAATCCATTACCTACACTTCCTATGCAGCATAGGCTACAACATCAACACAATTAAACAAATCGCCTCCAAAGTTCCCCCCGATTTCGCATGCCATACAAACCCTAACCAAAATTCAATCTCCAACATGAACTATCCGTCAATCGCGATTTCGAAATTCATCGGAAAACAGATCATATTAAGCCGAACAGTCACAAATGTTGAGAATAGTGATACGGTTTACACAGCATCAGTTGAAGCTCCACATGGATTGAAAGTGACAGTTACACCACATAAACTTGAATTTAAAAAGAATAAGAACAAATTGACTTACCAGGTGAGCTTCAGATCGGATGGCGGATTGATTGATGATAATTTTGGCGCGATTACCTGGTCGAATGATCGGTACAGAGTACGGAGTCCGTTTGTCGTGAGGTCCGTGCAAGTAACACAGAGGATGAAGATTGTAGAAGAAGATAACGATAAGGAGTATTGGAACATAGAAGATATAATAAATGTGTTCTTATTACATGTTTAGATGTTTAAAAGAAAATATGTTTGTTATTCTCAAAACTATTTTGATTTAAGTTGAACACTACAAAATGGTAGCATCACAATAATAATCTTTTTTCTGGTATGGTTATACGTCAATAAACATATACAACTGATATGTATATAGACACGAATATGCGAATAATTTTCAGGTGTTTATTTCATGTTTGTCTATTAATAAAATACTAGAGGAATCCCCCCTTGTGTTTGCGGCGTGGAATTCGGTCTGTATTGGCTCGATACATTATGGTATCGCTAAGGTACGGTGATGATTCGATATAGCAACCGAAAGACAAAATCCAAAAAAAAAAAAAAAATCTGATATGCCCACAAGGATATCGACACATGTCTTACATCGATCTAAAACCATTAAAACGAATATCAGAAACGGTTCTGATAGTTGCGTTCGCTTAATTGATAACATGGGTGTTTTTGAGAAACTGCATACCATGTGCATTAGATCGAGACAAAGTTAAAAAGGAAATATTATTCTTTGCGAGAATACATAAGGAGTAAATTCAGCCAAACAAAAGCTAGCAGGAGTTAGGAGACTGTGCAATTGGAATGGTACAGTTAATCGAAAGGATGGGAAAAAGATTATATTTTATGCCTAAAATGAATGGTGTATGCTAATCGCAATCATTCAAACTATCCTTATGGCTAGAAGCCTATTATGATCCATTAGGGTTGTTCATCGAGTCTAACTCAACCGGGCCAGAACCAAAAAACGAAACCAATGTGAACCTGTTGGGTCCATGTTCAGACAATCTGGCTCCTGGTGCAGTCTTAACCGTTTTGTTGCTCTGGGTCGGTTTTTGCCCAAAACTACAATTCATTACTAACCAGTTTGAGGGAATATGTGAAAAAATCCTATGGCAAAGATTCTACCAACTGTATCAGTGACACACTATAAACCAGCCCCCTGTAGTTGCCTACAAAAGACATACATACTTAAGGCAAGTTAACTTCTATGCTATGCACACTTATCAATTATTACTAGCGTAAAAGTTTCATTTGGTGATCAAAACAGAATAACTAGAACTTTTAGTAATTAAATAATATGGTTAATACTTAATACCATAAAACACCAATATACTTTCTTATTTTTCACGAAAAAAGTCTCTCAACCTTCAAATTTGTTTATAGTCTGTCTCTCAACTTGTAAAAAATATACGAAAAAAATCACAAAACTATTATATATATATATATAGAGGCCGGTTATTGTACAAATTGCCTTAACGTACGCTGCGTACAAGATGCAGTATCAACACGCGATTTTTTTTGAACATGCGATTTTGGTTTTTCTCAGCAACATGCGATTTTTTTTTAACATGTGAAATTATTATTCTTTTTTTAACATGCAAATTTTTTTTAACACGCGATCTTTGGTTTTTTTCAACATGCGAGATTTCCTTTCTGGGGTTATAACATGCGAACTTGCCATAGCGTACGCTTCGACGTTAAGGCATTTTGTACGATACATTTTTTCTATATATATTATATAGGGGAGGGTTTAAATGAGAACGCTAAATATTGCGAGAACCGTGATAACAAATGAAAAAACGACGAGAACTTGGTAAAAAACAATTCAAATTCAAAATTTCTTTTTACACTTATCATTATTATTCGAATAGAAGATTAATATTTAGCGTTCTCAAGATAACCCTCCCCTATATATATATATTAAAGTCCCTAAACTGTTCTAAAATGTAAGTACTTGTGAAATCTTCTTCTAAAAACAAAATTCTTAAATTGCTCAAAATTTGATAAAGTGACATTCAACATATTTGCAAAAGAAGTTTATACAATCTTATTTTGACCAATTTAAGAGTTTACAAGTCATTATTTAAACAACAAAACAAAAGTAGGCACATTACAAACGAGTTTAGGGATTTCAATATACAAACATTAACTTAGCTACTTTTTCCGTTTATTTTTTACAATCTGAGAAACTTTAATATCAAAAACTAGTTTGAGTGACCTTGTCGTGAAATATAAGAAAGTATAATGGTTTTTCCTATTATGGTATTCATCCTTTAATAACACAACAGAAGTAAATAATTTTTTTACAATTGGGTTACCTTGCAGCCTGATGTTGCAGCACTAGTGGTGGCCATTCTTGCATCATGGCCCAACAAAGATTCTGTAGTAAAACTCGCCGCAAGAGCACCACATTTCTTTATACTTTCAGGAACTTCTATTGGCCTATCTACATGTTTCTGGCCTCCGTGCCATGATCAAATCTCAAAACCCAAACTGGAGCCCATCTGCTATAAGTCAGCAATCATGACAACAGGTTACAAATAGCACAAAAAATCACAAATTGAACTAAATATTATAGATCAAAGTAGTGTTATTCAAAAAGCTCGTGGCTTTCTCGAAAAAAGATTGCTCGAAATCAAACGAACCGAGCCCGAACCAAGGTAAGCTCGGCTTGTTGGCTCTCTCGTTAGGCTCGTTTAATATCAAAAAACCCAAATTTCAATATAAACAAATTAAAACCCAAAACTATAACCAAATTTTAATACATAGAATTATAAATCCTTTGGTTTATAAATTCTGCATCATGTGTATGTTAAAAATATTATTATGTGTCTAAAAAATATATAATTAATTATCTTTTAGATAAACGAACCAGCTCAGGCTTTTATGAGCAGGGTTCGAGCTCAACATTTTAGCTTGTTTAAGATAGATGAGCCGAGCCTTGGCCCAACCTGGCTCGGCTCGACTCGACTAGACTCATTTACAACCCAATTTTAAAGTATAATTAACTCATAGCAGCTTCAATTTATCACAATTTTCAACCACAGCACCACAAACAAACAACATGAAGAACCCAATCACAATTCACAACAAACACCGGAATGCCGGCCCCGAGAATTCATGTACCTGTTCGAGCTTGAAAAAACGTGCCCTTAGGCCTTAACGAAATTGGGTATTGGGCTCATTAAAGGCAAGGTTTAAAAAGGCGGAAACGGGTATCGAGGCGTTTTCCCTTTGCCTCACGAGGCGTAAGCCTCAAAACATTATTAAAAAAAATAAAAAATATATATATATATCATAAAATCACAAATTACCATAAAACTAACATCATAAATAGAAAATAGGAAAACAAACAAGGTTTAACATAAAACAAACATCATAAAATAGTTCGAACAACTTAAATTAGTAATGTTATGACATCTAAATATCATAGAACTCGTTTTCCTCCGCATCATCATCCTCAAAGTTTTCATCTGCCGTATTTAGATCGTCATCGTCATCAACCAAATTAATAACTCTTTTCCTTTTCCTCTTAGATGATGAACTTCTCACCTTTTTCCTCATTTGACATTTTGACCCGCCAACTCCACCAATGCCATCTTCATCCCCACTCGGGTTGGCTATCCACTCATCATCCAACAAAACATCATCGGCAACTATCAGGACTTCATCATCTTTTAGATTCGTCTTCTTTATAAACTTTTGCTTCAATCTCCTATTGTACATAACGTACACCAACTTGTTCATCCTATTCGTGCCCAAGCGATATCTTCTTTTCGATTAGGTTTTTTTAACTTAATAGATGTTTTTTAAGTGAACTATTGGGTTGGCCCACCAATTAAGCCTAATAAACACTAAATGGGTCTAAAATAAAGTCCAAAAAACCTAAAATTTACCATTTTCACAAGGTCTCACCGCCTCAGCGCCTCGGAAAGCCTTGGATGACTGCGGCCTAGGTTTCAGTTGACCCATATGAGGCTAAGCCTTTAAGGCGTTTTTTCATAGCCTCAGCCGAGGCGTAAGCCTCGAGGCGGGCCTCGGAAAGCCTTTTTAAACCGTGATTAAAGGTTTAAACCTAATGGCAATGGGCTAATAACTAATGTAAACCATAAAAATAGTTTTGTAAGTGGGCGTGTTTGTACGAGTATACCCTATTAATTTATTTATTTTTACATTTACATGTCGGATTTTTTTTTTAAAATAATGTGCCTTCGAAGTATCGGCCCTCCGGTGGTCCTCCCCGCCCACCCTAAGGGCCACCGGATCATTAGCTACGGGATTACGGTGCAACCTGGCCTAACCGAAACAATTCACTACCTACACTAACAAAGGATACAAAATCAACAAAATTAATCGAAACCATTCCAACCAATTTGACATGCAATACAAACCCTAACCAAAATTCAATCTCTAACCTGAACTATCCATCAACCGCGATCTCAAAATTCAACGGAAAACAGTGACAAACGTTGTCGTTGAGAATAGTGATACAGTTTACACAGCCCCAAACGGACTGAAAAAGGGACCGAATAAACTGGAATTTAGAGAGAACAAGAACAAATTAACGTACCAGGTGATGTTCAGGTCTGATGGTGGATTGGTTGATGATAATTACGTGGTGTCGTGAGGAGCAAGTAATGCCGGGGAGGAAGAGTGTAGAAGAAGACAATGATGAGGAGTGTGGAATGGATACTCCAAAGGACTTCTCCAAGAAGTTAGGGGCTGTTTGGCTGAGCTTTTCAAAATAACTTATTTGCTTATTTGCTTTTCAGATGACTTATTTGCTTATTTGCTTTTTGTCTTCTGAAAAGCAAATAAGCAAATAAGTTATTTTGAAAAGCTCCATTTTAAAGCTTTTCAAAACAGCTTATTGACTTATTTGCTTTTCAGAAAAGCAAATAAGCTGTTTTGAAAAGCTTAGCCAAACAAGCCCTTAGAATTTATGACTTCTCCCTTTCTCCTTCTGGTAGACAAAAAAAATCATTGAAAAGTATTTTTTCTTTTTGTGTTTGGCTAAGCTTTTCTTATTTTCCCGAGTTCTCAATAATGTTTGGCTAAGCTTCTACTCCTCAAAAAGACTTTTAGCTCTATATAAGTCAATAAGTCATTTTGAGAAGTGTGACAACTGTGTTCTGTAATCATTGTATTATGTAAAACAATCTGCTTTGGTGTTATTATATGTGTTTTGGTGTTATTATGTGTGTATCTGTGTTTAATGATTTTACGATTTGATTCGATTCCGATTTCAAGCTTTAAATCACTTTCTGGAATGTTATATAAAAAAAACTGGTGTGTAAATGCAATCAGTTTAACGCGACGTACACTCCGGAACTGTGACGTAAGTTTAACATACCTTAAATATCCTTTACATAACTTAGAAATAAGTTCCGAATGGATTCGGTATGGCAAAAAGATGCTTATTTGAACTAAAGGACTATTTACGACAAAACTGCGAAACGAACGTTGGTGACCGCCCGGATAATATTTAAACCCCGAAAATATTCTATTATGATTAAAATTTTATTTTAATCAGGTCCGTGTTGAAAAATAAATTAAAACGCCTAAAAACGTTATTTTTCAAGTTTAAGCGCGTACCGTGTGTTTCTGCACGACACAGTGCTTCTACTGCAAAACGCAGACAACGCAACCAGTCTTGGCAACTGAAATTTATTTCAGTAATATTTAGGCGAGATTATTTTTATAGAATAATAAAAATAATTTAGAACGCCATAAACCGGGATTTAAACGCTAGATAAAATACCCGGTATCCAGTTAAATACCTGTTTTTCTAACTTACACATATTTAATATATGAAAGTATGCATATGGAGATGTGTTGTCATATGCCTACATTAGAGTTGCCACTTCTCTTTTCCTTGTTGCCACTTATCACTCATCCATGACACTTGTTATACATGCCTTCTCCATATCTTCTTATATATATTCTATAATCTTCCAAGAGATCTCATCCTCACCACACTCAAGCTCACTCACTCTCTCTCTCTCATTTCGGTTCCCCCATAACCGAACCCACCACCACCACACAACATTATCATCTTCTTCAATCTCAAGTCCATTCAAAGCTTTGAAGTTCATCCATGGAAGTTACAAGTTGAAGGGCTTTCAAAGGAGTTTCATTCTAGTCTTCTTCATCATCTTTTCTTCATCTTTGCACTAGAGAATCATCCCTAGCTATAAGCTAGTAGTAAGTCTTATTACACCTTGCTTCATTTTGTTCTTAGTCAAGATATATAGTATGATGAAATTTACAAGAACACTAAAGAGTTTAAACAAGAAATATGAACAAGAAACATGCTGATTTACATTTTCAGCCGACTTCAACAGGCTGTAACTGGACCATTATAAATCGAAAAACTGACTTTCTAAAGCCTAAATTATGTATTTTTGAACAACCGATCTAATGGCACTGGAATCATAATTTTTGGACTTCGTTTACTATTTTTAAAGGGCCATTTTGTAACAGCAGCTCAAGCTGCATTTTTGCTGCTGAAAATATGTGATATGTTTTTGGTCATAACTGGAAATCTATGATGAATCAGCTTATGAAATTTGTACAGTAGATGGCAACTGATGTATTTGTAATTATCCCACTAGAATTTCGTCAATCGGACTTATGATTAATTTTTAGTGAATTATTCCGTAGACTACGATCAGAAAGTAACAAATCTGATCGCAGTCGGTAAATGAATTTCTATAAAATATTGGTGATGAACTGGACCCCGATATTTTTACATAATAAAATTTAGATCGTGTGAGACATTCTGTAATAATTTGAGAATTTTTGGAGAAGGTTAACTATTTTATAAAAAATCCTCGAAAACAGTCCAGTTTCATATATATTAAAACAGAAATGACATAAGTAGTATTTTGCATGTCAAAGTGTGGGTTTTTGATTATTAAAATCATTCTTATTTAATTTAGGGCGGATAAACAATTTGAGGGATTGTGTTAACAATTAAAAACGCACCCGAAGGTGAGTACATAGATCCCCTCTTTTTACTGTTTTCGATTGTTTTGGGGTGATTCATATGTATCAAAACGATTTCAATATTCTAACGATGGTTTCAAAACGATTGAGATGGTTTATACAAAACTAATAACTATTCCGATAATGTGAACGAACTTGTTGGTGGTAGTTACATAACGAATGACATTCATTAGCATTGATCAAGCCGACCAGTATTAGGTTATGGTACCATAGGATCCGATAAATACCGTTATCAGACCGCACCCATGGTTATGTGTGGTTTAGGTGGGTAACGACTGAATCTGATGATTGTTAACTTACCCTTTGGAGGTTTGTTAATGCGAGAACGAGTCGAACGATGGACGAGTCACAAAGGTTTGAATGTTATTAGCGAGACGACCAAAAGTAGTTTTCACAATTAAAACGAGAACGATTTGAACGAGAACGATTGAACGATTTAAACAAATGAACGATGATCTATAACGAGAACGAGTTAAACGATGTCACACAACGATGTTTAAGAAACTATATAAACCATACGAGTTTTATTTCGAGAACGATTTATGATTTGGTTTACATAAACAAATGTTTTGGGTTAAGATTCATGGCATCGAGGTTTATAAATTATAACCAATCTGTTTTGACTTGGTTATTCATTTTTCAATACAAATGGTTTACAAAACAAGGTTTTCAAATATCAATTAACAAGGTTATACGAGATATTTCCACGAGCCATGAATTTGACACTCACACAAAAACTATGTGCTCGCCAGCATTTCTTTGCTGACTTTGTTTTTACATATGTTTCAGGTGAAGTTGCTTGATGTGATTGTGTAACGCCCCAAAAATCCAAATGTTATATATTCGCAATATGTCCTTATGTGTTACATTATGAAATAAATAACTAGGCTATTTAACCCAGTTAAATGCATGGTGAAAACTATTAAAAGATGAACGTAGTGTCAGTTATGCTTTAAAGGCAAACCCGAGGGGCTAAAGTGGGAAAAATGAAAGTTAAGTTATTAAATAACTAATCACACACAAACACACACATACGTGTGTTCGAGAAGGAGCAGGAGGCTCCCATGGAGCCTCAAACCCTAACTTCATCTTTATGCTCAAATTGAAAGGCAAGATGACGCTTAAAATCGTAACCGAGCATGGATAAATGATCACCATCACCAGGGGATCATAAGGTATGTCTTAAATCTAAGATTGGTGATCATGGGTGAAGTGGGTTATGTTCTAATCCGTGAGTTAATATGAAATTAATCATGTACTAGGGTTAGAATCCTCGTATAGAATATGGGTTATGTATGGTTTGCTTTAATTTGATGATTAGAGGTGAAACCCGTTAGTTAAGGTGAAGATGATTACTAGAATCACCACCTATGTCCAAGTCTTGTTGAAAGATTGATGTATTATATGGGTATGATGAATTCTTATTAGATGAATTAGGAGAAATATGATGATGCTATGTTTGATGTTTATTTGGGAATGACACATGATGATTAGTAGTAGGACTTGATGCATTATGTATGAGTTTAGAAGATTATGCATGAATTAGTTGTACGTTATGTTTAGAAGGTGGTACGCACACCAAATGTATGATGAAATGTATATAGTGTCGTCCGTATAGTCGATTGTGATGTTAAGAGTATATGATGATAAGTCGATAGTTAAATATGGTTAATAGTTGACTCTTGAAAGTCAACTAAGTATAAGAAACATGATTTGACTCGTTGTCGTAAATGTAGGATTATAGGAAGTCGTATGGTACATGTTATAGCAATCCGTGTTAAATGTAATGACATGATGAATTACATGAGTTTAAATGTATATGGATATGATTATATGAGTTATGTTTGTTAGAAATGACTAATGAAAGTTAAGTGTGAAATATGCGATTGATATGATTGTTAACATGTACAAATGAATATGCTAATAAGAGCATGATTTTGATGAAATGAGAGTATAGGAATCACGTCGAGACGAGCTCAAGCAGGAGGTGTTAACGGGTCAAGAAGAGGCAAGGAATCGGATACGAGCACAGACGCATAAGGTAAGTGATTTCCATAATCACTTCTTAGTTTGTTTAAGTAATATAGTGTTTTAACTAATTAAACATGATGTTTGAGGGTAATTATGTGTTGAAGTCCTTCGTCGAAAATGATGGGATTAAAGTTGACTAAAACGCCCTTGATGGGTATATCGGACAAACGACCTTTAAAAGATGTTAGAAACAAGTCATTTGATCAAGAGAACACTTAGGACAAGTATGAAAGCGAAAAGTATGATTTTTAGGGCCAAATGCACTAAAATGCACAAATACCCTTAACGTGTCAAAATAAGCATTTAAGCGTAAACGGGGTTTTATCACGTAAGGAACCCGTGATTTGAGATTAATATGATAGGAGATATTGAAATAATAAATTTCATGAGTTTAAAGCTCAAATAAACATGTTGGTGTGATAAAATTATGAACGGGTCAATTTTTGGTAAAAAGGGTAGTAAGCCGAAGACTTAAAAGTCTGGAATTTTGTTAATCCGGATGTCGGATTTTAACTCCATAAGATGGAGAATTAAGTTACGGACGCATAGGAAAAAGAATCGGGTAAAACGGACCAATAACGAAGAAGTTATGGCCGTTTCCGTGAAATCCGGTTGTGCTGGAAATCTGCAACTCAGCAAAAGCAACATTCTGTCCGTTTCAGGGCGTCGCGCCACGCGACGGGCCGTCGCGCGACGCGACGGGGGTTCTGTTTGGCGAAAATTGTTCGTTTGCTCCGTTTTGTCTTGGGAACTCGTTTAAACGCATTTTAAGTTGCGTATGACTAATTTAACTAACGTTTTTATGAGCATACATGTATGCACATATGTGGATAGGTAAGTATGTATGTTTGTATGTATCTATACACGTATGTAGAAGTGTATGTAAGCATGTATGCGCGAACGTATGTAAGATTATAAGTGTGTGAGAAAGTACACGCGGATATATGAAGACGTATATGAGTAGGCAAGTATGAGTTGGGTATGTTGCAAATAGGGACGTATGTATGTATATATGTATAACGTCATGAGTGTGCATAATGATGTAGGTATGGGTGTATGTAGATATGCATGTATTATCGTAGATGTGTTTATATGTGGGTATGTATGTAATTGATTATGTGTGAACATATGAAAATGATTATAGGTGATCGTAAATATATATGTAGGTATGTATGTAGGTATATACGTACGTATGTTTTATAAGTGTAAGTAAGTATATGCGAATGTATGTATGTAGGTAAGTATATTCGAGGGTAAATATATGTAAGTATGTATGTAGGCTGGCATGTATGTGTGTTGATGTGTGTAAAATGCAACATATAAATTACATCAAATGAGGCATAAAACTAACCCTTTTAAGTACTAATATTGGAAAAAGAGTGTTTTTGTCTTCCTTTTGTATTTTCAGGATTAAATGAGCTCAAAAACACAAAAGAAGCAAAAAGACAACTAAATCCAACATAAATACAAGGAAAGGAACATAAGTGGACTGCCCGACCCCTCAACGGCATCTTCCCAAGCAAAATAGAGAAGGCAGAAGACTGAACACGCCCCGTGCTCAGCCAGCACGGGGCCGTGCCCAAGAAGCAGCAGAAAAGACAAACCTATAGAAGCTTCTATTGCCCACCACGGGGCCGTGCCCAGTGAACACGGGGGCGTGGCGAAAGTACAACAGGCGCATTAATTGTAATTGCGAATTACAATTAATGAGGAGAGAGAGTGTCAGACAGGCACGGGGCCGTGCCCAGCGGACACGGGGCCGTGCCCAGCCCTCTATTCAGCCTATAAATAGGAGTGCTTGGTTTCATTTCAACTCATCCCTTGGCACACCACCTCTCTCACACTTCATCCACCACCCACCACCACCATAACACCATCATCCACCACCATCATCCATTGTCCATCGTAGAGTGTGTGAGTCGTCTCGGGATCCAAGATTGATCGTAAGAGTTCTTGACAATCAAGGCCATGTTTGCCTAAGTCTCTTACATCACTTGGTGAAGACAAAGTGTCTAGTATAATACTTTTTATTTCTAATCTTTTGCACTTTTTATTTGGTTTTGTATTAATGACTTTAAATATATGTAAGTATGTATGTAGGCTGGCATGTATGTGTGTGAGTATGTATGCAAGCAGGTATGCATGCATGTGTGTACGTATGTATGTATGGAGACGATATGTATGAAGTTTAGGTACGTATGTAAGTCATTCAGTATGATTAAGTTTTTCTACGTTGTTAGTCGTGTACCTGGAGTTTTAGGTGTAATGCAGGTACAGTATCGAAGACTCACCAGAGGTGAGGTACTCAG
The DNA here is from genome assembly GCA_030545235.1 of Helianthus tuberosus. Lineage (NCBI taxonomy): Eukaryota > Viridiplantae > Streptophyta > Magnoliopsida > Asterales > Asteraceae > Helianthus > Helianthus tuberosus. The sequence continues at coordinate 16,531,855 of CM060433.1, forward strand.
AGGGAACGTTTAATGTAAAGGAATAATGGAACGGAAATAATCCAAGGCTAAGCATCGTTTATATTTATAAAATGCATTAATGTTTTGTATGTATTTGCTGAGTACAGGTTGTTCGAGCCAGATTATCATTCTGAAGAGGAGCGACTAAAGACCGAGTCACAAGATAGATTGTACGGGAGTGTTTGAGTACATAATTGAGTGAAGCTAAGTTATGTTTTCTTATTGTAAATAAGTTCAATAAATGTATTTATTGTAAAAGAGTTAACTCTAAAAATGAATTTAAGTATGTCAAGATGTCTATAACGTAAGAAATTTTATGGTACGAATTTCCGCTGCGACTTTTGTCAAATACGTATTAGGGTCTTACAGATTGCTAGGATGCATGTTCACTTAGGACCGGACGAGGCCTTAGTGATTTAATAACAATGATAGACTGTGTTTGACTTGCTTGTTTAACTTTAAGACAATGTTTAACATTCAATAAAACGGAACTCTTTGTATCCATGGTTTGAAACAATAATTCTGTTACAACACTCCCCGACGTTTCCGCCACGGTTTGTTGTTTTACGTGGTCGGGGTGTGACAGAAGAAGTTGGTATCAGAGCCAATGGTTATAGGGAATTAGGTTATTAGTAAAATTTTGACCTAGACTATAACTTTCTAGGACCCCAACGCAAGTTGATTGCGTTTAGATTTTTTTTAAACAAAATCCGAATCTACTTCGAAAATTAATCATCCGTTCTAGGATGATTGATTACTAGGTTTTGAACCCTCTGTTGTAAGGTTTTAAACCCTTCCAGTTTGACTCATTTTTTTTGGCTTAGTGCCTTTTGAGTTTTCAAAATCTCGTCAGAGTTTGGGTCTAAATAATGTGAACACGTGCAAACTGGAAGAGTGAATGCCAGTACCCTGAGTTTTCTGTCTAAGGCTAGAGTGTTCGTACAAATCCACATAATCGGACCAGTCACTCTTACCTGGGAACTCTTGGGGTGAGTGTTCACTTATAGGCGAGCATGTCTTCGCGATACATTATTTTGATTCTTACTTTGATTAGTCACTGCGTGTCGTTTGTTTGTTCGAGGTAACAAACAAAGATCGCCTTCCTTATGTTTCGTCGATATTATCAATACCTCTTTTGTTTTTTTTCCTAATTATCGACCTCACTCGTTTCTCATATTTCCTTGTTAGACAATGCCTCCTCGACGTGAAGCACAATCTTTTACTATTGAAGAAATCACAGCCCTGGTCTCTCAGCAAGTGGCTGCTGTGCTTCCCGGTGTTGTGACCCAAGTCCACGAGATATACAAAAACAACAATAATAACAACAATAATGCACCGTGTAACTTCAAGAATTTCAATTTTGCTAAGCCGCTAAAGTTTTCTGGGTCGCAAGGAGCAACTGCGCTCCTGCAATGGTTTGAGAGTATCGAGAACACATTTAGAGATGTGAAGTGTCCGAATGCGCGTAAGGTTGAATTTGCTTCGAGTGTGTTTGAGAAACGTGCTCTTACGTGGTGGAACGGAGTGATGCGCGACAGGGGTGCCGAAGTGGCATTGGCACAAACTTGGGAAGAGCTTCAAGCTCTCATGATGAGAGAGTTCTGTCCCCGTCACGAAATTCGAGCTTTGGAACGAGAGTTTGACGATCTGAAACAAGACGGGGGAGAACACCGTGCGTATACGGATCGATTTGAGGAGCTCAGTCTTTTGTGTCCTACTATGGTTACCCCGTTGGAGAAAGCGATAGAGAGGTATATCGATGGTCTACCCGATTCTATTCTGGATATAGTGACCGGTGTTAATCCTACCACCCTTCGTCAAGCGATCGAGTTGTCTGCTACCCTGACTGAGTCTCAAGTCAGGAAGGGTAAACTCACCCGCAAGGGTGATAAAAAGAAGGCGACTGATTCTGGGAAGGACAAGAAGAAGGGTAAGGGTAAAGAAGGTGAGACGTCGAAGAAGTCGAGAAAGCGAAAGGGTGCTCAGAATTTTGCAGTAACTGCACAAACTGCTCAGAACCCTCAGAACCCACCAGCTCAACAGCCTGTGAAGAAAGCATATGCTGGTACCGCACCTCACTGTGCTCGCTGCAACGGTCATCATGTTGCACAACAAGCTTGTAGACAATGCACAACGTGTGGTAAGCTTGGGCATTTGGCCAACGTCTGTCGTTCGGGTCAGAATCAGATTGTTCAGAATCAAGCTGCAGTGCAGGGGAATGCTGCTAGATTCCCACCGGGTTCATGTTTCAATTGTGGAGAGATTAGTCACTTCCGCAACAATTGTCCAAGGCTAGTGAATGCAAACGCAAATGCTAATGCAAACCCGAATGCGAACGTTAACGCAAATGTGAATCCTGCTCGTGGGCGAGCGTACAATCTGAATGCTAATGAAGCAAGGGCTGACAATGAGGTGGTTAATGGTACGTTTCTTGTTAACAATCGACCTGCATCTATTCTTTTTGATTCTGGTGCCGATAGAAGTTTTGTTTCATTATCTTTCGAACCTTTGCTTGCGATACCTAGAACTAAACTGAGGAAACCCTTATCTGTCGAAGTTGCTACTGGTAAACCTCTTGTTCTCGATTCTGTTATTTGTGATTGTCAGTTACACCTTGATAACCATCTTTTTCCCATTGACCTCACACCGATGAAACTTGGGAGTTTCGATATTATCGTGGGGATGGATTGGTTAACCAAACATCATGCTGAGGTGGTTTGTTTCGATAAGATTGTTCGTATTCCTCTTCCGTCTGGCGATGTTCTGGAAGTTCGTGGTGAAAAACCATCTGACGGATTGAAGCTTATGTCATGTACAAAGGCCCAAAGATATTTATGAAAAGGATATGTTGCTTTCCTAGCACATGTCACCGAGGAGAAAGGCAAGAGCAAGAGTATTCAGGATATTCCGATTGTTCGGGATTATCCAGAGGTGTTTCCCGATGAACTGCCTGGTTTGCCTCCAGTTCGTCAAGTCGAGTTTCATATTGACCTTGTACCCAATGCCAACCCGGTTGCGAAAGCACCTTATCGTCTTGCACCTTCGGAGATGCAAGAGTTATCGAAACAGCTTCAAGAATTGTCTGATAAAGGATTCATCCATCCAAGCTTTTCGCCTTGGGGAGCTCCAGTCCTCTTTGTGAAAAAGAAAGATGGATCTTTTCGAATGTGTATCGATTATCGTGAGCTTAATAAGCTTACCATCAAGAATCGATATCCCCTACCTAGAATTGATGATCTCTTCGACCAACTGCAAGGTGCTTCATGTTTTTCCAAGATCGATCTGCATTCTGGGTATCATCAACTTCGTATTCTCGAAGAAGATATTCCCAAAACAGCTTTCCTTACAAGATATGGGCACTACGAGTTCACTGTCATGCCTTTTGGTTTGACAAATGCCCCAGCTATCTTCATGGACTTAATGAATAGGGTTTGTAAACCTTATTTAGATAAGTTCATCATTGTGTTCATCGACGATATTCTCATTTATTCAAAGTCTCAAGCAAAGCACGAGCAACACCTTCGTTTGACATTGGAACTCCTAAAGAAGGAACAACTTTTTGCTAAATTCTCCAAGTGTGAATTCTGGCTTAAAGAAGTTCAGTTCTTGGGTCATATTGTCGATGAGCAGGGTATTCACATAGATCCATCCAAGATTGTTGCAATTAAGGATTGGAATACACCGACGACACCTACAGAAGTTCGTTCTTTTCTTGGTCTTGCTGGTTATTATCGACGGTTTATCTCTAACTTTTCAAAGATCGCGGTTCCACTCACTGCTTTGACTCAGAAAAATAAGCCTTTTGAGTGGGGACCTAAGCAAGAAGAAGCGTTTCAAACGTTGAAACAGAAGCTCTGTGATGCTCCTGTTTTATCTCTACCTGAGGGAAACGATGATTTTGTTGTCTATTGTGACGCGTCGAATCTAGGACTTGGTTGCGTTCTTATGCAACGAGGTAAAGTCATCGCTTATGCGTCTAGACAACTGAAAATTCACGAGAAGAACTATACGACTCATGATCTTGAATTAGGAGCTGTGGTTTTCGCACTTAAAATCTGGAGACACTACCTCTATGGAACGAAGTGTGTGGTTTTCACAGACCACAAAAGTCTCCAGCATATTCTCAATCAGAAAGAGCTGAACATGAGGCAACGACGTTGGGTTGAACTCTTAAACGATTATGATTGCGAGATCCGCTACCATCCTGGTAAGGCGAATGTCGTGGCCGATGCACTTAGTCGAAAGGAACGAGTCAAGCTTCATTCTGTTTGAACTCTATCTGATATTTAATCTCGTGTCCTTCAAGCTCAACGATCTTGTGTGATCAAAGGCTTATTGAAAAATGAGCTACCGCTTCAACTTGAGCTTAAACTCGAAACGAAGGACGATGGGTTGCTATATTTCCAGGATCGGATGTGGATTCCGAATCAGGACAATCTTCGCACCTTGGTAATGGACGAATCTCACAAGTCTCGATACTCTGTTCATCTTGGTGCTGATAAAATGTACATGGATCTTCGTACTCAATTCTGGTGGCCTGGTATGAAGAAGGATGTTGCCTTGTATGTATCAAAATGCCTAACTTGTCTCAAGGTCAAGGCTGAACATCAACGACCTTCTGGTTTGCTTGTACAACCAGAGATACCGGTTTGGAAGTGGGAAAACATTGCAATGGATCTCATTACTAAGTTACCACGTACGTTTAAAGGTCACGATGCTATTTGGGTAGTAGTTGATCGTTTGACAAAATCTGCTCACTTCTTACTAATCCGTGAGGATTTCTCTGCTGAAAAGCTTGCCAAGATCTATGTAGACGAGATTGTATCACGACATGGTGTTCCTTTAGCTATCATTTCCGATCGTGATGCTCGATTTTCATCCCATTTTTGGAAGACTATGCAATCTGCTTTAGGAACTCAACTAAATCTAAGCACTGCTTATCATCCCCAAACAGATGGTCAATCTGAGAGGACGATTCAAACTTTGGAGGATATTCTTAGAGCATGCGTGATAGACTTTGGTGGTAATTGGGATTCTCATCTTCCACTGATCGAGTTCTCTTACAACAACAATTATCATGCTAGTATTAATATGGCACCATTCGAAGCTCTCTACGGTCAAAAAGGTCGTTCACCTGTGTGTTGGAATGAGATCGGTGAAGCTCAGCTTACTGGACCTAAGCTCATTCTGGAAACAACAGACAAAATCAAGAAAATCCGCGATAATCTTGTGACAGCTAGAAGCCGTCAAAAGAGTTATGCAGATGTGGGACGCAAGCCCATGGAATTTCAAATCGGAGACCGTGTCCTACTCAAGGTTTCACCTTGGAAGGGAGTGGTGAGATTTGGAAAGAAAGGAAAACTTGCACCACGATATGTTGGACCATTTAAGATTGTTGAAAGAATTGGAAAGGTTGCCTATCGATTAGAACTACCTCCAGAGCTTGGAAATGTTCATCCGACTTTTCACGTGTCCAATCTGCGAAAGTGTGTAGCTGATGCTGATCTTCACATTCCTCTCGACGAGATTCAAATCGATGAAACAATGCACTTTGTCGAGAAACCTGTGGAGATAGTGGAACGTACATACAAACAGTTGAAGAACAAACAGATTCATTTGGTCAAAGTTCGCTGGGAATCCAAACGTGGCCCCGAGTTTACTTGGGAACGTAAGGACCAGATGAAGGTGAAATATCCGCATTTGTTTTCACAAGAATCCTCTAAATAAAATTTCGGGACGAAATTTCCTAAAGTAGGGGAGACTGTGACAACTGTGTTCTGTAATCATTGTATTATGTAAAACAATGTCAGTTATCAATAAAACAATGTGCTTTGGTGTTATTATATGTGTTTTGGTGTTATTATGTGTGTATCTGTGTTTAATGATTTTACGATTTGATTCGATTCCGATTTCAAGCTTTAAATCACTTTCTGGAAGGTTATACGCAAACTGGTGTGTAAATGCAATCAGTTTAACGCGACGTACACTCCGGAACTGTGACGTAAGTTTAACATACCTTAAATATCCTTTACATAACTTAGAAATAAGTTCCGAATGGATTCGGTATGGCAAAAACATGTTTATTTGAACTAAAGGACTATTTACGACAAAACTGCGAAACGAACGTTAGTGACCGCCCGGATAATATTTAAACCCCGAAAATATTCTGTTATGATTAAAATTTTATTTTAATCAGGTCCGTGTTGAAAAATAAATTAAAACGCCTAAGAACGTTATTTTTCAAGTTTAAGCGCGTACCGTGTGTTTCTGCGCGACACAGTGCTTCTACTGCAAAACGCAGACAACGCAACCAGTCTTGGCAACTGAAATTTATTTCAGTAATATTTTGGCGAGATTATTTTTATAGAATAATAAAAATAATTTAGAATGCCATAAACCGGGATTTAAACGCTAGATAAAATACCCGGTATCCAGTTAAATACCTGTTTTTCTAACCTACACATATTTAATATATGAAAGTATGCATATGGAGATGTGTTGTCATATGCCTACATTAGAGTTGCCACTTCTCTTTTCCTTGTTGCCACTTATCACTCATCCATGACACTTGCTATACATGCCTTCTCTATATCTTCTTATATATATTCTATAATCTTTCAAGAGATCTCATCCTCACCACACTCAAGCTCACTCTCTCTCTCTCTCCCTCATTTCGGTTCCCCCATAACCGAACCCACCACCACCACATAACATTATCATCTTCTTCAATCTCAAGTCCATTCAAAGCTTTGAAGTTCATCCATGGAAGTTGCAAGTTGAAGGGCTTTCAAAGGAGCTTCATTCTAGTCTTCTTCATCATCTTTTCTTCATCTTTGCACTAGAGAATCATCCCTAGCTATAAGCTAGTAGTAAGTCTTATTACACCTTGCTTCATTTTGTTCTTTGTCAAGATATATAGTATGATGAAATTTACAAGAACACTAAAGAGTTTAAACAAGAAATATGAACATGAAACATGTTGATTTACATTTCAGCCGACTTCAACAGGCTGTAACTGGACCATTATAAATCGAAAAACTGATTTTCTAAAGCCTAAATTATGTATTTTTGAACAACCGACCTAATGGCACTGGAATCATAATTTTTGGACTTCGTTTACTATTTTTAAAGGGTCATTTTGTAACAGCAGCTCAAGCTGCATTTTTGCTGCTGAAAATATGTGATATGTTTTTGGTCATAACTGGAAATCTATGATGAATCAGCTCATGAAATTTGTACAGTAGATGGCAGCTGATGTATTTGTATTTATCCCACTGGAATTTCGTCAATCGGACTTACGATTAATTTTTAGTGAATTATTCCGTAGACTACGATCAGAAAGTAACAAATCTGATCGCAGTCGGGTAAATAAATTTCTATAAAATATTGGTGTTGAACTGGACCCCGATATTTTTACATAATAAAATTTGTATCGTGTGAGACATTCTGTAATAATTTAGGAATTTTTAGAGAAGGTTAACTATTTTATAAAAAATCCTCGAAAACAGTCCAGTTTCATATATATTAAAACAGAAATGACATAAGTAGTATTTTGCATGTCAAAGTGTGGGTTTTTGATTATTAAAATCATTCTTATTTAATTTAGGGCGGATAAACAATTTGAGGGATTGTGTTAACAATTAAAAACGCACCCGAAGGTGAGTACATAGATCCCCTCTTTTTACTGTTTTTGATTGTTTTGGGGTGATTCATATGTATCAAAACGATTTCAATATTCTAACGATGGTTTCAAAACGATTGAGATGGTTTATACAAAACTAATAACGATTTCGATAATGTGAACGAACTTGTTGGTGGTAGTTACATAACGAATGACATTCATTAGCATTGATCAAGCCGACCAGTATTAGGTTATGGTACCATGGGATCTGACAAATCCCGTTATCAGACCGCACCCATGGTTATGTGTGGGTTAGGTGGGTAACGACTGAATCTGATGATTGTTAACTTACCCTTTGGAGGTTTGTTAATGCGAGAACGAGTCGAACGATGGACGAGTCACAAACGTTTGAATGTTATTAGCGAGATGACCAAAAGTAGTTTTCACAATTAAAACGAGAACGATTTGAACAAGAACGATTGAACGATTTTGAACGATTTAAACAAATAAACGATGATCTATAACGAGAACTAGTTAAACGATGTCACACAACGATGTTTACGAAACTATATAAACCATACGAGTTTTATTTCGAGAACGATTTATGATTTGGTTTACATAAACAAATGTTTTGGGTTAAGATTCATGGCATCGAGGTTTATAAATTATAACCAATCTGTTTTGACTTGGTTATTCATTTTTCAATACAAATGGTTTATAAAACAAGGTTTTCAAATATCAATTAACAAGGTTATACGAGATATTTCCACGAGCCATGAATCTGACACTCACACAAAAGCTATGTGCTTGCCAACATTTCTTTGCTGACTTTGTTTTTACATATGTTTCAGGTGAAGTTGCTTGATGTGATTGCTAGGATGCATGTTCACTTAGGACCGGACGAGGCCTTAGTGATTTAATAACAATGATAGACTGTGTTTGACTTGCTTATTTAACTTTAAGACAATGTTTAATATTCAATAAAACAGAACTCTTTGTATCCATGGTTTGAAATAATAATTCTGTTACAACACTACCCGACGTTTCCGCCACGGTTTGTTGTTTTACGTGGTCGGGGTGTGACAAGAAGGAATCCCAAACACCCCCAAAATTACCCAGTGCTATGTATACATTGACCAAAAAACCAATAATATCAGCTAAGTTTGTTAGGCAATCTGCATTTGCTATATTTTCGAGGGGTTGGTTCCGGTACAAACTATATTTATCCTACAAACTTTAAGAACAGATCCTATCACTTAAAAAAAGTTAAATTAGCACATACTAAAACAATACATACATAAAAGTAACACTTTTGAATTATATTAGCACATGAAAATTAATCTAGATAATTGATTTTAGCATATATGTGAAATGATATCAGCACTTCTCTTTATCAGTACATTGAAAACAAGAGAAAGATTCAAATAAAGAATTAATTGTTTCTTAACATAATTATAATTTTTTTTGATTAATAATAAGTGCACTTTACATCAATATAAGGAATTCAAAATAATTGATATTATTTAGGTTATCATTTTATCATTTCTCTATAATTGGTTGGATGCCACATTACACTTTTAAATTGTTTTTACTGTTTGTATACGAAATGTGGTTTGTATTTGATCCTACTCCATATTGTCGATGCTCACTTTGTTTTGAAAAATGTATAGAATATACATTATTTTGATAGTTATAGTTGGGTATCCAAAAATAGAAAATGCTAGTTACTTTTGTAAACGATTTCGAATATAATAATTTGAATACAAGCGTCGTTAAATAATAAAACTTTAACTGAATTTAAATTTAAATAATACATTAAACAAAGACAGTAAAGTTAGCCAAAACTAATTTCTGATGATTCATCATCAGATTTATGATGGATTTGATCGGGAGATGTTTGATGATCTGTTCTGATCAGATGAATATGATGATATCAGATTGATCAGAAACTTCTGATCTAGTCTTCTTCGTTCAATGTAGATGAATGTATATTCTTTCCTTGATGTTGATCCTTTTTTAATTCGTCCTTTGTCACATATCTTCTCTTGGTTTGACTTGTTCAACATCAGATTTGATCAATGTGATCGGATTCTTCATTATTTGTCTTCAACACTTACATAGCTGAATAATGGGTTCTAACAATATTTAAGGTCGAACTACACTGTTTGCATGTCCCACTCGTCAAGGATTCGGTGGAGTCCTAGACGTTGGTGGATTGGAGTCCGCCTACAAAGGTGCTCATATTGGGTATCATTGTGTCTTCTTGTACTAGTAAGTGTGTTGTGAAGCTACTCATATTCAGTCTCTCTAACGATGCTGTTAGTTTCCACCTGAGCGCCCGATTATTACATGAGACGGTGCATGGTCGCATTGTGGAGAGTTGTAATCTAGAGTCCGAGGAACTAGATGCTCGATCAGTTGTTGCTGCATAGGTGTTTGCGCTTATGCGCACAGCTACGCATACATTGCGTTTACTGCAGCTTGAGACTTCATGTACCAAGAGGTAGGGGTTTCCCCTTCTTGAAGTAACGAAGTCAGTTAAGTGGTGGGACCTGCATTTTGGGCGGTTGGGGTGGTGTGCTGATTCGTTCGTGCAACACAACATGGGCATGCGAGATCCCAGCCTTAGTGAAATCCCCTTTGTTGTACTCACTAGCGTGGGGGCTTTGGATGTGCGTGTTGCCCGTAGTAGCCACAGACTGAGAGTGTGAACCAAAGGTTGGAAAAAAGGAGTGTTTTAATCAGCCATGTGATCGAATCAAAAAAGAAAAGGATGATAAGTAGTATAAAATATCGGTAGACTTGAGGATGTAGTCCCGAAAAAGTTTTTAATCCTTTATCTTTTCTTGATCAACAACTAGGTTGCTTGGAGATTAAATTTGCAAAACAAAGAACACCATGAAGCTCGTATGAGAAGGAGAGGTGGGGGATTCTTATCGTAGCCACCTTCTAGCATGAGAAGAAGTACTGTTCTTTCAATGGAGAAAGGAAACAAGTGAGTGATAAGAGTGATAGAGCTAAAGTTTGGATACTTAAACCTTTAGAGGAGCCTGGTATTTATAGCCGAAGGTAGGAGAGAAGGATTGTGGGGTGACGGACCCGAGTACAGCTGTCATTGTCTAAGAATATCCATTTGGTACCTCTTGCAAGACAGGTAGTGTCTAAAAAGGTGGAGGTGACGTGGTGTGGCGTGGCGTGACTGGCTACCCGTCACTGTCCAAGTGTACCTTCTCTCGGGCATGTAATCAGCCGTTAGCGGAGATCGTGTGGCAATTTCTAGCGACGACTGATTGGTGCCACGCATTCGTCCTTTCGTACTTGTCAGTGGCGGCTTTGATGGTGTGCGGGGAGGACCTACGCACAAGACCCGTGATTTCGAGGGGCACGCGATTTAAAAAGAAATCCAATATATACATATGCTATTTTTTTTTAAATAGTAAACATATACCAATTCCAATATACGCCCGTTTACAAATTATTTTTTTATGATTTAGAATTTAGCCCACTTGGCATTAGGTTTATTGAGCTCAATACTAATTTGATTTTTATTTTTAAATAATAATAAAACATTACTAAAGGGCACATTTTTTAAGCTCGAACAAAGTACGTGAATTCTCAAAGACGCCTCTGGTACTTGTTGTTCCTTGCTTGATTCCTCCATCTTGGGCGTTGTAATTGTAGAGTCTGTTGTAACCTGATTAGTTGCATGCTGCTGCCGAGTGTACCGCATGCCCTTTACGTAAGTTGTCATTATGTACACGCACAAATGCTCCCATGCAGGAAGACCTTAGCATCAGCTGAGTGTTTAAGTGTCGATAGTATGGTCCTGTATGCACATGGTCATGCATGCCATTTGGGACCATATCCCTTCATCGACGTTAGTAAAGATTCCAGCCAAGTCTTTTTAGTCGTTTGTTGATCAAGCTAGTTTCGATGGTTGTTCCATCACTAAAATCTTAGAAAATGCCTCAGTGGCAACTTTGGAATAGTTGCTGGCTATGAAACACGTGGACGAAATTGAGCATTGAGTACCCGTCCCGAGGACAGTTTGGGGATGAAAACGCCATGGTGACGTCCCTGATGCGTGTGTAGCGTTATATAATTTTATGTATATTTTTAGCCCTTTTTACACTTTAGTCAAGTTTTAAATTTATAAAACACGATATTTTACTAACACTAAACAAACATATGGGCAAGTGCACCCATCGTGTGTGACAACTGCCAAATTTGCATGCATCTGCACAATTAATAAATCTTGATTAATGCTTAATGACTGTGCTGAATTACAATTAATGACTTGAACTGCTTTCTGATTATTGCTTTATACACACATGTGCATCACATATTTCAAATGATATATCATTGATTGCATGAGAACGTTATTGACTCAAATGATGCGCGAAACACAGTTAGCACATTTAACAGACAAACCGGGAAAATGCTGACGGAGTTCAGTACATAGACAGACGTTGTATTGAGACATAGTATGAGCCGGAAACTAAGTACTACACCAGTATAGAGTGTAGGGAAGTAAGGATAACAATACTGCTTTTCTAGATGATAGTTTAAGTGCCGGAAAGTGCCTAAAACTCGACCAAAGTGCTGAATTCAACAAAATTCAGCAAAATCAGCATTTAAACACATTAATATTATGCAGAAACATGGTTAAATGGTCCTGAATGCTTTCCTAAGTGTCACACCCTGACTTTTGCGGAAGCGTGATTATTGGTGTGACTTCTTAATACCATTGCATACGATCATAACAACACTATATGATAAAACCAGTAGATGTACATCCATTAATTTAAGTTTAAAAGTAGTACAACATAATTGTCTGAAATGTCGATACCAATTTCAAGTTACAAACCATAACATGTTTTAAGGAGTTCAAAAAGACTTCAACAAAGATTTTAAAACAAACCCGAGTTTAGGACCACGTATCCCGTCCAGGATTAAGATACATCTCCTAAGCCCTAATGACTTGGATGACATCTTTATTCACAACGCAGCTTAAAAACTCCAACGCCCGCCAGATCCATTTACTAATTCCCTGAAATACATGTAGTTTGAAAAATCAACAAAAGTTGAGCGAGTTCATGTGTAAGTGAGTATGTGTAATCCTTTGTAATATGTCTATATGTATAAAAATCCCTGGTATGTAGCAATTAAGGAAACAGAGACCACCATTGGGTTGCAAAGCCAATGATATGTGTGGAGTGATGCAGGAAGACTCAAACCTAGCAAATTTGTGCGTCAGGACATAGTCACCTCATGGTCCACTCAGCGGACTCAGGAGTGGGGCTCGCTACTGTCACACCCCCAAATTACCACCTAGGGCATGTCCCTAATGGAGGTGCAACGATCCAACAAAGAGCCACCAATCATATCAAACACAAGTAATAATGTATTGAAATACTCAATTGAAAGAAATGTATCGTTTTAAACCAAAACCAAAGTATTGAGCGGAAGCATAAATGTATAAGTGTGTAAATGTATCAAAACCAAATCAATGTAATTGTTTATCATGACCACAACCACTCCAGCAGCATCAGACGACAAGTTCCCAAGTTCCTTCAATGATTACCTACAAGCATGTAAACAAGTGTGTTAGACGACGCTGGTGAGTTCAAGGTTTTGTTAACGTGTGTAGTTACCAGATATCTGTTAAGTCAACTCATCGTTTCGTTTTGAGATTGTTATTATCGTAGGAGAGTCTTATATATTGGAAGTGTGTCCAATATATACCATGGGAGTGTGCCCAATATAACCTGGGAGTGTGCCCAACCCCAATGCCCCTAACCAAGCATTGGTAATGATGTCCAGGTAATTAGATCACGCCCGTCCTTACGGCCCGGTGTGAGGGTGTCAAACCTAATAGCGCTATCAACTAGTTACCCCATTGCCTTACAGGCAACACGGTAGATGATCTATTCTGTGTTCAATAACCAACATCCCAAATAACAGTTTACCCAGTATTCCCTTTAGAAACGTTTACCAGATGTCCCAAACCACCGGGACGCATGCTTAGAAAAGTGCAGTGAACTCACCTTTGTTTTGCTCGGTAAGATTAACTACCCGTTTTAACAATTGCTCACCCGCGTCCTATTATGATTTACCAACCTTAATCAGTTTTACATTCTCATTATACTTATCCTAATACAATACGTATTATAGACTTGTTTGGGTGGTTTCCTTATAATTGGAATGGGCTCAAGCCCATTAACTTGGCTGCCACAAATTCGTAATGCCTTAAGGTTGTAGACTTGTGATATAAGTTTAGTTTAATCACTTCACACATGTAACGTATTCATATATTTAAGAAGGTTGGACGGTTTGCTTTAATAGCCGATTAATATCATTTGTGCGGGGCGTACACGAGAATAAATGAGAAACAGAATAGCGAGAGAAAAAGATACTAACCTTTCAAGTCCGGGTTGTCACAGCTACACCCGAATAGATCTATCACTCTTGTTCCCTCGGTCCTACAACGAGGATTAATGGCCTTAAGTGTCATGCCCACCACTCGCACGCTCGCGTAGTAAAAACCCTCCTTAAGCTAACCATACCATATAAATAAATGTCTGTAAATGTCTTGTAATAATTATAACATGTATTCCACCCCCTAAGTATAAAACCGAAAACAGTTAAGGGAAAAGGGGGACATGAACTCACAGTATTGCGTCTTCGGTACTCGTAACCCAAATCTCCTCAGCAAACACGACTACCTACAATGGTCTAACATCTATTAGAAGAACGGGTCGTGCCTTGTCTTAGTATTGATTAGTGCCTTTGAGGTACGTCTTAAAGTGTCTTCAATATTTTAGTAATAATACTTCTCATACTTTTGTATTCGTATTTCCTTCCCAAGGATGGGATATTTTACATATGTCTGTTTGTATTGGAATTATATTTTTAAGTCCCATTTTAGAGAATACATATTTAACCATATTCCTGTATAAAACCAACCTCCGATACTCCGTATTTCGTTATAAAAATTATGGCGAGTTTTATGCTTGAAAAATATAGTCTAGAATATACTAGTAAACACTTGTCCAGAAAATATTTACTAAGTGTTAGGATTTTCGGAAAATTTCGCCATAGTCTCCCTTGTAAATGGAGGCGTCCATGCTTAATAGCATATCATTTTCTTTTACATATATCCCGTAGATTGTTCTCACATAACCAATCCGACAATTAGACATGCAATATACTACTTATGTCATTTCAGCTTTATTAATCAAAACTAGACTGTTTTCGAGCATTTTAATAAAATAGTTAACCTTCTCCAAATATTCCCAAATTTTCACCGAATGCCATATACGATCCAGATTTTATTGTGTAAAAATTTCGGGGTCCAGTTCATTACCAATATTTTATTGAAATTCATTTACCGGACTGCAATCAGATTTGTCACTTTCTGACTGCAGTCTACAGAATAATTCACTAAAAATTAATCGTAAGTCCGATTGACGAAATTCCAGTGGGAGAATTACGGCGACAACAGTGACCATCTACAGTAAAAATTCCATGAGCTAATTCTACTCAGTTTTTATGTTATAACTCCGAATACAACACACTTTTTCTGCAGTAAAAACATAGCTTGAGCTGCTATTCAAAAATAGTGCTTTAAAAATAGTAAATGACCTCGAAAAATTACGATTCCAGTGCCATTTGATCCGTTTTTCGAAAATTCATATTTTAGGCTTCAAAAAATTAGTTTTTCGATTTATAAAGATCCAGTTACAGCCTGTTGAAGTTGGCTGAAAAATACCAATCATCATGCTTTTAGAGTGTATATGTTACTAAAATGCGTCAACAATTGTTCTAACAACGGGTTTATCGAGAAATCAAAGATCAAACAACATGCATGCTTATACCATCATAATCCAACCAGATTTTATGTCCATTGTCTAGTTCATTCTCTTTTGTGTTCTTGTGTTAATCGTTAACTTCAATCTTTCGAACAATCAACGTAGAAGTGATTCAAGAGTTAAATCGAAGACTTACAACTAGCACAAGGGCTAGGGATGAACTTGTGAACAAGAATGATGATGAAGATGGCGTGAGAGTGCAAGGTGTGATGTTTCTTCAAGACTCCAAGCTCCAAGCTTCACAAGACTCCTTCTAGCACTTGTTTTGGACTTGATAGTGGATCAAATGTGTGAATGTTGAAGTGATGGTGGTGGTGGCAGATATAATCAGCCGAGAGGGAGAGAGAGAGTGAAGGAAAATGGTGGAGTGACTTGTTGGTGAAGGTGAAATGATGAGATTAAGCATCTAGCCCAACCTATTTGTAATGATTGTGATATCTTGGCAATTGTAGCAAATAAAGGAGGTCCAATCACAAAATAGATGGAATATTTGGTTGGGGATTTGTAATGATTAAGGTGGGGCCCCTAGCTTAAGCCGAAAATTAGAGAGAGGGGGGGGGGGTTATTTGTAAATTTTTGTTATAAGTAGGTGATTATTTAGAAGGTTTAAGGTATTTTCTAAAGTAGTAAGTGTATGATATATTTTTATAGTGTGTGGGGATTCTTGAGACCATAATTAGTATAAAAATAATAGAATAATGTTTCTAACAAAATTTTGGTGTCTCGGGTAATGTCCGGTTGTTCGGTTAAGTACCGTTCCGTTAAAGTGTTAAATTGTACCATATAGTGTCTTTTATGCATCTTTTTGTAACACAGTTAATTCCCAACACTTAGGAAAGCATTCAGGACTATTTAGTCAATTCTCTGTATAATACGAGTATGTTAAAAGCTGAATCATTGCTGAAATTGCAGAATTCCGTACTTACAATGAGTTTTTAGGCACTTTCTGGCACTCGAACTATCACCTAGTGACACCGTTTTATGGTCCTCACTTCCCTACACCCATACTAGTGTAGTACTTTGTCCCTGACTCATACTGGCCTCAATATAGTGTCTATCTATGTGCTGGCATTGTCAGCACGTGTCTGAGTTATCCGCTCACTGTGCTCACTGTGCTTTGTGCATCAGGTTTGTCACTAAGAGTCTGTATGAAATAAATGGAGCGACTGTATGTAAAGTGTAGGTCCCGTTTTTCCGGTGAGGATCGATAACGAAAACCTATCCTTGTTTATCACAAACATGGTAACGGGTGCGGAATCCCCGTGACGGTGCAAACCAAACACAGTGTAAAACACACGCGTAACCAAAGATTCAATATCTATTGATTAGGGATGAGAACGATACAAACATATACAAACAATGTTTAAAGACTCTCTCTCAAACTCTCACACAGCTCTCGTCTCGTCCAAGTTTCACACAGAAACTATGAGAGCTATTTATACTAAAACAGACACAGACATGACGAAACGCATAAAGGACACGATGAAACACTAAAGTCGACGAAACACACCTTGTTTCGTCGACATACACATTAATCCTATTCTGTTTCATCGAGTTGTAGTAGCCCAAGTATTTGACAAAGTCCACACTCAAGTCTTCAGCCCAAATAAGGATTCACGGCCCAGATCATTTCTGTTATAAGACTTTTACCAATTTCAACATAAGACAAATGCTTGTGACATCACCATGACATCACAATGATGATGTCATGGTGATGTGTAAACGGGACTTTGCTTGCGGCGCTCCGTGCTTCGCGTGTCGAACTCTAGGGCGCACGACTGAGGAATGTCGTGACGTCGGGCTTGAGCCGGACTTAACCGAGTCGACCCGAACCGAATCGAACCGAGTCGAGTCGCGTCCACATAAAGTGTACCAACAAACTCCCCTTGGACGCTACTCGTGAGGTTCGTCTTCCGTGTCTTTCATGTCGGAGGATCTTCAAAGTCTTCACGCGTCGAAAGTAGAAAGTGTATCAACAAACTCCCTTTTCATTTAGGTAGTGTGTTAACAAACTCCCCCTTAAAATAAACTCTCCATTGAGTCATGCTCGTGAATTTTTTGATCTTCAATTCTTTAGATCCTTGTGGTGTTGATGAAGGCTCAACTGCAACCAGATCATCTTGATCTTCTGATTGCATCAACGTCATGTCTTCACTTTACGGCTTGTCATCTGACACGTTCTCTTTGCCTTTAGCTGATTCTGATGTCGCATCTGCACATACAAGAAAGATAAACACGTAATGAGAACAACCGCTTAGAATATAGACAAATTAAACAAACGACACATATGAGATCAAATCTAAATCAAACACCAACCGACAACAGTTTGAAAGTTTAGAAAATGATCAATTTTAATCCTTTAACTTTCAAAACTTGTTAACTTCGACAGTTTATGAAGGTGCAATTGTTTTCTGGCTTACAATCAGGACTTTGGGTAGGATAGACTCGAGTTCCAACATCAGTCAATCAAAAATAAACTAGAAGCAAAATCTTTTTGGCTTTTATAAAGTTTATATTAAAACACACCTAAAATCTTTTTGGAATTTTCATTTTTCAAATGTAAAGACGGAAAGCAAATAAATATATACAAAGATACAGAAACTGAAAGCAGTAAACAAAAATTTACAGATATTCTTTTTGCGAGTTTCGAGGGTAAGAGAATCATATCAGTGTACGGTCATGCCAAAACGCTCTTTTTGTTCAATTAGTTAACATTTAGATAAGCATCCTATAACGATTATCGGTATTGTTGTCCACATAAGCTCAACTTATCAGATGTAATCATGATTAGGGGATACGTTAAGGTATGATTTATACTTACCGACCGGTGTTCATCCACACACGACACATTCCCGTATCAAGGTATGCACGAGAGTTCATCTTACCGGTGAGTATACCGTTTATCATCTGTTTGACCGTATAAAAGAATGTGAGAAACTCACTTATTTGATTGAAAACAAGCCCTATGTGATAAAATCACTTATTGATGAGGAACTTGATTTTCAGATGCATGAAGGGCACAGGAGCAAGTCCGTGAACAGGTCAGTACTTTTGTACAGCAAAGAGACGAACTTGACTCCCGCAAAGAATCTGTGATATATTATCACTTGTTTGAGGGACATGTGATTGTTGATCACTTATTGAGGTCGAATGCAATATGTACACGTATGTATAGTATCATGGAAGATCTTAGACTTCGTCTCCGTTATTTTTACGGTTTGATACAACCATGATACCCAGATGATAAGACAGCATAAAGACCGAATATCTCAGAACCTCGGCAATCTCTCAAACGAAATTTTGGTACTAAGACCATATACCAATGAATGGTTCCCACCTGGTCTTCAGTCGATTTAAGGTTTATATCACCCTGCACACTTTAATATGATTGTGAGCCTACCGATACATCTT
Organism: Helianthus tuberosus; assembly: GCA_030545235.1. Lineage (NCBI taxonomy): Eukaryota > Viridiplantae > Streptophyta > Magnoliopsida > Asterales > Asteraceae > Helianthus > Helianthus tuberosus. Next base: position 16,550,758 of record CM060433.1, read on the forward strand.
ATATAGAGCTGCTTAACATTTTTCATTTTGCATTTAAGTTTAAAGAGGTTTAGACAGACCACTGATGTACTATCATTTTCTCTTTTTCTCGCCAGGAAACTCATTTTTGTTTTTCTACTGTTTTTGAGTTTTGAAATTTTTCACTGTTTTTGAATTTTCAAATTTGGATTTACTCCCCCTAAAATGCAATAAACTAAGATAAATTTAAAAGACCCAAAGGTATTTACAAAAAGGATTTCCCGATGTCGGTTAACTCATGTTTTACTTCAATGCTGTTTACCAAAATTAATTTTGAATCAGAAATGACTTATCGAATTTTGGAAAAATCAGTTGGCATGTCGGTAAGCGGTGCGGACCATGACAACATTGACGAGTTTCATAGTGAAACAATCACGTGTGAGGTGATATTCGAGTTCAACGTGTCAGGCCAAAGAGTGCTACGAGAGGATAACAATTTATAAAGCAGCTTAAATATCGACAAGTAAAGGAGAGATTAGAAATTTAAAACCGTATCCTGCAACTGCTTCGTGCATTGCAATGAATCTGAGTGCGCTCCCAAACTGGATATCCACCCGGTGTGGATTTCAAAGTCGATTTTGTAGCTACCAAGAAATCTCTTCACAGCAACAAGATCATAAACCTTTGGGTCCGACTGGTCTTCCACATTGCACCAGCGAAGGTCTTTGTCTTTCTCTTGAGAAGTAGTGTGCGGTTTTTCAATCCATGCCAAGGCATCCGCACACCCGGTTGGTTTGTCCAACAAACACATTTTCTTCAATCACATCACGAAGAAATGTACACTGCACGTTCATCTTGTTGATTTTGAACATCAGACGTGCTGCAGGTGCGTACATTTTGATTTGAATCTATCCTGGGGACCCGATTAAAGCTTTGAACAATCAAACTTTGGAATGATTTTCAATTTGTCGAAGCTTTTCAATTTCTTTCGACAGACAATTCTGTCTTCTTTTCTTTTTCTCTCCATCAAAGGCAACAATTTCTTTTGTCGCCGATCTTGTGCATGGACACTCCACTATCAACAAGCCAATGACTATCGATAGTTCCTCCTGGAACATCCTGCACACTCACTCAGAGATTAGTTGGAGAGGGGGACCCAAGCCTTAATAGACTTGGGTCGTCCTTCATCATCGAGGATTGTGACATCGATTTCCTGATGATTCGGAATGGATTGAGCTTCCCCTGAAACAGTTACCGATTTTGGTTTCCAAATCTGTTTTTGTTTTTCATTTTTAATTTCTAACTTAACAGACTTTGTTTGGACAACCTCCGGTTTTAACGCCTTTTCAATCACCTTCACATTTTTACGTCGTTGTTTTGTTTCCTGTTCTTTTATCATGTTTTGGTGAAACAGGACGACGTTGTGGGTGAACCTTTTCAGGTGGTGCTCTTTCTATAAAATTTGGTTTGGGCGAGTTTGTGCAGTCTTTAATGATGTGCCCAAACTTCCCACACTTGAAACAAGTTCTCCTTTCAACAAACTTAGGAGAATCTGTTCGACTAACAGATGTCGAACCAGTAGAACCTGAGGTACTTGCTCTTTCATCACACCCATTTGTATGCTGAGTGTAATTGTTTTTACTGTTACGTTTTAAAATCTTGACTTGTTGGATAAAATCGGTGTTGGATTTGTTTTCAAAAGTCTCAATTTTATCAGTACCTTTTGATGCTACAAATTTAACATCATTGTTTTTCTTCTGATAACGAGCTCTTTTTGTTTCATATTTTGATTTAGAAACGTTAGGCCTTTGAGCTCGTTGAACTGGTTGTTTGCCCTTAGAAGCAATAGGTTGTTGCTTAGTTGGTGATTTTTGATTTCCAAATTGTTTCCTGATTTCAGCTTTTGGAATTGGGCCACATTGAGTTACAACAACTCCAGGGATCGTCTTTCCCAAAAATTTGCTTGTAGTATCTTCAAAAACTTTTTCAATCAAAGATGGATTGACATTTTTAATTGGAAAATCATGATCTAAATAGATTTTAAAATCACCAACCAAAGTGTACAACACGTTATTACTTTTAACGGTAGACACAGATTTCTTGTCATTCTTGACAGGATCTATCACTTGTTTGACAACTGGATGAACAGCAGGAATAGGAGGATCACAAAGAATATGATTCTCAATTGGAATTTCTATTCCCTTCTTTTTATCAAGTGATTCATCCTGGTCATTCACATCTGATTCTAATTCATCATCAGACGACTCATAGTCCTCAATGATTGGAGGACTTTGTTTCGTAGATGTTGAAGTTTCTGTTTGCTCAGATGATGTACTTGAAGAACTGTCCGATTTGAACCCTAGGCCAGTAGTGACTTCCTCATAATCAAGAGGAACACTGGGCTCAAACCGAGGCATATCCTCTTCATCGGGCGACTTGGTATAGTCGTGTCTCAAAGGGGGTGGACACTTCCTATAACCAACGCCTTTAACGTTTCCCTTTAGTTTCTGAACGTCAATGATGTGATCGAGCACATATCGGGAGTTAGAATAACTCTCCAATTTTAGCTTGATCGCTTCATATTCACACTTGGCCACGGCTAGCTCTTTCTTGGTTTCCTCAATGATATTAATGTAGTTATTAATACCAATTTGTTTGTTGAAAACAATTTTTGTTAATTGGGAAACACTTTTCTTTTGGGTTTCAATAACGGTTTTAAACTCCTTTTCATTGCGAGCTAAGGCCATGTTTGCCTCTTTGCACTTTGACAGTTCAATAACCAAACTTTGGTTATGACTGTGAACCTTTTCAGATTCATCTTTCAATTCTGCACACATTTTACAAACACTAGGAGTAGGAGGATCAGAATTTACCTGACTTGTCGAGGCTGAGACATTTGCCATAAAGGCAGTCTGATAAGAAAAAGATCCATATTCAGAATTATAATCTCCCGCATTCGAGCTTTCTTCATCTGAACTCCCGCTATATCCCGAACTATCATCTGATTCAGAAAATTCTTCTTTGTGCACATGCTTGATGTGACTGATGATCTTCGCATAGCATGCATTTCCTCCTCCTAACTGTACGGACCAATCACATCCTTCATCAGCTTGAACTATCAATGCTTGGTTGGGGTTTGAAGGCCCTGACTGGTTGGTTTGGTTGTTAGCAGCTACTATCCCTCTTTCGTTGTTAGCTTGATTTGAAGTACTTGTTTGATTTTGGAAGGGATTTTGGTTGCCTTGTTGGCTCGGTCGCGTGCATTCACGTTTGAAGTGACCCTTTTCACCGCAATTAAAGCATGTGACAGCACCCTTGTCAAACCCGTACTTGGTATCCCTTTTGCTTTCCAAGCTGGTTCTCCCCGTTCTGCTCATATAATCCTTTGCCCTTCTCACGGCGCTAGCAAACGCCCACTTGATATCCATTAACTCCATTTCATCCCTGTCTATCTGCTGATAGTCTTCGTTTGTCAAATTAATGTTGCCAATTTGACTTGCGACTAATCAACTGTAGGCATTAACCATAGTGGTAAGAATTTCAATGTGATCCCGTGCAGCTTCTACACTCACTTTGGAAAGATTTGAAGTATCAGGTTTGTTACCATAGAAGGCTTGTTGTGGTTGGGCTTGTGGTGGTTTAGAAAAATAGGCAGTTGGATCAAATTGGGGTTGAGGTGTGGCAACTTGAGGTTTAGAAAAATAGGCAGCTGGATCAAATTAGGGTTGAGGTGTGGCAACTTGAGGTTTAGAAAAATAGGCAGTTGGATCAAATTGGGGTTGGGGTGAGGCAACTTGAGGTTTCGGAAGATAGGCATTTATATCAAATTGGGGTTGAGGTATGGCAACTTGAGGTTTAGAAAAATAGGCAGTTGGATCAAATTGGGGTTGGGGTGGTGCAACTTGAGGTTTCGGAAGATAGGCATTTATATCAAATTGGGGTTGAGGTGTGGCAACTTGAGGTTTAGAAAAATAGGCAGTTGGATCGAAAACCGGAGGTGGAGCTGACTGGGGAAACAGAAAGAAGCTTGAATTCGACATTAGATTGTCGTTTACGAATAATAACTTGAAAAACCAAATACGAAGCTCAAACGAACGACAAGGCCCAAACCACCTTAAATTTGTTGAGGCCCACCACTTAGTGATATATAATCCAAAAATCAGCCCAAGTCAACAGCCCTATTTTTTTTAATCGACAACAACATCTGCCATCATCATCCTTGTCAAACTTTGCAATACCAAACTTGTAGGTCCCACTCACAATAATGAATTGTTATTTAACCGATAACCAGCATATGCAATCTGAATTTTGCATTTAATGTGAACAGAATCAGCTGATTATTATGATGAAACTGAAATTAATAATGATCGACGAAACTGGATTCTGAACTTTTGAATGACAACGAAATTGAATTGATTAAATGTTGGCCGACGAAACAGTTATGTAGATCGACGAAACTGATGGAAGTATGTTAAACGACGAAACAAGAATCAGATCTTCCACGAAACGTAATATGGAACTTAATGTGACGAAACAGATGGAAGTGTAAGCGACGAAACTGAATCCTTTTTGCTGGTCGACGAAACAGAAGTGAAGCCTACTTCAGTTTGAAGCCCAAATCATGTGAAGCCCAATGGTTTTGAAGCCCAATTCAGATTTAATAATATGACGAAACAGAATGTTGTTGATAAACAACGAAACAGGTTTGTGGATATTTTACCAATAAAGCAAATCTTATCCCTGACACAAGCCACAATATTCAAACTTACAACATACTTTTTGCTGTTTCTAGACTTTCTATTTTCAACAAACCATCATTTTATGTCACAAAATTCAAACCACAATAATATAATAATCACAATCACTTGACTCGGCTGAGTCTCGTCCACACAAAGTGTACCAACATAAAGTGATGCACATGTATGTATGTAACATAAATCAGTAAGCAGTTTAAGGTGTCAGTTGTAATCAAGCACAGTTATTAAGCACATAATCGAAATTAATTAATTTGTACAGTACCTGTAATTGTGAGGGTTGTCACATTCTCCCCCCGTTAAGAAAATTTCGTCCTCGAAATTTGTACTTCCTTAATTCCTTAGGGTTTCGTTATGCATGTATGTATATGAATAGTACCGAGGTAGATAATCACCAAACCGAATCCAACCTTATTCACATCAAGTGAGTCCAAGAATATATATATAACATCACGAATCCAATGGTTAAAAGGTATGTGCTTTTAGCATTTGGTGTCGAGGGTACAAGACGTATCGACGTATAGTCTAGTGTAATCCGGTTAACAGGGGTTCCACAAAAGAGGAGTTTTGTCCAATAGGATTCTTAAACAATCGGTCATGATAGGCAAACGAGTTTTCACGAACCATAGCCTCCGCTATATGAACTCAAAATCAATGATTTGGATGCGATAGTATTATGAAAATGATCTGTCAACTTTTGAATTAATAAATGGTAAGGATTTGTGTGTTGACATTCTTGAATTGCGAAAATACACCGAGTGAGGTACAAGCAAATCTGGTGTATAATTGTTTTAATTCGTAGTTGCATCAGAAATGTTTATATGACCAGTTGACAAAAGTATATGTAGTTTCGTGTGAAACAGTTGACCATGATTAGCACAAGCTAATGACACCACAAGGTGTCGAAATGACGAGATTCAATAATAATGGTGACTGAACAAGTTTACCGTGCCTGAAACCAAGTGAACGTGGACCGAGACAATCTGAAGATTTGATTTACGCAATGTCGTAAAGTTCCCAGTTGAATATGAAATATCAAAGGGCCACTGTTTTTTTGATCGAAGGTGAAAAGTATTAAGTACCGCAAGGTATTCGATTGACAATGAAAGTATCGTTAGGAGGTACATTGGACTTATAAATGAATCTATGTACCATTGCCTTAACACACAATCGTGTTGAGACTGCTTTAATTGTGATAGACGAGACGAATTTAGAGCAAATAAATAATTTAAATCCGTATATGAAGTGAGTAACCCAATTAGCACAAGCTTCAATTCTGTGAAAATATCACCTCAAGGTGTCGAAGTCAATCAAACGATTTAGTGGAGTTGTAGATCAACCGAATTTACTACGACTCGTAATGAAAGAATCTTTGCAAAAATGTTTGAATATGACTCTCCCAATACATCATATGACGTCTTAAACCGAATATGCGAAATGGATAAGTTCAAGCAATTGAACTTATTTTCAGCGTAACCCGACAATAAACGTATGCACCCATAAAGGAAATCTCAGCATGGTTACAAAAATAAACCATGAATGTATCTTGAAACAAAAGAAGTTTTCGAGAAAGTGTGTTGACTTGATAGCAAAAGAGTCAACCGTTACAATAATGTAGGCCATTCGAATCACAAACTAGTAGTTAGATTTAGCAACATAATATTCGAATTTCAATGAAGCGTTCGAACTGAGACCGTATGCGTAGCAGATGGTGCACACGTAACATGTGAGTTTTCAAGTGATGAGACAATGAGTTATGGGGCAATGACCAAGTATCGAAGCAAATGTGTGTTCGCTCTTAGCGAAGAAAATCAAAGCGATGCGACTACTTTAAGGGGAGTAGAGATGCAAACATCTACTCGGCCAGAAGCAAAAGTGAAGATTTTTAATGAAAGAATTTCGAGTACTTTCTGTTTTGCTAATTGAAATGGCATATATGTCAGGTTAATGGTGTTTGATTGAGTTAACAGATATGGTGTCTAAGTAACAACCTTTACAAGTTTGGACCTGGGTTCCCAAGGGTCCTAAGCATATGTTTTCTAGATCCTCATGGTTTCGTATTCTGTGTAACTCGGTTTGTGCATTGTGTAGGAAGCACCATCTTTGTGTACGTTGAAAAACAAGTTATTGTCCCACAATTCCCCGGTATGCTTTCTTCCTGAATTCACAGCTAATGACTCTCGATCGTCGATCAGTCGTGCAATAGTAGTCGGATCCTCACAGTTAGTTAAGTAAGAAATTCGTTAATTCTCAGCAAGAGTTACCGACTCTTGTGGGTTAGCTCGTTCGGCTCCTGATAGTTGATGCCTATTTGAAAATTTACGTCCTCCTTCTTGACGAGCAGAATGGGGGTTGCCCAAAAGGGAATTTTGGTCTGTTATCTTCCTTCTCCATCCACCTCTGAGGTTACACTGCCAATCCTTGCATCTCCGAAGGTGTAAGTCGCTAAGGCGCAGCGACTACAGGCGCAGTGCCTGGAATAAGATCGATGCGAGATTCGACTAATTGTTGAGGAGATAATTCTGGTAAGTCTTCAGGAAGAACTTTCAGGATATTCCTTATCACAGGAATATCTTCGAGTTTTGGTTCTTCGGCTCCCTTGTCCCCGACATGAGCCAAGAAAACAACTCATCCTTTACGCAACAGCTTTCGTGCCCTCCAGCAATTTGTAACTTGTAGGGGCGTATCCTGTTTCATGAGTCACGATCGTTACTTTATTCGCCATCGGGGTGCGGACATCAATCTCCACTTGATCACTTGGAAATTAATCCATCCCAATTACCTCGTTGAAGCCTCCCAACCCAATTGGTAGTAGAGTAACCGTAAACTTATACCCTCCGGGTTCTATCTTGTCGTCTCTAGTTACTGCGTTGGCTTCCACTAGCTTCCCATTAGCTAGTTCTTTCGAGTGCGGATTATCTACTTACTTACTACTAAACCATGTACACTTTCGAACTCTGAAGCTAAATTTGTAATAATAACAAGTAGCACAGATGTATTATGTTGACTATTATGGGACGTACCGATATCCACGCATGGATTCCTGGTGTGCTCCCCTAGCTCTGCTACTGAGCTTTTATCCTCGTGCCTGATTCTTCTTAGGGCAGTATCTTCGGAAATGCTTTTTGCTTCCACAGTTAAGGCAACCTTGAGCACGTTTTTGTTTGTCACTCATCCTTCCTTGATATTTGTCGTTGTCGTTGTTTTCTCCGTGATTCTCACTACCATCTTGGCCCCCATTTCTACTTTCAATACCTTGCCTACAAGTTTCCTTGGGATACCCCCTCTTGCCACAGTTATCACATTTTCCGTATTTACATCGCCCGACATGATAACGTAAGCAATTGTCGCACTTAGGTAGGATACCCTTGTAATCCTTTCCCTTTTTGGCATTCTTCTCGTTACTTACCCGAGTAACCTTCTTGAAATTCACGAGTTTTCTCTTGTTATCCCCAGATGACTCTACAGGAGCCTCATTTTTCTCTTCCGGAGTGGAAAATTTTCCTTGTCTAATCGCTTCTTCAGTGAGTGCCACGCTCATGTTGATTGCTTCGATAATTGTTGAAGGCTTAGATGTTGTTACTAGGCTTAGAATCTGCGGTGCTAGTCCCCCGATGAAAAGTTCGATCTTCCTAGATTCTGGTTCCACCAAGCGCGATGCAACTTGTGATAACTCGCCAAATCTCTGCACATATTCAGCTATCTTTGGACCTTCCATTCTTAAGTTCCACAATTCAGCTTCCAACTTCTGGACTTCCGCCCTAGAGCAATATCTTTAGCGCATTAGTTCCTTCAGTTCGTCCCACGTCATAGCATACGCAGCGGCCTCGCCCATTGCTTGAATTTGAAGGTTCCACCATGACAGAGCCCCATCTACAAATAGCCCCGCTATGTACGTAACCTGATGTTCTGGGGCGCATTTGCTCAATCGTAAGACATAATTCTTCTTCTCCACCCAACGCACAAATGCTAAGGCACCCCCAGTGTCGTCGAATTCCCGAGGTTTGTGGTTCAAGAACTGCTCGTAGGTGCAGCCGCTAGGTGGGTTATTTCCTGAGGTACCTCCGCCGTGTTCGGAGCGAAGGGCCTCGAGTTGTGCGATGGCTTGCGAGATGCACCCTTGCAGTTCTGACTCTGCTGTTGTCAGCAGAGGGTTGTTGGTATCGACGTTCCCTTGTATCGACATCTTCTGAGAAGAAGGTTGGTTAGGTCAGGTCTCATTCGTTCGGGGAGTGCATATAGTTGTTTAGAGATCGTATATACACACACATATTAGGTTATCATACCAACCAATCAAGCAATAGTATAATCATAGTATAACCATGAAATTTGGTAATTATGTTTAATGAGAGCATAGTAAGCAAGCACGTAGCGTTATAATTATTGTACACACATATAGATTAATAACGTGCTTAACGGAGACATAGCGACGGAGTTTCGTTGGTCATTGGCCATAAAGTATTGTCGCATGTTTTATAATGATTGGACCCTCATTATTCCCTGACCACAATTGTATTGCCTACCAAAATGTATCACATCAATAGGGACACAGGGTCACCCTACCCTTGTCCATTAAATGTATCAGTGTATCAAAATCACATAGTCTGAAGTGGTCTTTAAAAGTCTCCACAAACCCGGCTTATCATTAGTGTCTTTACTTGAAAGAAATGTAATCCACATAATCCAGAAATCACGATACCAGTGTCTGAGGTGGAGGAGGAAAGAAAAGTAAACTTGTTAACATCTGCTTTGCCACTCGATAGTAAAGAAATGAGCATTAGAATCCTGGGAACGGTGTAATAGTAACGGTTGAGAGCGCAAAAAGGAACCTTGATAAATGTGGAGGATCAAAGTATGCTGGCAATAAACAGGGTGGAGGACTTGGTGTCTTACATAAATTTTTCAGACAATATGCTGTCTTGTGATGTAAATACTCACATCATGTTTTCAGTTATGTAATGTTTGGCATTTGAAGTTACTGAATGTGGTGTTAGCTCAAGCTCCAACACTCTGCGACTCATATCCTCAAACTGTAGCTCATGTTACAGGAGCAACTCATCTCGTGTGTGGCCTCCATTATGTGAGGATCTAACATTAGCGTAGTGTATGATAAGAACCATCAAAATGGCTCATCCAGTGTTGTAGGGGTGAAAGTAGCAAATGGTGCGGTCTGTGAGGTTGTAGAAAATGTTGCTGTAGCCGATGGGATCGTTACGCGGGTGCTGATATGGAGTACCTTCTCGGGGTGCGGGTATATCTTGAAGGAAAGCGTTAGGCATCTTGGCGCAATGGATGTCGGTCTTCACAAGAGCAACATTAGCGGGTGAAGGTGCAGGAACAAACGTCTCGACCGATAAGAAGGTCATTAGGTGCAGGTATTGGATCGGGTATAAGGGATGCATTGTCTGGTAAGTCAAAAGAAATAGGGTCATGATCAAGTAAGGGTGCAGGATCAGTAGGTGCAACATCAAGCTGTCCCAAAAGGTGCAGAAGCTAACTCAGGAGCAGGCCCTAGGTTGTGTAACGGTGTAGTGCCTCGAGCAGGTGTTAGTGCAGCAGTCATAAAGGCGTCGTCGTCTGTGTCAGTAGTAGAAAGATGTGACCAGGCCGTCTATAAGGCTGTAAATGTCACAGACTCAAGGGAGTCTGAAATCGAATATACGCTAGAATCAGAGGGTGGCCTGTTAACATGGGCCTTAAGAAGTGAAATTAGTAACAACGTTCTCGTCTAACTTTCTATCACCATAGGCCTCAGCAGAAGGACCGTCAACAAATATGTCCACGTCATCATTAATTGCTCGTCGCGTAGCCAACCTTCGGTAGGAAAGTCCATAGGAGACGCATCGTCGAGGATCGGGGTCATAGTTTGCTCACCATCGGGATGACCAGTGATGAAGTGGTCATGGACTGAAACAAGAGTGTCAGAAGGATTCTTGTCAGAGAAGCCATCAGCAAGGGTAAAGTATCACCAGAATCTGGTAGCGCGGACTGTTGGAAGTCATCCTCGTCCTTGGTCAGCATATCAGGATCACTCTCAGTGTCTGCCGTAAATATCTCTGGCGCAGATGCAGTCTCCTTATCCGTGGCGGTGGCTGTAGGGTTATCAATGTCTGATAACTTGCTTTCTAAAGAGAGTGACATGTGTGCCGGTACATAATAGTCATAGCATGTATATCCATAGTACGTACTAACAATTACTGTATCCGAACAAGATAATTTGTCGTGTAGTCATGTATTCACATTATTCTTCATGAAACCTACTATCCTTCCTAGTCTCTCAGACTAAGCCTCCCAGTCTCTCAGATTCAATTTCCCTAGTCGCTCAGACTCAATTTTTCCCAGTCTCTAAGTCTAATTCCCTGGTCTCTAAGACCAATCCTCCCTCAGTCTCTAAGACTGATCCTCCCTCAGTCTCTAAGACTGATCCTCCCTCAGTCTCTAAGACTGAATTATAATAATAAATTTTGAAATGTGTATTTGTGCCTTTTGTTTGTAAAAATGTTTGTTTCCTGGATCTGGATGTTTTGTGTATGCAATGTAAAAATGTTTGAAAACGTTTTCGTGAGAGCCCTGATGATCATAGTCTAGACTCGAGGAGGAATCCTAGTTCGCTATGATCGAGGCTCTGATACCAAGCTGTCACACCCTGACTTTTGCGGAAGCGTGATTATTGGTGTGACTTCTTAATACCATTGCATACGATCATAACAACACTATATGATAAAACCAGTAGATGTACATCCATTAATTTAAGTTTAAAAGTAGTACAACATAATTGTCTGAAATGTCGATACCAATTTCAAGTTACAAACCATAACATGTTTTAAGGAGTTCAAAAAGACTTCAACAAAGATTTTAAAACAAACCCGAGTTTAGGACCACGTATCCCATCCAGGATTAAGATACGTCTCCTAAGCCCTAATAACTTGGATGACATCTTTATTCACAACGCAGCTTAAAAATTCCAACGCCCGCCAGATCCATTTACTAATTCCCTGAAATACATGTAGTTTGAAAAATCAACAAAAGTTGAGCGAGTTCATGTGTAAGTGAGTATGTGTAATCCTTTTGTAATATGTCTGTATGTATGAAAACCCCTGGTATGTAGCAATTAAGGAAAAAGAGACCACCATTGGGTTGTAAAGCCAATGATATGTGTGGAGTGATGCAGGAAGACTCAAACCTAGCAAATTTGTGCGTCAGGACATAGTCACCTCATGGTCCACTCAGCGGAGTCAGGAGTGGGGCTCGCTACACCCGAATAGATCTATCACTCATGTTCCCTCGGTCCTACAACGAGGATTAATGGCCTTAAGTGTCATGCCCACCACTCGCACGTTCGCGTAGTAAAAACCCTCCTTAAGCTAACCATACCATATAAATAAATGTCTGTAAATGTCTTGTAATAATTGTAAGATGTATTCCACCCCCGAAGTATAAAACCGAAAACAGTTAAGGGAAAAGGGGGACATGAACTCACAGTATTGCGTCTTCGGTACTCGTAACCCAAATCCTCAGCAAACACGACTACCTACAATGGTCTAACGTCTATTAGACGAACGGGTCGTGCCTTGTCTTTGTATTGATTAGTGCCTTTGAGTTACATTTTAAAGTGTCTTCAATATTTTAGTAATAATACTTCTCATACTTTTGTATTCGTATTTCCTTCCCAAGGATGGGATATTTTACATATGTCTGTTCGTATTGGAATTATATTTTTAAGTCCCATTTTAGAGAATACATATTTAACCATATTCCTGTATAAAACCAACCTCCGATACTCCGTATTTCGTTATAAAAATTATGGCGAGTTTTATGCTTGAAAAATATAGTCTAGAATATACTAGTAAACACTTGTCCAGAAAATATTTACTAAGTGTTAGGATTTTTGGAAAATTTCACCATAGTCTCCCTTGTAAATGGAGGCGTCCATGCTTAATAGCATATCATTTTCTTTTACATATATCCCGTAGATTGTTCTCACATAACCAATCCGACAATTAGACATGCAATATACTACTTATGTCATTTCAGCTTTATTAATCAAAACTAGACTGATTTCGAGCATTTTAATAAAATAGTTAACCTTCTCCAAAAATTCCCAAATTTTCACCGAATGCCATATACGATCCAGATTTTATTGTGTAAAAATTTCGGGGTCCAGTTCATTACCAATATTTTATTGAAATTCATTTACCCGACTGTAATCAGATTTGTCACTTTCTGACTGCAGTCTACAGAATAATTCACTAAAAATTAATCGTAAGTCCGATTGACGAAATTCCAGTGGGAGAATTACGGCGACAACAGTGACCATCTACAGTAAAAATTCCATGAGCTAATTCTACTCAGTTTTTATGTTATAACTCCGAATACAACACACTTTTTCTGCAGTAAAAACATAGCTTTAGCTGCTATCCAAAAATAGTGCTTTAAAAATAGTAAATGACCTCGAAAAATTACGATTCCAGTGCCATTTGATCCGTTTTTCGAAAATGCATATTTTAGGCTTCAAAAAATCAGTTTTTCGATTTATAAAGATCCAGTTACAGCCTGTTGAAGTTGGCTGAAAATACCAATCAGCATGCTTTTTAGAGTGTATATGTTACTAAAACGCGTCAACAATTGTTCTAACAACGGGTTTATCGAGAAATCAAAGATCAAACAACATGCATGCTTATACCAACATAATCCAACCAGATTTTATGTAAGTTTATGTCCATTGTCTAGTTCATTCTCTTTTATGTTCTTGTGTTAATCGTTAACTTCAATCTTTCGAACAATCAACGTAGAAGTGATTCAAGAGTTAAATCGAAGACTTACAACTAGCACAAGGGCTAGGGATGAACTTGTGAACAAGAATGATGATGAAGATGGCGTGAGAGTGCAAGGTGTGATGTTTCTTCAAGACTCCAAGCTCCAAGCTTCACAAGACTCCTTCTAGCACTTATTTTAGACTTGATAGTGGATCAAATGTGTGAATGTTGAAGTGATGGTGGTGGTGGCGGATATAATCAGCCGAGAGGGAGGGAGAGAGTGAAGGAAAATGGTGGAGTGACTTGTTGGTGAAGGTGAAATGATGAGATTAAGCATCTAGCCCAACCTATTTGTAATGATTGTGATATCTTGGCAATTGTAGCAAATAAAGGAGGTCCAATCACAAAATAGATGGAATATTTGGTAGGGGATTTGTAATGATTAAGGTGGGGCCCCTAGCTTGAGCCAAAAATTAGAGAGGGGGGGGGTTATTTGTAAATTTTTGTTATAAGTAGGTGATTATTTAGAAGGTTTAAGGTATTTTCTAAAGTAGTAAGTGTATGATATATTTTTATAGTGTGTGGGGATTCTTGAGACCATAATTAGTCTAAAAATAATAGAATAATGTTTCTAACAAATTTTGGTGTCTCGGGTAATGTCTGGTTGTTCGGTTAAGTACCGTTCCGTTAAAGTGTTAAGTTGTACCGTATAGTGTCTTTTATGCATCTTTTTGTAACACAGTTAATTCCCAACACTTAGGAAAGCATTCAGGACTATTTAGTCAATTCTCTGCATAATACGAGTATGTTAAAAGCTGAATCGTTGCTGAAATTGTAGAATTCCGTACTTAAAATGAGTTTTTAGGCACTTTCCGGCACTCGAACTATCACCTAGTGACACCGTTTTATGGTCCTCACTTCCCTACACCCATACTAGTGTAGTACTTTGTCCCTGGCTCAAACTGGCCTCAATATAGTGTCTATCTATGTGCTGGCATTGTCAGCACGTGTCTGAGTTATCCGCTCACTTTGCTCACTATGCTTTGTGCATCAGGTTTGTCACTAAGTGTCTGTTTGAAATAAATGGAGCGACTGTATGTAAAGTGATGCACATGTATGTATGTAACATAAATCAGTAAGCAGTTTAAGGTGTCAGTTGTAATCAAGCACCGTCATTAAGCACATAATCGAAATTAATTAATTTGTACAGTACCTGTAATTGTGAGGGTTGTCACACTAAGTGTCGGGAATTAAAAGTGTCACAAAAAGATACATAAAGAACACTAAACTGCAAAGTTTAGCACTTTAACGAATCAGTATCTAACTGAACAACCGGAAACTACCCGAAACACCAAATTTAGACTAGAAGCACTGTTTCAATATTTCCAAACTAGTTATGATCCCCGAACATCATAACACCATATAAAATATCATGTAACCAAGTAACTAACTACATACTTGAAAATGATCTAGAAGGTAACTAAAGGGATTAAAGCCTACTCTACTACCCCTACCTATAATCGGCCATACCCCCTCCATACTTCAAGATTTTATTTCAATATTTAATTAGATCTTGTTTATCTAATTAGAACATATTACACAATGGGTGGACACATGAGATTGGTTTATAAAAGAGTATGTAAGACAACATCTCATTAACTTACACACACTTCACACTTGATCTCTCTCCCTCTCGGCCGTGAGCCACCACAACCACCACCATCATCCAACTTTCTTCATATATTTCAAACACATAGAAAGGTTCTAGGAGCAAGATAAGGAAGCTTGGTGGCTTTGGATCTTGAAGGACCTTCTCTATTTGCTTTTATCCACTCATTTTCTTCACTTGATTCATCCCTAGCCTTGAGCTGGTGGTAAGATCTTTGTACACTCTATTTTACATCTATTTTATGTGGTTAATAATGAATCATGATAAGAAAACATCAAGAATATCAAAGAATCATATGAAGTGAACATGAACATAAGTTTAAAACTATAAGAAATCATGAAGAAATCATGTTATTTATGTGTTGTTATACTTGATGATTGTTGTTAGCTTGTGTAAATGATGTAGACCATCATATGATATTGCTAGATCATGATTAAAAACATGATATGGCAAGATGGGAGGATGATTATGTTAAGAAATCAATAGATCATCCTTATGAAAATCATGAACTTGAAGTATAAATTGTTTTTCTTGTAAAATGATGATCAAGTAAGTTGTGATACTTGTAGATCTAGAAATTTCATGGATGATTTCTAAAGAAACCGATTTAAAAATATAAGTTTTGTTAAAACTTGGTTCTTACATAAACAAACACTATTTTTGGTGGTTAAACAAGTGTAGAAACACTTGTGTAACAAGAAAATTTCATAAGGAAACATTTTTGTAAAATATGATTGCAAGTTGTAAACATCTAAATCCTTCAAGAATGATGTTTTTAAATAAACAACCACACTTTAAAGGGTAACTAAACTCACTAAATACACTACCAAGTTACTACAAATTTTCATAAACTTTCAAGTTCATGAAGTAGTAGAAAATGCATATTTTTGGCAAGATTGGTAAGTGTAAGTTGTTTAGAGTTGATTGTAAATTGATTATGATGATTTTTACAAAATAAAATGATATGCTTGAAAGCATGGAAACCTCAATTTTTAGGGGAAACTATGGCAAAATTTTCTAAAAATATTAACACTTAGAAAAATATTTTAAACAAATATTTACAAGTGTATTTTAACCATGAGTTTTCCATATAAACTTTGCTATAATTTTTGGTTACAAAAATACAAATATTGGAAGTTGGTTTTTACAAATAAAAGTGGCTAAATATATATTTAGAATATATATATATATATATATATACATTGAAGACACATATGTGTGATTATTTGTATACTTTATATAATAGTTATATTATTTTAGGACTTGAAATAATATAACGTATCAAAATGCCAAGGATTACTATCCAAAATATTACCAAAATATCAAGGAATAAACATACAAGTTACACACAAAATATTAGCGAAACCGAACAAGAAATGTAACTTACAAAATATTCCGGAACTAAATTCACAAGTATACTTGGTAAATAGTATTTTGGACACAAGGAAACGAAAATATGATTTTTATGGTTATCACAAAGTTACATCATATTTCGACAAAGGAAAAACATAGCATTTTTGACAAATATAAACATTTATATTTTCCTTGGAATTATTAGAAAATATATTATTTTTGGGAAAAATATATATTTTCTTGAGTAAACTTGAAAATATATTATTTTGGAACTACAAATATTTTCCCAAGAGAAAAATTATAAATATTTTTTCTAAGTAATATTTCTTAAATATATATTGGTGGACTTTTATTAGAAATAATATTCCGGAAAGTTTAATACAAATTTAAGTATATGAATACTTAAAGAATACCATAAAATACGTATTCTCACACATATAAACACACACCGGAATACGACACCAATACATGGAAAAATATACAAATACAAGAATACGAATACGCATGTATAAGATACCCCCATCCTTGGGAAGGAAATACAAGTATTAATACTTGGGAAGTATTAAGTTAATACATATTGTCTAACAAATATTCCAGAATGTAATAAATATAATTTAAGTTCAAATATTAATTATTTTGACAATAATTATATGACTTGGAATAATACCAAGGGCATGGAAGAAACATAACTCAAAGACAATAATACTAAACCAAGGCACGGCCCGTTCGTCTGATAAACATTAGTACATTGTAGGTAGTCGTGTTCACCGAAGGAGCCTTGAGTTACTGTGACCCGAAGACGCAAGACTGTGAGTTTCATGTCCCCCTTTTCTTTTAACTGTTTTCAGTTTTATAACTTCGGGGGTGAAATACATGTTACAACTGTTTACAAACATTTTATACATGGTATGGTTAGCTAATGAAGGGTACTACTTGATCATGTGAGTGGTGGGTACAACACTTAAGGCCATTAATCCTTGTTGTAGGACCGAGGGACATGAGTGATAGATCTATTTGGGTGTAGCGAGCCCACACCCATGTGGACCAGGGTTGCCCATGTGGTGACTATGTCTTATTCCCGGAGACAAATCTGCTAGGTTTGAGTTTTCCTACATCACTTCACACATATCAATGGCCTTGCAAACCATTGGTGATCTGTTTTCCTTGTTGCTTTCATACTAGGACTTACATACATACATACATACTTTCAAAGGTTTACTCATACACACAAACAAACACATGAACTCGCTCAACTTTTGTTGATGTTTTCAAAATACATGTATTTCAGGGAATTAGTAAGTGGATCTAGCGGGCGTTGGAAGTTTTATGCTGCGTTAAGAATAAAGATGTCATCCATGGTCCGTGGGTTTGGTCAGGGTGTCTTATTCCTGGACAAGACACGTCTTCCAAACCTTGGTTTTATTTAATGTCTTTTGATGAGTCCTTAGTGAACTCTTAAAACAATTCGTATGGTTTGTAAAACTTGTGTTTGAAGTCTACGTTTTAAGACAATGTTGTTATGTTTTAAACTTATTTAACGGATGACAAATCTATGGTTTTATCATATAGTTGTTGTTACGATTGAATTCAATGATATTAAGAAAGTCACACCATAATCACGCTTCCGCAAAAGTCAGGGTGTGATAGCTTGGTATCAGAGCTTCGATTGTAGCGAACTATGATTCCTTCTCGAGTCTAGACTACAATCATTAGGGCTCTCTCGAAAATGCTTTTACAACATGTTTTCATTGCATACACGAGATCTCCAGATCTAGGGAAACAAACAATTTTTATAAAGAAAAGACACAAAACACAATTCAAGGTTTATGTTCGTGATTCAGTCTGAGAGGCTGGGTGTTTCAGTCTGAGAGACTGGGTGGTTCAGTCTGAGAGGATGGGTGGTTCAGTCTGAGAGACTGGGTGGTTCAGTCTGAGAGGCTGGGTGTTTCAGTATGAGAGGCTGGGTGTTTTAGTCTGAGAGACTGGTTGGTTTAGTCTGGGAGACTAGGTGGTTTAGTCTGAGAGACTGGTTGGTTTAGTCTGGGAGACTAGGTGGTTTAGTCTGGGAGGCTAGGAAGGATAGAAAGTTTCATGAAAAATAATGTGAATACATGATTACATGATGAATTGTCTTTGCTTGCAATACACTAAGTGTTAGTGATTACTATGGATATACATGCTATGACTATTATGTACCGGCACACATGTCACCTTCTTTAGAGAGTGAGTTGTCAGATGTTGACGACCCTATGGCCACCGCCACAGATAATGAGACTGCACCTGCACCAGAGATATTTACGTCAGACACTGAGAGTGACCCTGACATGCTGACCAAGGACGAGGACGACTTCCAACCATTCACGCTACCAGATCTTGGTGATGATTTACCCTTGCGGATGGCTCACCTGACGAGGATCCTTTTTTGTCACTCTTGTTTCGGTCCATGACCACCCCATCACTGGTCATTCCGATGGTGACCCTATTATGACTCCGATCCCCGACATCGTACCTCTCGTGGTCATTCCTCCCGAGGATCTGCCTTTTGGCGATTTGTTTGATGATGATGTTGATTTGTTTGTTGATGGTCCTCCTGTTGACGCCCAGGGTGATGGAGAGATAGCTGAGGATGTCATTGCTATTCTACCTCCTGAGATTCCTGCCATTGAAGTATCCTCTGCTTCCTTTTTACACTCGATTCCAGACTCCTTTGAGTCTGTGACATCTGCGGCCTTACAGACGGCCGGATTGCAGGTTCCTACTACTGATTCAGACGACGACACCGCTAAGACTGCTGCACTATCACCTGCTCGAGATCCCACACCTTCACATGACCTAGAGCCTGCTCCTGAGACAACTCAAGTTCCTTTTGGGTCAGCCTGATGATGCGCCTATTGATCTTGAGCCGATTCCTAACCCCGACCATGTTTCTTTTGGTTTACCAGACATTGCACCCCTTGTACCTGACCCAGTACCTGCACCTGTTGATCTTCCTTTTGTTGAGACATTTGCTACTGCACCTGCACCCGCCGATGTTGCTCGTCTTCCCTATTGAGACCGACGTCCAATGCACCGACATGCCTAATGCTTTCTTTCAGAACATACCCGCACACCAAGAAGGTACTCCAGGTCAGCACCCGCACGACGACCCTTTTTGCTAACAACAACATTTTTCCCCGACCTCACAGGCCGCACCGTTTGCTCCTTTCAATACTTCACCGATGAACGAGCCATTCCGATGGTTCCTACCATACACTATGCTGATTTCAGACCCCTACCATCCCTCACGTTATGGAGGCTACACACGGAATGATTTACTCCTGTCACATCAGCTACAGTTTGAGGTTATGAGTCGCAGAGTTTTGGAGCTTGGGCTGACACCATGTCCTCCACCCTGTCTATCGCCATAATACTTTGATCCTCCACATTCATCACTGTCTCCTTTTGCACTCGCACCTGCTGCTATTACGCCTTTCCAGGTATTGATGCTCGTTTCCTTACTATCGAGCAGCAGATCAGATAATTACCTCGACGTGGGTACAAGCTCGAGGAGGAGCTCGCACACGTAGTGTCACACCCCCAAAATCCACACGCGGAGCATCACCGCTTGGAAGCGTGACATGACCAGGATCAAGCCACCAATCATATTGAACATAACAAGTAATAAGTAAAATTCAACCACACAATATGAAAGGTGATTCAAATAAAAAACGTAGTTAAGTGTTTAGCGGAAGCATAATTGTAAAACCCAATGCAAGTAGTAAGTACGAAATAAAGCAATGTTTCTAACATGGCACACACTGCCATGTCCCACAACGACTGCGCCTCCCTGTGCAAGCTCCATGAGTACCTAACGACCTGCAAGGCATGTAGCAACGAATCAACAACAAAGTTGAGCGAGTTCACAGTTGGTTGTTTAGCTATAGTGTTCGTTTCGTAAATCGTATGTTCGTTTTGTAAACCATGTATCGTATTAATTCGTATCGCGGTCTCCCAGACATGTTTGCGAAGATTTGTGGGGGCTTCCCATGTGTTACTAGACCACGCGTATCGACTGCTACGAAAATGTAAGAGGTGCCCTAAGTCAATGTCTATCAGCATTGACCCTTTGCCCATAGTCCATTAGTACACGCCCGTTCAGACGACACGGTGTGAGGTTTGTTAAACCTAATAGCGCTATCTACTAATGATCCGCTCGCCATAGGCCTCGGCGATTAAGTCGATAAATGAGGGACTTCAAATGATAGAGTGATGGTCTTATGGTCGTACGTATCCTGTTGTATGGGGGATACGCAAGTTTGTAGTTACCGTTCAGTTCTTTAACCTATTCCCAACCCTTGGGAATCCCATGCCTTGGATAGAGTGTGAACTCACCTTGGTTTGCTCGGTATGCTTAACTATGAGCTCACAAGTAATCAATCAAGTCCTATAGTAGGCACGTATACTCAATCAGTTCAAGTTCGTAAAGTTTCACATACAATCAGTATTACAGAGTGATTTGGCAGTTAACATCAAGTAACACATAAACAGTTTGTCAATCATACAAGGTTCAAAGTTGCTTGCAAGTTCCTTAACTAAGTTATCATGCTCAACAGAGTTAATGTATTTATTAACTGAGTTAATAAGCTTAACAGATTTAACATACTTAACAGAGTTAACTTAACTGAGCTAACATTCTCAACAGGGTTAAATGCACAACTTTAACAGAGTTACATAATAACAGAGTTAATGAACTAATAGAGCTAACTGAACTAACAGGGTTAATGTTTAACATTTTTAACGTGCCACAACACTCAACGAAAACATGCATGTGGCGAAAACACATGTTGACAAAATCACTATGGACGAAAACCCTAGGTGACAAAATCCAAGGGTTTTCGTCGGGTGTGGGGTGTGACGAAAACACTCTGTGTTTTTGTCTGGTCTTGTGACTTTGTTGGTCCTTGTGTTTTCGTCTGGTTCATCTTCATTAACAGTTACAACAACATCACAGAATCTCAGTACATCACCTCCATTATACAGTCCTTTAATCATTACTCAATATTAGCAAATTGTTTCGATCATTCTGTAATCAACATATACAAGAATTCTAATCTTCTAATTATCTAACATCTACCATCATAACAAGATCATAGATATCAACAAGATTATAAAGACCCTTAACATACAAATCAATTAACATGATCATCAAGCATCAGACTAACATGACCAGTGGTCCACAATAGGCCCTTAATATTCGGCTGAAATCAAGTTCTTTATTGTTTCAAGTCAATTCAAATTAGCAACACATAACAATACCACATATTCTCATCGAATAACTAACCATCAATTTCATTCACTCATATAAACAATTACATATTCCTTGACTATTCACATGCAATCATGAGTACAGTGGCCGACAACATGGAATGATGCTTTATCTAATAGCACACAATTTCATATCCCCTGACAATTCACATGCAATCTGATAATATAACATCTCACATGCAATTATGAACCTAATGGCTAACCACATGAATCCTTATCTATTTGGCTGCACATAATATTCAAAAGAGGTTTACCTCAAAGTAATCGATTGGAAGGAAGGGGCCTGCTTGCCGTCGCACAACAGATGTAGGAGTAGGGTTTTCCTAAAAGTATTCTAATCTAACAATCTCACACTTATAACGTAACCATAACTGGGCCGAAGCCCAACCTGCTTTCGCCGGACATTATTTGGACGAAAACACTCTAGTGTTTTTGGCTAAGGATGATTTCGTGGGATAGGGTATTTGGCCAAGGTTCCATGTTTTTAATTATACAACCATGATATTAATACAAAATATGTATACACATACACATAATACACAACATATATAACATATCAATCACAATACGATTTAACATATTACAAACGTGTACCGTTGTGAAACAAACAAGTCGTGTAAACAAGCAACTTAAACAATTAACGTACAATTAATGTGAAGATGAAAATCTTGGAAACTCGAGTTGTCACATTATCCCCAACTTGAAAGAAATTTCATCCCGAAATTTAGCACGTGGTTACTGAGGAAGCTAGTTGTGTTGTGTAGTTTACTGGTTTTCCTGGGGTGTCACACGTAGACAGTTTGCTTTTCTTCCCTTCTCCACCTCAGTCAGCAGTATAATTGGCTTTTGGTTTTACGTGGATTACATTACTTTGGGGTAAAGACACTACTAATGAGCCGAGATTGTAGAGACTTTTGAAGACTACTTTTGACCTCGCGATTTTGATGCACTGATAGATTTATTGGACAAGGGTAGGGTGACCCTGTGTCCCTTTTGATGTAATACACTTTGTAAACAATGTGATTGTGGTCGGTAAATAATGGGAGCTCAGTCGCTATGTCTTCGCTAAACACGTTGTTGATCTGCTTGTGTGTGCTATAATTATGATGCTACGTGTTTGCTTGAAATATGTTCCCATCTACATGTTTGTCTGTTATACTCTCATCTACTTGTTTATGCTATGATTATGTTGTTGCTTGATTTGGGTGATATGATAACTCATTATGTGTATGTACATATGACCCCTAAACACTATTTACACCCCCCTGAGCAAATGATACCTGACCAATCCAAGCTCTTCGTAGAAGATGTCTCATCAAGAAATCATTCGACTAACCAAGGCAGAATGGCAAGCGCATGTCTCACAGGCCATAGCTCGGCACGAGGTTCTTCGCTACAAACACAGCGAAAGTACCTCAGGGAATAACCCACCTAAGGGTAGTGTTTAAGTCACCTAAGACACATTACAATACTTTTGGACAATTCCAAGTGTGCTTTGTTAATGCTTTCTGTGATGATGATTGCTTGAGTACAGGTTGTACCTACAAGCAGTTTTTAGACTGCAAACCTCTGAACTTTGACGGCACTGGAGGTGCCATAGCTTTTGTGAAATGGGTCGAGAACGTGGATTCTTTTGTACGAATGACCGGTTGTATGCCAGAGCAACAAGTCCCATATGTTTCTGGGTTGTTTAAAGGTGAAGCTCTATTATGGTGGAACATTCGGGTTCGAATAATGGGCGAAACTGCAGCGTATGCTTTGACATGGAGTGAGCTGAAAGGAATGATGCATAGGGAGTATTGTTCTCATATGGAGACCTAGAAGCTGGAAGGTGAATTCCGGAGCTTGATGATGGAGGGTCAAAAGGTGGTGGAGTACGTGCAGAGACTTCATGATTTGTCGCGAGTTGTTCCGTACCTGGTGGAACCAGAATTAAAGAGAATGGGGCAATTCATCTGGGGACTGGCGCCTCAAGCCCTGAGTTTAATGACGGCATCAACGTCACCAACAACTATTCATGCAAGTATCATGAGTTTGGCGCTCGCTAAGGAAGCACCTAGATTGGAAAAACTTTCAAACCCCGATGAGAAAAAGGAGACTCCTGTAGAGCCATCTGGAGACAACAAGAGAAAGTTCGCAAACTTTAAGAAGGGTACTCGGGTGAATAGCAAGAACAGGGCCAAAAAAGGAAAATAGTACATGGGTATCCTACCTAAGTGCGACAATTGTCGACGTTATCATATCGGGCGGTGCAGATATGGAAAATGTGAAAACTGTTGCAAAGTGGGGCATGTCAAGGAGACTTGTAGGCAAGGTACTGAACGCAGAAACGGAAGTCTGGATGGTAGTGGGAATCACGGAGGAAGCAACGGCATTAACGACTATCAAGGTAGAACCAGTGATGAACAAAAACGTGCTCAAGGTTATTTTAACCGCGGAGACAAAAGGCATTTCAGGAAGTATTGTCCTAATAACAAGCAGGCATGAGAAGGAGTGTTCGACATCGGAGCCGGAGAAGCACGCCAGGATCCAAGCATGATTATCGGTACGTTCCCTACTAACCGACACCTGGCGTCTGTGCTAACTAATGCTAGTACCAACTATAACCTCGTTTCATCTAGGGCTTAAGAATATACTTGGGTTAGTAGCAAATAGGGTAGATATCCTATACTTGATAAAACCAACTAATGGGTGGCTAGTAAAAGCCTAAGGAGAATATTATCTGCACCCCGATGGCGAATGAAGAATCGATCGTGATTTGCGAAGATAAGCAGAATACGCCCCTATAAATTGCCAACTGTATGAAGGCATGAAAGTTTTGCGTAAAAGGTGTATTGCCTCGTTAACTCATGTCGTGGACAAAGAAGCCGAAGGACCGAAGCTCGAAGATAAGGAAATAACCTGAAGTCTTCCCTGAAGACTTGTCAGGATTACCTCCTCAACGACAAGTCGAATTTCGCATCAATTGGTTCCAGGCGCCGCGTCTGTAACCAAGGCACCCTATCGACTTGCACTTTCTGAGATGCAAGGATTGTCAGCGCAGCTTCAGAAGTTGCTAAAGAAGGAAGCTAACAGACCAAGTTTCTCATTTTGGGAAACCCCAGTTTCGCTCATCAAGAAGATGGATGATAGCTTTCGTACGCACATCAACTACCCGGAACCGAACGAGCTGACCAACAAGAGTCGGTAACTCTTGCTGTGTGACAACTGGCACAACACCGGTAATTTCCGTACAGTCTATATATTAGCAAATATCTTCAAATTATATGCTTAAATGTCAACATTGTGTAATTTCATGCTATACATGTGAATTCATGCACGTTTTATACTTCAAATATTGCTTTATGCATTACTTTAGCGTTGCGTCAGAAAGACTAGTAAACTCACCGGTAAGACACACTGTGTCAGCAGTTCTGCAGAAATCAGTCAGATAATAGATTTAGGGCCTAGGAGTAGGTCCACTATCTAAAATACATTAAAACCCAAGTGTGGATACGAGGGTTAACATATAAACTTTACGGAAGTCAAATTATGCACTAAAAAGCACCCGAAACTTATCTAAAATGCTGAAATCAGCATAATTCAGCAACAATTCATCTATAATCAGCTTTTAAGCACATTAATATCATGTAGAATTTATGTTTTAATGTCCAAAATAACTTACAAAGTTTCGGGAATTAAAACTGCCACAAAAAGTGCTTTATACCTAGTGAAACTGCGCAATTCAGCACTTTAACGAACCGTAATGAATCGAACAACCGGACAATAACTGGGACATCAAAATTTGACTAGAAGCAATGTTTTTATGATATTAAACTAGTATTGATGCTAGAACACCTTAAAAATCATAAAAACCCCTAAACACACTTAAACATGCTTAAACCTACCATTTGCACTTTAAACCTTCAACTTCTCAAAAATTACAGTTTACCCCCCCTTCACCAAATCCGGTCCCTATGGGTCTTACCTAAAGATTTTACTTGATTTTATTAGATTATATTAGATCTTATGTAGGGAATATTCTAGTAATATACCATATGAAAGATATGAAAGATCTTTATAAATCCTAAACAAATCACACTTCCTCACTCACTCATCTTCTACCTTTCTTCTTCCTTTGCTCACGGCTCAACACCCACACACTTACACATTCATTTTCAAACTTCAATCATTCAA
Organism: Helianthus tuberosus; assembly: GCA_030545235.1. Taxonomy (NCBI): domain Eukaryota; kingdom Viridiplantae; phylum Streptophyta; class Magnoliopsida; order Asterales; family Asteraceae; genus Helianthus; species Helianthus tuberosus. Next base: position 16,576,728 of record CM060433.1, read on the forward strand.
TCCAAGGTGATCTAGTGGTGTATGGAGGCCATTTAGGAAGGTGTATGGTGCTAGAACTTGAAGGACCACCTTGTGGAGCTTTTAACCTCTTGATTTCTTCCTTGTGCATCATCTTCATCTTTGTGCCACTTCCCTAGCCATTAGAGCTAGTAGTAAGCTTCTTGATCACTAATTTAAGTCATGTTTATGTTATGTACAAGATTCACCATCTAAACAACTTAACTTCTAATGTTAAAAATGAAAAGATCTAACATATTCATAAAGAAAATAAGTGATTACATGAATTTTTAGTGTAAGTAATGAAGTTGTTTATGTTATATCTTGAGTTTATGATTAGATCAAGTATGCTAAAGCTTAGATCTACCAAGTTTAAGCATGGATCTTGAAGAATCCATGGTTAAACTTGAAGATGAACATATGAAGCATAATGTGAACTTGAAATAGGAATTTTTACACATAAACTTGTAATCTTGAAGTAATAAAATGTGTGTTAAACTAATTTTTGGAACTAATATCTATGAAAAGTTTGTTAAAAGTTTAAGACAAAGCTTGTTTATGAAAGATCTAAAGATATTAAGCATGGATCTTGAAAGATCCATGGTTAAACATAAGATTAAAAACAATGATCTTCCTAATGGACGTAAAAGTGATTTTAGAACATGATTTACAAATTATAAAGATCATTAAACTCATGGATGAGTTGGTTAATGAAATAAAGTCTCACATAAGTTTGTTTAAAATACAAAAGAACACTTATTTTTGGAAAGATACTAATATGTTAAGTGTAGATCTAAAAGACTACACATATTTAACAAAAATCAAGTTCACCATGATGATTCATATGAAGTAGTTAGTGTTTATTGTTGATGATTATTGTTGGAAAATTGTTTTGATGTTGAAAAGAAAATAAACACATGTTTTGAAAACATGGGAAACCTCTATTTTTAGGGGAAACTATGTCAAAATTTTTATAAAATTTTGACACTTAGAAAAATATAAGTTTTGGTGAAACTTATTCCCTAAAAATATCCCTAAAAATATTTACCAAGGTTTCCCTAATTTTTGTGTAAAATTACAAGTCAAGAAATGGTGATTTCTTCAAGTTAAAGTCAATATTAAGGATGTATGTTTTTGGGGAAAATATATATATTTAGTGATCACCAAATTTTGTGCTAAGTGTATATTGTGTGTATTATATGTAGTAGTGTATTAGGAACTTGAAAATACACTGAGTGCTCCCATGGAGTATGACTACAAAAATACACATACAAATATATAAGAATACATAAGTATACAAGTATACAAAAATCAGGTGAATAACGAGAATGATTATATATATTTTATAGCATGACGAAATATATGTATTTCTTACAAGTCTTAAAAATATATTATTTTTAAGAAATCTAATTCCGGGAAGTAAAAGAAATCAAAGTATTGATTTTTTGGTGAAAAATACAAAATACACAAGTATTTACATAAAATACAAGTATACTTTCCAAAGAATACTTGTACCAAAATAATATTGAGGATATTATTTCACAAAATACTTATATTTATTTTTGGAAAAATAATATAAGTAACCTACTTGGAAAGTTAAAAATATAAATTATTTTTAACAACTTATTACCTCGAAAAGTCTACATGAACGTATAAAGAACAAATGCATAAGCTAAAGATGGTGACTTGTACTTGTGTAATACAAGTCTAGTGACTAACATAAATAGAACACGTATAGGTTACGACGCTACAAAACCAACCGGTGAAGTTTACGGCGCAGGATACGCAAAGTTGTGAGTTCATGTCCCCCTTTTCTTTTAACTGTTTTCAGTTTTATAACTTCGGGGGTGAAATACATGTTACAAATGTTACAATGTTTACAAATGGTATGTTGAATACGAAACTAAGGAATGATACTATAGATCATGTGACGAATAGGGTGCCATAAGCACCATTAATCAGTTACTTACCAAGACCGCGGAACAAAAGGTTAGATCTAATGGGTTTTAGGCAACCACACTCTTGGCCACTCTTTTACCAAGCAGTGCTTTTGTGTCTCTAGTCATGAATCGACAGTCGTGAATCGACAACTAAAAAATGCCTATGGTTTGGATGCTTCCTATGTCGTTACACATGTTAGTGGCCTTGCAACCCACTAGCGATCTCGTATTCCTTACATTCACAATACTTAATTACAGATACGTTTTACAAGTTACATACAAGTATAAAATATTCTATACAAAACTGCATGAACTCATACCAATATTATGTTGACGATTTTCCAAAACTTACATGTATTTCAGGAAACAAGTTGGATCTTGGGCGCTGGTGTTGTTTTCAAGATGTAAATTTCAAGTTTAGATGTCATCTACTTTTGTTTGTATCATAACTTGAGGTTTGTAACATTTCAATCTTACGAATGGATGAACATCTTGTTTTAAATCATATAGTTGTTTATTATAATTGAATGCAATGATATTGAGCAAGTCACACATCATAAGCTTCCGTAAAAGTCAGGGTGTGACATGCTGAGGATTAGCGAATTATTTAATTAACTAATTGTGAGGATCCAACTACTAATTTTAAGACTAATCGTTGATCAAGTGTCATTAGCTGTGAATTCAGGAAGAAAGTATACTGGGGAATTGTGGTACAATAACTACTTTTAAACATACACAAAAATTGTGTTTCCTACACGATGCACAAAACATTTTTACACAGAATACGAAACTTTGAGAATCTAGAAAACATGTACTTAGGACCTTTGGGAACCCAGGTCAAAACTCGTAAAGGTTGTCACTTAGGAACCACACCTGTTAACTCAAGCAAACCCCATTATTTCGACATATATACTATTTCAGTTAACCAAAAAGATAAAGTACTCAATTTTCTTCTATTGAGGTTCCCCACTTTTGCTTCTAGCAAGTAGATTTTTTTACATCTCTACTTCTCTTACTGGTGGTTGCATCATGACCATTTCCTTCGTTAGAGCAAACACTTCTTTGTCTCGATACTTAGTCATTTCTTCATTTTAGCAAATACTCATTGTTTCATTTCTTGGAAATTCATATGCTACACATGCACCATTTGTTACACATGTGGTTTCGTTTCGGAAAAAGCGTTTCGTCAAAGTTTAAATATTATGTTGATAAAGCTAACTATTGGTTTATGATTCGAACAACCTACATTATTGTAATTGTTGGCTCTTTTGCTATCAAGTCAACACACTTTCTAGAAACTTCTTTTCTTTCAAGTTACATTCATGGTTTATCTTTGTAACCATGCCGGAATCCCCTTGTCGATACATACGTTTATTGTCAGTTTACGCTGAAACCAAGTTCAATTGTTTGAACTTGTCCACTTCGCATGTTCAATTTGAGACGCCATATGATGTATTGAGGGCATCATATTCAAATTTATTATGCTTATTTTTGCAAAAAAATCTTTTGTTTCGAGTCATAGTAGACTTGTTTGGTCTACGACTCCACTAAGTCGTTTGTTGGTTTCGACACCTTGTGGTGGTGCTTTCACAAAATTGAAGCTTGCGCTAATTTGGTTACGCACCTCATACACGGATTTAATTGTTTATTTATTGACTTGCCCTAAATCCGTTTTGTTTATCACGATTAAAGCGGTCTCAAACACAGTTTTGTGTTAAGACAATGGTACATAGATTCATTTCATGTCATGGTGTACCTCCTAACGATTCTTTCACCATCGATCGAATGCCTTGCGATACTTATTACTTTTTCATCTTCGATCAAAAACAGTGGCTCTTTGATATTCTATATTCTATTGAAAGGTCCTATTATGTTGTTTGAATCAAATCCTCAGGATTGTTTCATTACACTTTCATTTGATCTCAAGCACGGTGAACTTGTTCGGTCACCGCTATTATTGAAATATGCCAATTTTGACACCTTGTGGTGTTATTACAAATTTGTAGCTTGTGCTAATCATGGTCAACCGTTTCACACAAAACTACACATACTTTTGTTTGACTTGTCATTTAAACATTCCTAATGCAACTACGAATTAAGACAACGATACACCAGATTCGCTTGTATTTCATTCGATGTATTTTTGAAATTCAAAAATGTCAACACCCTAACCCTTACCATTTATTTATTCGAAAGTTGACAGATCATTTTCAGGTTACTATCATATTCGAGTTGTTGATTTTGAGTTCATATAGCGGATGCTATGGTTTTTGAAAACTCATTTGAATATTGCGACTGATTGTTTGAAAATCCATTGGTCAAAACTCTTTTGTGGCACCTCTGTTAACTAAGTTACACTAGATTATACATCTATACATCTCGTGTCCTGTGACATCAAATGCTAGAACACATACCTTTTAACCATTGGGTTCTTGTTGTTGAAATACATCCCTGGATTCACCTGATGTTAATAAGATTTGATTCGGTTTTGCGGTTATCTACCTCAGTATTATTCATATACATACACGCATAATGTAACCCTAAGGAGTTAAGGTAGTATAAATTTCGAGGACGAAATTTTCTTAACAGGGGGAGAATGTGACAACTGCCAAATTTGCATGCATCCGCACAATTAATAAATCTTGATTAATGCTTAATGACTGTGCTGAATTACAATTAATGACTTGAACTGCTTTCTGATTATTGCTTTATACACACATGTGCATCACATATTGCAAATGACATATCAATGATTGCATGAGAACGTTATTGACTCAAATGATGCGCGAAACACAGTTAGCACAGTTAACAGACAAACCGGGAAAATGCTGACGGACTTCAGTACATAGACAGACGTTGTATTGAGACATAGTATGAGCCGGAAACTAAGTACTACACTAGTATAGAGTGTAGGGAAGTAAGGATCACAAAACTGCTTTTCTAGGTGATAGTTTAAGTGCCGGAAAGTGACTAAAACTCGCCCAAAGTGCTGAATTCAACAAAATTCAGCAAAATCAGCATTTAAACACATTAATATTATGCAGAAACATGGTTAAATGGTCCTGGATGCTTTCCTAAGTGTCGGGAATTAAAAGTGTCATAAAAAGATACATAAAGAACACTAAACTGCAAAGTTTAGCACTTTAACGAATCAGTATTTAACCGAACAACCGGACACTATCTGAAACACCAAATTTACACTAGAAGCACTGTTCAACATTTCCAAGCTAGTTATGAACCCGAACATTATAACACCCTATAAAATATCATGTAACCAAGTAACTAACTACATACTTAAAAATGAACTAGAAGGCAACTAAAGGGGTTAAAGCCTACTCTACTACCCCCCACCTATAATCGGCCATACCCCCTCCATACTTCAAGATTTTATTTCAATATTTAATTAGATCTTGTTTCTCTAATTAGAACATATTACACAATGGGTGGACACATGAGATTGGTTTATAAAAGAGTATGTAAGACAACATCTCATTAACTTACACACACTTCACACTTGATCTCTCTCTCCCTCTCGGCCGTGAGCCACCACAACCACCACCATCATCATCCAACTTTCTTCATACATTTCAAACACATACAAAGGTGCTAGGAGCAAGATAAGGAAGCTTGGTGGCTTTGGATCTTGAAGGACCTTCTCTATTTGGTTTTATCCACTCATTTTCTACACTTGATTCATCCCTAGCCTTGAGCTAGTGGTAAGATCTTTGTACACTCTATTTTACATCTATTTTATGTGGTTAATAATGAATCATGATAAAAAACATCAAGAATATCAAAGAATCATATGAAGTGAACATGAACATAAGTTTAAAACTATAACAAATCATGAAGAAATCATGTTATTTATGTGTTGTTATACTTGATGATTGTTGTTAGCTTGTGTAAATGATGTAGACCATCATATGATCTTGCTAGATCATGATTAAAAACATGATATGGCAAGATGAGAGGATGATTATGTTAAGAAATCAATAGATTATCCTTATGAAAATCATGAACTTGAAGTATAAATTGTTTTTCTTGTAAAATGATGATCAAGTAAGTTGTGATACTTATAGATCTAGAAATTTCATGGATGATTTCTAAAGAAACCGAGTTAAAAATATAAGTTTTGTTAAAACTTGGTTCTTACATAAACAAACACTATTTTTGGTGGTTAAACAAGTGTAGAAACACTTGTGTAAGACCGTCGGGTATGGTGGGGCTTGGGTTGGGGCATGAGTTGACACGTGGAATGGGAGCCCCCCCCCCACCGCCTAGTGACGTGTCCACGGGGTATGGCGGGGCGTGGGTTGGGCTTGGGTGCACCGCGTGGCAGATTATTAAAAAAATACAAAAAATTTATAAAATTCACACAACATTTATAACAAAAACCCTACAATTTCATTAACATTTTAAAAATTACATAATCCTAAAAATTACATAATTTCTAGAAATTACAAATGGGGTAGCCAAACGGTTTGAATTTAAAATTCAAACTTTCAAATGGCCGCTATGACAAGGCGGGGTCAGCGAATGGGAGGCAGCCAGCTAGGATGTCAAGACCGCCCCACGCCCGGCTTGAAATCCAAGCCCCAAGGGCCACACCCCAACCCAAGCCCACCCGGGGTGGTGGCTAAGGCGTTTTCCCCCAACCCACGCCCCAACCCAAGCCCCATACCCCATAGTCTAACAAGAAAATTTCATAAGGAAACATTTTTGTAAAATATGATTGCAAGTTGTAAACATCTAAATCCTTCAAGAATGATGTTTTTAAATAAACAACCATACTTTAAAGGGTAACAAACTCACTAAACACACTACCAAGTTACTACAAATTTTCATAAACTTTCAAGTTCATGAAGTAGTAGAAAATGCATATTTTTGGCAAGATTGGTAAGAGTAAGTTGTTTAGAGTTGATTGTAAATTGATTGTGATGATTTTTACAAAAGAAAATAATATGCTTGAAAGCATGGAAACCTCCATTTTTAGGGGAAACCATGGCAAAATTTTCTAAAAATATTAACACTTAGAAAAATATTTTAAACAAATATTTATAAGTGTATTTTAACCATGAGTTTTTCATATAAACTTTGCCATAATTTTTGGTTACAAAAATACAAATATTGGAGGTTGGAATTATTAGAAAATTATTAGACAAATATAAATATATATATTTTCCTTGGAATTATTAGAAAATACATTATTTTTGGGAAAAATATATATTTTCTTGAGTAAACTTGAAAATATATTATTTTGGAACTATAAATATTTTGCCAAGAGAAAAATTATAAATATTTTTTCTAAGTAATATTTCTTAAATATATATTTTGAATATATATATATTGGTGGAATTTTATTAGAAATAATATTCCGGAAAGTTTAATACAAATTTAAGTATATGAATACTTAAAGAATACCATAAAATACGTATTCTCACACATATAAACACACACCGGAATACGACACCAATACATGGCAAAATATACAAATACAAGAATACGAATACGCATGTATAAGATACCCCCATCCTTGGGAAGGAAATACAAGTATTAATACTTGGGAAGTATTAAGTTAATACATATTTTCTAACAAATATTCCAGAATGTAATAAATATAATTTAAGTTAAAATATTAATTATTTTGACAATAATTATATGACTTGAAATAATACCAAGGGCATGGAAGAAACATAACTCAAAGACACTAATACTAAACCAAGGCACGACCCGTACGTCTGATAAACATTAGTACGTTGTAGGTAGTCGTGTTCACCGAAGGAGCTTTGAGTTACTGTGACCCGAAGACACAAGACTGTGAGTTTTATGTCCCCCTTTTCTTTTAACTGTTTTCAGTTTTATAACTTTGGGGGTGAAATACACGATACAACTGTTTACAAACATTTTATACATGGTATGGTTAACTAAGGAAGGGTACTACTTGATCATGTAAGTGGTGGGTACAACACTTAAGGCCATTAATCCTGGTTGTAGGACCGAGGGACATGAGTGATAGATCTATTTCGGTGTAGCGAGCCCACACCCATGCGGACCAGGGTGGCCCATGTGGTGACTATGTCTTATTCCCGGAGACAAATCTGCTAGGTTTGAGTTTTCCTGCATCACTTCACACATATCAATGGCCTTGCAAACCATTGGTGATCTGTTTTCCTTGTTGCTTTCATACCAGGACTTACATACATACAGACATACTTTCAAAGGTTTACTCATACACACAAACAAACACATGAACTCGCTCAACTTTTGTTGATGTTTTCAAAATACATGTATTTCAGGGAATTAGTAAGTGGATATGGCGGGCGTTGGAAGTTTTATGCTGCGTTAGGAATAAAGATGTCATCCATGGTCCGTGGGTTTGGTCAGAGTGTCTTATTCCTGGACGAGACACGTCTTCCAAACCTTGGTTTTATTTAATGTCTTTTGATGAGTCCTTAGTGAACTCTTAAAACAATTCGTATGGTTTGTAAAACTTGTGTTTGAAGTCTATGTTGTTGTTATGTTTTAAACTTATTTAACGGATGACAAATCTATGGTTTTATTATATAGTTGTTGTTACGATTGAATGCAATGATATTAAGAAAGTCACACCATAATTACGCTTCCGCAAAAGTCAGGGTGTGACATCGTGAGTGTAGTATAGCATTGGTAAGATACCGAGGTCGTCCAAGGACACAAGAGCTTTTAGTACCGGTTTATCCTCAACGTCTAATCAAATCAAAATTTTAGAAAAAGGTTTAAGCATGAAAATAAAAACTAAAAATGCTGAAAACAAAAAATAAAAACAGATAGACAAGATGAATCACTTGGATCCGACTCGCCTTTAGAGTAACCTTTGATTATTTCTGCACTTTTGCACTTTTTAAGAGATTATCTTAGTTATAGTAATAGGCCCCTCTTTTGAAGGTGACGTTACCCTCAACCCAGTAGTTTGAGTTAGCAAGGATACAATCCTAAAGGGTTGGATTATTGAAAGATAATTAATGAAGTTATTAATGCGTAATGTGGTAGGACCCTCTTTTGAAGGTGACGTTACACTCGGCTAAGTAGTTTGAGTCAGCAGGGATACAATCCTAAGTAGCCGGGTTAATGTTTTAATAGTAGTTTACATATGAGGGGATCAAGAAATTCGAACCCCCGCCATCCAATACCAGTGGGTATTGAAGGAGGTCCTACTAAGCTTGACTCGGGTCCTTGCAGTATCTATACACTGAACAAGGCAAGATACTTACCAAACCATTCCCTTAACCCCCGACCAGGTAGCCAACATATCTCCATATAGACCATGGAGATATGAATGGTGTAAATCTTTTATTTTATATAGTCAGTAAAATAACGCCAAGACACCACGGACAAATGATAAGGAAGTTTCACCTTCAACATATGAAACTAGTTATTAAAGTCATTAATACATAACTAAATAAAAAGTGCAAAAAGATTAAAAATAAAAAGTATTACACTAAATGTTTGTCTTCACCAAGTGATGTACGAGACTTAGGCAAACATGGCCTTTGATTGTCAAGAACTCTTACTATCAATCTTGGATCCCGAGACTACTACACACACTCTATGATGGATGATGGATGACGGTGGTGGATGTGGGTTGTGATGGTGGTGGTGGGTGGGTGAAGTGTGAGAGAGGTGGTTTGCCAAGGGATGCCTTTGAAGTGAACCAAGCACCTCTATTTATAGCCTGAACAGAAGCCCGGACACGGCCCCGTGTCCATTGGGCACGGCCTCGTGTCCATCCATCTTCTCTTTCTTCATTAAATGCAGTTTGTCTGCATTAGTTGACCACGCCCCCGTGTCTGATGGGCACGACCCCGTGTGTAGAAGCGTATCTGTACTATCAAGATTTGCTTGGATTCTACGAATCTTAGCGTTGACCACGGCCCCGTGTCCGCTGGGCACGCCCCCGTGTTGGGAAATAGAAGCTTCTACAACTTTGTCTTTTCTGCAGACACTTGGGCACGCCCCAGTGTTCAATGAGCACGGGGCGTGTTCAGCCTTCTGATCTCTTGTTTTTGCTTGGGAAGATGCTGTCTAGGGGTCGGGCATGCCACGCTTATCCCTTTTCTTGTATTATTGTTAGATTTAGCTGCATTTTTGCTTCTTTTGTTCATTTAAGCTCTTTTAACCCTGAAAATACAAAAGGAAGACTAAAGCACACTTTTTCCAACATTAGTACTAAAAAAGGATTAGTTTTATGCCACATTTGATGTAATTTATATGTTGCATTTTACACACATCAAATACCCCCACACTTGAATCTTTGCTTGTCCTCAAGCAAAACTCTTTATAATGTGGCTTACACTCCCAAATGGAATGGGTAGAAGAGAAGGTTTTGGGCTTGTCTTGAGTGTCGGGAATCCAATATTTTGATTAGGTTTTATTTTTGTTTTATTTATAATCCTATTCGTTATTATTTATTTAGAACATTACATAAGAGAAATTACTTATTTGGGCATAACATGACTCTTTAAAATTCCATTTATATACAAGTTCACATACCTCACGGGAGATCACTCAACACTCGGCCGAAGATGTATTTTTGTGAAACACTCGAGAGCGGCATGGAACTTACTTCTACCATATGCTTGCCAAGCAATCAATCCTCCTCCTTTTTAACTATAAACCTTTGTAAATATCAAGAGGACTTTGGGGAAGGGTTAGGCTTGGGTTAAAGGTAAGTGGTTTTGGGTTAGTGGTTAGTAGAAAAGGGCGAAAGGCGTAGAAAGCGTCGGTTTTCGTAAAACATTTTGTTTTTGTGACTTTTTATTTTATTGAAGCATTTTTCAAACAAAGTTTCTTTTGATGAACTTGTTTGTTTATTGTCATACTTCATTATCATATATATATATATATATATATTTTGATAAGGTTGTCACAAGAAAACCGAGCTTTTTACTAAAATAAAGGGTTTAAAATGAAAAAGGGTTTTGGTGGGTAAAGGGTATTTGTTTTGTGGGTTTAGAAACGAAAAGGTTTAGGCTCAAAGGGGTTGACTAGGGGGATTTTGGGTAGGTGGTAAAAGAAAAAGTAAAATAATGGTGTTGAAAGAAAAAGGGTTAGTCCTAATGCCTCCATCATTTACTTACTTGGGTTTAAGTTGGTAAGGACCGGGAATGTATTGTCATGGCAAGTTCTAGAGTTGTAAGAAACCAAGCGGCTATTCACACAAGAAACGAAAAAAATGAGCATTTAGTTTAAAGATGTGTATTTGTATACTCTATAAACGCTCAAAACTTACTTTTTGTGGGAATGGGTTTTTATGTGATCAAGTATATACAATCAAATTTTAACTAGATTTGTCATGCCGTTTCATAATTTTCTTATGTTGGTTCTTTTTATCACGACGCTATCGGTTGTAAATTTGTAAAAATATAACCTTTTTAGAACTTGTTATTCCCAAATTAAACCAAGACAAGTAAAAAAATGAAAAGTTTTTTGAAAAATATTTGGGGTGTTTAGCGTTCCAATATAGTTTTGTGTAAGGCTTGTAATTAGGACTTGCAAAATTCAAGGTTTTAGCATCCCCCCATACTTAAATTACATATTGTCCTCAATGTGTCCCAAAAATAAGTTTTTAGGTTGATTGAATGTGTAAAAGGTGTGTTAAAAACAAAATTTTATGTTACTGGGCAGCTGGACACGGGCCCGTGGTGTCCAGGCATGGCCCCGTGTTCAGGTTGCCAGTAACAAAAAGCATCAGAAAGTAACAGAAGGCTGGGGACGGGGGCGTGTTCAGCGAACACGCCTCGTGTCCAGTTACCTGAACTGGGCGTTTTCTGCAGATCTTTCAGCACCGGGCCGTGTTGGCTGGGCACGGCCCGTGCTGAACTTGCTGTAATGAATAAAATTTATCGGGAGGCTCTGTTTTTGTGCATGGGGTGTTGGTTCAAGTTTCCCTTAGCATCCTTCACCATCCCGAGTGTGTTTTATTCCTGAAAATTAAAACTAAACTAGAAAGCATAAAAATTAATCTAAACTAAACTAAGGATAGTTCCGCGGAATGCCTCCGTGGTGCGCCACGTTTATAAGGGTCCTTGGCTAGACCCAAAGCCAGTCATAAGTTACCCAAGTGGGATGTTTTGCATCCGATGTTGCACCGTCGGAGAGCATCATCCAAACTTGAGTCTATGACTTTCATGTAATTGACCGAGTCATCGTCTACTACTCTCTTACCAACTCCGAACTTCATTTCCTTGTCCCCAACCCTCAATGTTAGTGTCCCACCATTCATGTCTAACACTGCGTGGGCCGTAGCTAGGAATGGCCTCCCTAAGATTAGTGGTACTTCGGTATCTTCCTCCATATCTAGTATGACAAAGTCGGCTGGGAAGACAAAGTCTCCGACTTTAACTAGTAGATTTTCAGCGACACCTTGTGGGTATTTAACTAACGTATCGGCGAGTTGTATACTCATTTTCATAGGGCTTGTTTTCCCTAGGCCGAGTCGGTCGAACATTGATGCGGGCATGAGGTTAATACTAGCCCCGAGGTTGGCTAGTGCGTTACGAATGGGTGATTCCCCAATTGAACAAGGGATAGTGAAGCTCCCAGGATCGATCTTCTTTTGCGAGAGTTTGTTGAGTAGCAAGGCGGAGCATTCTTCGCTTAAATTAACTAACTGCAATGATTCAATTTTCCTTTTGTGAGTGAGGAAGTCCCTCATAAATTTTGAATATTTAGGCATTTGGGTTAGGACTTCCACAAATGGAATATTAACGTGCAATTGTTTTAGTAAATTTACGAACTTTGTGAATTGCTCATCGGTCTTTTGGCGAATTAACCGACCGGGGTACGGTACCGGAGGATTCTTGGTGGGCTCTTGATTTGGTGGAGGAGCCGTCTCTTGTTGGGGTGTCGGTGGAGTTGTGGTTTGGCTAGATCTGCTCGTTTCAGTTGGAGGTAACGGAGCCTCCTCGGGACCCACGGTACGGTTTCTCAATGTGATGAGATGTACTTGCGCCTTTGGGTTGGTTTCGGTATTGCTTGGTAATGCGCCTTGTGGTCTCTCGGAGAAATTTTGAGCTAGTTGATTTATTTGTTTTTCAATGTTTTGAATACTAGCTTGTTGATTTCTAAAGTTCGATTCCAGTTGTTGAAATCGATCCGAGTTTTTCTTTTTTATGTCGGAGATGAGGTGAGATACGGTATCTTCAAGCCTCTCTCGTCCCCCTTGTTGTTGTTGAGAGAAATTTTGTGACTCGTTTCTTGGTTGTTGAAAGTTTGTTCAATTCGTTGGTTTAGATTTTGTTGGTTACTACTATTGTCGGGTTCTCTCCAACCAAGGTTAGGGTGGTTACGCCATCCTTGGTTGTAGGTACCTGTTGGAGGACCCGACGACCTAGGTCAATTATCAATGTAGTTTACCGATTCTGTTTGACGAACAGGTTGTAGGTACCTGTTGGAGGACTCCAATTTTCATGTGGCCCACCACACCCTTCGCAAGCCATAACCGAGCCCGTTTTTGCCATTTCTAACTTTTTGATTTTTGAAGAAAGGGCCTCGATTTGGGCTTGCAAGGAGGTGCTCTCATCAACCTTATGGGCGCCCGGGGCAATAGATTTTGTGCCTTGGGGAGTGTGCCACTGAAAATTGGTTTGAGCAATTTACTCAATTTGATTATAAATTTCATTTGGGCAACGATTACCTAAAAGTCCCCCGGAGCTAAAGTCAAGTGTTTGTCTTGTGTGTGGCAACAACCCATTATAGAAAGTGGATACTTGTTGCCATACCGCAAGACCATGATGAGGACACTTTCTTAGTAGCTCCTTGAACCTTTCCTAAGTTTCATATAAGGATTCCTCGTCTTCTTGTGAATATGTGTTGATTTCAGTCATTAATTTAGCCGTTTTAGCATGAGGGAAATACTTATATAAAAACTTTTGGGCTAGTTCATCCCAGGTGTTTACCGAGCCAACTGGGAGGGTATTAAGCCAAGCCTTAGCTCGGTCTTTTAGTAAAAATGGAAACATTCGAAGGCGGATGGCGTCATTTGATGCTCCATTGATTCGAAAAGTATCACATATTTCCAAGAAGTTAGTGATATGTAAATGGGGATCTTCGTCCGCAAGCTCATGGAAGGTTGCGGAGTTTTGGAGCATTTGTATCAAATGCGGGCCGAAGTTCGAAGTTGTTGGCCTCAACATTCGGTGCATTGATAGCGGCGCCGAGATTACCTACGGTGGGTCGTAGGTAATCAATGAGGGTACGTTGATCCGCCATTGGAAGTGGGTCCCCCGAAACTTTCTCATACACTGCGTAGAAAGTTCAGATGTGGTGCCTAGGTTCCAAGTCCTGCAATAAAAACAAAAAAAAGAACGTTGGTCAGAAGTTTCACCACGGCCCCGTGCTCTGATGAACACGGCCCGTGGTCGGAGATACAATAATTGTTTTCCTGATCCCTGTTACTGGGGAGCTCAACACGGCCCCGTACTCAACTCTCTGTAACTCAGAAAATAAAAACTGCCAGTAACAATGCTGGGCACGACCCGTGTCCGACCAGGCACGGCCCTTGCTGAGCTCTGCAGAAGCTGAAAATTTAAGAAAAAAATAAAAAAAAAACAGAAAAATAAGAAAAACGATTAGGCCGTTGATTCCTAACTTTCTTAAAATCCTTGTGTCCCCGGCAACGGCGCAAAAAACATGATGCGTGTGTAGCGTTATATAATTTTATGTATATTTTTAGCCCTTTTTACACTTTAGTCAAGTTTTAAATTTATAAAACACAATATTTTACTAACACTAAACACACATATGGGCAAGTGCACCCATCGTGAGCGTAGTATAGCGTTGGTAAGATACCGAGGTCGTCCAAGGACACAAGAGCTTTTAATACCGGTTTATCCTCAACGTCTAATCAAATCAAAATTTTAGAAAAAGGTTTGAGCATGAAAATAAAAACTAAAAATGCTGAAAATAAAAAATAAAAACAGATAGACAAGATGAATCACTTGGATCCGACTCGCCTTTAGTGTAACCTTTGATTATTTTCGCACTTTTGCACTTTTTAAGAGATTATCTTAGTTATAGTAGTAGGCCCCTCTTTTGAAGGTGACGTTACCCTCAACCCAGTAGTTTGAGTCAGCAAGGATACAATCCTAAAGGGTTGGATTATTGAAAGATAATTAATTAAGTTATTAATGCGTAATGTGGTAGGCCCCTCTTTTGAAGGTGACGTTACCCTCGACTAAGTAGTTTCAGTCAGCAGGGATACAATCCTAAGTAGCCGGGTTAACGTTTTAATAGTAGTTTACATATGAGGGGATCAAGAAATTCGAACCCCCGCCATCCAATACCAGTGGGTATTGAAGGAGGTCCTACTAAGCTTGACATAGGTCCTTGCAGGATCTATACACTGAGCAAGGCAAGACGCTTACCAAACCATTCCCTTAACCCCCGACCAGGTAGCCAACATATCTCCATATAGACAGTGGAGATATGAATGGTGTAAATCTTTTATTTTATATAGTCAGTAAAATAACGCCAAGACACCACAGACAAATGATAAGGAAGTTTCACCGTCAACATAAGAAACTAGTTATTAAAGTCATTAATACATAACCAAATAAAAAGTGTGAAAAGATTAAAAATAAAAATTATTACACTAAATGCTTATCTTCACCAAGTGATGTAAGAAACTTAGGAAAACATGGCCTTTGATTGTCAAGAACTCTTACTATCAATCTTGGATCCCGAGACTACTACACACACTCTATGATGGTTGATGGATGATGGTGGTGGATGTGGGTTGTGATGGTGGTGGTGGTGGTGTGTGGGTGAAGTGTGAGAGAGGTGGTTTGCCAAGGGATGCCTTTGAAGTGAACCAAGCACCTCTATTTATAGCCTGCACAGAAGCCCGGACACGGCCCCGTGTCCATCCATCTTCTCTTTCTTCATTAAATGCAGTTTGTCTGCATTAGTTGACAATGCCGCCGTGTCTGCTGGGCACGGCCCCGTGTGCAGAAGCATATCTGTACTATCAAGATTTGCTTGGATTTTGAGAATCTTGGCGTTGACCACGGCCCCATGTCCGCTGGGCACGCCCTCGTGTTGGGAAATAGAAGCTTCTACAACTTTGTCTTTTCTATAGACACTTGGGCACGCCCCCGTGTTCAATGAGCACGTGGAGTGTTCAGCCTTCTGATCTCTTGTTTTTGCTTGGGAAGATGCTGTCTAGGGGTCGGGCATGCCACATTTATCCCTTTTCTTGTATTATTATTAGATTTAGCTGCATTTTTGCTTCTTTTGTTCATTTAAGCTCTT
The DNA here is from genome assembly GCA_030545235.1 of Helianthus tuberosus. Classification (NCBI taxonomy): domain Eukaryota; kingdom Viridiplantae; phylum Streptophyta; class Magnoliopsida; order Asterales; family Asteraceae; genus Helianthus; species Helianthus tuberosus. The sequence goes on from CM060433.1 coordinate 16,592,954, forward strand.
TTAACCCCGAAAATACAAAAGGAAGACAAAAGCACACTTTTTCCAACATTAGTACTAAAAAGGGGTTAGTTTTATGCCATATTTGATGAAATTTATATGTTGCATTTTACACACATCATCCCCTAAACATTTCTAGGAATATGGGGATGACATCGAACCGCTTCTTGGAAAGTGGGGATGGTAGTTTGACGTTTTAGGGATGTCGGCCTTTCAACTTCATCACTTTTCATATTAATAGATTCTATTTCTTCGGCAGGGGGTCGCGACTGTTCAAAGTTTCTATTGATGCACTTCTGTGTGGATGTGGAACGGTTCGGTTCGTCGCGTATCAAGAACACATATTTAACAATCCTTCTGTTAAAAATATGTGAATAGAATATAATATTTGAAACAAGAGTATACGAAATAGATGAGACATCTTCATCGAAATATAATTAAAGCTATCGAAATAAAAGGATTTTGTAATGGGTTACATATAATCGAAGTCTATTTCGAAACACTGGAAGTCCTATTTCGTTTGGTATCCGTCCTCTATTTCAATATATATACATATAATGCCTATTTCAATAATGGGCCTCTTTATATCATTGTATTTTAATGATGTCTCAATTGTTTCAAGTGTATTTCGATAATGTCCTAGCTATTTCGTTGTATTTCGTGTGCTGTACTTATATTTCGTTGTAAACCTTGTTGTATGTGGTATAAATACAACAAGTCACAATCTGTTTCAACATGAGAGAGCACTTTCAGAGAGGTTGTGAACATTGTAGTGTTACTCTTCTGAAATCAAACCTTTGAGCTTTAAAAATTATATCTCTCTTGTGTTTTGGTTATGTTCTTTGCTTCGATTTGCATATAAACTGTCACACCCCAACCGATGACGGAAACATCAGGGCGTGGAACTGAGCGAAACAGATTGTCCAGGAGAATCCATAATAACTATTCGTTATAATATATTAAGGTTTATGTCCCATACCACAAACATATAAAATAAAAACAGTTATTACAGACATTGTTCTCAAAGACAAATATCCATTCCGACAACTCATATTTTATTTAGTTTATTTCTAGACTCCATCCTAGCTCAATTCATCAAACAGCAGGCAAACATCCTAAGCACCTGTCACATACGTTAAAATAAAGTCAATACACATAGTGTAAAGGTGAGCACACCAGTTTGATATAGCATAATAGAGTTTGAAATCGTTTATGCATAACCAGCATGTACTACGTATAATGTGAAGCATGTAAGTTATCGACAAAGATCCTATCAATACCAATGACTGCGAGTAGCGAGTGCGCATCACATGTTCACCACTGCGAACACTTGAAGTATTGTCCTTAACAACCACTGAGTAAACAGGTGCTGAGTCCAAACTATAGTACTATCGTTGCTAAGGCAGGTAGACATCAATCAATATGTAAACATAACAAACAAGCGTTCATTGAGTCACGTATAACATGCATTAGAGGTCAGCGTATAAATAGTGTTTGCGTTATATGTTCGATGTGATTTAGAATAAGTAACGTATGTAACATCCAAAAGTGCATAAAGCAAAAAGGGATCGAGTATACTCACATATAGCGTTTAACTTAATAAACACTGCCTTGGATTGAAGGGAGCGCTTGAGAGATTAGCCTGAACAGTTAACGATAGCATAAACGATGAGCGGCGCGATAAACGGTGCAAAGTACCAAGTGTCGGATGGTAATCCGATCGGATGGCAATCCGACTGGATGGCAATCCGATCGGATGTCAATCCGTTCGGATGGTCATCCGATCGGATGGCCATTCGATTGGATTGACATCTTGTTTGGTAAGGATGTGTTTGTGTATGATGGCTTTGAAGTTTTCGTTGGAGCATTTAGAAAACAGAGAAGTATCTCTACCCTTCAGGTCGATCGATCGGACGGCACTCCGATTGGATAGCGATCCGATTAGCAGGACACTTAGTGAGAACAAGTTCACAACAGGATTTGTCACTCGATCGGATGGCAATCCGATCGGATAGCAATCCGTTGGAACTATTGTTCTTTGAAATTGATCAAGTACCATAGTCCGAAACGTCACATGATCGGATGGTCGTTCGATCGGATGGCAATCCGATCGGACGGCAATCCGATCGGACGGCAATCCGTTCGGACGGCAATCCGTTCGGACGGCAATCCGTTCGGACGGCAATCCGTTTGATGTTCAGATCCTTGGCAAGTTGAGGTAAAAGTTTAAGTGTGGAACCAAGTGTAAGCCGATCGGATCGCTGTCCAATCGGATGGCAATCCGATCGGACGACAATCCGTCCCAAACGGCCTGATCGTCTTTTACACTTGATTGTTTTGAAAGTTTTGCAGTTTTGACCGAGACTTTAGGATAACGTGCTTAAACAACAGAAACCCCATCTCGACCCAAGTGATCCGATCGAACAGGAACCACCCTAGTCCGATCCGTTCACTGTTCGAGACGGCTGTTCATGTTTAAACCCGAAATCGGTTGTATCTCGGATAAAATTCAGATCTTGAACTAACCCATCACTAAGAAAGAGTAGAAGATCAGAACGAGCTCCGATTCTATCGGTCTTGAGTGCATTGAGTGTAAAAGAGTTGAAAGAAAGTTGGAAAACCTTCTTTCAATCCTTTTAACCATGAATATGTGTAGATCTATGCGAAAACATTGATTATTCATGTGGAAATCCTTAAGATCTAAGTTTTTCTTGGTGGAATAAAGCCAAAATTTGAAGTTCATAAGAACTCCATGATGATATCACCCTAGAACACCTCAAATCCGGTGATTTCTTGGTTAAAAGTTAAGATTCAAAGGTGAAAAGGAAGAAGAAGTGTGTGTAGATCTTAGAAGTACAAGATTTAGGTTGGAAACTTACAATAATTGCTAGAAATCGAGAGAAAGAGAGCTTGAGTGCGGCTGGTTCGAGTGAGGAGCTGTCACATCACAAATGATGTGACAGGAGGGTATTTATAGGGTTTCCCAAAAAGGAAAGTGCATACGTGACGAGTAGGTCACCGATCGGATGGCAGTCCGATCGGGTGGCAACCCGATCGCGTGACAACTCGATCGGATGACAATCCGATCGGATGGCCACTCGATCGGTTGGCCACTCGATCCTGGTGTCCGGCGTGCTGAGTTTTGTCGTTTCGATTCGCATGTTGAGCGTTGCGATGAGGTTCGAGTGAGCGATGTGATAATATTTCCCCTTAGTTACACAAATAACCTAACTACTATATCTAACATACAATCACTATAGATAACTCGCGTTTAGCGTTTGCGATTTGATTGTGATGCGATAGAATTGCGATTGCGATTAACACTTCAACATAAACATAACATGCACAAGTAACACATAAATAACACACACACATAAAACAATATCCAGAACACATAATTCGAGTTGCGATTGCGATAGCGATTAGCGATAAGTCGATTAGTGTAAGACCCGGCTTAATATAACTAGTTTAAAGATATAAAACTTGCATTTAATACAAAAATTTAGAGTCTACAAAAACTTTTGTGATTTTAAGACCATACCTAATCATAATATTCATGTTATAACACTACTAATCAAATATTCAAGACAAAACTACTAGTGTTTACATATTCTTAAAACAAAATAGATCAAGTGCGGAAGCGTTGATTTGTGTGTTCGGTTCAGATGCATTTGCTTGATCATCATCTACTTACTTGTATTACCTAGAAACTGAAAATTTGGATAAACATTACTATTAAAGTCCTTGGAAATTAACATAATCGAAACTATGTTCAAAAACAAATTCGAGTAACCAAGAATATAAAAATTCAGCATTCATGACTGGGCGCTACCGTAACTTACGGTAGCCACCGTAAGTTACGGTGGCCTCTATGTAACAGTGGTCTGCTGTAAGGCAGTAGGAAACCATCGTAACATTTTTACTTGCTACCGTAAGTTACGGTAGCCTCCGTAACTTACTGTAGCTGCTGTACATTCTTTCTTGTTTTTGCAGTTTTGTCGATTCTTTTCCTACGTCACCGTAATTTAATTTCAAACACGTTTATCACAGGACTAAGGCTAATTACTCATATCTAAATTTTACCAACTAGGACGTTTCGCTACCCTCTCAAGGGATTGCTTACGCAATAATCTACATGCGTGTTTCCAAGGTTTCGAACTTACCTTTTTATACTACTTAGCATGCTTAAGATTCCGAACTTTTAGTCCTGTATTAGGGGTTAAATTTCTCAACTAGTTTAGCGTGTCCGCTACACGGCTTATGCTTTGTTTATAACCATTCATCAAGTGATGGTAACTAACTTCAAAGTTTACTACTCAACTTGTTTTGACCCGTTTTACTTGTTTAAGACACATAGTCTTCCGTGACATATTGGTTTATCTTGTTTACCATGTTTCAATGTGACGACATAAGACTAACAAATAAACTTAATGTAAGAAAACGGTAAATTTCGTACCTTTAGAGCACACCTTTCCCACGCGTATTCCCTCCGACTTGTATGCTTGACGATCCGGACTCTTTGCCTAAAGAGTTCAATTTACAATTGATTTAGAACTCTTTTCATGTTTATTAACGCATCATTATAAAAAATAATCAAATCTGCGTTTTTATTCTATTTTTAACATTTAAATCCCCACTTAGGCATTTCAACAAACACCTAGCGGGTCTGATTTTCACATAAACATTACCAAGTTCATGACTCGTAATTATCATCTAATTTCACTTCAATTAGTCAATTCTACTCATGTCTTAACATCAATATTTTTCTGAAATTACTTCTTAAATTCAAATGGTGCTAGAACAAGAGCTATAATTCTAGTATTTATCAAGTTTCTTCAAGCTCCTCAATCACCTACAATGGTGATTACAAAACCTTACAAGTATCATGCAAGATTTGTCAAGAAATCATCTAGGGTTTGTTCCTAAACCTCATATCACTTCTAATTTCATCCATGCATCAAGTAATCAAGCTAAATTTTCGTTTTTCACATTTAACCTAGAATTCAAGATGAAACAAAATACCATAATTTTACATACCTTTTGATCCCTACTATGAGGTGATCACTAATTTATGTTCGAGACTTGATTTAAAGCAGATTAGGGGCTTCAACTTGTGAATTTTTGTGTGAAACTAGGGTTTGGAGAAAGCTCCTAGTCTGCTCCTCCTGTTCGATCGATACACACCCACAAGTGTGTGGTTGGTGTGTTTTGTTTACTATTTTAGCATTTAACTTTCAGTTTTTGACTAGTTTGGTCCCTCACTTATCATTTAACTATAAATTTTAAGTGTTTAACCTTATTTTAAGTTACTTCTAGACTTGTAGCTAACGAGGTTATGAGCTCCTAGTTAGTCGGTTCTTGTTTGATTAATACTTTATAATAAAATATAAAGTTTTATTTTTTTGGGGTGTTACAAGTCCACCCCCCTTAAAAAGGTTTCGTACCCAAAACCCATTACATACCAAATAATATAGGGTAGAGCCGTTGCATTTCCTCTTCGGATTCCCATGAGGTATCCGATCCCCTCTTGTGTTCCCATTTAACCTTTACTTGATTTATCTCTTTGTTCCTTAAGGTTTTCACCTTACGATCCAAAATTGCAATGGGCTTCACCACATAGTTTAGTCTATCATCCACCTCGATGTCATCGTAGTGGATATAGGTTGTTTCGTCCGCTAAACATTTCCGAAGATGAGACACATGGAATGTGTTATGAATTTTGTTTAATTCTTCCGGTAGTTCAAGGTGGTATGCTACCTTCCCTACTCGTTCGATAATTGTAAACGGCCCAATAAATCTTGGGCTTAATTTTCCTCTCTTTCTAAACCGGATAACCCCCTTCCATGGGGACACCTTAAGCATGACTTTGTCGCCAACCTGAAACTCGATCGGTCTCCTTCTTTTTTCCGCATACGACTTTTGTCTATCTTGAGCCGCCTTCAAATGTGCCCGAACCACATCAATCTTTTCATTAGTGGCTCGAACTATATCTTGGTGGGAGAGTTCACATGGACCTACTTCACCCCAACATACCGGGGTTCGGCATTTCCTACCATAGAGCATTTCGTACGGTGCCATCCCAATACTAGCATGGTAGCTGTTATTGTACGAAAACTCGACTAATGGTAGATAGACATCCCAACTGCCTCCAAAGTCGATTATACATGGCCGTAGCATGTCTTCCAATGTTTGTATTGTTCTTTCACTCTGTCCATCCGTCTGAGGATGGTATGCAGTGCTGATGAACAATTTGGTTCCCATTTGCTCTTGGAAATCTCGCCAGAAATTTAAAGTGAACCGGGTATCCCTATCGGACACGATGGATACCGGTACTCCGTGGCGTGCTACTACCTCATTAGTGTAGACTTCAGACATCTTTTCGGACGTATACATTTCTCGTATCGGGATAAAATGAGCACTCTTGGTTAATCTGTCAACAACTACCCATATAGCATCGAAACCACGGTTCGTCTTTGGTAGTTTGGTTAATAGGTCCATGGTAATATGTTCCCATTTCCAAACCGGGATTTCTAACGGTTGGAGTTTACCGTATGGTTTTTGGTGCTCCGCCTTGACTTGTAGACATGTCAAGCATTTCTCCACGTATTTCACAACATCCCTTTTCATTCCGGGCTACTAATAGTTTTGTTTTAAGTCGTTATACATCTTGGTCACTCCCGGATGAATGGAATAACGGGATTTGTGAGCTTTATCAAGTAGAAGCTTTTTAACTCCACATGTGTTAGGAACCCAAATTCTATTGAAACGCGTTTTCAAACCGTGGTTGCCTTCTTCGAGATCCTTAACTTGGCCAACAATTCCTTCCTTTCTCCAGTTTTCCGTCTTTACTGCTTCATCTTGTGCTCCTCGGATTCGTTCAAGTAGGCCCGAGGTCACAATAAGCTGCAATGTTTGTACTCGTATCGGGGCATAATCTGCCTTTCGACTCAACGCATCGGCCACTACATTGGCTTTCCCGGGGTGGTAGTGTATTTCACAATCATAATCCTTGACCGTTTCCAACCACCGCCTTTGTCTCATATTTAATTCTTTCTGATCGAAGAAATATCTCAAACTTTTAAGGTCGGTAAAGATCGTACATTTTACCCCATACAAGTAATGTCTCCATATTTTTAAGGCAAACACCACTGCCGCCATTTCCAAGTCGTGAGTCGGGTATTTATTTTCATGGATCTTCAATTGCCTCGAAGCATAGGCGATGACCTTGCCTCGTTGCATTAAAACACATCTGAGCCCCGAATGGGACGCATCCGAGTAAACCACCATGTCGTCAACTCCTTCCGGTAATGTTAACACCGGAGCATGAGTTAACTTTTCCTTGAGTGTTTGGAAGGATTTCTCCTGCTCGATGCCCCGTACAAACTTTTCCTCCTTGCGAGTCAATTTGGTCAATGGTAAAGCAATTTTGGAGAAATCTTGTATGAATCTCCAATAATATCCCGCGAGTCCTAAAAAGCTTCAGATTTCTGAGGGATTCCTTGGGGTGTTCCATTTTGACATGGCTTCTACTTTTGACGGATCCACTAGTACCCCGTCGGCACTAATGACATGCCCAAGAAACTGCACCTCTCATAGCCAAAAGGCACACTTTGAGAATTTTGCATATAGCTTTTCTCATCTGAGCGTTTCTAACACTTCTTGCAAATGATACACGTGCTCAGCTTCATTCTTCGAATATACTAAAATATCATCGATAAATACAATTACCGACTTATCCAGCATAGGTTTGCAAACCCGATTCATGAGGTCCATGAAAAGGTCCATGAAAGCTGCGGGTGCATTAGTCAACTCAAAGGGCATTACAAGGAACTCATAATGCCCGTACCGCGTACGAAAGGCCATCTTCGGTACATCCTCCTCCTTGACTTTCAGTTGGTGATAACCCGATCTGAGATCAATCTTTGAGAAACAACTTGCTCCTTGTATTTGGTCGAACAAGTCATCAATTCTTGGAAGTGGGTATCGATTCTTTACCGTGAGTTTGTTTAACTCTCGGTAATCGATACACATGCGTATACTGCCGTCATTCTTTTTCACGAATAGAACTGGTGCGCCCCACGGGGATACACTCGGTCAGATAAACCCTTTGTCAAGCAATTCTTGGATTTGAGACATCAATTCTTGTAGCTCCGATGGCGCGAGCCGATACGGTGCCTTGGCCACAGGTTTTGCGCCCGGAATCAATTAGATTCGAACTCTACCTCCCGTTCTGGTGGTATTCCCGGTAGTTCTTCCGGGAACACGTCTTCATAATCGCGTACCACTGGCACGTTTCCAATTTTGAGGGGTTCTTTCTCCAACTCGCTTGCGTATACCATGTAGGCTTTGCATCCATGTTTCATAAGTTTGTGGGCTTCTAGCATTGAGCATACAACCGGGTTACCCCCTTTTTCACCATATATCGTGACGTGCTTTCCGCTAGGAGACGTCAGTTTTATTTCCTTTCGGAAACAAACCACCTTCGCGTGGAATCGGGACAACCAATCCATCCCCACAATCACTTGGAATTCTCCCATCGACATCGGGATCAAATCTATTGTGTATTCTTCATCATCAATGCTCAATTTACAGTTTTCACATACATCACAAACAATAAAACTCTTGTTATTACTTATCTCTACTTCTAAAGGCATACGTAATTTTGTTAGAACAAATGAAGGATGTCAAATAAATCCATATGAAATAAAGGATTTATTCGCACCCGTATCAAATAATACACATGCAGGAATCGAGTTTACATCAAATATACCTGAGACCACTTCAGGTTCAACTTTTGCTTCAGCGGCAGTCAATTGGAAAGATCTTGCCTTTGCTTTTGGGGCTTCACCTTTCATGTCTTGCCCATCTTTCTTTCCAACCAGTTCTGGGCATTCTGACTTCTTGTGACCCGGTCGATAACAATTGTAGCAAACCGTCACTTTCTCCGGGCATGATATAGCCATGTGTCCCGTCTTCCGACATATGGGACAAGGTTTATCCTTGAAGCCGCATTCGCCCTTATGGCCTTTCCCGCAAATTTTGCAACTTGGCGACCGGCCTTTTGCATCCGATTTCTTCACCGTTTCATTTGTTCATGCTTTCTTGGTAGGGCTTGGATTAACATCATGTGCCCTTCGTTCACCCCGTTCAACCTGCTTTTTCAGTTCAATCTCCCGTTCCTGAGCAACATTTATGATTTCGGTAAGGGTCTCGTATTTCGAAGGAGTCATAAACTCCCTATACTCGGCGCTCAACATGTTATAGTAGTAGTATATCTTTTGTTCTTCGTTAGTCACCAATTCATTTCAAAACTTCATCTTATCCATAAACGTTGTCGTGATCTTGTAGGGTCTCGCCCTTGTGTCTAAGTTGCATGAACTCTTCTCTGATTCTATTAACGACCGCCTTGGGGCTATGGTGTTTAAGAAATGGCGTCTTAAACTCCTCCCATGTCATGACCTTAGCCGCTTCACTACCAATCTCTCTCTTTTTGTTATCCCACCTATCTTTCGCTTGACCCCTTAATTGACCCGTAACATAAGCTACGTAGTCATCTTCATCGCAATGGGTCCTCTCGAATACCCCTTCAATATCACTCAGCCATCGTTGGCACACTATTGGGTCAACCTCCCCATTATATATTGGTGGTTTACACGCCATGAATTCCTTATATGAACAAGGTTTTCGTCCTCCGGGCTTTTCCTTTGCTAGATTAGCACTATCTTCCAACTTCTTGATTCTCTCGTCTAATATCGATAGAATCGTGTTTTGAATTTTATCAATAAAGCCCGACAAACTATTTTTGATCGCCTTTCCAACCTCTTCGGCAATCACTTCTCTCATTTGTTCGGTGACTCTTGGCACCGCATCATCATTACCTCCATCCGCCATCTTTATTACTGAAATGTTTACATTAATTGTTAAACATTTCATTTATAACACATGATTTACTTGTTTTGATTTAATCAAGTTCATAACTTGATTCAACTGTTCTTGTTTCATGCATTTCTTGTGTTTGAGTGAACTTACACACTCTTTACATGCATAATTTGTTCATGTTTTATTTCTATATTTTCTAAATCTACTTAAACGATTAACTCTTACCGGATGCTTGATCAAGCTTGAACCGAACACTTTATTGACAACCTAGAGCTCTGATTACCAACTTGTAGGACCCGGCTTAATATAACTAGTTTAAAGATATAAAACTTGCATTTAATACAAAAATTTATTGTCTACAAAAACTTTTGTGATTTTAAGACCATACCTAACATTAATATTCATGTTATAACCCTACTAATCAAATATATTCAAGACAAAACTACTAGTGTTTACATATTCTTAAAACAAAATAGATCAAGTGCGGAAGCGTTGATTTGTGTGTTCGGTTCAGATGCATTTGCTTGATCATCATCCACTTACTTGTATTACTTAGAAACTGAAAATTTGGATAAACATTAGTATTAAAGTCCTTGGAAATTAACATAATCGAAACTATGTTCAAAAACAAATTCGAGTAACCAAGAATATAAAAATTCAGCATTCATGACTGGGTGCTACCGTAACTTACGGTAGCCACCGTAAGTTACGGTGGCCTCTAGGTAACAGTGGTCTGCCGTAAGGCAGTAGGAAACCATCTTAACATTTTTACTTGCTACCGTAAGTTACGGTAGCCACCGTAACTTACGGTAGCTGCTGTACATTCTTTCTTGTTTTTGCAGTTTTGTCGATTCTTTTCCTACGTCACCATAATTTAATTTCGAACACATTTATCACATGACTAAGGCTAATTACTCATATCTAAATTTTACCAACTATGACATTTCGCTACCCTCTCGAGGGATTGCTTACGCAATAATCTACATGCGTGTTTCCAAGGTTTCGAACTTGCCTTTTTATACTACTTAGCATGCTTAAGATTCCAAACTTTAACTCCTGTATTAGGGGTTAAATTTCTCAACTAGTTTAGCGTGTCCGCTACACGGCTTATGCTTTGTTTATAACCATTCATCAAGTGATGGTAACTAACTTCAAAGTTTACTACTCAACTTGTTTTGACCCGTTTTACTTGTTTAAGACACATAGTCACTTCCGTGACATATTGATTTATCTTGTTTACCATGTTTCAATGTGACGACATAAGACTAACAAATAAACTTAATGTAACGAAACGGTAAATTCGTACCTTTAGAGCACACCTTTCCCACACGTATTCCCTCCGACTTGCCCGCTTGACGATCCGGACTCTTTGCCTAAAGAGTTCAATTTACAATTGATTTAGAACTCTTTTCATGTTTATTAACGCATCATTATAAACAATAATCAAATCTGCATTTTTATTCTATTTTTAACATTTAAATCCCCACTTAGGCATTTCAACAAACACCTAGCGGGTCTGATTTTCACATAAACATTACCAAGTTCATGACTCGTAATTATCATCTAATTTCACTTCAATAAGTAAATTCTACTCATGTCTTAACATCAATATTTTTCTGAAATTACTTCTTAAATTCAAATGGTGCTAGAACAAGAGCTATAATTCTAGTATTTATCAAGTTTCTTCAAGCTCCTCAATCACCTACAATGGTGATTACAAAACCTTACAAGTATCATGCAAGATTTGTCAAGAAATCATCTAGGGTTTGTTCCTAAACCTCATATCACTTCTAATTTCATCCATGCATCAAGTAATTAAGCTAAATTTTCGTTTTTCACATTTAACCTAGAATTCAAGATGAAACAAAATACCATAATTTTACATACCTTTTGATCCCTACTATGAGGTGATCACTAATTTATGTTCGAGACATGATTTAAAGCAGATTAGGGGCTTCAATTTGTGAATTTTTGTGTGAAACTAGGGTTTGGAGAAAGCTCCTGGTCTGCTCCTCCTGTTCGATCGATACACACCCACAAGTGTGTGGTTGGTGTGTTTTGTTTACTATTTCAGCATTTAACTTTCAGTTTTTGACTAGTTTGGTCCCTCACTTATCATTTAATTTTAAATTTTAAGTGTTTAACCTTATTATAAGTTACTTCTAGACTTGTAGCTGACGAGGTTATGAGCTCCTAGTTAGTCTGTTCTTGTTTGATTAATACTTTATAATAAAATATAAAGTTTTTTTATTTTTGGGGTGTTACAATTAGCGATAAATATGCGGTTAAACCTCGATTATTAATAGATACTCCACATAATACAACTAAAACAAATAAATAATAGATTCAATTACAAGTCAAGGAAGTTAAAACAGTAGTTGAGCAAGGAGTGACAGATCACAATTAGCAATCTTTTCTTCCTTTGACTTCAATCTTGACTTTGACTTTGACTTCTGAAACACGGGGTGTTACATAAACAAGGATTCCGCACTTGTTTGTGTGTTCACCAACAAGGAATAGGTTCTCTAGATCTTCCTTTAGGAACCTACAAGTGGTATCAAAGCCTTGGCTCGATTTCTTGTTGAAAATCAAGCATTCTTGTGAGATTTGAGTGTTTATCAAAGTTTCTTGAACAAAAACTAAAAACCCACTTTCGTTTATGATAATATGGACTAAAACTTGTTAAAATGGGGTTGGTTGTTGATAATTTTGGTTGAAAACTTGTCAAAACAGTTCCAGATTATCAAAAACATGAATTTTAGTGAGTTTGAGTGTTAAATATTTGAGTTTCATATTTTTCGATGAAGCATTTATGGAAAGTGATTTATTTTCGTATATTTTATTGGTACACTTTCTGTTTTTACATTGATTGTATAGCCTTAAATCAAGGCTTTTTCTTTGGGTGATTTTTATTGCCTCTCGACGCCTTCTGTATATATTCCCTTGAGGGATGTGAATGATAGATAAGAAATAAGATCTATATTACCAAATTCTATATGGTATTAGAGCGTCGTTCCTAACACGCTCGATCAAAAACACAACCCTAAAACCGCCGATCATCATACCCATGGCCGGCGACAAAGAAGACATCCAGAAATCAGCTAACAATCCTGGTGCCGATCACACCTCACCCTACTACTTGTGTCCGTCTGATTACCTCAGGCAAATGCATGCGAATGAGGCCCTAAATGATAACAATTAACTCGACTGGGTTCAAGAGATGGAGACCTTTTTGTTTGCGAAAAACAAAATAGGGTTCGACAATGGAACAATAACGAAATCGGAGCAGACACATGACGACCACATGTTGTGGCTTCGTTGTGACGCCATGATCAGAGGATGGCTAACTACAGCCATGGATAAAGAGATTAGGGCCAGCGTAAAATACACAAACTCTGTGGAAGAAATATGGAAGGACCTGCAGGAACGTTTTGGAAAGGATAGCGCCCCTAGGGCATACGAACTGAAGGAACTCTTGACCACGATGAATCAAAATGGATCTTCCGTGTCGATGTACTACACTCGATTAAGCACTTTGTGGGACGAAATCAGTACTATCTTTTCTGTCCCTAAGTGTTCTTGTACTGGTTGAACGTGTGGCATGAGCAAAAAGTTAACCGAATCTAGAAACAAAGAAAGGTTGTATGAGTTCCTTCTTGGATTGGACAACGAATTTTCAACTATCAGAACGCAGATCCTTGCCATGAAACCAACACTCTCCTTAGGAGAAGCTTATCACCTTGTTTCAGAAGATGAGCAACAAAAGGCTGCTTCCGTGGGAAAGAGAACAGCCGCGGACGCAACTGCGTTTCAAGCTTTCGTGAAAAAAGACGGGACTGCTAGAATACAGAACCGAAACACATCTAAAGGGAATAGGAAGGCAAACGATGACAAGCTTGAACATTGTGACGTTTGTGGGAAGAATGGACACAATCGAGATGGGTGCTTCAAACGAATAGGGTACCCGGAATGGTGGCCCGGGAAAGGAAAAATGGAAAAAGGAAGGCCAAAGGTAGCCTACATTGAAGCCACATTAGCCGTGAATGATGCCGCACAAAATGGAATAAGCCCAATACTAGGATTGAATGATGAGCAATATAAACAGTTTATACACATGTTCACTACGAAGAGTATGTCCAATGTTGAAATCAATCAACCTATGGCTAACATGGCAGGTAGATTCGACGAAGGTACCCCATGGGTTCTTGACTCGGGTTGCACTGAGTACATAACCCATGTGCTTAAAATTCTTCATGATAATGTTGAAACAAAACATGAATTACCGGTTACCATTCCAGATGGCAACTCTATACCAGTCAAGGGTAGAGGGTCATGTACTTTGCCAAATGGATCAAAGATTCAAAATGTTCTATATGTGCCTGATTTCACTTAGAACTTACCATCTGATAGCCGGTTAACTAAAGATCTCGGTTGTACCATAACATTTTTTCTGGATTTCTTTGTTATGCAGGACTTGAGTTCGAGGAAATTGATTGGGACGGGTAGGTGCGAACGAGGTCTATATCGGATGAAGATGGTGGGAAGCGAGAGGATAGCAATAGCTGTTGAGTGTGACCTTTGGCATCAACGTTTGGGGCACGCCTCCCATAATAAACTCTCTTGTCTTGATTTTGTTTCTTCAAAAATAAATGGTGAAACTTGTGATCCATGTGCCAAGGCAAAATTTACCAGACTCCCTTTTCTTACTAGTTCTGTTAAAACAAAAGAATGCTTTGAACTCTTCCGTTGTGATATATGGGGTAGTTATCGAACACCCTCCTTGACAGGAGAAAATTATTTTTTAACTATAGTCGATGATATTAGTCGATCGGTTTGGGTGTACCTTTTGAAACACAAGTCGGATGCTAGTGATTGCTTAATTAGCTTCCATAAAATGATCAAAACTCAGTTTGATAAAAATGCTAAAAGAATCCGATGCGATAACGGAGGAGAATTCACATCCAACCAAATGATGTCTTTCTATGATGAACAAGGGATGCTCCTTGAGACCACATGTCCTCATGTAACAACCCGACGTTTTGGATTGTTACCCGTGGTTTTGTTTCAATATTGTAACCATCTTGAATCCTGGGATTCGATATAAACAATGGGTTATATTTTACTAAATACTTTTTCATCACACCGCACCGATGTACGCTTAAACGCTTTATATTTCGCAAATGCTTACGCAACATGAATTATAGAAAATTACGCTATTTAAATTGCCGAGTGTGTTTGTTTGGTTATCATACGCCTTCACCTTCGCTTATCACGACTAATACACTTTACAATTGCAAACGCTGTTATCAGTAGTAGTAATGTTATGTGTTTTCTTATGTGCTTTACTTGTGTGTACTTATTATGTGTATTGTTACTCGCAAACGCGATCACAACGCAAACTCAAAGCTACTCGTACAACTCGATTTATCACTCTAAAACGCAACACAACTCGAAACTCGGTATTATACTAAAATACTTAACGTACCAATACTATCCAACGTAACGAAACACATTAAACGAGCATCTTACATGCGAAACGTGGAAAAAGATGCACAAAACAACACCTTAGTTCGAAGCTAGGCAGCTTCGTACGAAGGCACTACCTTCGTACGAAGGCAGCCTGTTCGAACCAAGGCCCTTGTGCGAACATACTTTCCCTATAAATACCCAAGCCCTCCTTATTCATTTCTCACTTGCTGATTCTAATCTGAAACTCTGCCGAATTGCCGTCCGACCATTTTCAAAGTAAGATTTAACAGTTTTCTTCAATTATAAAACGTTTTCCACTTCGATTTTCACAAGAATCATTACGTTTTCATCTAAAATCTTCTGTTTTTACATAAAAACAATTAACTTTTCGCTTAGCTTCTTATTTTCTTCATAAATTCCTGCTTTACGCAAGAACCCTTCATTTTCTTCATTAAAAAATTATTCTTCCACCTCTGATCTACACCTATCCGGGTGTATTGGGACTAGCTTCGGCTTCCCAAGTTAGAAATCAGTTGATTTCGCACTCACCAAGTGTTGAATCTGGGTGGAAACTCTTTAAAACCTTTTTAAACTTGACTTTTACACCAAACCGGACCAAAAACGACAAGTATTTCGTTCGCTGAATAGTGGAACAAGGTAACGTCAAAACTGTCTCGAATTGGACTCAGAAACACATCTGATTCAGGCGAAAACACAACACCGAATGCCAAAAACAACCACGTTTGTGAACTGGACTGTTCTGTGCGAAGCCAACTTCGTACGAAGGCACTGCCTTAGTACGAAGGGACGTAGTCTCATACGAAGGCACTGGTTTTACACAACACAACCCAATTTCCATTCGTGACGTAATCAAAGACCTCTCCGACTCTAAGCTCAGTCAATAGCTTAAAGTTGGAGGGATGAACACTCGATTTTCCGAAGACGACGCGAAGACACTTGATTTTGGACAACAGAAATAACACGTGTACGAAGACCCACCTTCGTACGAAGGGCCCCCTTGTACGATGGCACCAGCTTCGTCCGAAGCTTCTGTTCTACCACCGACACTTTAATTTCTGACCGTTTTAGCACTCTAGAGGACTTATGCTTCTGTTCCCGTACGCAGGCAGACGCGGCGCTCCCTTCAATCCATTGAGAATCGTGTTTCTTGATTAGTACACATTCTGTGAGTATACTCAAACCCATTTTCGTTTAACGCACTTTTGGGTGTTACATACGTTCTCTATCAAAACACAACACACAACGCAAACACTTTATAAACGCTAACCGCTCCCCGCATGCTATACGTGATTTGTTGAATGCTTGTTACTATGCTTATACAGTGTTACACTAGACCGCCTCTAGCAACGATAGTACTATAGTTTGGACTCAGCACCTGTGTGACAGGGGTTGCTAGGGATCACATTACTTTACTTCACATGTTCTCTTTAGTGAACATGCATCGCGCATACTCTACATCGCAGTCTCATGGTTAGGTGGTATCATTGTTGAAAGTTGCATGCTTCGCCTGTTACGTATTACATGTTGGTTATGCGTAAACGCTTTTCGTATTATTATCTATGCAAACTTGTGTACTCACCTTTACTTTATGTATTGACTTTTATTTTAACGTATGTGACAGGTTGATGGATTGTTCTACTGAAATCAAGATAGGAAGTCTAGAAACTCATCTAATAAAAATCTAGGTTGTTGGACTTGTTTTGTTTTTGAGAACTCGTTGTCTGTAATAACTATGTGTTGAATATTTATTCGTTGGTAGGGGAGAATGAAACTTAAAAAATATTGGTATTGGATAGTTGTTATAGATTCTCTTGAGCAATCTGGTTCTCCTAGTGCCGCACCCTGATGATTCCACCATCGGTTGGGGTGTGACACCTCACACCCCGCAACAAAACGGGGTGGTCAAGCGAAAACATTGGCACTTGCTTGAAACGGTAAGGGCGTTAAAGTTTGGGGCAAAATTTCCATCCACATTTTGGGGAGAATGTATTCTTACCGCTGCCTATATCATAAACAAGCTACCATCCAAAATAATCGGTAACAAGACACTTCATGAAATGGTGCACAGCCGAAAGCCTAATTATAATCACATGAAAGTTTTCGGTTGTCTTGCCTACTATCAAAGCACAGAAACGAGAGGCGACAAGTTTGAAGTAAGAGGGAGACCCGGGATATTTTTAGGCTATCTATACGGAACCAAGGGGTACAAAGTTTTTGATATCAAAAATAAGAAAGTGGTAGTTTCAAGAGATGTCAAATTTGTTGAGAACATCTTCCCACAAGACAAGGTTAGTGCTCAGATAGAGGAAGAACCAAAGATTTTTCTTTGCCACCTTGGTATTTAAATACTCATATTGAACCAGTCAATAACAAAAGAAATGAACAAGAACATGTCACAACAGACGAAAACACTTCACTTATGCATGAAGCCAATTCTCCCATTCAAGATCACAATGGTGAGGTTGGACTTGAAACAGCCCCAACCAATGAAGTGGGTCCGGTAGAGGATCTTGACCCTATACATAATGAATAGGCAGAGGTTAGTCACATCCCGATCAATAAACAGATTAGAGATAAAAAGAAGCAGACATAGACCGGTGCATCTTAATGACTATGTGGTTCATCTCCCACCATCCATAGACCAATCTCCACCCGTCCCCGATCAGGGCTCCTCCATGGTACACCCCATTGCTAATTTCCTTTCTTATGATAAATTCACTAATTCTCACAAGGCTTTTCTAGCAGCCATCAGTTCTAATGATGAGCCAAGGTCCTTTAAAGAGGCAGTGCAGAATCCCAATTGGAGAGATGCTATGAAACAGGAGATACAAGCTGTAACAACCCGCTTTTGGAAAGTCAAAGTACAAGTCAAAGTCAACGTCAAAGAAAGAAAAGATTGCTAATTGCGATCTGTCACTCCATGCTTAAATACTGGCTGTGCTTCTTGACTTGTAATCGAATTCTATTATTTGTTTGCTTTAGTTGTATCATGTGGAGTATCTATTAATAATCGAGGTTTAATTGCAGTTTAATCGCTAATTAACTTAACGTTAATCGCATCGCAACTCGAATTATATGTTCTGGATATTGTTTTACGTGTGTGTGCTATAATGTGTTACTCGTGCATGTTATGTTTATGTTGAGGTGTTTAATCGCAAACGCAAGCGCAACTCTATCGCAATGCAATCCAATCGCAAACGCTAAACGCAAGTTATTTATAGTGATTGTATGATAGATATAGTAGTTAGGTTATTTGTGTGACTAATGGGTAATACTATCGCATCGCTCACTCGAAACGCATCGCAACGCTCAGCACGCAAAATGAAACATCGAAACGAAACTCACCGGAGCCACTCGATCGAATGACCATTCGATCGAATGGTCATCCGAACGGATGACCATCCGATCGGATGTCCATCCGATCGAAGTGCCATCAGATACGTTCCATGTTCCACTTTCCTCTTTTGGCAACCTATAAATACCCCCTGTCACATCACATCAGTGATGTGACAGCTCTCTCTCGTTCGACCAGCGTTCCAGCCCACTTTTCTCTCGATTTCTCGCGATTCTTGTAAGTTTTCAACTCAAATCTTGTACTTCTATGATCTATACGCACTTCTTCATCACTTTCACCTTTGAATCTTCACTTTTAACCGTGAAATTAGCGGATTTGAGGTGTTTTAGGATGATGTCATCATGGAGTTCTTATGAACTTCAAGTTTTGGCCTCATTCCACCAAGAACAACTCAGATCTACATGATTTCCACATGTTTTAACACTATTTTCATCTAGATCTAAACATTAACAAGGATAAAAGGTTTGAAGGATGGTTTCTAACTTTCTTTCAACTCTTTTACACTTAATGCACTCAAAACCGATAGAATCGGAGCTAGTTCAGGCCTTCTACTCGTTCCCTAGTGAAGTGTCGGTCCCAGATCTGATTCCTATCAACAAGATAACCGACTTTGGGTTGAACATGGACACCCTCACGAACAGTTACCGAATCGGATTGGGGTGATTCTGGCCGATCGGATAACCTGGGTTGATGGGGTTCCCCTTTGTTTAACGTGCTGTCTTACCATCTCGAGCAAACCGCAAAAACTTTCCAAACTTTCAAAATTTTCAAGTTCCAAACGATCAGGTTGTTGGGACGGATTGCCGTCCAATCGGATTGCCATCCGATCGAACGACAATCCGATCAGATTTAATCTTGGTTTCAACACTTAACATTTTTTTACAATTTTCAAAGATCATTAGTTCTAACGGATTTCCATCCGATCGGAAGACCATCTGATCGAATGACCATCCTGCTGTGAACTTGTTCTCACTAGAAATGTCTCACCGATCGGATTGCCATCCGATCGAACGACCGTTCGATCGCACGACCATTCGATCGAACGACCTGAAAGGTAGAGATACTTCTCTGATTTTGAAATGCTACAACGAAAACTTCAAAGCCATCATAGACAAACACATCTCCCAAACGAGTGTTAATCCAACCGAATGGCCATCCGAACGGATTGACATCCGATCGAATGACCATCTGTTCGGATTGCCATCCGATCAGATGACCATTCGTCACATGTTCATTTGCACCATTTTACGCACCGTTTATTTGCTTATGCTATCGTTAACTATTCAGGCTAATCTCTCAGCGCTCCCTTCAATCCAAGAGAGTGTTTAAGTCATTAAGCACTATCTGTGAGTATACTCAATCCCTTTTTGCTTTACGCACTTTTGGGTGTTACATATGTTACTTTTTCTAAATCACATCGATCACACAACGCAAACACTTTATACGCCGACCGTTACTGCATGTTATACGTGTTACTCGATGTATGCTTGTATGTTATGTTAACACAGTGATTGTTGCCTGACGCCTTAGCAACGATAGTACTATAGTTTGGACTCAGCACTATCGTGGATAGGGGTTGTTAAGGTTATTTCTTCACGTGTCACAGTGGTGATATGTGTTGCGCATTCTACAACTCGTAGTCATGTCTGTGCATATTTCATTGTCGATAACCAACTAGCTTCACATTATACATGTTACATGCTGGTTATGCGTAAACGCTTTCGAACTCTATTATTACTATTAAACTTGTATGCTCACCTTTACAGTATGTGTATTGACCTCTATTTTAACGTATGTGGCAGGTGTTTACGATGCTGTGCTTTACTTGCTTTTGTGGAATCAAGTAGGAGGAGAGTCTAGAAACAAAAACAATTTATTTATTTGGGTTGTCGGAACAATTATTTTCCTAGTATCTATGTCTGTAATAATTGAATTATTTGATGGGTTATGGTATGGGACATAATATTTAACCATCCGGTAATATAGTTGTTATGGGATTTCTCTTGGACAATCTGTTTCGCTCAGTGCCGTGCCCCGATGTTTCTGTTATCTGTTGGGGTGTGACACAAGCACTCGAACAAAATGGCACACGGATCCTTGAAGATTTGCCAAAAGGAAAGCATGCCATAGGATCAAAGTGGGTGTACAAATGAAAATATAAAGCGAACGGGGAAGTTGAAAGGTATAAGGCAAAATTGGTCACAAAGGGGTTTACGCAAATGGAAGGGATCGATTTCCATGACACCTTCGCACCGGTGGCAAAACTCGTCACCGTTCGTACTCTACTCGCGGTTTCTACAAAAAGGAATTGGGTGATTAACCAACTTGATGTCAACAACGCTTTTATACATGGAGAGTTGGATGATGAAATCTACATGAAGATACCGCAAGGGTTCGATAAGGGAAAAGAAAACAAAGTGTGTCGACTCAAGAAATTACTCTATGGTCTGAAACAGGCGTCGATAAACTGGTACCAAAAAAAATTCACCACATCTCTACAAAAAACTTGGTTTTAAACAATCTAAAGCTGATCACTCACTGCTCATTTTCAAGACCAAAAACTCCTTTGTCGCGGCTCTCATTTACGTGGACGATGTTATCCTCACCGGAAATGATGTTGAGAAGATTAAAGAAACAACATCATTCCTTGATAAAGAGTTTAGTATCAAAGACCTAGGCCCTTTAAAGTGTTTCTTGGGTATAGAAGTAATGCGTGCCTGAAATGGACTAGTGTTGAGCCAATGGAAGTATGTTCTAGACATCCTTGAAGATAGTGGGATGATAGGGTGCCATCCAAGTGCCTTTCCCATGGAACAAAACACTAAACTTGCAAGGGATGATGAAGAAGTTTGGGCTGATGCCGGTCAATATCGTAGGCTAGTAGGTAGACTTTTATACCTACAAGCAACTAGACCCGACATCACCTACTCGGTCAACGTTCTTAGTCAATTTGTTGTGGATCCATGAGCAAATCATATGGAAGCAGTGATGAGAGTTTTGCGGTACTTGAAGGACACCCTCGGTCAAGGAATACTTCTCTCCAAAGAAGGGGGAACAAACCTTGTAGGATATACCAACTCAGACTGGCTCGGTTGCCCAGATACAAGAAGATCAAGAAGCAGTTACCTACTACTCTTGGGTGGATCTCCGATCTCGTGGAAATCAAAGAAGCAGTCCATCGTATCACGGTCCTCGGCCAAAGCAGAATACAGAGCCATGGCAACAACTGATAGTGAAATCCTTTGGTTGCGGTGGCTTCTAATGGAACTTGAAGTTGAACAAGGTAACCCAACTCAGTTATTTTGTGACGACTTAGCTATAAAACACATAGCCAACAACCTGGTGTTCCATGAACAAACAAAGAACGTAGAAATGGATTGTTATTTTGTAAGAGAACATGTCAAATCAAACGATGTGGAGCCTCTATACATTGACACAAAATCGCAAATCGCAGACCTGTTCATGAAACCATTAGGATCTCGGCAATTACATTCGCTACTTGGCAAGTTGGGCATTTGTGATCCGCATGCTCCACTTGAGAGGGAGTATGGAAAGTGATTTATTTTCGTATATTTTATTGGTCCACTTTCTGTTTTTACATTGATTGTATAGCCTTTAATCAAGGCTTTTTCTTTGGGTGATTTTTATTGCCTTTTGATGCCTTTTGTATATATTCCCTTGAGGGATGTGAATGGTAGATAAGAAACAAGATCTATTTTACCAAATTCTATAGCATTTTACCAGAAATTCTAGCAGGAATAGTACTTTCCGGTGAAGAGTTTTCATTGGTTGACCTCCAAAATATCAGAATTCATCTTTTGTGTCTACCTGCATATAACAATATCTGTCTCCAACCATTTTGTTTGTCTGTATACTGAGCTTTACTTGTTTACTTTGAAATACAATGATCTGCATCGAAACACACTGAAGTGCTACAGTTTCCATCGAAATAGGTTTTCGTTTGTAACACAAGCCTATTTCGAAATTCTCAAACACTTCTGTTTTGAAATTGCCAAACACTTTATTTTGAAATCCCCATTTTTTCTCGAAATACATTTCAAACCCCCTGTTTCAAAAACCACATACCATTACAAGCCTATTTCGAATCCTCCTGTTTTAAGTCATCACGTCCATTTCGAAATAGATTAACATTTGAAATTCTAATTCATCCCTTCATATTTCGATTCAATATCCATATTTCTTCACTTTATTGCGAATTGCAAATTGTGCTGGTATAAGGGGCTGTTTGGCAACATTTGAATGGTTAAGTGCTGAACCAGTAAGAGGTCTGAATCATTAAGTGCTGAACCAGTACGAGGTCTGAATCATTAAGAGCTTGTATAATGCTTAACTGTTGATGTGCGTTAGGTGTGATATATTTTTATTGATATTTTAAGTCCTTTTTAACACTTTAGTTTAGTTTTAAATTAATAAAACACGATATTCAACTAACACTAAACACACATATGGGCAAGAGCACCCATCGTGAGCATAGTATAGCGTTGGTAAGATACCGAGGTCGTCCAAGGACACAAGAGCTTTTAGTACCGGTTTATCCTCAACGTCTAATCAAATCAAAAGTTTTAGAAAAGGTTTTAAACATGAAAAATAAAAACTAAAAATGCTGAAAATAAAAATAAAATAAAATCACTTGGATCTGACTCGCCTTTAATGTAACCTTTGATGATTTTCGCACTTTTGCACTTTTTAAGAGATTATCTTAGTTATAGTAGTAGGCCCCTCTTTTGAAGGTGACGTTACCCTCAACTCAGTAGTTTGAGTCAGCAAGGATACAATCCTAAAGGGTCGGAATATTGAAAGATAATTAATTAAGTTATTAGTGCGTAATGTGGTAGGCCCCTCTTTAGAAGGCGACGTTACCCTCGGCTAAGTGGTTTGAGTCAGCAGGGATACAATCCCAAGTAGCCGGGTTAATGTATTAATAGTAGTTTGCATATGAGGGGATCAATCCATTCGCACCCCCGCCATCCAATACCAGTGGGTATTGAAGGAGGTCCAACTAAACTTGACCCAGGTCCTTGCAGGATCTATACACTGAACAAGGCAAGAACCTTACCAAACCATTCCCTTAACCCCCGACCAGGTAGCCAACATATCTCTATATAGACCGTAGAGATATGAATGGTGTAAATCTTTTATTTTATATAGACAGTAAAATAACGCCAAGACACCACGGACAAATGATAAGGAAGTTTCACCTTCAACATAAGAAACTAGTTATTAAAGTCATTAATACAAAACCAAATAAAAAGTGCGAAAAGATTAAAAATAAAAAATATTACATTAAATGCTTGTCTTCAGCAAGTGATGTAAGGGACTTAGGCAAACATGGCCTTTGATTGTCAAGAACTCTTACTATCAATCTTGGATCCCGAGACTACTACACACACTCTAAGATGGATGATGGATGATGGTGGTGGATGTGGGTGTTGTGATGGTGGTGGAGTGTGGGTGAAGTGGGAGAGAGGTGGTTTGCCAAGGGATGCCTTTGAAGTGAGCCAAACACCCCTATTTATAGCCTGCACAGAAGCCTAGACACGGCCCCGTGTCCATCCTTATTCTCTTTCTTCATTAATTGCAATTTGTCTGCATTAGCTCCACACACCCCTGTGTTCACTAGGCACGACCCCGTGTGCAGAAGCGAATCTCTACTATCAAGATTTGCAAGATTTTGTGAATCTTAGCGTTGACCACGGCCCGTGTTGTGCAGGGCACGCCCCCATGCTGGGAATAGAAGCTTCTATGACTTTGTCTTTTCTGTAGACACCTGGCCATGCCCCTGTGTCCGCTGGGTATGGGGTTGATGTATGCATAATGCAAACTATAAATTACATCAAATAAGACATAAAAGTAACCATTTTTTAGTACTAATGTTGGAAAAAGTGTGCTTTTGTCTTCCTTTTGTATTTTCAGGGTTAAATGAGCTTAAATGAACAAAAGAAGCAAAAATGCAGCCAAATCTAACAATAATACAAGAAAAGGAAGAAATGTGGCATGCCCGACCCCTCGACAGCTTCATCCCAAGCAAAAATAAGAGAAAAGAAGGCTGAACACGCCCCGTGCTCAATGAGCACGGGGGCGTGCCCAAGTGTCTGCAGAAAAGAAAAAGTTGTAGAAGCTTCTATCACCCAACACGGGGGCGCGTCCACCGGACACGGGGCCGTGGTCAACGCTAAGATTCGCAGAATCTAGGCAAATCTTGATAGTACAGATACGCTTCTGCACACAGGGTCGTGCCCAACGGACACTGGGGCGTGGTCAACTAATGCAGACAAACTGCAATTAATGAAGAAAAAGAAGATGGGTGGACACGGGGCCGTGTCCGGGCTTCTTTGCAGGTTATAAATAGGGGTGCTTGGCTCACTTGCAACTCATCCCTGGGCAAACCACCTCTCTCACACTTCACCCACCCACCACCACCATCACAACCCACATCCACCACCATCATCCATCATCCATCATTGAGTGTGTGAGTAGTCTCGGGATCCAAGATTGATCGTAAGAGTTCTTGACAATCAAAGGCCATGTTTGCCTAAGTCTCTTACATCACTTGGTGAAGACAAACATTTTGTGTAATACTTTTTATTTTTAATCTTTTCACTATTTTTATTTGGTTATGTATTAATGACTTTAATAACTAGTTTCTTATGTTGAATGTGAAACTTCCTTATCATTTGTCCGTGGTGTCTTGGCGTTATTTTACTGTCTATATAAAATAAAAGATTTACACCATTCATATCTCCACGGTCTATATGGAGATATGTTGGCTACTTGGTCGGGGATTAAGGGAATGGTTTGGTAAGCGTCTTGCCTTGTTCAGTGTATAGATCCTGCAAGGACCTAGGTCAAGTTTAGTAGGACCTCCTTCAATACCCACTGGTACTGGATGGCGGAGGTCCGAACTCCTTGATCCCCTCATATGTAAACTACTATTAAAACTTTAACCCGGCTACTCAGGATTGTATCCCTGCTGACTCAAACTACTTAGCCGAGGGTAACGTCACCTTCAGAAGGGGGGCCTACCACAATATGCATTAATAACTTCATTAATTATCTTTCAATAATCCAACCCTTTAGGATTGTATCCTTGCTGACTCAAACTACTGGGTTGAGGGTAACGTCACCTTCAAAAGAGGGCCCTACTACTATAACTTAGATAATCTCTTAAAAAGTGCAAAAGTGCGGAAATAATCAAAGGTAACACTAAAGACGAGTCAGATCCAAGTGATTCATCTTGTCTATCTATTTTATTTTTATTTTTATTTTCAGCATTTTTTGTTTTTTTTTCCAGTCTAAAACCTTTTTCTAAACTTTTGATTTGATTAGACGTTGAGGATAAACCGGTACTAAAAGCTCTTGTGTCCTTGGACGACCTCGGTATCTTACCAACACTATACTACGCTCACTATGGGTGCACTTGCCCATATGTGTGTTTGGTGTTAGTAAATATCGTGTTTTATAAGTTAAAAATGGCTAAAAATATACATTAAAATATATCACACCGCACGTACACCAAGTTTTTGACGCCGTTGCCGGGGACACAAGGATTTTAAGAAAGCTTAAAATCGACGGCCTAATCAGTTTTTCAAAACCTTTTTAAAATGCGCGCATTTTTCTGCATTTTAGTTAGTTTTTTCATTTACAGTAGCCTTAACACGAGGCCGTTCTCACTGAACACGCCCTGTGCTCCATGAAACCAGTAACTTTTATTGAAATGCCCAGATACAGATTCTGAACACGGGCCGTGCTCATTGAACACGGGGCTGTGTCCAGCCTCTGTTTCCGTTTTTATTTTTGTTTTCTGGTCTCGAGACTCTGTTGTGGTCTGCTGAGTGATTCTTATGGATCAATACTCAGGAGGCTACAACTACACCTATGAGGAGGATGATTATAGGGAAGACTATTGCACCATTTGTGGTGACCCGCACTCGGTACAATATTGTGACTTATTTCAACCATCCACTTCATACACCTATTATAAGGAGCCCAGGTACGAGCCATCAACTTCATACACATCCTATGAAGACCCAAGGTATGAACCTCCTCCCTCATACTCATATTTTGAAGAACCAAGATATGAGCCTTCATACTCATACTTTGAGGAACCAAGATATGAGCCACCACCTTCATATGCTTATTATGAGGAACCATGGCGTGAACAACCCACCTCATATGAGTATTATGAAGAACAAAGTTATGACCCTTATCCATCATATACTTACAATGAAGAACAATGGTGTGAGCCATCTACTTCCTATGAGTATTATGAGGAATAAAGGATCGAACATCCGGATTCAAGCTTTGAGGATCCCGATCCTTACTCTATCACCGACATAGCCGATAGGATAATAGAAAAATTAAAAGTATCGAACAATGCATAAAAGACTCTCGCGCAAGGGAAGAGGAGTCTCGCACAAGCGAAGAATTAAATAGAAAAGAGATAGTAGAAAATGTAAAATGGAAGAACAAGTAAGTGAAAAACCGACACATGAGTTAAACAACGAGAAAGGTGAGTCCGACAACGTTAAAATTCAAGAAGAGTCTAATTTTGAAAAAATTAATCTCTTGTCACCTTCTTTCGAAAATCATTGTTTAGTTCCCACTCATGCTAAGTTTTTAAAAGAGTTAAACACTAACACTAAAATTGACGAAACGGTAAGCATTAAGTTAACAAATGATCAAACTGCGCTAATAAAAGAAGATCCATTTGAAATTAACATTACACCGGTTCCATGTTTTTTTTCAAAACTCCTTTATTAGTAATATTACAATTGATAAAGATATTTGTGTTAATATAATGCCAAATTACATTTTCAAAAACTTAAGTATTGGTGATTTTTCTCCACTTCAAATACCCATTTTTCTATCTAATCGGAAAACAATAAAATCAATAGGGATAGTTGAGGATGTGTTGGTCCAAACCAATCAAATGGTAACCTCAACCGACTTTGTCATCCTTGATGACGCTCCACTAGTGTTGGGACGACCTTTTGTAAAGACCCACGAAGCTTTGAAAAATCAGAAGTATAACAATCTACCCATTCAATTAGGGGCATTCAAAAGATGTGTCGATCTTGAACGATCAATGAAATATCCAATCGGCAATGACGACCCCCTAATTGAAGATGAGCCAGAACCACCCGATAAGGTGGGTCTAGCCAAGGACCCTTATAAACGTGGCGCACCACGGAGGCATTCCGTGGAACTATCCTTAGTTTTAGATTAGTTTAACTTTTATGTTTTCTAGTTTAGTTTTAATTTTCAGGAATAAAGCACACTCGAAATGGTGGAGGTTACTAAGGGAAACTTGAACCCACACCCGATGCACAAAAACAGAGCCTCCCGACAGTTTTTCTTCATTACAGCAAGTTCAGCACGGGGTCATGCTCACCCCAACACGCCCCGTGCCCGAGGTTCTGCAGAAAATGCCCAGTTCAGGTAACTGGACACGGGGCCATGCTCACTGAACACACCCCCGTGCGCAGCCTTGAATTTTGCAAGTCCTAAATACAAGCTTTACACAAAACTCTATTGGAACCGCTAAACACCCCAAATTTTTTTCAAAAACTTTTCATTTTTTTACTTGAATTGGTTTAGTTTGGGAATAACAAGTTCTAAAAAGGTTATGTTTTTTTACAAATTTACAACCGATAGCGTCGTGATAAAAAGAACCAACATAAGAAAATTACGAAACAGCATGACAAATTTAGTTAAAATTTGATTAAATATACTTGATCACATAAAAACCCATTCCCACAAAAAGTGAGTTTTGAGCCTTTATTGAGCATACAAATACACATCTTTAAACTAAATGCTCATTTTTCGTTTCTTGTGTGAATAGCCGCTTGGTTTCTTACGACTCTAGAACTTGCCACGACGATACATTCCCGGTCCTTACCAACTTAAACCCAAGTAAGTAAATGATGGAGACATTAGGACTAACCCTTTTTATTTCAACACCATTATTTTTTTTTTACCACCTACCCAAAATCCCCCTCGTTAACCCCTTTGAGCCTAAACCTTTTCATTTCTAAACCAAAAAAAAAAAAAAACCCATTTACCGACCAAAACCCTTTTTCATTTTAAACCCTTTATTTTAGTAACAAAGCTCGGTTTTCTTGTGACTTTATTATAAAAAAAATAGAGAAGAAAAGAAAAATGAAGTTAGCAATAAACAAACAAAGCTCATCAAAAGAAGGCTTGTTTGAATAATGATTCATTGAACTAAAAAGTCACAAAAACAAAATGTTTTATGTAAACCGACGCTTTTTACGCCTTTCGCCCTTTTCTACTAACCACTAACCCAACCACCTACCTTTAACCCAAGACTAACCCTTCCCCAAAGTCCTCTTGATATCTACAAAGGTTTATAGTTAAAAAGGAGGAGGATTGATTGCTTGGCAAGCATATGGTAGAAGTAAGTTCCATGCCGCTCTCGAGTGTTTCACAAAAATACATCTTTGGCCGAGTGTTGAGTGATCCCCCGTGAGGGATGTGAACTTGTATATAAATGGAATTTTAAAGAGGCATGTTATGCCCAAATAAATAATTTCTCTTATGTAATGTTTTAAATAATTCATGACGAATAGGATTGTAAATAAAGTAAAAATAAAACCTAATAAAGAATCTTGGAATCCCGACACTCTATGACAAGCCAAAAACCTTCCCTTCTACCCATTCCATTTGGGTGTGTAAGCCATAAAATAAAGAGTTTTGCTTGAGGACAAGCAAAGATTTAAGTGTGGGGGTATTTGATGTGTGCAAAATGCAAGATATAAATTACATCAAATAAGGCATAAAACTAACCTTTTTTTAGTACTAATGTTGGAAAAAAGTGTGATTTTGTCTTCCTTTTATATTTTCAGGGTTAAATGAGCTTAAATAAACAAAAGAGGCAAAAATGCAGCCAAATCTAACAATAATACAAGAAAAGGAAGAAACGTGGCATGCCCGACCCCTCGACAGCATCCTCCTAAGCAAAAACAAGAGAACAGAAGGCTGAACACGCCCCGTGCTCAATGAGCATGGGGGCGTGCCCAAGTGTCTGCAGAAAAGACAAAGCCATAGAAGCTTCTATCACCCAACACGGGGGCGTGTCCACCGGACACAGGGCCATGGTCAACGCTAAGATTCGCAGAATCTAGGCAAATCTTGATAGTACAGATACGCTTCTACACACGGGGTCGTGCCCAGCGGACACGGGGGCGTGGTCAACTAATGCACACAAACTGCAATTAATGAAGAAAGAGAAGATGGGTGGACACGGGGCCGTGCCCAACGGGCACGGGGCCGTGTCCGGGCTTCTGTGCAGGCTATAAATAGGGGTGCTTGGCTCACTTGCAACTCATCCCTTGGCAAACCACCTCTCTCACACTTCACCCACCCACCACCACCATCACAACCCACATCCACCACCATCATCCATCATCCATCATCCATCATCCATCATAGAGTGTGTGAGTAGTCTCGGGATCCAAGATTGATCGTAAGAGTTTGCCTAAGTCTCTTACATCACTTGGTGAAGACAAACATTTAGTGTAATACTTTTTATTTTTAATCTTTTCGCACTTTTTATTTGGTTATGTATTAATGACTTTAATAACTAGTTTCTTATGTTGAAGGTGAAACTTTCTTATCATTTGTCCGTGGTGTCTTGGCGTTATTTTACTGTCTATATAAAGTAAAAGATTTACACCATTCATATCTCCACGGTCTATATGGAGATATGTTGGCTACCTAGTCGGGGGTTAAGGGAATGGTTTGGTAAGCGTCTTGCCTTGTTCAGTGTATAGATCTTGGAAGGACCTGGGTCAAGTTTAGTAGGACCTCCTTTAATACCCACTGGTATTGGATGGCGGGGGTCCGAACTCCTTGATCCTAAAACTACTATTAAAACTTTAACCCGGCTACTTAGGATTGTATCCCTACTGACTCAAACTACTTAGCCGAGGGTAACGTCACCTTCAAAAGAGGGGCCTACCACAATATGCATTAATAACTTAATTAATTATCTTTTAATAATATCCTTGCTGACTCAAACTACTGGGTTGAGGGTAACGTCACCATCAAAAGAGGGGCCTACTACTAGAGGCGGAAATAATCTCTTAAAAAGTGCAAAAGTGCGGAAATAATCAAAGGTGCGGAAATAATCAAAGGTTACACTAGAGGCGAGTCAGATCCAAGTGATTCATCTTGTCTATCTGTTTTATTTTTATTTTCAGCATTTTTAGTTTTTTTTTCAGTTTAAAACCTTTTTCTAAACTTTTGATTTGATTAGACGTTGAGAATAAATCGGTACTAAAAGCTCTTGTGTTCTTGGACGACTTCGGTATCTTACCAACACTATACTTCGCTCACGATGGGTGCACTTGCCCATATGTGTGTTTGGTGTTAGTAAATATCGTGTTTTATAAATTTAAAACTTGACTAATGTGTTAAAAAGGGCTAAAAATATACATAAAAATATATCACACCACACGCACAGCAGGGTCGTGGTCAGCCTTCTGATATCTTGTTTTTGCTTGGGAAGATACTGTCGAGGGGTCAGGCATGCCACGTTTATTCCTTTTCTTTGTATTTATGTTAGATTTTGCTGCGTATTTGTTCCTTTTGTTCACTTAAGCTCATTTGGTCCTGAAAATACAAAAGTGACAAAAACACACTTTTTCCAACATTAGTACTAAAAGAGGGTTAGTTTTATGCCTCATTTGATGTAATTTATATGTTGCATTTTACACACATCAACTGTCCAGAGGAAAATGTCTGACCAAATCAGATTAGAGGTCTTAACCATTCAGACTCTGTATAAGGCTTAACCATTCAGAGTCAAATGCCTGAACCATTCAGACATCTGCTCGTGAAACAAACAGTCTGAACCATTAAGTGCTGAACTAGTAAGAGGTCTGAATCATTAAGAGCCTCATTAAGAGGTAAACAAACAACCCCTAACACTTTTATTTCGAAAAACATTTTGTTTCACTTGTGTTTATTTTAGAAATTATTAAATTCTCATTTGTCTTATTTTGAAATTAATTAGTGTGTGGTTTTACTCCCCAACAAAATAGCTGTTTCACAAGTCTTATCTTCGTAATACAATTCACAATTCACAAAGTCTATTTCGAAATCCAATATTTCGAAACAAACTTATTTCGTTACCCTCATTTCAATCTTTCCTATTTTGATCACTTTTTCTTATTTTGTTCACACCATTTCACATTTTCATCTCAGTAAGTTCACTGTGAGTGTATAAGTTATTTGATTTCAGTTAAAATGAGTACACACCTTTGGTGTTAGACTCCTGATGCATATACGGACAATACGTGTACACAAAAGGGTTTATCACCTCTATGGGCTTAATCTCCCACACCCTCGCCCTCATCCATCCCATCATAAGCGGGTTTAATTATAGTCAGTCAATGGGCTTTTGTTACCAATCAAAATCAAAGTATTCAAAACCTCCTTTTGAGCGAGAACGAAACCAGTAGTAGTAACCGCCCGCTAAAGCTCATGAATATGAACGAGTATCCCGGATGGCAGGATAGGTTCCTATGTATATTCTTGGGCAGAATACGGATTTGTGGTTATGTTTTACTATGGAATTCGATCAGGCACGAGAAGAAGCCGGCTCAAGTCCTGCATCATTTGCCGATCTTACGTCCGACAAGAAGAAGGTATATGATTTGGAGAAGAAAGCCTTTGAAATTTAACCTAAGCCTTAAACAAAGATATCTATCATCAGTTTGTGAGCTTCAAAACAACTAAGAACTTATGGGATGCGTTAAAGGTGAGAGGTCAAGGAAATGCGTCGTTAGGCAAACTGAGAGATGTTCTGCTTAAAAAGGAATTTGACAGCTTCATGTTCCAGCAGCTTCACAACGTAGAATACAGACTGCATGCGTAGTGTACTGTAACACCCCTACCGCGTAAAATAACAAACCGCGGCGGAAACGTCGGGGAGTCACGTCACAGGATATACTATTTCTCAACACTTGGTAATTGAAGTTATGTTTTATTGAATTAATAAGTTTTTAACATTGTCTTGAAGTAAAAGAAACAAGTTTAAACATTAAGTCTTTCGGATTTTAAGTCACTAAAGCCCACATCCATCCTATGTTAAGCACGCATCATATCAAACAACAGCTCCTGAAACATATGTGAAAAGAGAGTCAACATAAAAAGCTAGCGAGTACATAGGTTTTGTGAGTGTGTCAAATTCATGGCTTGTATACATATTGCAATACCTCGAACGACTACGAGAGTCGATAAGTAAAAAATCTTGTATCAAAAGTGTTTGGTATTGCAATATAACTAACCAACTAAAACATGTTGGTTAAAGTTTATGAAAACCTTGTTGCCATGAATCTTGACTAAACATTTGTTTTGTAAAACTAAATAGTAAGTCGTCTTGTAAGAAAACTTGTATGATTTATATCTTTAAGTAAACATCGTTGCGTGTCATCATTTGAAAGTAATTGTCCAAGTGATCTGGTTAACGCTACGACATGTAATATGATAAAAGCACTTATACAGTAGAAACTCGATAAATTAATACTCGATTATTTAATAAACTCTCTAAGATAATATTTTTGTCGGGCCCGACTCGGGGATAGGGTGCTAAATTAATAATTCGCTAAAATTATAAGATAATACATTTTTGATAATTTCTTTAGACCCCATATAAAATATAAATTAATAATTCCTTATATATAGCATATTACATGAATGATTTATGAAGGTTTCTTGAAAAATGACTCAATTGTCTTTTGTTTTTTGTTGAAATCAATTTAGAACTTTCATCATCTTCGTAGAACTTTCATCATCTTCTTCATCGATATCATCTTTAATAAGGTGGGAGATTGAAGGTTTCTTTCAAATTGGGCCGTTCATTTAATATACATACATTGTATACAATAATTAAGTGGAAGCTTGAAAGGTGTTTGTAAACTAAGTGTTCTACTATAAATTAATAAAACACTAATTAATATATAAATTAATATATAAATTAATAATTATTAATTTATCGATTAATTAATAACTCTTTTAATTAATAAATTTTGGTGGTCCCACGTGTATTATTTTATAGAGTTTCTACTGTATATAGGAAGTACCAGCGGTGTATCCACCATGTTTTTTTCACATTACACACGTCACGTTATCTAATCACTTACCATAAACCAATTGCCCAAATCATCCATGTTATAAACCAATCGTCATTCGTCTTTGTTATAAACCAATCATCATTCGTCCGTGTTATAAAACAATTCGTCAATCATCCGTGTTATAAATCAATCGTCAATCGTCCGTGTTTTAATTGTGAAAACTTTTGGTCGTTCTTACTGACTACATTCAAACCTGTGTGGCTCATCTATACCACCCATGGGGTATCTTTAAATCGACTAACAAACCACCAAAGGGTTTGTTAAAATAACAGATTCTGTCATTACCACAAACTATCCACCAAATCCAGTCGATAGCCCGATAACAGGATTATCAGTCCAATGGTACTGATGCGTGTTAGCGTGAGTATATTTTTAGTTATATTTTTAGCCCTTTTTAACACTTTAGTCAAGTTTTAAATTTATAAAACACGATATTTTACTAACACTAAACACACATATGGGCAAGTGCACCCATCGTGAGCGTAGTATAGCCTTGGTAAGATACCGAGGTCGTCCAAGGACACAAGAGCTTTTAGTACCGGTTTATCCTCAACGTCTAATCAAATCAAAATTTTAGAAAAAAAGGGTTTTAAACAAGAAAATGAAAACTAACTAAAAATGCTGAAAATAAAAATAAAAACAGATAGACAAGATGAATCACTTGGATCCGACTCGCCTTTAGTGTAACCTTTGATGTTTTCCGCACTTTTGCACTTTTTAAGAGATTGTCTTAGTTATAGTAGTAGGCCCTTCTTTTGAAGGTGACGTTACCCTCAACCCAGTAGTTTGAGTCAGCAAAGATACAATCCTAAAGGGTTGAAATATTGGAAGATAATTAATTAAGTTATTAATGCGTAATGTGGTAGGCCCTTCTTTTGAAGGTGACGTTACCCTCGGCTAAGTGGTTTGAGTCAGTAGGGATACAATCCCAAGTAGCCGGGTTTATGTATTAATAGTAGTTTACAAATGAGGGGATCAAGCCATTCGCACCCCCGCCATCCAATACCAGTGGGTATTGAAGGAGGTCCTAGTAAGCTTGACCTAGGTCCTTACAGGATCTATACACTGAACAAGGCAAGAACCTTACCAAACCATTCCCTTAACCCCCGACCAGGTAGCCAACATATCTCCATATAGACCGTGGAGATATGAATGGTGTAAATCTTTTATTTTATATAGACAGTAAAATAACGCTAAGACACCACAAACAAATGATAAGGAAGTTTCACCTTCAACATAAGAAACTAGTTATTAAAGTCATTAATACAAAACCAAATAAAAAGTGCGAAAAGATAAAAAAACAAAAGTATTACACTAAATGCTTGTCTTCACCAAGTGATGTAAGAGACTTAGGCAAACATGGCCTTTGATTGTCATGAACTCTTACTATCAATCTTGGATCCCGAGACTACTACACACACTCTATGATGGATGATGGATGATGGTGGTGGATGTGGGTGTTGTGATGGTGGTGGAGTGTGGGTGAAGTGAGAGAGAGGTGGTTTGTCAAGGGATGCCTTTGCAATGAACCAAGCACCCCTATTTATAGCCAGCACAGAAGCCCGGACACGGCCCCGTGTCCACCGATCTTCTCTTTCTTCATTAATTGAAGTTTTTCTACATTAGTTATAACAACCCTCCTGAATATTTTGACACCCTAATATATTCTAAAATATCCCTATATGTCTCTAAATATACCCCGTATGTGAAAACCGAGCCCAAAATACATTATATTATTAAAAATTAAATAAAAACAAGAAAATTAGGGCTCTGGCAGGCCGCGTAAGACTCACCACAGGCCTACGCGGGCCGCGACGACTCAAAACTTAGTAGAGCCCCCAGGCCGCCACGTGTCCCAGTCGTGTCATGCCTAGTCTTCGACTCAGCAACCCTAGGGCCTACCCTAGGGAGCTTCGCGGGCCGCGTAAGCCATAGAGGAATGCTACACTGGGCGCCACAGAACCAAAGATCAGCCCTATAAATAGTAGGCTTCGGCTGAACATTCGAATTCGCTTAAATCCTTCTCTCTCTCGAAATTTTCTTATAGTATAAGTAATTTCCGGGCATTATACCCCCTTAATTAACGAAGTTCTACCCCGATGTAAGTATTATAACCCCGGTTACGTATTAGATACGCTGCCCGATTGATCCAGGGTTCCGTAATGGCTGTCGAGGTTCTTCCCGACGTAGTCGTTGGAATGCAGTCTCGGGGAGGGTATAACTAATGTAAATATAAAGGGTTATTATACTAACACGTGTGCATTGTGTAAATTATAGATAATCACCAGGAAACCCTTACAGAAAACCTAAGACAGCAATGTGAGTAATCTCCTTTTTGTAAATTATTTTTACAAAACCTTAAAAGTTTTACAATGTGATTAAGCAGTGACTGAGTCTTTGTAGTTCTTCAATTACTGCCGGTATGTTGGGGTTTTGTATACAAAATGTGGAACACGTTACCATTGGACAACGAGTTAGCCAATGTGTAATATGACCCACCAGTCAGGATTGACAATACTGAATGTGTAATTGTGTAGAAATAAACAATGTGATAGCTCTCAATACTGTTAATGGATAAAACTCTTCTTGATTAAACTGGGATTCACTCACCAGTATTTCCCACTGACAAAACGTTTTTAAACGCGTTTCAGGTAACAAAATGTGAAAGCCAACTAGAAGCCAGCTGGACAGCACTGAAGGCTTGGAAAAGTGCTTATAAAAGTTACCTAAATAAAAGAAGATGTTTTATTCAATAAAATGAGGATTTTCCCTATGAAAATGTTTGTAATAAAAAAAAACTTGGGTTTTATCCCAATATGTTTAATATTATAAAAGTGTGGTATTTACTCTGATAGACATTTCCTAACTACGGTCCTGATGAAATTTCTGCTGCCAAAGATGATAATCAAAATGATACCACCAAAACTGGCCTCACGGCCGCCCGTTCCCGGGACAGATAGGGGGCAGGGGTTGCGACAGAAGGTGGTATCAGAGCTAAACCACTGATTCAGCCACAGAAATGTTCTGCTGACACCGAAATATTATTCAAATTGTTAGGAAATTAATTATGGAAATACGTGCATAATTGTATTTATTATTGTGTGTTATTTGACTATTTGTTAGTTTACAGTATGAGTGATCAAGGACCTTCAGACGCGTATCGTCAGTTGTCCGATTCACCTAGGAGTGAATGTATCTCTTCACAGCCTGCCTTTTATGGGTATGCCGCTGATAATGAAGAAGGGGTGTTTGTGATGCGTGTGAAGTGTGTATATAAGTTTAAGTATATTTTAAGCCCTTTTACACTTTCTTTAGCCAAGTTTTAAATTTATAAAACACGATATTTACTAACACTAAACACACATATGGGCAAGTGCACCCATCGGAAGCGTAGTATAGTGTTGGTAAGATACCGAGGTCGTCCAAGGACACAAGAGCTTTTAGTACCGGTTTATCCTTAACGTCTAATCAAATCAAAAGTTTAGAAAAATGTTTTAAACTAAGAAAATAAAAACTATTTAAAATGCTGAAAAATAAAAATAAAATAAAAACAGATAGACAAGATGAATCACTTGGCTCCGACTCGTGTTTAGTGTAACCTTTGATTATTTTCACACTTTTGCACTATTTAAGAGATTATCTTAGTTATTGTAGTAGGCCCCTCTTTTGGAGGTGACGTAACCCTCAACCCAGTAGTTTGAGTCAGCAAGGATACAATCCTAAAGGGTCGGATTATTGAAAGATAATTAATTAAGTTATTAATGCATAATGTGGTAGGCCCCTCTTTTGAAGGCGACGTTACCCTCGACTAAGTAGTCTGAGTCAGCAGGGATACAGTCCTAAGTAGCCGGGTTAAAATATTAATAGTAGTTTAACATATGAGGGGATCAAAGAGTTTGGACCCCCGCCATCCAATACCGTTAAGTATTGAAGGAGGTCCTACTAAATTTGACGCAGGTCCTTTGCAGGATCTATACACTGAACAATGGCAAGACTCTTACCAAACCGTTCCCTTAACCCCCGACCAGGTAGCCAACATACCTCCATATAGACCGTGGAGATATGAATGGTGAAAATCTTTTATTTTATATAGACAGTAAAATAATGCCAAGACACCACGGACAAACGATAAGGAAGAATCACCTTCAACATAAAAACTAGTTATTAAAGTCATTAATACATAACCAATTAAAAAGTGCGAAAAGATTAAAAATAAAAAGTGTTACACTAGACACTTTGTCTTCACCAAGTGATGTAAGAGACTTAGGTAAACATGGCCTTGATTGTCAAGAACTCTTACGATCAATCTTGGATCCCGAGACGACTCACACACTCTATGATGGACAATGGATGATGGTGGTGGATGATGGTGTTGTGATGGTGGTGGGTGGTGGGTGAAGTGTGAGAGAGGTGGTGTGTCAAGGGATGGTTTGAGCTTGAGCCAAGCACTCCTATTTATAGGCTGAACAGAAGCTCGGGCACGACCCCATGTCCAGTGGGCATGGCCCCGTGTCCATCCTCTTCTCTGTCTTCATTAATTGCTTTCGTCCGCATTAGTTGACCACGGCCCCGTGTCCGCTGGGCACGACCCCGTGTGCAGAAGCATATCTGTACTATCAAGATTTGCCTGGATTCTGCGAATCTTATAGTTGACCACGACCCCGTGTCCGCTGAGCACGGCCCCGTGGTGGGCGATGGAAGCTTCTACAAATTTGTCTTTTACGCTGACACTTGGGCACGCCCCCGTGTTCACTGAACACGGGGAGTGTTCAGCCTTCTGTTCTCTTGTTTTGCTTGGGAAGATGCTGTCGTGGGGTCGGGCATGCCACGTTTGTTCCTTTTCTTGTATTTATGTTAGATTTAGCTGCCTTTTTGCTTCTTTTGTTAATTTGAGCTCATTTAATCCTGAAAATACAAAAGGAAGACAAAAACACACTTTTTCCAACATTAGTACTAAAAAAGGGTTAGTTTTATGCCACAATTGATGTAATTTATATGTTGCATTTTGCACACATCAAATACCCCCACACTTGAATCTTTGCTTGTCCTCAAGCAAAACTCTTTATAATGTGGCTTTACACTCCCAAATGGAATGGGTAGAAGAGAAGGTTTTTGGGCTTGTCATAGAGTGTCGGGATTTCTAAAATTCTTTATTACGTTTTATTTTTATTTATTTACAATCCTATTCGTCATGATTTATTTAAAACTTTTCATAAGATAAATTACTTATTAGGGCATAACATGCCTCCTTAAAATTCTATTTATATACAAGTTCACATACCTCCCGGGGGATCACTCAACACTCGGCCGAAGATGTATTTTAGTGAATCACTCGAGAGCGGCATGGAACTTACTCCTACCATAGGCTTGCTAAGCAATCAATCCTCCTCCTTTTTAACTATATACCTTTGTAAATATCAAGAGGACTTTTGGGTGAAGGGTTAGGCTTGGGTTAAAGGTAGGTGGCTGGGTTAGTGGTTAGTAAAAAAAAAAACGAAAAGCGTAAAAAGCATCGGTTTTTGTAAGACTTTTTTATTTTTGCAGTTTTTATTTTGATGAAGCCATAATTCAAACAAAGTTATTTTTTGATGAACTTGCTTGCTTTTATTTCTTTTGCTTCATCATCAACATTTTTTTTTGAAAGTCATATGAAAAACCGAGCTTGTTACTAAAACAAAGGGTTAAAAAATAAAAAAAAAAGGTTTTTGGTGGGCGAAAGGGTGTTTGGTTTGGGTTAAGAAATGAAAAGGTTTAGGCTCAAAGGGGTTAACTAGGGGGATTTTGGGTAGGTGGTAAAAAAAATAATGGTGTAGAAATAAAAGGGGTTAGTCCTAATGCCTCCATTATTTACTTACTCGGGTTTAAGTTGGTAAGGACCGGGAATGTATCATCGTGGCAAGTTCTAGAGTTGTAAGAACCAAGCGGCTATTCACACAAGAAACGAAAAATGAGCATTTAATTTAAAGATATGTATTTGTATGCTCAATAAAGGCTCAAAACTCACTTTTGTGGGAATGAGTTTTTATGTGATCAAGTATATGTAATCAAATTTTAACTAAGCTTGTCATGCCTTTTCATAATTTTCTTATGTTGGTTCTTTTTATCATGACGCTATCGGTTGTAAATTTGTAAAAATATAACCTTTTTAGAATTTTGAAATTCTCAAATTAAACCTAAACAAGTAAAAAAAATGAAAATTTTCGAAAAAATTTGGGGTGATTAGCGGTTCCAATAGAGTTTTGTGTAAGGCTTGTTATTAGGACTTGCAAGATTCAAGGTTTTAGCATCCCCCCCACACTTAAATTACACATTGTCCTCAATGTGTCCCAAAAATAAGTTTTTAGGTTGATTGAATGTGTAAAAGGTGTGAAAAAGCAAAAATTTGTGTTACTGGGTGCCTGGACACGGCCCCGTGTTGTCCGGGCACGGCCCCGTGTTCAAGTGCCAGTAACAAAAATTAAACCAAAGAAACAGAAGCCTGGACACGGGGGCGTGTTGGGTGAACACGGCCCGTGTCCAGTTTACCTGAACTGGGTCATTTCTGCAGACTGTGCAGCACGGGGCCATATTGGGCGGACACGGCCCGTGCTGAGCTTGCTGTAATGAACAAAGTTTGTCGGATGGCCCTGTTTTCCTGCATGGGGTGCTGGTTCAAGTTTCCCTTATATCATTTGCCATCCTGAGTGTGTTTTATTCCTGAAAATTAAAACTAACTAGAAAACATAAAGATTAATCTAAACTAAACTAAGGATAGTTCCGCGGAATGCCTCCATGGTGCGCCACGTTTATAAGGGTCCTTGGCTAGACCCAAAGCCTGGTCATATGTCACTCAAGTGGGATATTTTGCATCCCATGCTACACCGTCGGAGAGCGTCATCCAAGCTTGAGTCTATGACCTTCATGTAGTTGATCGGGTCTTCGTCTTCTACTCTTTTCCCAACTCCAAACTTCACTTCCTCGTCCCCAAACTTCAATGTTAGTGTTCCGTCATTCATATCCACCACTGCTTGGGCGGTGGCTAGAAATGGCCTCCCGAGTATGAGGGGGACATCGGCGTCTTCCTTCATGTCTAGGATGACAAAGTCGGCCGGGAAAATGAAATTGTCAACTTTGACCAATAGATTTTCAGCGACACCTTGTGGAAATTTGACGGATCTGTCGGCGAGTTGTATGCTCATCTTTGTAGGGCTCGTTGTTCCTAGGCCGAGTCGTTTGAACATTGATGTGGGCATGGGGTTAATGCTAGCCCCAAGATCGGCTAGTGCATTACGAATGGGGGATTCCCCAATTGAGCAAGGAATCGTGAAGCTTCCGGGATAAATTTTCTTTTGCGGGAGTTTGTTGAGTACTAAGGCGAAGCATTCTTCGCCTAAATTAACTAATTGCAATGATTCAATTTTCCTTTTGTGAGTGAGGAAGTCCCTCATAAATTTTGCATATTTAGGCATTTGGGTTAGGACCTCGATAAAAGGAATATTAACAAGCAATTGTTTTAGTAAATTTTCGAACTGCTCATCGGTCTTTTGACGATTTAACCGACCGGGGTATGGAATCGGAGGGGTCTTGGTGGGCTTTTGATTTAGTGGAGAAGCCTTTTCTGGTTGGGGCGCGGGTGGAGTCGTGGTTTGGCTGGATTGGTTTCTTTCAACCGGCGGTAATGGAGCCTCCTCGGGACCCACGGTTCGGTTTCTCAATGTGATGAGATGTACCTGCGCTTTTGGGTTGGTTTCGGTATTGCTTGGTAACGCGCCTTGTGGTCTCTCGGAGAAATTTTGAGCTACTTGATTTAATTGTTTTTCAATGTTTTGAATGCTTGCTTGTTGATTTCTAAAATTCGATTTCAATTGCTGAAATCGATCCGAGTTTTTCTTTTCGGTGTCGGAGATGAGGCGAGATACAGTATCTTCGAGCCTTTCTCGTCCACCTTATTGTTGAGAAAAGTTTTGTGGTTGTTGAAAGTTAGTTCGTTGGTTTTGTTGGTTACTACTATTGCCGGGATCTCTCCAACCAAGGTTAGGGTGGTTACGCCATCCTTGGTTGTAGGTACCCGTTGGTGGACCCGACGGCCTAGGTCTATTATCAATGTAGTTTACCTTTTCTGTTTGATCGTCCACTTCTTTCATACAACTCCAATTTTCACGTGGTCCACCACACCCCTCACAAGCCATAACCGAGGCCGTTTTTGCCATTTTTAACTTTTTGATTTTTGAAGAGAGGGCCTCGATTTGGGCTTGTAAAGAAGTGCTTTCGTCAACCTTATGGGCGCCCGGGTCAATAGATTTATTACAGCGGGGAGTGTGCCACTGAAAATTGGTTTGAGCAATTTCCTCAATTTGATTATATATTTCATTTGGGCGACGATTACCTAGAAGTCCCCCGGAGCTAGAATCAAGTGTTTGTCTTGTGTGTGGCAACAACCCATTGTAGAAAGTGGATGCTTGTTGCCATACCGCAAGACCGTGATGAGGACACTTTCTTAGTAGCTCCTTGAACTTTTCCCAAGTTTCATATAAGGATTCCCCATCCTCTTGAGAATATGTATTAATTTCAGTCATTAATTTAGCCGCTTTAGCAGGAGGGAAATACTTATATAGAAACTTTTGGGCTAGTTCATCCCAGGTGTTTACCGAGCCAACTGGAAGGGTGTTAAGCCAAGCCTTAGCTCGGTCTTTTAGTGAAAATGGAAACATTCGAAGGCGGATGGCATCGTTTGATGCTCCATTGATCCGAAAGGTATCACATATTTCTAAGAAATTAGTAATATGTAGATGGGGATCCTCTTCCGCAAGCCCATGGAAAGTTGCGGAGTTTTGAAGCATTTGTATCAAATGCGGACGAAGTTCGAAGTTATTGGCTTCGACATTCGGTGCATTGATAGCGG
Organism: Helianthus tuberosus; assembly: GCA_030545235.1. NCBI lineage: Eukaryota > Viridiplantae > Streptophyta > Magnoliopsida > Asterales > Asteraceae > Helianthus > Helianthus tuberosus. The sequence continues at coordinate 16,635,735 of CM060433.1, forward strand.
CACCGAGATTACCTACAGTGGGCCGTAGGTAATCCATGAGGGTACGTTGGTCCGCCATTTGAGGTGGGTCCCCCGAAACTCTCTCTTGGTTTTTAGCTTTAAGTCTTTTTCTAAGAAAGCGTTCGGGTTCTTCTAGAGGTTCTTTTATGTCTCTACTAGAACTGGAGCTCATGCACTACGTAGGAAGTCCAAATGTGGCGTCTGGGTTTCAAGTCCTGCAATAAAAACAGAAAAGAACGTTGGTCAGAAGGTTCAACACGGCCCCATGTTCAGTGAACACGGCCCGTGGTCGGAGATACAGTGATTGTTTTCCGGATCCCTGTTACTGGGAGTTGGACACGGCCCCGTGTTGCACCGACACGGCCCCGTGCTCAGCTCTCTGTAACTCGGAAAATAAAAACTGCCAGTAATAACGCTGGGAACGGCCCGTGTCCGACCAGGCACGACCCGTGCTGAGCTCTGCAGAAGCTGAATAACTAAGAAAAATCTAAAAAAAAAAAATAGAAAAATAAGAAAAAACGATTAGGCCGCTGATTCCTAACTTTCTTAAAATCCTTGTGTCCCCGGCAACGACGCCAAAAACTTGATGCGTGTGAAGTGTGTATATAAGTTTAAGTATATTTTAAGCCCTTTTACACTTTCTTTAGCCAAGTTTTAAATTTATAAAACACGATATTTACTAACACTAAACACACATATGGACAAGTGCACCCATCATGAGCGTAGTATAGTGTTGGTAAGATACCGAGGTCGTCCAAGGACACAAGAGCTTTTAGTACCGGTTTATCCTCAACGTCTAATCAAATCTAAAGTTTAGAAAAATGTTTTAAACTAAGAAAATAAAAACTAACTAAAATGTTGAAAAATAAAAATAAAATAAAAAAACAGATAGACAAGATGAATCACTTGGCTCCGACTCGTGTTTAGTGTAACCTTTGATTATTTTCACACTTTTGCACTATTTAAGAGATTATCTTAGTTATTGTAGTAGGCCCCTCTTTTAGAGGTGACGTTACCCTCAACCCAGTAGTTTGAGTCAGAAGGATACAATCCTAAAGGGTCGGATTATTGAAAGATAATTAATTAAGTTATTAATGCATAATGTGGTAGGCCCCTCTTTTAAAGGCGACGTTACCTTCGGCTAAGTAGTTTGAGTCAGCAGGGATACAGTCCTAAGTAGCCGGGTTAAAATATTAAAAGTAGTTTAACTTATGAGGGGATCAAAGAGTTTGGACCCCCACCATCCAATACCGTTAAGTATTGAAGGAGGTCCTACTAAATTTGACGCAGGTCCTTTGCAGGATCTATACACTGAACAATGGCAAGACTCTTACCAAACCGTTCCCTTAACCCCCGACCAGGTAGCCAACACACCTCCATATAGACCGTGGAGATATGAATGGTGAAAATTTTTTATTTTATATAGACAGTAAAATAATGCCAAGACACCACCGACAAATGATAAGGAAGAATCACCTTCAACATAAGAAACTAGTTATTAAAGTCATTAATACATAACCAATTAAAAAGTGCGAAAAGATTAAAAATAAAAAGTATTACACTAGAGACTTTGTCTTCACCAAGTGATGTAAGAGACTTAGGCAAACATGGCCTTGATTGTCAAGAACTCTTACGATCAATCTTGGATCCCGAGATGACTCACACACTCTATGATGGACAATGGATGATGGTGGTGGATGATGGCGTTCTGATAGTGGTGGGTGGTGGGTGAAGTGTGAGAGAGGTGGTGTGTCAAGGGATGGTTTGAGCTTGAGCCAAGCACTCCTATTTATAGGCTGAACAGAAGCTCGGGCACGGCCCCGTGTCCAGTGGGCACGGCCCCGTGTCCATCCTCTTCTCTGTCTTCATTAATTGCTTTTGTCCGCATTAGTTGACCACGGCCCGTATCCGCTGGGCACGACCCCGTGTGCAGAAGCATATCTGTACTATCAAGATTTTCCTGGATTCTGCGAATCTTATAGTTGATCACAACCCCGTGTCCGCTGAGCAGTGAGCACGGCCCCGTGGTGGGCGATGGAAGCTTCTACAACTTTGTCTTTTATGCTGACACTTGGGCACGCCCCCGTGTTCACTGAACACGGGGCTTGTTCAGCCTCCTGTTCTCTTGTTTTGCTTGGGAAGATGCTGTCGTGGGGTCGGGCATGCCATGTTTGTTCCTTTTCTTGTATTTATGTTAGATTTAGCTGCCTTTTTGCTTCTTTTGTTAATTTGAGCTCATTTAGTCCTGAAAATAAAAAAGGAAGACAAAAGCACACTTTTTCCAACATTAGTACTAAAAAGGGTTAGTTTTATGCCACAATTGATGTAATTTATATGTTGCATTTTGCACACATCAGTTTGTCTTTAAGGCTCAGTTTGAAGAGCCATTTCATCAGAAAAAGAGTGGATGGTTCAGTAAGGGAGCATTCGAGCGTAGGAAAAGAATGCGAAAGTTGCAACAGCAGAGAGTCCTAGCAGCCGCTAAGCGAGAGTTAGATGCCCATACACAGGATATGCTTAATAGAAGCCTAGCCAATTTTCATATCCTAGCAACAACAGCTGCCGACCCAAACCTGGAACAACTAGTAGCCCCACAACCCTTACCTTTGTTCCCCACTCAGCCGATGGAGATAGAAGACAACCCAGAAAACCAAGTCCAAATGCATGATTTCAACCCTGAGGAAACACCTAAGATACCAACCCCTAATCCCTTAGACCCGGATTATGATCCATGGTTCGATGATCATAGGGATTATGTGCCGCGCTACAACTTAAACGACGAACCCATGCCGAATTTAGCAGCCTATCCAGGTCTGGACCCTCTAGATCCCTACTACGATAACGATGAATACATTAGGGAGATCTTAGAGAATCTTTATCCTCAGGAGGATCCCATGCCCCAGTACCCAAACCCAGTACCAACACCTGCACCCCCAATGAGTGCATAAAATGTGCATGAGCTCCAAACTTTCGGAGAAGAGATTTTAGAAAGTAGTGAGAGGATGAGGCAGGTAGGAGAGCGACTCGTCTGGAAGTACGACGAGCGTAATATGGATCACTGGATGAATCCAGTGAAGATAATGGTGGAGTTGGTAATAATAATTGGCACGGCCCCCGACCCGGTTTGACCCGTTTCAGGAGCCGCGGGACAGAAATCCCGTGGTATTTAATTAATTGAGTTTAACAGCGGAAGTTTATTATCAGGATCTTTTTAAAATGCAAAATATTTCCCGATTATTTTATTTCACAACTCGGGATAAAACCCCGGTAATTTACAATCATTTGATTTCACGAAGAAATCTTTTATTTTACAAAACATGTTTCTTTATTTTATTCTGAGCCACTTCCTTAAGCTTGTAGTGCTTCATGGCACTTTTCCTGGATCATAACAGATCACCTGAAACATGTTTGAAAAAGGTTTTGTCAGCGGGAAATACTGAGTGAATCATTCTATTTACATAAAATGATGCATAGTTATTAATTACAGCATAAGAGCGATTACAATGGCTTCTATCTTATTTTTATCTGGCGCTGTGTCACAATGGTGACATGTCACAATGGTGACGATGGTCATACCACTATTGAGTCAATGAACCTAAATAGTGATGATTTTCCCGAGTAGGTCAATGAACCTAACTGGGAGAAAATTAGTAATGTGCACAATACCCCACTAGCCAGTGATTCAAGATATCCACGACTTAGTCCCTGTAATTATAACTTTTGAAAATAATTTGAGGTATTGTAAAATAGTTGATAAAAAGAGAATGACTCACATTGCAGATTTATACGGGCAGAGTTTAGCCTACTGATTAGCCTTTTTAACCTAAATTTAATAACAGGCACACAATTCTGGGTTAGTAATCAATACAGCATTTACGATAACTCACGAGATCAACCCTCACAACGAATGACAAAGTGCGATACTTAAACATCCATTGAATTAACAACGAATGACAAAGCATAAACCCTAATGTGGGCAGCACTTAAACATCCATTGGATAGTTTAATCGATCGGACATTGAATCGTAGCAGCGATCGAGTTATTACCCTGATTGCGGCGTCGATTAGTGATCCGTGTGTGTTAATTGTGGTAAACAGAGCATAACTCAGTGTATATTTCAAAGTTTTACGTCGTTCAAGTGTTCAAATTCGAATGCCAATGCCTGCTATTTATACTTAAAAGTTGGTCAAGCTTGCGCACCGTAATTATAAACCCTTGCGGTGCGCAAGGGACACGTTTTGGTCATAGGGTTGCCACGTGTGCGACTAGGCCTGCTGAGTTGATAACTTCGTAAAATTCGAATTTGACAGCATTTTATTTAGATAATCGTAACTAGGGTTTACCCCCCCCCCCCTGAGTTTTACGGGCCCTGATCCTGATTCCGATTGTTCTGAAAATTTTAGGGTTTGTGCAGAATCACTTGGGTGTCTCAATTAGGGTTTCCTATTGGACAAATTAATTTAATAAATAATAGTTTTGGTGAGAGTTGTTACATTCTCCCCACCTTAATAAAAATTTCGTCCTCGAGATTTACCAGAATAATTGAGGATACTTTCGTTTCATTTCTGATTCCAGTTCCCAAGTGTATTAGGGTCCTATCTTTAAATCCCACTTTACTTGACACTAATCGTTTGTGTTTTGAGAAACTTCACTTTTCTGTCTTCTATCTGAAGAGGTTTCTCTACAAATTTTAAATTTTTTGTTTACCTTTATATATTGGAGAGGTACTACCAAAGATTCGTCTGATAGACATTTCTTGAGATTGAATACATGAAATACATCATGTACTCCAGCTAACTCTTCTGGTAGTTTGTAAACGATAAGCAACTGATCCTATACGTTGGATCACTAGAAATGGTCCTACGTACCTTGGACTTAGCTTTCCTTTCTTACCAAATCTAATAACTCCTTTCCAAGGAGATACTTTTAATAGCATTTTGTCTCCAACTTGAAACTCCAACGGCTTTCGTCTATTATCTGTATAACTCTTCTGGCGATCTCTAGCCGTCTTCAGCCTTTTCTTCGTGATATTGAATATCACAGTCGTAGTCACTTATGATTTTCATTCATCTCCTTTGCCCATGTTTAATTCTTTTTGCCCAAATATATTTCTTAAATTCTTAGGATCCGTATAGACAGTAAACTTACTTCCATACAGATAATGTCTCCAGATTTTAAGGGCAAAAATTATGTCTCCTAATTCTAAGTCGTGAGTGGTATAGTTTTCTTCGGCCTTTTTCAATTGCCTTGATGCATACGCATTTACCTTTTTGCGTTGCATTAACACACATTCAAATCATAGCTTTGAAACATCACAATGTACTTTAAAATCTTCTGTTCCTTCTGGTAAGGTTAGGATTTTATTAATTTATGCTTTAAGATCCTAAAGGCTTCTTCTTGTTTAGGTCCCCATTCAAGCTTAACTGTTTTACAGATTAGCTTAGTTAATGGTATAACTATCTTGGAAAAATCCTTAATAAACCGTCTATAGTATCCGGCTAAACTTACAAAACTCCTAATTTCCATTGCGGATTACGGAACCTTTCATTTGGTAATTGCTGCTATCATATCAGGATCTACGTGAATACCTTCATGATTCACCATATGACCTAGAAATTGCACTTTTGGCATCCAAAATTCATACTTCGAGAGTTTGGCGTAAAGCTTCCCTTTTCTTAACAAAGTTAAGAGTGCATGCAAGTGCTGACAATATTCTTCCTGACTTTTGGAATAAATAAGTATATCGTCGATGAAGACAATTACAAATTTATCCAAATATGTTTTATAGACCCTATTTATCATGTCCATGAATGCTGTAGGTGCATTCGTTAATCCGAAGGGCATGATTGTAAACTCGTAATGACCATACCTAGTTCTGAAAGCAGTTTTAGGTATGTCTTCCTCTTGTACTTTCAATTGATGACATCCGGAACGTAAGTCGATCCTACAAAAATATCTATCTCCCTGGAATTGATCGAATAGATCATCAATTCTAGGTAATGGGTATCAATTCTTAATTGTAACCTTATTCAATTACCTATAATCAATACACATTCTCATCGAACCATCCTTTTTCTTAACAAACAACACTGGTGCCCCCCCATGGGAATCAACTAGTTTGTATGAAACCTTTACTTAATAATTCATCTAATTGCTTTTTCAGTTTTAATATTTCTGTGGGTGTTAATCAATAAGGTGCCTTGGCTATCGGTATAGTTCCTGGAATTAGATGAATCCAAAATTCTACCTCCCTATCTGGTGGTAACCCTGGTAATTCTTCTGGGAATACATCTGGGTATTCTGAAACTACAGAAATTTCCTTAAGTTCTTTATCTTTAGTATTAATGATTACTGAAATCATATATACTATTTCTTGCTTTCGTTCATAATTAGCAACTTTTATTACTGATATGAACTTTATGGCTTATCTCCTGTAATCATTATTACTTCTCCGGTGGGTGCACAAATTTCTATGGAATTCTTATCACAGATAATTTGAGCATGATTATTTACTAACCACAACATTGAATTCAACTAATTTCATAGATAATAGGGTTTCAGAAAATTTATGACTTAAAAGTTCTATTTCTACTTTTTGCAGAACCTTATTTATTTTAACTGAATTCCCATCTGCCGTTTCTACTGTAGAAATTTGCCTAATGCTGGTTAAAGGTAAGTTAAGAGTTTGGCAGAATGAAGTATTTCTAAAACTTTGGTTTGCACCAGAGTTAAATAATACTTTTGTGTAAACGTTGTGAACTAAGAACGTACCAGCTACCACATCTGGAATGAGCTCTGCTTCCTGAGCAGTCAGTTGGAAGGCTCTTACATTCCTTTTTGCTCCTTCTGCAGGTTGGGCTTTATTGTCGGATAGTTTGTTTAGTTTTGGACAATCTGGCCTAAGATGTCCAGCTTCTCCACAGTTGTAGCAGACTGAAAATTTCTTCCTCCTGCAGTCTTCTTCTTGATGCCTCGGAATTTTGCAAAAAATGCAATATCCTTTGCATCTTCCAAAATGCTTCCTTTTGCAAGAATTGCAAAATGGGCTAGTGGAAGATTGCCCATTCCCTCCTTTCTTGAAATTGTTATGGTTACCCGGATGAAATCCTTGGGTAATCTTTTGGGCTACTTCCTTCCTTCTATTTTCTTCTCTTGTCCGTACTAGTTCGTCAGTCAGAGTATTGGCTAAATCCACCGCATCATCAATCGTGCGAGGTTTCGCAGCCTTGACGATATTACGAATTTCGGCAAATATAACGAGAAATAAGTACCGGCTCTGGCAAAGCCAGGATTGGTACCACTCGAGCATACTCGAAGAATGTCGAAGTATACCCTCGACAATCTACATCCACCATCCGGTGGGTTAGAAACTTATTTGTCATTTGTTCCTTTTCATACTCGGGACAAAATTTTCTTTCTACAAAACTCTTAAATTCTTCCCAGTTCATAGCATACGCCATCCTTCTTCCTTTTGCTTATAACACCGTATTCCACCATTCTAGAGCCCCTTCTTTGAAAAGGTTTGACGCGTACATGACCTGATCATCCAGAGTACATTTACTTATGGCAATTACTGCCTCGGTTTTCTCTAACCAACGCTGTGCCGCAGTAGCTCCTTCATTGCCTGCAAACTCAGTGGGTTTACATGCAAGAAATTCTTTGTAAGTGCAACCAGGCGTTGCAGCTTTCATTTTCTTAGGAGGAGGAGCTTGCCGTGGTTCATTCTCATGATTAGTATTATTATTGCCTCCGTTTACGCTGTTACTGAAGTTATCTTCAGAAATACGTTTGCTAGGAACGATTTGTTGCGGTTCGATTGGATTTTTAACAGCAGCAACGATTGCTGGAATAGCGTTGGCTATCCCTTGAGCAACTATTGCTGGAATAGCGTTGGCTATCCCTTGAGCAACGATATTTTCTATTTCCTGCCTAGTCATATATTGATCCCCCGGTTGTTGCTCAGATTGATTAACCTCATTAACTGGTTCATTATTAGCGTTTTCCATCTGATAACTAATTTATAGATAAATAATTAGTATAAAAGAAATAATCCAATGTCACAATTAATTGCACATAATCACGTAAACGAATATACAAACAAAATTGTAACTTTCTAAAATTTCATTTGTTTTATAGATTATATCATGCTTCTATATACACCCGTTTTATTATTTATTTTACACATACTGATTTTACTATTACTATTACACAACCACAGTTTCATAAATCCCCTATCCTTTGTCAGATGATATTCTAGTAACGGCGTTTCCTCTCATCGTATTTCCAGGAGATCTGTCCCCCAATCTCTTGGATCCGATTCCCAACATCCATTAGTTCTTCGCCAAAGTGGCGGAATTCAGCCATATTCTCGTTACTCATTGGTGGATTTGGTAAAGGTTCTGGATCGAACTGAGGAAAAAGCTTATAGGGATTGTTTTGGAGTTGTATTTCATTAGTCAACCATTCGTCTATTCCTAAAGGTTGCGAGTGGATTGAAGGGTTTGGAATAGCTGGTTCTAATTTCATTGGTAGTTGTATTTCAAGAGAGTGAATAAAAACATTTTTATTAACAGGCTTAATAGTATTATAGCTTGTCAATATAAAATCTAGCTCTTCCTGAGATAGTAACCCCTCAATTTGCCTAGAGCTTTCCCCAATTTCCATTTTCTTAGGCTTGGTTTTCTCGAGAGGTGAAACGTTGAATTCTATAAGTTCTTCTATGTCTGGTATATACCTATTGAAATCTCTGGAAACCTCTATTCTTACTGGATAGAGATTTAAATTCTGAAGGGCGTCAGACAAATCACTCATGCTGTTATGCAAAATACACACCATTACTAATTATAACAAAATAGAAAACCTTTAAATATTACTCCAGACTGTGTAACTACAAAACAACTTGAAAATTAAAACACACTAGGTTTTATTTATAAATTTATTTATTTACTGAATAAGGTTTCTAGACTGTAGATAATAAAGGTGCTAGAACTTTGAGTCAAATTATTTAAGGATTGGCATTAATTGCTATATTGGCTAGCATATAAAGATCTACCCATACTGTACACAATTAGTCAGATAATAAAACACATAATCACAAAATAGCAATTAATAAAAAATTAAGTATTTTCTAAATACTTAATTGGCTTAAATCAGTGGCTCGATCAGTGGCTCTGATACCACCTTTTTCTGTCACGGCCCCCGACCCGGTTTGACCCGTTTCAGGAGCTGCGGGACAGAAATCCCATGGTATTTAATTAATTGAGTTTAACAGCGGAAGTTTATTATCAGGATCTTTTTAAAATGCAAAATATTTCCCGATTATTTTATTTCACAACTCGGGATAAAACCCCGGTAATTTACAATCATTTGATTTCACGAAGAAATCTTTTATTTTACAAAACATGTTTCTTTATTTTATTCTGAGCCACTTCCTTAAGCTTGTAGTGCTTCATGACACTTTTCCTGGATCATAACAGATCACCTGAAACATGTTTGAAAAAGGTTTTGTCAGTGGGAAATACTGAGTGAATCATTCTATTTACATAAAATGATGCATAGTTATTAATTACAGCATAAGAGCGATTACAATGGCTTCTATCTTATTTTTATCTGGCGCTGTGTCACAATGGTAACATGTCACAATGGTGACGATGGTCATACCACTATTAGGTCAATGAACCTAAATAGTGATGATTATCCCGAGTAGGTCAATGAACCTAACTGGGAGAAAATTAGTAATGTGCACAATACCCCACTAGCCAGTGATTCAAGATATCCACGACTTAGTCCCTGTAATTATAACTTTTGAAAATAATTTGAGGTATTGTAAAATAGTTGGTAAAAAGAGAATGACTCACATTGCAGATTTATACGGGCAGAGTTTAGCCTACTGATTAGCCTTTTTAACCTAAATTTAATAACAGGCACACAATTCTGGGTTAGTAATCAATACAGCATTTACGATAACTCATGAGATCAACCCTTACAACGAATGACAAAGTGCGATACTTAAACATCCATTGAATTAACAACGAATGACAAAGCATAAACCCTAATGTGGGCAGCACTTAAACATCCATTGGATAGTTTAATCGATCGGACATTGAATCGTAGCAGCGATCGAGTTATTACCCTGATTGCGGCGTCGATTAGTGATCCGTGTGTGTTAATTGTGGTAAACAGAGCATAACTCACTGTATATTTCGAAGTTTTACGTCGTTCAAGTGTCCAAATTCGAATGCCAATGCCTGCTATTTATACTTAAAATTTGGTCAAGCTTGCGCACCGTAAGCATAAACCCTTGCGGTGCGCAAGGGACACGTTTTGGTCATAGGGTTTCCACATGTGGGACTATGCCTGCTGAGTTGATAACTTCGTAAAATTCGAATTTGACAACATTTTATTTAGATAATCGTAACTAGGGTTTACCCCCCCCCCCCTGAGTTTTAGGGGCCCTGATCCTGATTCCGATTGTTCTGAAAATTTTAGGGTTTGTGCAGAATCACTTGGGTGTCTCAATTAGGGTTTCCTATTGGACAAATTAATTTAATAAATAATAGTTTTGGTGAGAGTTGTTACAATAATAATATAATAATATATACAATATGTTTGTATAATATATATATATATATTTATATATATGTGTAATAATAATAATATATGTTGTAGTATAGACCACTTCGTGATTAACGATGCATAGTAGTGTTGTAATTTTAATTCCAGTCTTAGTGTGCATTTGACGCATACTATAATAGAAAAGAGTAAGTCGCAATGCTCGACGCTTTTGACCAATATGTGTGTTGTGTGGTTGTTGCCTAAATTATTAATTATTTGGTGATATTAATAATTGGAAAATGTTTAAAATTCAGACGGAAGACGAAGTAAACCAGGAAAATAAGAATAATGATAACCAGAGTAACATTAACTCGGATAATGTAAACCCGAACAACAAAAATAATGGAAACCAAGTGGATAACAGTGCCATGCAACATATAGTGGCACAAGGGATAATAGATGCGATGCCATATATTATCAAAACGGTTAAGCAAGCAGAAAATAAAAGTAAACATGATAGTAAACGACCTTCTGAATCTGAAAACAGTTTAAACAATGGACCCGTACTTCAAGTGCCCATTCCTAAAAGAAGGAGAACCGTGTCTTACGGTTGTTCTTATAAAGAATTTTGGTGTTGTAAACCAATGGAATTCTCGGGCAATGAAGGGGCCGTTGCATCTCTACGCTGGATAGAAAAGACTGAGGCAGTCTTAAGAATAAGTAAATGTGCTGAAGAGGATAAGATAATGTTTGCTTCCAATCTGTTTAAGAATTCAGCACTAGAATGGTGGAACACTATCCTTCAGTCTAGGGGAAGTGATAGAACTTACAATATGGAATGGGAAGAGTTTAAAAACATGGTAGAAAGGAAATTCTGTCCTCCTAATGAAAAGGAACAGATAGCAAACAAATTCCTAAATCTTATGATGACCGGAGTAGATAGTAAGGGTTATACTACATTATTCTTTGAATATGCCCGAATAGTACCAACCCTTGCATCACCTGAACCAGTATTAATCTCCCGTTACATATGGGGATTAATTGGAGAGATTAGACATGTAGTCAAGGCAGCTAGACTTCAAACCATAGAAGAAGTTGTAGAACTAGCAAACACCTTGACATATGAGTTAGTCCGTACACGAGAAGAGGATCAAAGGAGGAATCTAACCCAGAAGCTTACCCAAGAATTCCGTTTTAGAAATTCTAACCGTGGAAAAAATGTAGGTTCTACCTCTGCACCCTACTGTAAGTATTGCAAAAGGAAGCATTCTGGAAGATGCTCCATATATTGTAACTTTTGCAAAATATCGGGACACAAGGAGGAAGATTGCAGGAAAAAGCCTAACAACAGGATTTGCTACAACTGCAGAGAACAAGGTCATATCAAACCTAATTGTCCAAAGCTAGCTCCAGCTACGAACACCAAGAATACTAAAAATGCTAGAGCATTTGTTCTAACTGCAGAAGAAGCAAAGATGATCCGGGATGTGATCCCCGGTACATTTTTAGTTAATGATGTTTTTGCTAAAATATTATTTGACTCTGGTGCGAACCAAAGTTTTATTAATACTTCATTTTGCATACTTCTTAATCAATCATTAACTAAACTCCCACAAGAATGTCTAGTACAAACAACAAATGGGGAAACCATTATGATTTCTGAAATCTTGCAGGGAGCAAGAATAGAAATTTTAAATCAGAAATTTATTGCAAATCTTTACCCAATGAATCTGGCAGGATTTGATGTTGTGTTAGGGATGGATTGGTTAATAGCCAATAAAGCCAGTATTTTATGTGATCAAAAGTCAATTCAAGTAAATTCACCAAGGGGTGAAAAGATCACAATTAAAGGAAATAAAACCCTTAGATCCACAAAATTCATCTCTATGATGAAAACCGCAAGTTATATAAGACAAGGATCATTAGTGTATTTGATTTCTATAATCACTAACACTAAAGGAAAAGAATTAAAGGATATTCCAGTAGTATCCCAATTTTCAGATGTATTTCCAGAGGAGCTACCAGGGCAACCTCCAGATAGAGAAGTTGAATTCAGAATCCATTTGATACCAGGAACTGCACCAATTGGCAAGGCACCTTACCGTTTGGCACCCGCAGAAATGCAGGAATTGAAGAAACAGTTAGATGAATTATTGGAGAAAAGATTCATACAGCCAAGCTCATCACCATGGGGAGCACATATTTTATTCGTTAAGAAGAAGTACGGATCAATGCGTATGTACATTGACTACCGTGAATTGAATAAAGTCACGATTAAGAATCGGTATCCATTACCAAGAATCGATGATCTGTTTGATTAATTGCAAGGAGCACGATTTTTCTCTAAAATCGATTTAAGGTCAGGATATCATCAATTAAAGGTACAGGAAGAGGACATTCCTAAGACCGCTTTTAGAACAAGGTATGGCCATAATGAATTTACTGTCATGCCTTTTGGTTTAACCAATGCCCCAGCTGCATTCATGGACATGATGAACCGAATATGTAAGCCATATTTGGATAAATTCATAATTGTCTTTATAGATGATATTCTTATTTATTCCAAGAGCAAAGAGGAACATGCAGCGCATCTGCACGCACTTCTAAGTTTATTAAGAAAAGAAAAGCTTTATGCTAAGTTTTCAAAGTGTGAGTTTTGGTTAGAACAGGTACCATTTCTTGGACATCTAGTTAATTATGAAGGAATTCATGTAGATCCCACCAAGATCGAGGCGATTACCTAGTGGAAAACCCATGAGTCACCAACCGAGGTTAGAAGTTTTTAGGATTAGCCGGTTATTATAGAAGGTTTATTCGAGATTTTTCTAGAATAGCCATTCCCTTAACTAAGTTAACCTGTAAATCCGTTAAGTTTGAATGGGGACCAAAACAAGAAGAAGCTTTTAGAATTCTTAAGCAAAGATTAACCAATGCACCCATACTAGCGTTACCAGAAGGAACTGAAGATTTTGTAATCTATTGTGACGCTTCTAAGTTAGGTTATGGATGTGTATTAATGCAACGTCAAAAGGTTATAACTTACGCCTCTAGACAACTTAAGAATCATGAAGAGAATTATTCAACCCATGATCTAGAGTTAGGAGCTATAATTTTTGCCCTTAAAATTTGGAGACATTACCTATACGGTAGTAAGTTTACCATATTTACCGACCATAAGAGTTTAAGGTATGTTTTTGGGCAAAAGGAATTGAATATGAGACAAAGATGCTGGATGGAAATTCTTAGTGATTTTGATTGTAATATCCAGTATCATGCAGGAAAGGCAAATGTAGTAGCTGATGCTTTAAGTCGAAAGTATCATGAAAAGCCAAAAAGAGTGCTTTCTCTTAAGTTAAATCTGCAGGTATATTTAAATGAACAGATTAGAAAAGCACAAGAATCAGTAATCAAAGATGATACTGAAAAGTTGAAAGGAATGATTAAGGAATTAGAACAAGGAACTGATGGAATTTGGAGATTCCATAAGAAAAAAATGTGGATACCTAAATTAGGAAACCTACGTCACCGTATATTAGAAGAAGCCCATAAATCTAAGTATACGATGCATCCTGGAAGTGATAAGATGTATCAGGACTTAAGAAAGAAATTCTGGTGGATAGGAATGAAAAAGGATATAACAGCATATGTTGCAAAGTTTCTGGTGGATAGGAATGAAAAAGGATATAACAGCATATGTTGCAAAGTGTTTAACCTGTTCACAAGTCAAAGCTGAACATCAGAAACCTTTAGGTTTATTACAACAGTTAGAAATGCCTGTTTGGAAATGGGAATTAATAACAATGGAATTTGTTACTAAATTATCCAAAACAAGAAAAGGTAATGATACAATCTGGGTGATTGTAGACAGATTAACCAAGTCAGCTCATTTCCTACCAATAAAAGAAACTTTTAGTATGAAACAATTAGCTAAATTATATGTAAATGAAATAGTTTCATTACATGGAATTCCTCTATCAATTGTTTCTGACAGAGATAGTCGTTTTACCTCTTAATTTTGGACAAGTTTCCAAAAAGCAATGGGAACCAAGTTGAATCTAATCACCTCTTATCATCCTCAAACGGACGGACAAAGCGAAAGGACAATTCAGACTATGGAAGATATGCTTAGAGCTTGTGTAATTGATTTTGGAGGTAATTGGGACGATCATTTACCATTGATAGATTTTTCTTATAATAACAGTTATCATACAAGTATCAATGTTGCACCATTTGAAGCACTTTATGGACGAAAGTGCCGAACGCCAGTCTGTTGAGTAGAAATTGGAGAAAAGAAACTATCTGGACCTGGGATAGTACAAGAAACAACAGACAAAATTATTCAAGTCAAGGAACGACTGAAAGCAGCACGTGATCGACAAAAGAGTTATGCTGATAACAGACGAAAGCCATTGGAATTTCAAGTAGGAGATAAAGTGTTATTGAAAGTCTCTCCCTGGAAAGGAGTAGTAAGATTCATCAAAAGAGGAAAGCTAAGTCCCAGGTATGTTGAACCTTTTGAGATTATTAGAAGAATAGGACCTGAAGCCTATCAGCAACAACTGCAAGAGGAAATGGCAGGAATACATGATGTATTTCATGTATCTAATCTCAAGAAGTGTTTAGCTGATGAATCACTTGTAGTACCTCTTAAGGATATAGAGGTAAATGAACAGTTAAAGTTTATAGAGAAGCCACTACAGATTGAAGACAGGAAATTTAAGAACCTCAAGCATAAAAGATAAGTTCTGCTCAAAGTGAAATGGGACTCCAAAAGAGGACCAGAATACACATGGGAGCTTAAATCAGAAATGCAAAGGAAATATCCGCAACTATTCCAGTAGATCTCGAGGACGAGCTCTAAAACAAGGTAGGGGGGATATAACAACCCTCCTGAATATTTTGACACCCTAATATATTCTAAAATATCCCTATATGTCTCTAAATATACCCCGTATGTGAAAAACGAGCCCAAATTACATTATATTATTAAAAATTAAACAAAAACAAGAAAATTGGGGCTCTGGCGGGCCGCGTAAGACTCACCACAGGTCTACACGGGCCCTGAAGACTCAAAACTCAGACGGACCCCAGGCCGCCACGTGTCCCAGTCGTGTCATGCCTAGTGTTCGACTCAGCAACCCTAGGGCCTACCCTAGGGAGCCTCGCGGGCCGCGTAAGCCCTGGAGGAATGCTACGCGGGGTGCAACGGAACCATAGATCAGCCCTATAAATAGCAGGCATCGGCTGAACATTTGAATTCGCTCAAATCCTTTTCTCTCTCGAAATTTTCTTATAGTATAAGTAATTTCCAGGCATTATACCCCCTTAATTAACAAAGTTCTGCCCCGATGTAAGTATTATAACCCCGGTTACGTATTAGATACGCTGCCCGATTAATCCAGGGTTTCGTAACGGCTGTCGAGGTTCTGCCCGACGTAGTCGTTGGAATGCCGTCTCGGGGAGGGTATAACTAATGTAAATATAAAGGGTTATTATACTAACACGTGTGCATTGTGTAAATTATAGATAATCACCAGGAAACCCTTACAGAAAACCTAAGACAACAATGTGAGTAATCTCCTTTTTGTAAATTATTTTTACAAAACCTTAAATGTTTTACAATGTGATTAAGCAGTGATTGAGTCTTTGTAGTTCTTCAATTACTGCCAGTATGTTGGGGTTTTGTATACAAAATGTGGAACACGTTACCATTGGACAACGAATTAGCCAATGTGTAATATGACCCACCAGTCAGGATTGACAATACTGAATGAGTAATTGTGTAGAAATAAATAATGTGATAGCTCTCAATACTGTTAATGGATAAAACTCTTCTTGATTAAACTGGGATTCACTCACCAGTATTTCCCACTGACAAAATGTTTTTAAACGCGTTTTAGGTAACAAAATGTGAAAGCCAACTAGAAGCCAGCTGGACAGCACTGAAGGCTTGTAAAAGTGGCTATAAAAGTTACCTAAATAAAAGAAGATGTTTTATTCAATAAAATGGGGATTTTCCCTATGAAAATGTTTGTAATAAAAAAAACTTGGGTTTTATCTCAATATGTTTAATATTATAAAAGTGTGGTATTTACTCTGATAAATATTTCCTAACTACGGTCCTGATGAAATTTCCGCTGCCAAAGATGATAATCAAAATGATACCACCAAAACTGGTCTCACGGCCGCCTGTTCCCGGGACTTATAGGGGGCGGGGGTTGCGACATTAGTTGACCATGCCCTCGTGTCCACTAGGCACGACCCCGTGTGCAGAAGCGTATCTGTACTATCAAGATTTGATTGGATTCTACGAATCTTAGCGTTGACCACGGCCATGTGGAGCTGGGCACGCCCCCGTGTTGGGAATAGAAGCTTCTACAACTTTGTCCTTTCTGCATACACTTGGGCATGCCCCCGTGTCCGCTGGGCATAGGGCGTGTTAAGCCTTCTGAAGTCTTGTTTTTGCTTGGGAAGAAGCTGTCAAGGGGTCGGGCATGCCACGTTTATTCCTTTTTTTGTATTATTGTTAGATTTGGCTGTATTTTTACTTCTTTTGTTCATTTACGCTCATTCAACCCTAAAAATACAAAAGGAAGACAAAAGCACACTTTTTCCAACATTAGTACTAAAAAAGGGTTAGTTTTATGCCTCATTTGATGTAATTTATATGTTGCATGTTACACACATCAGTACCATAACATACTACTGGTCGGCTTGATCAATGTTAATGAATGCCATTCGTGTTATGAATTAATGCACCAACAAGTTTGTTCACATTATTGAAATCGTCATGTTTTATATAAACCATAGGCTTTGTTTTGAAAACTTGAAAACGGTTTAGCACATATGAGTCACCCCAAAACATTTAGCATAACATAAATGAGGGGAGCTATGTACTCATTTGAGAATGCAAAGTATCCTTGAATCAAGTGAACTAACAAAGCTCGGGGAATCAAGGAATCAAGTGGCACCTAGTATTGAATAACTATGTTAATAAGTCGGGACCTAAATCGGGGAATAAGATAGAATGCGGTCTTGTAAACCAAATGAGTGTTGAAACTCATATGAAATTGTTTAACAAGGTCTACATTCTGATTTTGAATGAAATCCTAAGTGCTTTTGACCCGTTATGACCCGTTAAGGTAGTTTATGCTATTTTAACGTGTTATTTGCGCAAATATGCCTTCAGATGGTTCAGTATGAGTTATGATAAGTCTTATATGACAAAATATGTTTAATTAAGTTGCAAAATCAGTTTATATGTCAAAAAGTTGATTGCATATGTTTAAAACGGATTTATGAGCCAAAAGGGTATTTTAGTCATTTTCAGGCATATATAATCGACTTATCATAACACTAACCAAATGACGTGACCATAAGGTATAACCTCCACAGGTTATTCCCTATACAACTATGGTCATAAATATGTGTTTGGTCGGATCCTAAGATCGACCAAATGGGTTGGATTCGAAAGTTAAAGCGGTGGTCAAGACCACTCGACTTACAACCCTAAATAAGCACTAAACTATAAGTGACGAGTTAAACGTGTCAAAACATGTTTAACTAAGTTGAAAATCTGATTTGGTATCAAAATAAAGTGTTTTGATACATAAAAATAGTTCCGTCGTAAAATGCACGTAATTGTGCGTTTTAACCGAAACTTTGTCTCGTCACTTCGACTAGTAAACGTGGTAATCAATTTGTATAATCGCATGGATTATAACCATCGTGATTACGATCATGATGCAAAGTTCAATTGAACTTTGACTTGACCAATTTATGGTCAAAACCGAAAGTCATACGTGTCACACCCCAACCGATGGCGGAATCATCGGGGCGCGACACTAGGTGAACTAGATTGCTTAAGAGAATCCATAAAGACTAATTTAGCGACAATATTTAATAAGTTTAATATCCCATACTATCAAACAAATATTCCACAAAAAAGTCATACAAATTTCAGTCTCTTAAAACATAATCCAATCCGACATCCTAGATTTTTATTGTGGGTTTCTAGACTTCCTATCCATTTGCAACAAATAATCCATCAACCTGTCACATATGTTAAAATAAAGTCAATACAATAATGTAAAGGTGAGTACACAAGTTTAGTATAAGTATAGCATAAAAGCGTTTACGCATAACCAACATATAACACGTAACGTGCGAATCAAGTAACTATCACAATGATACAAGATAACCACATGACTATGAGTAGAGTATGCGCAACACATGTTCACCAAAGTGAACAAGTGAAATAAAGTATGTGATCCTTAACAACCCCTGACCAAACAGGTGTTGAGTCCAAACTATAGTACTATCGTTGCTAAGGGCGTTAGGGCAAGTCATCACTGTGTAAAATAGCAACAAGTATTCAACTAATTACGTATATCATGCGAGTGCGGTTAGCGGTTGTAAAGCATTTAAGTGTTGTGTATTTTGATAGAGAACGTATGTAACACCCAAAAGTGCGTTAAGCGAAAAAGAGTTCGAGTATACTCACTGTGCGCACTTAGCAAGTAAACATGGTCTGAAATGGATTGAAGGGAGCGCCGGATCCGCTTGCGTACGAGGACAGAATAAGTCTTCCAAAGTACTGAAACGGTCAAAATCGAAGTGTCGGGTGGGAAATAAAGGATTCGTACGAAGCTGTGCCTTCGTACGAAGGGAGTCTTCGCACAAGTGATGCTTCCGTTGTCCAAAATCGAGTGTTCTTCGCGTCTTTCTTTGGGAAATCGAGTGTGCATCCCTCCAGCCTTAAGCTACTGATTAAACTTAGAGCCAGAGAGGTCTTGTTTCAAGTCATTGGAGGGAAAATAGGCTGGGTTGTAGAAGCTGGTGCCTTCGTACGAAGGCGCCTTCGTACGAAGCCGGGCTTCGTACCAACCAGTATGTTTCGTGTATGTGGTTGTTTTTGATGTTTAGAGCTGTGTTTTTGCCTAAATCGGATGTATTTTCGAGTCCAATACGACACCACTTCGTCCCACTATCCAGTGAACAAAATATCTGTCGGTTCGGTCCGTTTTTGTGTAAAAATCAAGTTCAAAAGTGGTTTTTAAGGGTTTTCACTTCGATCTAACACTTGGTGAGTGTGAAATCTATAGATCTCTAACTTGGGAAGCCGAAGCTAGTCCCAATACACTCGGTTAAGTGTAGATCCGTAATAAAATGAGAAGATTTGATGAAAAAGATGATGGTTTTTGTAAAAGAATGAAGTTCTTTATGAATAAAGTGAAAAGGATGAAGTTTGAATGAAAATAGAAGAGTTTTGATGAAATAGAAGTGAATCTTGTGGAAAATCCTAGTGGAAAACGTTGTGTAATCATGTAAAAGTGATAAATCTTACTTGAAAACAGTTGGATAACAATTCGGCAGCGTTTCGGAGCAAAAGGCAGCAAGTTAGAAGGGCTTGGGTATTTATAGGAGAGGAGCATGTGCGCAGGTGCCTTCGTGCGAAGGCCTGCCTTCGTATGAGGCCAGGTGCCTTCGTACGAAGCCGCCTGTATGGCGCGTTTCGCTTCCGTTTCGCGTGTAGGATGCATGTTTGGTGCATTTTGTTGCGTTAGTTAGTACTAGTATGTTAAGTATTTTAGCGAGATATTAAACGTTGCGTTGCATTGCGTTTTGGTGTCTCGATTTACCACACAGAAGTGTTTTCAGTGAGTGAGCGTTTGAGCGTTTTAAGCGAATGTGCCACACATATAACATACTAAACAAGTAGACACACAAATAATACAAATAAATCCGTGTTTTGAGTTTGTGTTGCGATAAGCGTTTATGTAATAAGCATTTAACTGCGATAACTGTGATAAATAAGCGATGTAAAATGTGTTTTAAAATATAGTTTAACCAATTAGTGGTAATTGAACCTCGGAGTACAAGCGTTTACGAAATGAAATAACGGTAAATGGGGAACAACCAAAATACGGGGTGTTATAATACGGTAGTCAAACTGTTTGACTTTCAGTTTTATAATAGCTGAAAATAAATAAACAAGACTGGATATAACACTTACTTGTGTTCTTAGGATGAAATAAGACTAGAAAACTCAGATGGGAGGCCTACAAAATGGTAGCAACTCCAACTTAGAGTGATTAGAGAAGAAGAAAGCAAATGAGAAAGTTTAAATGTTTGAGGGCCTTGCTATTTATAGCAATCTTATGTGTAGGATGGTGACAAGTGGCTAGAGTGTTGCCCAAGACTTTATGAGGTCAAAACAAGTGTTTGGACACGATTTAGAGTCTTGATGATCACTCAAAAAGCCTACAAGATTGCATAAACAATGAATGAAAACCAAGGCTGCAGCTGAATTTAACAATCTGTCCAGCACTGTCTCTGGTGCCCCGCGACCCAGGAGGGGTCCCCTATCGCGCCCCGCCAGCCAGCTCAGGCTGAGTTTCAGTTCTTGGCAGAAATGGTCCCTGCAGCCTTTTAAACTTGTTTTCGACGCATTTAACCCCCGTTAACCCATTTTTCAGGATTTACATGGACGTTAAAGCATAAGGGACTTGAATGCTCATAACGATGGATGGTCGTTCGGCTATACGATCGCGTTTTTCTCTTAATTACGACGAACGCTCAAACGATCCAAATTGCGTAACGATGGATATTTTTGCATTCTTATCACTAAAATACAATATTTTAATGATAACAAAAATTTTTGGATGTGCGTACATGTTCCGTATTAAGAAAAACTCGAATTGGCATACTTTTACAGTTTGACGCATTTAGTCCCTGTGATCAAATAAGCAGGTTTTTCACATACCGAACCCTCCAAAAATTATTTCTAAGTTATGTTAAGGGTATTTAGCGTATGTTTAGCTTATGTCATTATTCCAGAGTGTACGTTGCATTAAACTGATTACATTTACGTATAACTTTCCAGAATAAGTTTAAGAGCTTGAAATCGAACAAGAACTTAAAACGTGCAATTGTCATATGAATATACAAAATCTTGAAATCAAAACATAATGTTTTATTGTTAATGAAGTTGTTCTGAATCGTACAATGTTTACAAAAGCACGAATGTCACATGTTCGGTTGCGAGGCTGATTTTCAACAACATATATTGACCGTAAGCTACAGTCTTAGAACCGTAGCCTAGGGCATAGACGAAAAGGGCACATGCAGATTGCGTGTGTAAGGGTATTGATAGATTTTAAAACCCTAACTTGGATACGTACATCTTGGGGATGAATTTGGTAGCATAAGACACACTTTTTGAAGCACTCTCTCTCAATCTTCATCATTCCTTTTATTCAATCAACGAGAATCAAGATGAACCTAGCCATTAATCAAGCTTTTGACGATCAATTGAACGAGATGAGCGGCTAAGTTGTTAGTGGTTTCCTCCGGGTGGAGGATTCTTGTAAGTAAAACACTTTTTTATGTGTTTAAACTTGTTTATGAACACGGTAATCTAAGCATTCGATGCTTGTTACCATTTGATTTGATTGAATGATTGTAATGATTGATTTAATTTAAACTTTGTTTCTGATTCATTCAATTCCCGAGAGTGCTAGTAATTGGGATATATTTGATAGGGAATAGGGTTGGTAAATATAGTTGATTGCTTATATGATAACCTTCCATTGTTTTACAATTGAACTAAGTAGTCTTTAGGTAATCACAACTTGTTCATCAAATTAAACAATCAAGTCTATGTGATCATCACGATTAAACACGTAATTAACGTTTTCTTTGAATCTAAAATCCGGAGGAACCATTGTTTTCTCCAACTATTTACAACTCAATTTAGTAATTCGGTAATTAAATCCAACAAAGAAACAACCAGATTTTACATTATTGCAACTAGTTCTTAGTACTTAATTCATAATACTTTCCACCAGACTCCTCTAGATTCGATACCTTGCTTACCTTAGCTATCTTGGTTAATTAGGTTTTTACATGACCCGTTCGACAGTCATCAAAATGGCACCGTTGTCGGGTCATGCAAAAACCTAATTAACCTAGATAGCTAGGGTAAGTAGGGTATCGAATTAGGATGCTTATCTAAATGCTAACTAACTGAACAACAAGTGTGTTTTGGCAAGATCGTACACTGATATTATTCTCTTACCCTCGAAACTTGTAAAAAGAATGTCTGTAACTATTCATTTATTGCTTTCCGTCTTTACATTTGGGAAATTCAAAAATACTAGAAAGATTTTAGGTGTGTTTTAATATAAACTTTATAAAAGGCAAAAATATTTTGCTTCTATCTTATTTTTGATTGGCGGATATTGGAACTCGAATCTATCCCACCTAAAACCTGATTAGAAGCCAGAAAATAATTGCATCTTCATAAATGGTCGAAGTTACAAGTTTTGAAAGTTAAAGATCTAAAATTGAACAATTTTGAAAATTTCAAAATGTTGTCGGTTGGTAGTTGATTGAGAGGTGGTCTCATGTGTGTCGTCAGTTCATATTGTTTGAAATCAACTCTAAGTGAGTTTTTCATTTGAAAGTTCTCTATGATTAAATACCTAGCGGTTGTTCTCATTAGGCGTTTAGCTCTATTGTGTGTGTAGATGTGGCATTAGGACCAGCTAAAGGCAAAGAGAACGTGTCAGATGACACGCTGTAGAGTGACGACACGACATGGATGCAATCCGAGCATCAAGATGATCAAGTTGCAGTTGATCATTCATCAACGTCACAAGGATCTGAAACTTTGAAGATCAAAGATTCACGAGCAACATTCAAGGGGGAGTTTGTTGATGCACCTCCTGATTGTGACACGTGAAGACTTTTGAAGATCCTATAGCGTGAAGAACGAACCATCACCAGCAACATCTATGGGGAAGTTTGTTGATGCACTTTGTGTGGATGTGGCATGGTGTTAGGATCTGAGTTTACTTGGTTGTGTTGGTTTTATAAAATGATCAATGAAAGAAGATAAACAGATGAGTAATTGCAGCGGAAATGAAAGAAAAACTTTATAACACAAACAAGGAAAGAACAACTTTCATCATATATGCTTTTAATCAAAAGATTGTTTTACACAAAGATTGATATGCATGTATGAACATTATCTCCCCCTCAGCCTGAGCTCACAAGTGCTAGTTCGTACAAAATGCAAGTGTGTGTGAAAGAGCTAATAGAACAGCACAGGCGCTGTCTATTTATAGTACTATCCTAACCACTATGGCATCTTGGCTGACGTCACCTAGACAGTGACAACTAACAATCTTAACAAACTCTAAACACTGATATTACAATACACTATTACATTAAACACTGATTAACAAACTACTGATGATGTTATCCGCCGATGGGCTTAACCACTGATGGAGCTTTAGCAAAGCTTTCCACAAAGGCTGATCAGTCCTTTGACTTCCAGCTGATTTTTTGACTTTATCAGAGGATTGGTCTTCAACAGATTTTAATCTTCAGCAGGGCTTTGTACATAACAAACTTTAAATATCAGCAGACTTTAGAGATCACCAAATATTGGATGCCACTGCCATTGGAGGAAATAGAGATAAAAAAACTAGGATCAGTTGTTGCAGATTGGTTTTGACTTTGTATCATATGTTCTTCAGGAAGGGTCACATGAGCCAACAATCTCCCCCTAGAATAGATGATGCCAAAACCCTTTATTATTCTCTGATCTTTATTTCCTCATCAGCAGTTCCTGGATTTTCCCTTTGAATTAAATTTCAAAATCCAAGGAATCTGTGTCTTCTTCATCCCTTTGTAGTTGAAGGTTCAATATATCTCGAAGGTCATCTACATTCAGACCATGTGCATCCTTCCTTGATAGCTTTTCAACTTTACCATCTAATCTGAGAAAAGTCAATACGTGGGTGTATTTGTCAGACTTCCACTTTAGTATTTTTTGGATCAGATGATGCGTTTGGGGATGGAGGTCTATTTTCCAACTTTTTGATTGTTTCAGTTATCTGAGCAACAAATTGGTTAGCAGCATCATCTATTCCAAAATGAAGTTGGTTTCTTATGGCCTTTTTTCTATGTTCAGCATACCTCTTCTCATCTTCCTCATTCATCTGCATTTGCCTTTTTAATTGATTTAAGGCACTTATGGGTAAAGCAGAGGATGAGAACAACTTTCTAGGGCATGGGTCTATTTAGGTCTATCAGCAGTGGTTTAAGTATACACTGGCTTCTGAGGAACATTTTGGTCTTTTTTTTCTGAGTTCTTCTAACCTTTTATAGGTCTCATCAACATTCTGCTTTGACCATCTTGCAATTGATCTTGCAGACCCATATCCTGGAGTTCAAGCTCTGCTCTCCATCTATTATACCTTAATACCTCATCTTGATCAACCTGCTTGTATTTGTTCCAATTTGGTGCAGTTTTCTTCATCTTAGGATCTGTGTTCATCATTGTAATTATGTTAATTTCTTCTTTGAGATCATCTAGAGACCAAACTTTAAACACCAACATTTGGTGGCAACTCTGACATGTATTGACTCAAGTCTCTAGCAAAGTCTTCAAGTTTCCTAAGTTTGCTAAGCCCATGTTGAAACAGACTTTGGTATCTCTTGTCCCCTAGCCCTTTACTCACTTCTTTGGTTAGAACCTCTGCTTGCTTGGCTTTCAACTTTAAGTATTCATCCAGGATTCTGAGGTGTTCTGAAGACAAATAGAGATGGGAAGGTTCTTTTAGATGGATCCTCTTCCTTATGAAATTGTATCATTTCATCTTGGACTGCAAGCAGTTCTAGAGGATATTGAGTTGCCAAAGGGATGTCACGTGGCATGTAACGAATGGGTGGATGATTGAGTGGGTTTGTTTGTGGGGATGATGAGGGTGGAAAGATTGGAACAAATGATAAAGGAATTGGTGATGGAATTTCTTTTTCTTCTTCAAGTACTACAAATTTCCTTTTTCTTGTATAGGCAAATTTGGGAGGAGGAGGAGTTTTTGATGGAGAAGGTGGTTTAGGTGAGAAGGTTGATTGTGAAGGGAATCTTTGCGGTGTTGGTGGTGGTTGTGTTGATGGTGGAGGATCAAAATGAATCGGAGCAGTGGATTGGCTAACAGCTGTTGAAACCATTGGGGTCTGAACAATTGATGGTCTAATATATGCTGATGCTTTTGTAGCATCAACATCTGTTGGCTTTGAGGAAGATGGTGGTGGTGAAGCTGTTTTTTGCTTCTTTTGATGTTCTTTTTGTGGTGATAGTTTGGGTTTGGTTGTAGTAGTGGTTGTTTGCTTTTTAGAAGCAGCAGTGGATAAAGGCCTTTTGGGAAATGTGGCTAATGGTGATCTGTTG
Organism: Helianthus tuberosus; assembly: GCA_030545235.1. NCBI lineage: Eukaryota > Viridiplantae > Streptophyta > Magnoliopsida > Asterales > Asteraceae > Helianthus > Helianthus tuberosus. Next base: position 16,661,534 of record CM060433.1, read on the forward strand.
TTTCTGAAAGATTTTCTTCTATCAGAAGTACCAATATTTTGTGTTTGGTTTTCCCTTTTTATCTTATCCTCCTGTTCCTTCTTCCAAACATCTGCTTTGTTTTCTGCTGTATCTTTTCTCTTCTGCTTTGCTGAAATCTCTTCATCTGTTTGTTTATTAAGGGTCTCATAAACTCATTTTTTCTTTCCATGATCAAATTTTTCAGAAGATTTTGTAGAAGTGTATCTGGCAGACTCTGGCTTTTGTTTTGGCTGACCCTTTCGTTTGCTTTGGGGTCAACATCAAGTTTTCTCATAGAATCTTTCTCCCCCTTTTTGGCATCATCTTGGTCTTCTTTTTCAAACACAGGTGCAGAAGAGGTGCCAGTTAGCTTTGCAAGGGATTCTTTGATACCCCTTATATCTGCCTGAGTATCCTTGTACTTAGCCTCAACCATAACTCTGATCAGTTCCATGTGTGAGTTATGTTGAAGTTTAGCTAATTCCCTTTGAGCTGCTAAGATTGGTTGCATAGAATTCCACAACTCTAGGGTGATTTGCTGATGACTAGGTTGACTTTTAGAAGCCTCTAACACTTGTTTCAATATATCCTTCATTTCACCAATAGTGTTTTCAAAGGATGACATTCTAGCCGTTAATTTTCTGTATCTTAATTCATCACCTAACTAAATAGGATCATCTGAATTCCCACCAGAGGTGGTTGTATCTGCGTTGGTGATACGATTAGACTCCAAATCATCATAAGCAGATGCCCCTTTTTCACAGTACTGGAGACTTCCCTAAGCAACAGTGGTTGCCTTCAAGGGAGTCTTAGAAATGAAACTATTGTCCAAATGTAAATCAGTGGATTCAACATTTGTAGTAGCTGCTCCACTTGAACTACCAACAAGAATTTCGTGAAATTTAAGTGGTGTAACCTCCTCAACTGTTTGTGGGTTAGCTAATTGAACAGGTCCAGACACAGGCGTTGTTGAAGTGATACTCTTAGTAATGTGTTGGTGAGAGGGGCTGCTATGAGTCTGAATGTCAATAGCTTCAAACATTGGTACTAGGGTTGGTGGAATAGGAGATGAAGGGAGTGGTGTTGAAAGAGACATTACCCCGTGAGAAGGGCTTTTAAGCATACTCTCAAATGAAGGTATGGCATCATATTGTGGTGTCCATGAGAATACAACATGTTCCTTTTGTGAGGAATCATGAGGAGTTTGGTTTAAATGTTGAGATCTTTCCACTTGTTGTGAGGAAGTAGCAACAGTGGTTTCTAGTGACATTTGTGTTATCACAGGGTTAACCTCTGGGATATCATCTTCCAGAGGACCCATTTTTGTTGGTTTGGATGGCTTTTCGGATTTAGATTTGGTCTTTTTGGGTTTTGATGGTGGGGGTTTCACAGCAGTGGTTGTGCTGCTGTGATCACCATTAGCAGTGGGCTCAGCAACAGAGGTTTGAGGAGCAGATGTTGACTCATCTAAAATTTGCTCAGACCCCTTTGCTTTTGCTTTGGAAACATTTGACTCTTTGGCCATTAGGCGAGTAAAAGTTTCAGAGGATAGACTATTCATTTTAAAAGTTGTACCTTGCTCATAAGCTTTTTGAGGAACATGTTTTTGCAGGTAGTTGCTTAAAAATCTTGGAAACATGAGAAAGGCAGCATTTTTCCCATTTTTAATATTTTTCAAATTATTAACCAAGTCAGTAAACAGTGATTAGGAGTAGTTAAAATCAGTGTTTGTCATAATTGTATACCCCAAGTACTGAATTTTCAGAGGTATTTCATTAAAAGCAGTGGTTTTATTTGAGAGATATGTTAAAAGGGTATGGAATAGGAATTTCATTGGTGGTGGAAAATTTGGTTTAAACATTGTAGCTTTATCCAACTGTCCATCATAACCTCTCTTAATCAAATCTATTTTAAATTCATTTTTTGGGAAAGAAGTTTTACCTGCCAAGTCATTCATCTGGAATGTTTCTGATATAGTAGTGGGGGTTATGGCAACCAATACACCTCCGATTTTTGATGTTATACCATAGACCTCCTTCTTTTGTTCTTGTAGTTCGGCATTTGCCCAAAAATCGCAGATTGTGTCTTGGTAAATTGGTGCATCAGCAGTGAGAAGTGTTTTGTAGTTTGAAGATGACAGGATGTCAATTATTGAGTGAAAGTCGGTGTTTTTATTAGTTTTCTTGAAAGTGGGAAGGTAGTTATTAGGGTGTTTGATGATCAGAGCCATGATCAAAGTTTAGAAATTTTGAGAGGTTGAAGAAGAAGTGAAGAAGAAGATGGTAACCGCTTTGAAGAATTTTGAATTTGATAAGGCGAGTAAAAGCTCTGTTTGGGGATTTAACAGGGTTTTATAAAAGGGAAAAAGTGAATGCTGATGTGGCAGCGATTTCAAAGATCGGATGGTTAACATCTGCCCACGTGGTAACCTCTGATGAAAAAGTGGATGACAGTTCTTTGGAAACCACTGTTGGGCAACAACAGTGGTTGGGTACAGTGTATATGAGAACAGTGGTTGATTTTAGTTTATCACTTAATAGACATCAGAGGTTGAAACCATCAATTGTTTGGTCAATAGTGGTCAACAAAGGAAATGAAAACAAAGGTTCTCTTTCAGGAGTGGGTGAAATTTCAACCAAGTAGAGGTTTAAAATAAGCAGTGGCTATGGACAGACTTTTAAAGATTCATGAAAAATTTTCATTTTAAGCTAAGGATGAATTTTTAACTTTCTGAAAACATTATAATGCTTTTTATTCAGGGAAAAGAAGTTTTTGCCTTCTAATCCAAGTTAAACATGCCAATTCTTGAGATCAAACTTTCAAAGGTAGACGTGGCTAATGCTTTTGTTAGCACATCTTCCAGTTGATCTTTAGTTGGATCATGATGTAGAGAAATCAAACGTTTTTCATAGCAATCCATCAGAAATTGATGTCTGATATCAATGTGCTTGGTGGTTGAATGGGATACTGGATTTTAATGATATTTTCAGCTGCTTGACTATCCAACATGAGAGGAGTCTTTAGAGCAGTTATACCAAAGTACAGTAACTAGTTTTGAAGCCACAACAGTTGGGTTGTACAGCTTGCAGCAGCAATGTATTCAGCTTCAGCAGTGGATGTTGAAACACCTGCTTGCTTTTTGCTTTGCCAAGACACTAAGCAATTGCCTAGGAATTGACACCCTCTTGATGTAGACTTCCTTGTGGTGTAACATCCAGCAAAGTCACTGTCTGAATAACCTGAAAGCTTGACATTCCCATTAGCAGGATACCAGATACCAAGTGTGGGAGCACCTTTTATGTATCTGAATATTCTTTTCTCATCAATGAGATTAGACTTCCTAGGTGTTGACTGGGATCTGGCACAGACATATGTTGCAAACATGATGTCTGGCCTAGATGCAGTTAGGTACAATAAAGACCCAATCATACTTCTATATAATGTTTGATCAACCAAGTCATCTTTTTCATCTTCATTGATAAGCTTTGTGGTTGCCATGGGTGTACTACATGGTTTGCAATCATTCATGTCAAACTTGTTTAAAAGATCTTTTACATATTTGCTTTGATGAATGAAAGTTCCACTTTGCAATTGCTTAACTTGGAGACCAAGAAAGCGTTGAAGTTCACCCATAGCACTCATTTCAAACTCTGCTGTCATGAGTTATCTAAACTCTTCACACATGGAATTACATGTGCTCCAAAAATGATGTCATCAACATAAATTTGGACAATCATTAAATCTTTTACTCTCCATTTAAAAAAAAGTGTTTTATCAATTTTACCTCTTATAAAGCCTATGGAGATTAGAAAAGTGGAAAGAGTTTCATACCAGGCCCTTGGTGCTTGTTTCAAGCCATACAAAGCTTTATTGAGCTTGTAGACATGATCAGGATAAAAGGGATCTTCAAAACCAGGAGGTTGGCAGACATATACCTCTTCGTGTATTTTACCATATAGGAAAGCACACTTTATATCCATTTGATACACCTTGATGTTGTGGTTGACAACAAAGGCTAAGAATAGTCTAATGGCTTCAAGTCTTGCTATAAGGGCAAATGTTTCATCATAGTCTATGCCCTCTTCTTGTCTATAACCTTGAACCACAAGCCTGGCTTTGTTCTTGACAACAATGCCACTTTCATCAGTCTTGTTTTTGAAGACCCACTTTGTGCTAATTGGACTTACACCCTCTGGCATTGGTACAAGTTCCCATACTTGTTGTCTTTTAAATTGTTGGAGCTCTTCTTGCATGGCTTCTACCCAACTATTGTATTTCAGTGCCTCTTGGTACTTGACTGGTTGATGGAGAGATAGAAAACCTGCAAAAAGGCAAATGTTTTGGGATTGACTTCTTGTGAGAACCCCTTCATTGAAGTTGCCAATAACTTGGTCAGGTGGATGAGATTTAAGGAAGATTAGATCTCCTTTGTATGGAACAATGGCATTGAGTGGTGAAGGCTGCAGATGTGAATCATCTGAGCTAACATCTATTGGCAATTTTGAAGAACCAACATCTATTTGGAATGTAGGGGGAGCAATAGAAGGAATGGGTGTGACACAATGTTGATTTTTGTCCACTGTTGATGGATTTTTATCAACAGAGGTTGGAGATGATGAAATGGCAGAGTTTTGATCAACAACTGTTGATTCAACATTGACAGAGTTTTGATAGCTGTTTTGAACATATGTTTCCCTGTTTGTGGTAGTGATTTTATATTATGGAATCACAATATCACCTCCATTGTCTTGCGAGAAGGATTGTGGGGTACCTGTAGGGTTAGTCTTGACAGACACATCTTTAAATGTAAATTTATCAAGGTCAAACAGTTCATCAGGGTTGGCTGGGATTTTTAATGATGAAAGTTCATTGAACTTTACATTCAAAGTCTCTTCCACACACCTAGTCCTTGTGTTAAACACTTTATAGGCCTTGGCAGTGGTTGAGTATCCCAGATGGTAACCACAATCCACTTAGGCTGCAAACTTTGAAACTGATTCTTTTAAGTTTAGGATAAAACATGGGCAACCAAAGATTTTGAAATAGGAGATCAATGGTTTGATTTTGAACAGAGTTTCATAGGCAGTCTTTGATGCCTGGGGTTGATTAAAACTATGTTCTTCACATAACAAGCAATGTTTACAGCCTTTGCCAAAAAGTTAAGGGTAAACCTGAGTCTGCAAGCATTCTTCTGGCAGCTTCAATCAAGGTTCTATTTTTCCTTTCAACCACCCCATTTTGTTCTGGTGTTCTTGGGATGCTGTACTGCCTTACAATCCCTTTTGCCACACATAATTCATCCAACTCCTTGTTTCTAAACTCTGTTCCATTGTCGCTTCTAAAGACTTTTACTGGCAAGTCAAATTCCTTTTCAACCTATTTTACAATTGAGTTAATTACTGTTTTCGTCCTTGTGGTTTAATAAAAATCACCATTTCAGTCCATTAGTTTAAAAATTGGGATTTCAGTCCCTGTGATTTCACTTTCATAACCATTTCAGTCCTTGTGGTTTCACTTTCGTAACCATTTCAATCCATTTATTCTGTTAGTACAGGGACTGAAATGGTTACGAGGTGGACTGAAATGGTTACGAAAGTGAAACCACATGGATTGAAATCGCAATATTTAAACTAATGGATTGAAATAGTGATTTTTGACAAACCATAGGGATGAAAACACTAATTAACTCTTTACAAATTCTTGCAAGATACATGCAGTCTCATCCTTAGAGTGTAAAAAATAAGTCCATGTAAACCTAGAAAAATCATCAACAATGACCAAACAATATCTTTTCTCTTTCAAACTCATGATTTTTACTGGGCCTAACAAATGCATGTGCAACATTTGTAAGCACTTGGTTGTTTTGGACTCTTTAATGGACTTGTAAGAGCTTTTATGTTGTTTACCTTTTAGATAGGAAACACAATGCTCAGAACAAGTAAAGAGTTTTTGTGGGAGACCTCTGACAAGGCCTTGTTTTAAGAGTGTGGTGATAGTCTTAAGATTTGTGTGCCCAAGTATTCTGTGCCATAACTCTGTCTCTTTGGTAGAGGCAGTTGAGAACAGACAAGCATCAGCCATTGGGTCATCTTTTAACATATCCACCACATACAAATTGCCACTCCTTTGAGCAACCAGCTGTGTTTTAATCCCGCTATGATTTCTTCAATCTTTTAAACCACTTTTGGCCCAATAATCTTACAAGTTTCCTTAGTGAAGAATGACCCATAGCCCTTGTCACTCATTTATGAAACACTAAGAAGATTAAATTTAAGATTGTCAATAAGATTCACATTTTCAAACTTAAGTTTCCCAGCATGCACTTTACCTGACCCCAACACCATCCCTTTTGAATTATTACCAAAGGATATCACCCCATCCATGTTTTCTGAAATCTTTGAGCAGGGCTCTACATCCTGTCATGTGCCTGGAGCCTCTACTATCTACATACAATAAACTATCTAAGCATGCAGAAACTCCTTGCACATCAAGTAACAAATTAGTTTAGGTGGGTCTCCAAGGCCAAGCTGGCTTTGGAGGGGGTCATAGATAGGCCAGCCTCAAGTTTAGGAGCATGAACAGTGGTTAAGTGAGGGTTTTGAACGGATTTTTAAGCATTTTTCTGTAACCCATGTTGTGGACCATCTCCAATTAGATGTTGATAACCAAAAGGATGCCTATTCACTTTGGGTTTAGATGGATTTTTGTAGTCTTCATAACCATGAGGGACCTTTTGGTATGATGGTTGACCATGTCCTCTTAGGAACTAGTTTGCAAGGGGTGCATCTGTCACTTGAACCTCTCTGGGAGCAGAGGTTTTGTGCAACTGTTTTGTAATAGTTGTTTGGACAGGCACAAAAGTCTGTTTGCTTTTAGGAGTTGGTTTTTATGGACTCTCCAGTGTTTTTGATGCAAACTCTTTTCTTTTAACCTCAAAAGTTTTTAGATACACACTCTTGAGTGAGATGATTGGTTTTTCCACAAATTGTGCACTTATGTGCAGGCTCAATGACACTTGTTTTGTTTATATCATAAGCTTTTAAAAGAAAACAGTCTTTTGTAGCATGATTTCTTTTTCTCACAAAAATCATAAAACAGGTTCTTAACCTTTTCTCTTCTCTTCCTCTTTTCAACTTCCTTTTCAACAGAGTTTTTAACCTTTGTTGGAATGTCTTTCAGAGGAATGATTTTGGCCTTTGGTGCTTTGACACCCTCAATTGTGGAAAATCCAATGGCTTAAAGTTTTCAAGGATGTAACATTCATCAGACCAGGCGGGTTTGAATTGATATTTTTTATCTCTTCAAAGGTTGATGACCCTTCTAGTCTTTCCAAAACAAATTTTTACCCTTTTTATCAGTGACTTTGATTTCTTGACCAACCATGTTTGTTGGAATCACTTCAACCAAGCCAGATTCAATTTCAACAGTGTTTTCAGAGGTTTGCTCATGTTTTCTAAATCCAATGCCAAACTTCACATTGTTCTTGATCTGCTTTTCTAACATCAGTTCATAACCTTTACAAGACTCCACCCATTTTTCACAAGTGATTTAGGTGGATTCAAGCTCCTTTTTGCAACTCTGGTATTTTTCTACCATAGTTTGGAGTTGATCTTTGGTTATGTTGTGTTCATGTTTCAAGCTGCTAATTTCATTTTCTTTGTCCAACAATTTGTTTTTCAACTTTTTAAAAGTTTTCTCAAATTTCACTTCATCTTTTAAAATCTTGTTTCTAAGGTTTTCATTAACCTCTTTTATGTTAGCATAAACAATAATGCGTTATCTAAACACAAATTTCTTAAGATCTGAGGTGATACCTAAGCAGCAGCCATCATGGCACAGTCACATTCTCCATCACAGACACTAGAATCCATGGATCAGTAAGATGTTTCATTAGAGTTTCAACTTCCTTCTTTTCTAACATCTGTTCTCCGACAAAATTTATGTAACAACTATTTCAACAATTTCTTCCATCTTTTCAGATCTGGACTCCACTTCCTCAGATTCCTGCCCTTCTAGTATTGACTGTAATGCCATGAAACAAAATTCATCAGGAGAAACATCAGGATTAGCAATTAGAGCAAAATTTTCATCAGTTAAGTCCTTAGGTAAGCTATTCCAATCAACAAAGCCCTGTGTAAAGAAACTTTGTTGACTGGCCTCTGCTGGAGCAGATGTTTGTACAGCTTGTTGTGGTGCAGTTTACACTTGAATCTGAGGTGTAGGGGCTTGAACATACTGAATCTGTGGAACAGTGGTTTGGACATACTACACAGGAACAATGTTTATAGGATGTGCAAAGTGGGCAGTGTTTTGCATGTGAGGAGCAGGGGTATATTAGGAATAGTGCACAGTGCTTTGAGTGTTTTGAGGTCTTGGACTAGGGTGAGTGATAATTGGTCCACTGTTTTGACTCCTACATTCCCTAGCAAAGTGACCAAGCCTATTACACTTATAGCACTTGATTTTTGACTTATCCAACCCTACCTTTACATTCCCATGCAATCCTGGAAACCTCCTATCAGTTCTTTTATAAAACTAGCTTGTTCTAACACACAACAAAGCAAGCTGTGCAAAATGCCCATGTCACAAACCCCGACCCCAGCCCCAGGAGCGGGCGGCCGCGGGTACTCAGAGCTGGTGATATCGATGTTTATTAATTTGGCAGCGGAAAAACTTTCATCAGGACCGTAGTTAGGATATATTTTTATCAGAGTAAAACACAAAAATTTTTATAATAATGCATTGGGATAAACCCAAGTTCATTTGACAGTACATTTCTAGGGGTAAACCCTAATTACTGGAAAAAAAAACTTCTTTTTATTTAGGTAACTTTTTGTGACAACTATGCTCTGTAAATGATATACAATGTAAAACAATATCAATTATTAATAAAATGATGTGTTTTGGTGTTATTATATGTGTATTTGTGTATGATGATTTTACGATTTGATTCGAGTTCGATTTCAAGCTTTAAATCGCTTTCTGGAAAGTTATACGCAAACTAGTGCGTAAACGCAGTCAGTTTAACGTGAAAAACACTTCGGAATAATGACATAGGCTTACCATACCTTAAAGAACCTTTACATAACTTAGAAATAAGTTTTGGATGGTTTGGTGTGTCGAAAACAAGTCTATTCGATCGCAGGGATTAATTGTGTCAAACTGCGAAACTATGCCGATTCGTATAATAACGAACATTCCAAAACTTTATCATAAGATAAAAATACCTTAAATATCCTTTACATAGCTTAGAAATAGGCTTTGAGGGGTTTGGTATGCGAAAATAAACTTATTTGATCAATAGGGACTAAAAGCCAAAAAAAGTGTATAAGTTTGCATTTTCGCGCATTCCTGACGTTCTGAATATATCCGGACATTCAAAAATTTTTTTAATCATTAAAATTTTTTATTTTAGTGATTGGAATGAAAAAATACCATTCATCATGAAATTTGGATCGTTTTTGCGTCAGTTCGAGTTTTCGTCATAATTAACCGAATAACGAAACAGTACGACCAAACGAACTGACATCCCAGATGTTTTTGAGCATATTTCATGTTCCCCATGCTTTAACTTCATTTTAGAGCTTTGTAATGGGGTTAACGGGGCTTAAACGTGTCGAAAATGCACCAAAAACTAAGTTTTACACATTCAGGGACTAAAACTGACATTCTGCCAAACATGGCTCTCGCGGGGTGCGTAAGATGAGGTCTCATCTTACGCGGGGTGCGACAGATGCCCAGATCAGGAAAACTGTTTTTCTGATTCAGCAGCTGGTTTCCTAGTTTTTGGACATGGTTTTAATAAACCTTGAGCTGGTTTTGGACACCCCTAGTATTGTAAATCAGTGGGCAACACATGTAACGTTCAGATTGAAGCCCGAATTACGAGAAACGATCCTAACGGTTCTTGGAATTCTATAAATACCCACTTGATTTTCTTTCATTCTTCACATTTGATCTAACAATTGCTCTAAGTTGAAGCCTTAGCTTCATACCTGAGTATTTTAAGATCAAATCTACATTGCTTGGACCCTTTGTAAGTTTCTTTCATGCTCGTTTATGCTTTTCAAGCGTGAAAGTCAAACGATGTTTGACTTTCTGCTTTGACCACGATTTGGTGAACACAAAGTTCGTTTGAACTTTGCAACGTGAGCGTAATCACGATGGTTATAGTCCCTTGTGACTATACCTACTGATTACCACGTTGATTAGTCGAAGTGACGAGTCAAAGTTTCGGTCTAAATACGTGTTTATACATATTTTGCAACGAAGCTATTTTCAGGTATCAAAACACTTTGTTTTTATATTAAAACCTGTTTTCTAACTTAGTTAAACATGTTTTAACATGTTTAACTCGTCACTTTTAGTCTTGTGCTTGTATAGGGTCGTAAGTCAAGCGGTCTTAACAACCGCTTAGACTTTCGAACCCGACCCATTTGGTCGATCATTAGGATCCGACCAAGCTTGTATCGTGACCATAGTTGTATAGGGAATAACCTTCCGAGGTAATACCTTATGGTCACTTAGTTTAATTAGTTGTTATGATAGGTAGTTTATATGCCTTAGGTAAATGACCAAAATGCCCTTTTCATACATAATTGGATTTTAAGCATATGTAACCTAACTTTTGTCACCTAAACTGATTATACAACATATTTAAACATGTTAGGGCATATAATACTTGTCATAGGACTAGTTAGGCGTCTCGAACGCGCATTCGCGCGAACGACGCATTAAAGTAGCATAAGCTACCTTAATGGGTCATAACGGGTCGTAAGCACTTAGGATAGGTTCCGATTTAGAATGTAGGCTTTGTTAAACCATATCACATGAGTTTCGATACTCATTTGGTTTACGAAACCTCATTCTTCTCACAAAAATCATAAAACAGGTTCTTAACCTTTTCTCTTCTCTTCCTCTTTTCAACTTCCTTTTCAACAGAGTTTTTAACCTTTGTTGGAATGTCTTTCAGAGGAATGATTTTGGCCTTTGGTGCTTTGACACCCTCAATTGTGGAAAATCCAATGGCTTAAAGTTTTCAAGGATGTCACATTCATCAGACCAGGTGGGTTTGAATTGATATTTTTTTATCTCTTCAAAGGTTGATGACCCTTCTAGTCTTTCTAAAACAATTTTTTACCCTTTTTATCAGTGACTTTGATTTCTTGACCAGCCATGTTTGTTAGAATCACTTCAACCAAGCCAGATTCAATTTCAGCAGTGTTTTCCGAGGTTTGCTCATGTTTTCTAAATCCAATGCCAAACTTCACATTGTTCTTGATCTGCTTTTCTAACATCAGTTCATAACCTTTACAAGACTCCACCCATTTTTCACAAGTGATTTAGGTGGATTCAAGCTCCTTTTTGCAACTCTGGTATTTTTCTACCATAGTTTGGAGTTGATCTTTGGTTATGCTGTGTTCATGTTTCAAGCTGCTAATTTCATTTTCTTTGTCAAACAATTTGTTTTTCAACTTTTTAAATGTTTTCTCAAATTGCACTTCATCTTTTAAAATCTTGTTTCTAAGGTTTTCATTTACCTCTTTTATGTTAGCATAAACAATAATGCGTTATCTGAACACAAATTTTTTAAGATCTGAGGTGATACCTAAGCAACAGCCATCATGGCACAGTCACATTCTCCATCACAGACACTAGAATCCATGGATCAGTAAGAGGTTTAATTAGAGTTTCAACTTCCTTCTTTTCTAACATCTGTTCTCCAACAATAATTGATGTAACAACTATTTCAACAATTTCTTCCATCTTTTCAGATCTGGACTCCACTTCCTCAGATTCTTGCCCTTCTAGTATTGACTCTAATGCCATGAAACAAAATTCATCAGGAGAAACATCAGGATTAGCAATTAGAGCAAAATTTTCATCAGTTAAGTCCTTAGGTAAGCTATTCCAATCAACAAAGCCCTGTGTAAAGAAACTTTGTTGACTGGCCTCTGCTGGAGTAGATGTTTGTACAGCTTGTTGTGGTGCAGTTTACACTTGAATCTGAGGTATAGGGGCTTAAACATACTGAATCTGTGGAACAGTGGTTTGGATATACTACACAGGAACAGTGTTTATAGGATGTGCAAAGTGGGCAGTGTTTTGAGTGTTTTGAGGTCTTGGACTAGGGTGAGTGATAATTGGTCCACTGTTTTGACTCCTACATTCCCTAGCAAAGTGACCAAGCCTATTACACTTATAGCACTTGATTTTTGACTTATCCAACCCCACCTTTACATTCCCATGCAATCCTGGAAACTTCCTATCAGTTCTTTTATAAAACTTGCTTGTTCTAACACACAACAAAGCAAGCTGTGCAAAATGCCCATGTCGCAACCCCCGACCCCTGCCCCAGGAGCGGGCGGCCGCGGGTACTCAGAGCTGGTGATATCGGTGTTTGTTAATTTGGAAGTGGAAAAACTTTCATCAGGACCGTAGTTAGGAAATATTTTTATCAGAGTGAAACACCAAACTTTTTATAATAATGCATTGGGATAAACCCAAGTTCATTTGACAGTACATTTGTAGGGGTAAACCCTAATTACTGAAAAAAAAAACTTCTTTTTATTTAGGTAACTTTTTGTGACAACTATGCTCTGTAAACGATATACAATGTAAAACAATATCAATTATTAATAAAACGATGTGTTTTGGTGTTAATATATGTGTATTTGTGTTTGTTGATTTTACGATTTGATTCGAGTTCGATTTCAAGCTTTAAATCGCTTTCTGGAAAGTTATACGCAAACTGGTGCGTAAACGCAGTCAGTTTAACGCGACAAACACTCCGGAATAATGACATAGGCTTAACATACCTTAAATAACCTTTACATAACTTAGAAATAAGTTTTGGATGGTTTGGTGTGTCGAAAACAAGTCTATTCGATCGTAGGGATTAATTGTGTCAAACTGCGAAACTATGCCGATTCATATAGTAACGAACATTCCGAACCTTTATCATAAGCTAAAAATACCTTAAATATCCTTTACATAGCTTAGAAATAGGCTTTGAGGGGTTTGGTATGCGAAAATAAACTTATTTGATCAATAGGGACTAAAAGCGTCAAAAAGTGTATAAGTTTGCATTTTCGCGCATACCTTACGTTCTGAATATATCCGGACATTCAAAAATTTTTTGAATCGTTAAAATATTTTATTTTAGTGATTGGAATGAAAAAATACCATCCGTCGTGAAATTTGGATCGTTTTTGCGTCCGTTCGAGTTTTCGTCATAATTAACCGAATAACGCAACCGTACGACCAAACGAACCAACATCCGAGATGTTTTTGAGCATATTTCATGTTCCCTATACTTTAACTTCATTTTAGAGCTTTGAAATGGGGTTAACGGGGCTTAAACGTGTCGAAAATGCACCAAAAACCAAGTTTTACACATTTAGGGACTAAAACTGTTTATTCAAAACAATTCTTTTTATCACTTTACAGAATTGAGGGCATCCGCAATTACATTTGTTTATATCTAATCAATTACTCATTAAGTACTGTCAACACCTGACTTGTGGGTCATATTACCCGTTGGCTAACTCTTCGTCCAATGGTAACTTTTTCAAAATTTTGTATACAAAACCCCAACATACCGGCAGTAATTATAGAATCACAAATACTCAATTACTGTTAAGCGTAATTTAAAATATTTGAGTTTTGGTAAAACATTTTGACTCACAAAAATATATTTAAAAAGGTGACAAAAAGAGAATGTACTCACATTGTTTACTTAGATAAAACTAAAGCTCCCTGGTGTATCTCCTGGTTATTATCTAGAAAAATTTAAACAATGCACACGTGTTAGTAAAATAACCCAAATCACATTAACCGTACAACTCGAGACAGAATTCCAATGACTGAGTCGGGAAGAGCCGACATGCATTACGGAATCCCAAATCAATCAGGTGTATACACGAGACAAAACTCCAACGACTGAGTCAGACAGAGCCCCGACATGCGTTATGGAGTCCTAAATCGATCGTGCATGGTAACAGCAAGGTTATAATACTTACAACGAGGCAGAGCTTCGCTTTATAGTGGGTATTATGCCCGGGTATAGTAATAGCTATTCAGAAGTTGAGAGAATTTTCAGAATTTGAACGAGTTGCAACTGAGCTCGCTGAGCTCTATTTATAGGCGGATTTAAGGCGGCTCACGGCCCGCGAGAGAATAAGCTAAGGCCTTCGCCGCCCATGTCGCGTATCTTTTGATCACAGAGATGAATTTTTTCGATCTGGTTGGCTTATCTCCTTTAATTGTGATCTTTTCAGCACTTGGTGTACTTACTTGCATTATCTTTTTATCACATAAAATACTAGCATTATTGGCTACCAACCAATCCATTCCTAATACGACATCGAATCCAACTAGATTCATTGGGTAAAGGTTAGCAAAGAAATGATGGTTCAGGATTTCTATTCTTCCTCTCTGCGAGATTTCACCTATCTTAATAGATTCTCCATTGGCTGCCTCTACCAGACAATCTTGTTGGAGTTTGGCTAAGGGTTGGTCAAGAAGTTTGTAGAAAGAAGCATTTATAAAACTTTGGTTTGCACCAGATTCAAACAATACTTTGGCAAATATATTGTTAACTAAAAACGTACCGGCAATCACATCCGGGATCGTCTTGCCTTCCTCAGCTGTTAGAACAAATGCTCTGGCATTTTTCTTAGGTGCTTCAGTTGTCTTAGCCTTGTTGGTCATGGCTAGAGCTAGTTTTAGACAGTTCGGTTTGATATATCCCTTCTCTCCACAATTGAAGCATATTCCATTACCGGGTTTCTTCCTACAGCCTTCTTCCTTGTGTCCAGGTATTTTGCAAAAGTTGCAGTATACGGAGCATCTTCCAGAATGCTTTCTTTTGCAATACCTACAGTAGGGTGCAGAGGAAGAACCTGTACCTCTCCCACGGTTGGAATTACCATAGCGAAATTTTTGGGAAAGCTTTTGAGCTAAGTTCTTTCTCAGATTTTCCTCTTATGTACGTATTAATTCATCAGCCAAGGTATTGGCTAGTTCTACTACTTCTTCTATGGTTTGTGGCCTAGCTGCCTTGACTACGTGTCTACTCTCACTAATTAATCCCCAAGTGTAATGTGAGATTAACAATGGTTTAGGTGAGGCTAAGCTTGGCACTATCCTAGCATATTCGAAGAATATGGTAGTGTAACCTTTGCAGTCTATTCCAGTCATTCTGAGATTTAGGAACTTATTAGCAATTTGTTCCTTCTCATTAGTGGGACAAAATTTTCTTTCAACCATTTCCTTAAAGTTGATTCATTCCATATTATAAACTCTGTCACTTCCCCTATACTGGAGAATAGTGTTCCACCTAGGGGTGCAAACGAGTCGAGGTACTCGAGCTAGGCTTGAAAAAAAGCTCGAACGAGTCGAGCTTAAACGAGCTCGAGCTCGAGCCTGAACCTAAAAACAAGCTCGTTTAGTAAACGAGCCCGAGCCCAAACTTCGCTTATCGAGCTCGAGCCGGCTCGCGAGCCTAATCGAGCTTTTTGTTTATATATTTTTTATTAATATATTAAACATATATTTATATAATAATAAATACCATTTATATATATATAAAAATAACTAAATTATATGTATAATAATAATTATAATTAATTAATAAATACTAAACGAGTCGAGCCCGAGCCGAGCTCGAGCTTGAAAAATTACCTTCGAGTCGAGCTCGAGCTTTAGAAATAAAGCTCGAATCGAGCCGAGCTCGAGCTCGAGCTTTCATATGTTAAACGAGCTCGAGCTCGAGCCTGGTCGAGCTCGGGCTCAACTCGGCTCGTTTGCACCCTTAGTTCCACCATTCTAAGGCTGCATTTTTGAAAAGATTAGAAGCAAACATAATCTTATCTTCATCTGCACATTTACTTATTTTTATGACTGCTTCTGTTTTTTCTATCCAACGTAAGGCTGCAATGGCTCCTTCATTGCCTGAGAATTCTATTGGTTTACAAGCCAAGAATTCTTTATAAGAACAACCGTATGAAGCGGTTCTTCCTCTTTTAGGAATTGGAACTTGGATAATAGGTCCATTATCGTTCACACTGTGACTTAGTTCAGTGTGTTGACGTTTACTTCCATTTGCAGATTTATTATTTTCTGCTTCCTTAACAGTCTTGATAATATAAGGCATATCATCTATAATTCCTTTGTGCTACTATATGTTGAATGGCATTGTTATCTATTTGGTTTCCATTATTTTCATTATTCTGGTTTTCCTGATTTACTTCGTTATCCATCTAAATTGGAAATATTTAACAAATATTAATTATCACAGAATAAAGTTTAGTACAATTATTTATACACAATCACACAAACAATTTGGTCAAAAACGTCGATCATTGCGACTTTTACTCTTTTTCATATATATGCATCTATTACAAACTACAACTGGAAATTACATATACTAGTAATTATGCATCCGTATCTTAGACTAAACAAATATGTGGCAGTGAAATGTTAGATTTTTTTTTTCAAAAAGCAAAGTTACACATATATCTAGGTATTATTCTAAGTGTCATGTATCCAATCATGTATATCACGCTTAACATGCTTCCACATCAGCTTCTCTCCTATTTGACGAATTCTATCTCCTTCTTCTACTAATTCCTCACCCCATGAGCGAAGTTCTTCCAAATTTTCCTAGCTCATAGGTGGCATAGGTGCTGGTACTGGGTCAGGGTGTTGAGGGATAGGTTGTCCATAAGGGTATGGGTTTCTTATTACACTTTGCGTCCACCATTCGCCACTCCAAAAGGGATCCAAAGGGTTAAGGTTGGTATACTGAGCTATGGGGTTTGGGGGGGGGGGGGAATGCTGGGAATTTCATAAGGATCTACATCAGGAATTGGAAACTGATTTTCCTAGTCAGGTTCTAACATTGGTTGTTCTGGGAATAAAGGTAACAGTTGCGGTTCAACTATTTGGTTTGCATCAACTGCTGTAGTGGCTAACATGTGGAAATTGGCCAACTATCTATCTAGTTCCTCTTCCCATGGTGGTCTATTGCCTGTTTCCTGAGTTTGTGCCTTTGCTTCCTTATTAGACCTGGCTATTGCCCTCTACTGTTGTAACTTTTTCATTTTTTTTCTTCTTTCGTGTGCTCCTTTACTAAACCAACCTCTTTTCTTAGTAGTAACTGGTTCCTCAGACTGTGCCTTAAATATAAATATCCCTTCCTCAGTATCGGCTGAATAACCTGAGGGATCTGGCTGAGATGATGTTCCCTTATCTTTTGGTAAACTATCTAAGTGACGATAAGCGTCCGAAGTTCCTTGCTCACTCATACTGTAAACTAATAAATAGTCAAATAACATAAAACACATAATCACATAAGTTATTTCCTAGCACAAAATTTCAACTTAAGTGTCAGCAGAACACTTCTTTGGCTTAAACCAGTGGCTGTAGCTCTGATACCATCTTCTGTCACAACCCCCGACCCCTGCCCCAGGAAATATTAATTTGGCAGCGGAAAAACTTTCATTAGGACCGTAGTTAGGAAATATTTTTATCAGAATAAACACCAAACTTTTTATAATAATGGATTGGGATAAACCCAAGTTCATTTGACAGTACATTTGTAGGGGTAAACCTTAATTATTGAAAAAAAAAACTTCTTTTTATTTAGGTAACTTTTATAGCCACTTTTCCAAGCCTTCAGTGCTCTCCAGCTGGCTTCTATTGGCTTTCACAAGTTGTTACGTGAAACGCGTTTTAAAAAGTTTTATCAGTAAGAAATATTGTTTAGTGCATCCCAGTTTAGTCAAAACAATTCTTTTTATTACTTTACAGAATTGGGTGTGACATCTGTGTCTCTACGACCATCAAACAAATACCAAATCAATGAAATATCATGTTTCAAACTTGGGATTTGTATAAATATGTGTATCATTTGCACATATATATTCTTGTTCGATTTCGAGCTCTAAATCGCTTTCTGGAAAGTTATACGCGAACTGATGCGTAAACGTAATCAGTTTAACGCGACAAACACCCCAGAACAGTGACATGGGCTTAACATACCTTAAATAACCTTTATATAACTTAGAAATAAGTTTTAGAGGGTTTGGTGTGTCGAAATAAAGTTTATTCGATCGCAGGGACTATTTGTGTCAAACTGCAAACGTCTGCTGATTCGTATGGTATCAAACATTCTGAAACTTGACCATTAGTTAAACATACCATAAATATCCTTTACATAGCTTAGAAATAGGCTTTGAGAGGTTCGGTGTGCAAAAATAAACTTTTGGGTTAAACAGAGACTAAAAGCGTCAAAAAGTGCATAAGTTTGCATTTTCACGCATATCTTACGTTCAGAATATATCCGGACATCCGAAATTTTTTGTAATCATTAAACATTTAATTTTAGTGATTGGAATTCAAAAATTCCATTCGTCGCGCAATTTGGATTGTTTTTACGTCCGTTACGGCTTCCGTCGTAATTAATCGAATAACGCAACCGTACGACCAAACGAACCGACATCTGAGATGTTTTTGAACATATTTTAAGTTCCCTATACTTTAACTTCATTTAAGAGCCTTGAAATTAGGTTATCGGGGCTTAAACGTGTCGAAAATACATCTAAAACCAAGTTTTTCACATTCATGGACCAAAACTGACATTTTCTGAAAGTCAGTCTAGGCGGGGCACGTAAGAAGAGACCCTCTCTTACGTGGGGTGCGAAAGCTGCCCAGATCAAAAACCCAGTTTTCACAAACAGCAGCTGCTTTCAGGCTTTTTGGACATGATTTCTTCATACTTGGAACTAGTTTTGGGCACCCATAGAATGTTTAAACAATGGGCACACATGGAGGGCTAAGATTGAAGCTCAAAAATCAAGGAACGATCCTAACGTTGGTCCAAACTCTATAAATACCCCCCCCCCCATGTTTCACTTGCTTTCCCCACACTTGATCTGAATTATCCTCTAAGTTGAAGCTTTATGCTTCATACCTGAGTATTCTAGATCAAATTGTTCCTTGCTTGGACCTCTTGTAAGTTTCTTTCGTGCTTTTATGCGTTTTTAAGCTTAAAAGTTAAACAATGTTTGACTTTCTGCTTTGACCAGTCAATGGTCAACACGTAGTTCGTTCGAACTTCGCAACTTGAGCGTAATCATGATGGTTATAATCCCTTGTGACTATACCTACTGATTACCACGTTGATTAGGCATAGTGACGAGTCATAGTTTCGGTCAAAATGCGCGTTTATGCGTATTTTGCAACCAAACTATTCTTGGGTATCAAAACCCTTTGTTTTGATATCAAACTTGTTTTCTAACTTTGTTAAACATGTTTTAACATGTTTAACTCGTCACTTTTAGTTTAGTGCTTATATAGGGTCGTAAGATAAGCGGTGTAAACAACCGCTTAGACTTTCAAACCCGACCCGTTTGGTCGATCATTAGGATCCGACCAAACATATTTTGTGACCATAGTTGTATAGGGAATAACCTTCCGAGGTTATACCTTATGGTCACTTCGTTTAGTTAGTTGTATGATAGGTAATTTATATGCCTTAGGAAAATGACCAAAATGCCCTTTTTACACATAATTTCATCTTAAGCATATGAAACCTAAATTTTTATATCTAAACTAATTAGGTAACATTATTAGACATGTTAAGGCATATAATACTTATCATAGGACTAGCTAGGCGGTCCGAACGCGTTTTGCACGAACGACGCGTTAAAGTAGCGTAAGCTACCTTAATGGGTCGTAACGGGTCGAAAGCACTTAGTTTAGGTATTGATTTAGTATGTAGGCTTTGTTAAACCATATCATATGAGTTCCAATACTCATTTGGTTTACGAAACCTCATCCTATTTGATCTTCCGATTTAGGTCCGGTTTATTAATATAGTTACCTATATTAGGTGCCGATTGATTTCCGTGATCCCTCTAGCTTTGCTTGGTTGTTATTCAAGACTTCTAAGCATTCTCAAGTGAGTACATAGTTCCCCTATTTTACTATTTTCAATTGTTTTGGGGTGATTCATATGTGTTAAACGATTTCGATATTTTTAACGATGGTTTCAAAATGATTGATATGATTTATATAAAACTAATAACGATTTCGATAATGTGAACAAACTTGTTGGACATAGTTACATAACAAACAACATTCATTAGTTTTGGCTGAACCGAACAGTATTAGGTTATGGTACCATAGGATCTGACAAATCCCGTTATCAGACTGCACCCATGGTTATTTGTGGGGGTTATGTGGGTAACGACTGGATCTGTAAATGTTAACTTACCCTTTGGTGGTTTGTTAATGCGAGATTAGCGATAGACGAGTTGCGAAGGTTTGGATGTTATTAGCGAGACGACCAAAAGTAGTTTTCACAACTAAAGCGATTTAAACGAGTTAAACGAATTGAACAAACGATTGGTTTTGGGTTGTGATTAGATAATGGGATGGGTGTAACATGATAAAAGCATGGTAGATACGCCGCTGGTACTTCTTATATATAAGTGTTTTTATCATATTACATTCCATGGCATTATTTAGTTCACTTGGGTAAACGATTTTAAAACGATGTCATATAACGTTGTTTTCTAAATGATATAAACCATTCGAGTTTTACTAATGAGATGATTTACAATTTGGTTTACTTAAATAAATGTTTTGGGTTAAGAATCATGGCTACGAGATTTTTATAAATTATAACCAACTTGATTTGAGTTGGTTAATTATGTTGCAATACTATACACTTTTCAAAACAAGGTTTTTAACTTTTGACTCTTGTAGTCTAATAAGGATTCCAACATATAAACGAGCCATGATTCCGACATTCTCATAAAACCTATGTGCTCGCCAGCATTTCTTTGCTGACTTTGTTTTTACATATGTTTCAGGTGTTGTTGAATGATGTTGATTGCTAGGATGTATGCTCACTTAGGACTGGACGAGGCCTTGTGAGTTAATAACAATGATAGACTATGTTTAACTTGTTTGTTAAATTTCAAGACAATGTAAATTATGTAATGAATCAATAAAACGAAACTTTTTGAATCCATGGTTGTGAAACAATGATTCTGTTACTCCACTTCCCGACGTTTCCGCCGCAGTTTAGTTGTTTTAACGCGGTCGGGATGTGACAGAAGAGTTGGTATCAGATCCAATGGTTATAAGGAATTAGGTTATTAGTAATGCTTTGACTTAGACTATAACTTTCCTAGGACCCTAACACAAGATTCTTGTGTTTATTTCTTAAAACAATACCGTCACTTATCCTTAGGTGACAACCACAACAAGAACACAAATTTCAAATCCGCTTTGAAAACCAATCATCTGTTCTAGGATGATTTATTATAAGGTTTTGAACCTTCAATGTTTCCGAAACGATTTTGAAAATAATCACCCACCCTTTCGAATGATTCGCTTTTGGCTTAGTGCCTTTCGAATTTTCAAAATCTCGTCAAAGTTTGGGTCTTATAGTGTGAACACGTGCAATCTGGAAAAGTGGATGCCTGTACTCTAAGTTTTCTGTCTAAGGGTAGAGTGTTCGTATAAATCCACATAATCAGACCAGTCACTCTTACATGGGAACTCTTGGGCTGAGTGTCCACTTATAGGCTAAAGCATGTCTTCGTGATACATTAATATGACCCGCTTACTTTGATTAGTCACCGTCTCATTAGTTTGCCTTAGGTAACAAACAAATGATCACCATTTTTATGCATTGTCATTCTGTTTTGATTATCCGATAACATTTCACTTGTTTCTTCCCATGTCTTCCATTTCCTCTAGAGTGTCTCTTCATCGCAGCGACACTCAAATGTACGAGCAGGCTACTAAAATTGCCCAACGAATAGGCGTAGTAATCCAGAAGACTGCTGAATTGGCTGTCGCCATGTCTCGTCTTCAGGATGAAACTGCCCAAGAAACACCAAAGGAAACAGAAGCCAAGCCTTCACAAAAATCAAGGAAGCGTAAAGCTTCAAAGAATCCTCCAGCCGTTACACCAAATCAAGCGGGACCTAGCCAGGTGGCAACACCACCAGCCAAGAAGCCGTACAAGGGAACTGCTCCCTTGTGCAATCAATGCAATGGTCATCATCCAGATCAAACTCCATGTTTCAAATGTACCCACTGTGGACGGTGGGGACAACTGGTTAATCTGTGCCGTGTTGCTATCCAAAGCAAAGTTGTTGCAAATCCTGCTGCTGCTCAACCTCCTGCAAGGAAACCTTATGCCGGTACTGCACCGATATGCAACAAGTGTAATGAACCCCACCTAGCTTACCTTCAGTGTCGCCTGTGTGCAACATGTGGGTGACTCGGTCACCTGGCAAATGCTTGTCGATTCAACCCAAGCCAAGGTGGTCCAAACCAACCCCAAGTCAACCCTACTCAAGCTCGTTTTCCGCCTGGTACTTGCAACAACTATGGCGAGACGGGTCATTTCAAGAAAAAATGACCAAAGATTGTCAATGCAAATCTGACCCACGGATGAGCATTTAGCTGATTAGAAGATACTGCTGCTTTGAATAATTTGAATCTTATGCTTTTGCTTCTTTTGTTTTTCTTGAACTCTGAAACAATGTGTTTAGTTTATAAATAAATCATTGTTCACAATTCTGATGTACAAGTGTAGTTACATGTGTGTATGGCATACCCCTACGATACCTACACCAAAGAACTATGTTCTTTACAAACTACTCTTGTAGTTCTCCCATTCATGTGATCGCTCATGATTTCCTTGAAAACTTCTAAGTACTCGTTTCATTCTAAGAAACAAAGTACAGAATATTGTTGTTACACAATGTCTATCGCCTACGTCATCAGTCTAGGTCGTGTCACTAGCTTGTAATAGGGGTTAAAAGTGTAAAAGTTAAAGTTATTTGTGTTTTGTACCATTTCGCACGAAATGGATTATGTAAGGCCATTTCGTACAAAATGGAGTTTGCTATTTCGTACAAAATGGACTTGTCATTTCTTGCGGAATGGATTCCCTATAAATAGGGGTGTTGGGTTTTCCATTTGTAACGGTTCGGTGAAATTTGTCATGAAGTGCTGTCAAATTCTCTGCGTGTATTAACGTCTAAAATCAATGGAAAACTAGTTTAAAGTGTATTTCTCTTCTTCTACTCACATTCTAACACCGATTCTCAGTTACTAGATTGTTTCCGCCTCTCTAGTGACCTAGATTTGACTCAGACCGACTCATTTAGGACGAATATCGATCCTACAAGTGGTATCAGAGCTCAGGATGAGTCAAATCGGCTGAGTCAAATCGGCTGAGTCAGTGCTTTGAATGGTTTAGAACTCTTTACTTCTACTCATTCTTAGATTTTTGAACGATTCCACAGACAAAATGGACTTAGATTTGGATATAACGTGTAAAACACTATTTTAATCAATCCTTCAAAGTTTCAGACCTTAATTCGGACTAAAATTGATCAAAAAGTGCCAAAAACAGCATTTCGTGTGAATGAGTATCATTTCGTATGAAAATTGTGTCCATTCCGTACGAAATGAACCATTTCGTGTGAAGCTTTACCATTTCATATGAAAATTGTGTCCATTCCGTACGACTTGGACCATTTCGCTTGAAAATCTGATTTGTCTGATCATTTCGCACGAATTGGAACCTTGTTACTCATTTCGCACGAAATGGCATTCCAACTCATTTGAAATTGTCATTTCGCTTGAAAGTTCATATCGTTTGAACTCATTCCGTTTGAAGGTCCTTTCCGTTTGTAAATCCAAACCGTGTGGAAGTCATTTCGTTTGAAAAGTGAATTTTTCAAAAACATAGAAAATTTTTCGAAACTGTTTTCATAGATTAAAAAGGATAACCAAGAATTTTATAACATGTTTTCCGGAGGGGGAATGACAGCAGTTCAAACTCCAGCGAGTATTGCGCAGAACGTAAACATGGAAAATGAGCTTGGTACAATGCAAAAGCCACCAAAATTGATGAACATTGACGAATATTCAGGGTGGTCAGAAAGGTTTAAAACTTGGGTACAGGCAAATCATTTTGAGTCAAAGTATGTACCTCCGACGAATGGAGCGGGTATTGAGAAAACACTTAATCAGTTAACTCCGGTTGAACAGGATAGTTTTAAAGCCAAAAAGAAAATGATGAGTATCTTGCAACAAGCAATCAAAGAAGATATCTTGGTTTTACTACAAAATCAAAGTGACTCACAGTCTATCTGGAATTCACTAAAAGTCAAGTTTCTTGGAAGTGTTTCGATGATAAAGAGCAAGACGGCATTGCTGAAAAAGGAATTTGATATTTTTACTGCTATCAAGGGTGAGTCAACAAAAGAGTTGATCGAGAGATATTGTCATTTGGTTGTAGAAATGAAGCGTTTGAGCATTAACAAAACAGATGAAGAGTGGGTTGACAAGCTGGCAGATGCTTTACCGTATGATGAATGGGCCACATATTTGTTGGTTTCGAAAAACAACTTGGAGTATGTTGGTTTCAATCTTAGCACGTTTATCGAGAAAATTGAATCGCATGAGCTTGAACTTAAAAAGATCAGAAAAATGAAATATGCTAATGTACAACAGGATGTTCAGTTGTACTACAAAGGAAGCTCATCAGCAACATCTACCTCAAGTCCAAAAATCCAGACAACATTTAGTGCTGATTCTACATCAGGAGGTTCTCAAAGCACATCAAGCAACACTCATTCACCGTTTACAAGTTTCGAACCAAATCCTAAGGTTCAAGAACAAGTGTCTCCTCAAAGTTCATCAAGTTCAAATAATCAGAGTTACGTTTCTGGGATACAGTGCAATATTGCTGTAAACATAAAAAATGGTCAAGATTTTACAGAAGCAGCTGCAAAGCAACATATCGTACTATTAGCTTCCGTTCTTGAATCATATGAGAGTCTAGTTGCTGGAAGGATCGGAAATCCAGACATGACAAAGGAGGATTACGATTAAATTAATCCTAAAGAATTAGAACTTATTGATATCAAATGGGGAATGGCGAGCTTAGTGAGGAGAGCACAAAGGTTTATGGAAATAACAGGACGAAACAGTCTCTCAGGAGCTGATTATAAGCTTGGATTTGACAAAGCAAAGGTTACTTGCTTCAAATGCAAAGAAAAAGGGCATTTCAAACGCGAGTGTCCAAATAGGGAAGTGAACAACCATTAGAATCCATTCACAAATGACTACTACCGATAAGCAATTTATCACAAAAATAGTCAACAACCTTTCAACCCAAGACCTCAAATTGAAAACAAAGCAGAAAAGGCTCTTTTGGTTAATCAGGATGATGAGAAGATGCCAGAAGGGTTTAGTTGGGATAAATATATTCCTGGTGAGGGTCTTGCTATGATGGCAGAGATTATTGAAGAACCAAAATGTGTTGTTGAAGCTGAGGAAGTCGGAGAAGTGATGAGTGAAGAGAGTCTGGCAGAGCTTGAAGAGGCAGCAACAGAAGTTTATTATTATCAATCAGAACAGGAGATTATTGCTAATTCTTTTAAATCTAT
The DNA here is from genome assembly GCA_030545235.1 of Helianthus tuberosus. Taxonomy (NCBI): domain Eukaryota; kingdom Viridiplantae; phylum Streptophyta; class Magnoliopsida; order Asterales; family Asteraceae; genus Helianthus; species Helianthus tuberosus. The sequence continues at coordinate 16,687,027 of CM060433.1, forward strand.
AATGCCTCCTAACATGTTTGATTCTTTTGCAGGTTTCTTCAGCGAGCTAACTACAGGTTTTTGTCCACAATATGACGTCGAAACAGCTCCGGTTGAAGAAATCATAGATGTTTCTAAAGAAATGAATGAAGAAACTCTGAAGGAGATAGCTGACAAGGCGCTGATGGTCAAGCTGAAAGAGGTAGACAAAACTCAAGAGTCAGTGTCTGTCGAAATGAAGTATGTCAAAACGGAGTCAGTCGAAATGGAGTCTGTCGAAATAGAGTCAATCGAAAAGGAGTCAGTCGAAAAGGAGTCCGAGTTCAAATCAGAAAATCTGGATATCAAATCAGGAGAAAAATCAGAGTCTGAGTCTGACGGGTTTGGTAAACCAGAAGTTAAAACTGATAAAGAAGAAAAGGTTTTTGAAAAGATTGATCCAATTCCTGAAACACCATGCGAAAACTGTTTAAAACCCTGCATGGATTGTCTTGAAAAAGACAAACAGTTTCAAGAATCGAAGAAATATACTGACAACGTAAAATTTGATCTTAATGATGTGAAAGAAGCTTATGACACTTTATCACGTTCAATCAAATTGATTCAAAAAGAAAGAATAGAAAATGATAAAGCTACTAAGTTGTTCAAAGAAACTGTCATGGAAAAGCAGATGGAGATTAACATTCATCTTAACACAATCGCATCTTTGAAAAAGGAACTTGAATTGATGCGTATTGAAAAAGAAAGAGTTGATAAGAAATTGATCAGTTATATTGCTTCATCATATGTGATTGATCAAATTGTTACTCAACTACCTGATGTTAAACCTGCTTTAAACAATGTTCCACCCCCAATGTGGAATCATTATACACAGAAATATCCAGATGGGGTGGAAGCAGCTTTGAATCTCAAGTTGAGAACTGTAGAGAATGAGTTACCGGAAAACATTGATGTTACATTCTCTCCATCTGACACTGAAAATGACTCACAATTGATTAAAATTGTTGTTGATCAAGTGTTGATCAAGCGAACCTAGATGATTGTTGCTGGAACGAAACTCTGTTAAAACAATTTCAGAAAGCAATAAAGAGATAGAAATTAGAAAGGAATAGTTGTTGTTACTTTACGTGCATTGATTCCGCCTTTACACGTGAAGATGAGCTACTCGGATTGACGTTTTCGGGTCAAGGAACGGTCCAACAAGTGGTATCAGAGCTTCAGGACGAGGAGCTCATACTACATCAGCTGATTCGGATCTATTATCTCATTTCTACTCACTTTCTCTTTTATTTTTTTTGGTTTAAACAAGTTTCATCGGACAAAATGGTTTGAAGTTCAAATATATTGATCGAAACTTGTTGTTAAACAATCAGTAATTGTATCAGACGTTAAAACACCTTAAAACTCAATCAATTTCATCAAAAACGTGATCGGTTTTCGGACAGAATTTAAAACTTAGATCTAGAACGAATTAGCGGTCGGAATTGGACGAAAATCATATCATTGTGATCGGAATTTAGAGTAGTTTAACCCTTGAAAGTATCAGATTGTAATTCGGACTAAAAATTGGTTAAAATCTGTGGTCCGCTTTTTCGAACATCGCAAGTTTCTGGTCCGCTTATCCGGACATTGACCTGGTCCGCTTATTCGATCATTTTCTGAACCGCTCGAACGGACATTAGCTGGTCAGCTCGAACGATCATTCTCTGGATCGCTGTTACGTACATTAGCTGGTTCGCTCGAACGAACAGCTTGTGAGGTTCGCTTATCTGAACATCTGCTGGTTCGCTCGAACGAACATCTGCTGGTTCGCTCATACGAACTTTATCTGGTTCGCTCGAACGACAACATCTAGTTCGCTCGAACGGACAACATCTGGTTCGCTTGAAAGGACAACATCTGGTCCGCTCGAACTGATTTTCTGGTCCGCTAATCTGAACCTGTTTGATCCGCGAATCTTTGACACGAGTCTTAGATTGATTTTATCAAACACAACTGTTACATATTCAGTCTGTTTGAACTGATTGTTTGTTTGTTTGTTTGTTTGCAGGTGATTCGAGGTGATATACAAGGCACAAATACCAAGAAATCAAAATGTTTGACGAAAAGGAAAACAAGAATTTTGAAAATTTAAATGATTGGCATTGTGAATCTTGGCGTGAGAGATTAGGTGATAAGGATGTTTATATTAAAAGATGGGAAAATTTTTTATGTAAGAAGAATGAATCAGTGGAGGAGTTGAAAGAAAGGTTTTATGATCTAATCATCAAGTTAGAAAGACATAAGATATATCATTCAAATGATGAAAGAATTTCAAAATTTGTTGATGCTTTACCTTTGGAATGGGAGAAATTCGTGAATGGACTGAGAAGGGATTCTAGTTTATCACGCTTTGATTTAAGAAGTTTCATCAATACAATAACAAATCATAGGAGTGATGAAGATTCAAGAAAAAGGAAATTATTGGATGAAATAAAAGAAGAATCAAGAAAGATAGATTTGGATGTGATCATTGAAATGAGAAAACGAATCACTGTGTGTCTTGCAGCAAAAAATGTTATGAGATAAGATATTAAGAGGGGTTGTTATATTGATGAAAATATGAATCCTCTTGATTTTGTTAAAATTTTCTGTGCAGGAACATACAAGATGGAAACAAAGAAAGAAGTTGATAATAGAGAGATGAATGGAAAATGTTCGAATTGTGAAAAATCAGAAACAGACAGTGTGAAACTCTTGAAGGATGTGGAGAGTTTGACATTGGAAAACAATACTCTGAAGATCGAGAAGAAGACTGATGAAGAACAGATTTTGAGTTTGCGCCTGAACTGCGAAAAATTGAGATCTGAAAATGACAAACTTTTGGATAATGTTGAGAGTTTGTCATTAGAAATCAAAAATTTTAAAGAAAAAGAAAATGTTGTTGAAAATGAAAAATTAAAATTAGAAAAAGATTTTCAAAATCAAATAAAGATTTTAGAAGATGAGAGAGATATTTTTGGTAAAGATAATCTTGAAAAACAAATTGAAATCAATTCTCATCTTGCTAAAATCATTCAGTTTGAAAAAGAAGCTGAAAAAGCTCGGATGAAAATCAAAGAGCTTGAAGTTAAATTGAAAGGTTTTGTGACTTCGGCACCATATGAGTGTCCAAAACCGATCAATTCTGTTCCAATAAGTGACAATGTCACAAATTTTGACAAAGTCAAAATTGAAGATTGTGATGAAATATCTGATGATGAAAAAGAAAAGAAAAGAAAAGAAAAATATTTTTAGAATTACAAGAAAAATTTAAAAATACTGTTTTGCAATCTACTGAAACAGGTGAATGTTCTAAACAAAAACCTGTTAAGAAGAGTGTAGAACAGAAACAAAAAGATAAAAATTTGAAAAATCTTAAAAATGAAAATAAAAGCTCATCAGATAAGTCATCCAATCACTTTGAAAAATTACAAAAATCTAAAAATGAAAACTCACAAAATGTTGGTAATAAGTGGTGCAGGTTTGACCACAGTGCTCAAAGGACAAATCATGCTTACGATAGGAGAAATGATTACCACAAATCTAGACAATGCTATGATCTAAGCATATGGTGTGAAAGTGGTAAATGGTACGATAACAGAGTGTGCTACACTTGTGGTGTGAGAGGACACATTGCTGTTAACTGCCAGAATTGGAGTTATGAGACAAGAAGATGCTATAATTGTCAAATCAGAGGACATATTGCCAGAGATTGCCCGAGGAAATCGATGGGAAGATTGAGGGTTGAATCTCAAAGAATGGCAAAGAAGCCAGTCAACGTCAAGCCCCATGAACAGAAGGTTCTAAAACCTAAAGTTCAGGATCATGCAATTCAAGAAAAGAAAGTTAAACTTTCACAGGGGCAGAAAGACAGACTGCGAAAGAAAAGGAAGAAGGCGAGAGAGTATCTCGAGAAAATTTTGTCTTCGGGTTCACCGGACAGATTGAATAAGAGTTCTGATGAATCAACTAACTCGATTGCAAAGTTAAGCAAGACGAATTCATCGGATACAAATCTGAGGACAAAAGAAGAAAAGAAGAAGAAGAAAATGGTCGGCGATGAATCTGATGTGTTAAAGTCAGACAAGCCACCATCAGGCAATGAATCTGACAGGTCAAAGTCAGACAAGCCATGTGCAGGCAATGATTCTGGTTCGTTAAAGCCAGAAGAGCCTGTAGTTGAGGTAAAATCTGAGAATTCAGGTTTAACAATGGATGATGCAAATTTTCCACCATTGTTGAACAAGAATTCAAAATCACCCAAGACTGGTCAGGCTTGGGTGAAACTTTTCAAATAGAAAAATCTGACTTGCCGGAGTTCCCAGGTTGGTAAGCGTGGAACATGAATCGGCACATTTCTTGAGAAATTTCACTCTGGTGATTTTTCGTCTTTTATGTGGTAAATCAGGGACATTAAGTTGTACTTGATTTTCTAAAAGTGTTTGTGTTGATAGAATCTTGAATTGTTAAATTTTTAAAATGATTGAAAAAGAACAATGTGATGAAACCCCGAGTTTGTGAAAAGACAAACAAAACTAATTTTCTGGAAAAACCATTTGATTAAAATAAACTTAAGTGTTTTGAAATCTAAATGGGAAAATAGTTTGTTGTCAGGGGGAGTTCTGATTGTTTATGCCAAGAGAATGGCGAATTGAAGTGATTTGATATCAGTTTGTCACGTTTCTTGTATAGTTTGTTTTCAAATTTTCCTTGAAAATCAAAATTGAAACATATTTTGATTTTAGGGGGAGAAAAATTTTTAAAAAAAATTAGAAAATTTGAAAATTTTAAAAACATTGAAAAGTGAAAATGAGTTTTGTTGTGAAAAAGAGGAAATGATAGAAAATCAGTGAACTATCACAGCATGCTAAAGAATTGTAATGTCAAATGTGATAAGCGGTCTCACTAAAGATGTGACGGTAGGCTCAGCTAGACTAGTAGATTTGCGATAACGATACAAACATAAATGAAAAAGCCTAGTTCTAGTGGGAAACATGGTCAAAGGCATAGTACTTGGTTTTGTCCTTCTTGATTGTGTACCTACTCAGTAATCGCTGATTGTTGAAAGACATAAAACTGGTTAAGTTTGTGAACTTTCACAACTTTGCTGAAAAGTCGCTGTGATTGTGCATTTTATTTTGCAAAGATTTAAACTTGTTTTATTTCTTTATTTTGTTTAAGCATCGGACATCCTCTGCGTATACGTGAGTATCGACCTGGATGTTGTTGCCTAAACGTTCTGCTTTATTTTCTTTGGTGTTTCGTTTAAGCTTTGGATCACCTCTGCGTATACGGAAGTATCGACCTGGTGGTTAAAGCCTAAACAACTTCAACTTATTTTTATTTTCTTATTTTGTTTAAACATTGGACTTTCTCTGCGTATACGGAAGTATCGACCTGATTGTTAATGTTTAAACATTCTGCTTTATTTTCGCACAAATCACAGTTGATGAAAGTTTAAAGGCATTACTTGAGTCAGTGTATTACATGATGAGGGGATATGTTGAGATCGTGGGGTCCATAAGAATTTTAGTGCTATCTTAATATACCTTAACGTATCGGTAAGCATTTCGAAAGTTTTTAGATTGAGTTTAAGTGGACAACAATATCGTCAATCAACGTGAATCGTTTAGAGCTTAAAATGATTAAAGCTTAACGGTGCTAGTGATTTGTTTCATAAACTGATATGATCTTCTTACACAAACTCACAAAAATATTGTTTGTATATATTTCTTTACTGCATTTCAGTCAAAATCAAAAATTCAAAAAGATTTTCGACAACTGATGTTGAAGAGCTGATATTCAAAATTCCAAGTGCTAAACATGATGAATTGGTTTGGGAGAATATGTTGAAAACTTTGAATGTCATATACAAATGTTTTGAAAAATTGTGTGGTTAGTTAATCAAGGTCATTTATTTGAACTTGATGAAACTAGTACGTTTGATGAATGAATGATTTCTACCAGTAAGTTTATGAAATTCAATTGTTATAAATTTGTGAAACTTATGGTGAGGTAGAGGATGTGCAGGGTAACAGGTTTTGGACTTCATTATTTCCCAAATGGAGGCAAATTGTCAAAGTTTGAACCAGATATTTCAAGATTCCAGCATACTGAGAAGGGGAGTCTGTGAAAGGGGGAGTCTGGATCAACAGTTATTGGGAAGTTGAAGTTAGAGCAAGGTGATGCTGAAATCTGTGAAGAATGCTTGTGAAGATAGACAGATTTGGAGAAAAGACCAAGACCGAAGACTCAGGTGCTGAAGATTGCTGAAGACTACGTCAACATCCAAGGGGGAGTCTGTTAGTGCACGGAATGTCTGTTGACTTCGTCTACATCAAGTCTTAGGTCAATATGAGTCAACATAGGATTTAGAATGTCAAAATCATGTTTAATGTTAGGTCTGGTTCGCTTATATGACCATGATTAGGTCTGGTTCGCTTTTATGTCATCATAGCTGGTTCGCTTATATGTCAAGTGGGCTGGTTCGCTTTTATGGCAGTCCATATAAGCGATTCAGACACACTATATATAGCTTGATGATATGTTCATTTGTAACGGCTGGAGCGAACCTAGGTTATTGCTTGTGGAACAATACGCTGTCAAAATCTCATCAGAAAAGCAATAAAGAAGTAGAAATTAGAAAGGATAAGCTGTTGTAACTTCATATGCATTGATTCCGCCTTTACATATGAAGATGAGCTACTCGGATTGACGTTTTCGGGTCAAGGAACGGTCCAACAATGATGAATAAAGTATTGGAGAGTTTGATCGGAAAGCCTGTGGAACAAATATTTGAAGAGATCCAGTTTGATCGGAAAGCCTGAGATCGAAGCTGAAATGAAAAACAAAGGCAATGGTGTTCAAATTGAAAGTGTTGCTGAAGTAAGTGAAAGAGCAATTATTGTGTCTGAGACCACAGAAGATCTGGAAACGACTATTCTTGATCCTTGTCCTATATCTTCAGTTTCTGGTGTGTTTGATGATGATGTAGAAGTGGATGATATAGGAAATGATAACGATGAAAAAGATGATGAAGAAGAAGAAGATGATGATATTCTAAAAGATGATGCAGAAGATATTTATTCTTCTTCAAGTAATGATGATGATGATGATGGCAATGATGACGATGATCAAGGTGCTACAGGCATCAAAGTTACTGAAGCGTCTAATGAAGAGAAGATTGATGACTATCTTCATGATGATGCTAATGAAGAACCTGAGAATGCTGAAAGTGAGGGGGAGCATGATGATGCAGAGAATGTTGATGAAAGTAATGATCATGTTTGAAGACTGATTCTACGTCTTGAACATGGTGTTGAGGAAGGGGAAATTTTGCACACTTATACTCTAGCAGAGATCATCAAGATGAGGCACGTAGATGAAAATGAATTCAAGTTTGATTTTGAAGAAGAATTGATTAAGTTCGATATCAATCAGCAGCCTGAATACCAGTACAAATACGTTGAAGATGCTGATAATTACGACAGAGTTGAAGTTGAAGATTGCAGTAACGAAGAACAATCTGAGAACGTTCATGTTGATACTTCTAACTTTCCGACGCTTGCAGAATTTTTCAGTCAGGCGAATGAAGATGAGTTAAGAAGGAAAGTTGCTGAATGTGTGAAAAATAAAAGTTTTGATGAAATGTCAAAAGATGAACGTCGTGAAGAAAGAAAGAAATGATCCAGGAAAGATTCTGAGAGGAAGTTCAAAAGGCCGCTGAAGTTTTATAAGAGAGACAAAGAAGTGTCTTTGGGTGATATTATCAGTTGGGGGTATTTGCCGCAAGTGAATGCCTATGCAATTCGAAGAGAGTTTGGCGTACAGTACTTTGCGTATATTCAAGACATAATGTCTTTGCCATGGTGGGATGTAGAAGAATTGCCCATCGTCAGAACGTTGTCTTATCCTGTCAGGGAACGTGATATTCCTACTTGGGGCTTAATGAAGTATGAAGCGTTCAAAGAATTCAAACACTGGAAGCCGCACTATCCGAAGAAAGTAAAAAGGGTGGATCCAGTAACAGGTGTTGAAGAAATGATCTTGCAGATAAAGAAGCCTAGGGTGATAAAAAAATATCCCATTGCCGAAAATGGAACAGGGTTTTTACAAAGGATTCTTATGTTGGGTGTACAGCTGCATGTCAACTGAAGCTGTGATTACTTAAAAAGTGGAGAATGAAGTTAGACACATTCATTTGTATGATCCGATGTGGATTGTAAACTGCTCAGCGAAAGATATCGAATGTTTATTTGTAAACAAGATTGGTTACAAGAAAGAAGATAAAGATCAAGCATTGCAGTTTCAGAAAGTTGCAACAATATGTTTTCAGAAAGGAATCAATTCTGAAAATGCATGGTTGTCTAAGTGGAGGAAGATTGAAAAAGAGGAGGCTCTGAAAGCTGAAAAAGAAAGAAAGGAACGTGAAGAGCTTCTAGGTAAATGGATGAAGATGCAAGCTGAAGAAAAAAATGAAAGCTGCTAAAGAAAATGAAAAATTAAAGAGTTTGTTGAAGAGAAAGCCGAAGCAGAGGGAGGAAAAGTTCAAGTCTCTATGAAGAAAGTTTTGAAGACAGCCTGACTGAAGACTCCGGCAATATCCAAGGGGTATTTTGTTGGTACACAATGTCTATCTCCTACGTCATCAGTCTAGGTCGTGTCAGTAGCTTGTAATAGGGGTTAAAAGTGTAAAAGTTAAAGTTATTTGTGTTTTGAACCATTTCGCATGAAATGGATTATGAAAGGCCATTTCGTACGAAATGGAGTTTGCCATTTCGTACGAAATGGACTTGTCATTTCTCGCGGAATGGATTCCCTATAAATAGGGGTGTTGGATTTTCCATTTGTAATGGTTCGGTGAAATTTGTCACGAAGTGTTGTCAAATTCTCTGCGTGTATTAACGTCTAAAATCAATGGAAAACCAGTTTAAAGTGTATTTCTCTGCTTCTACTCACATTCTAACACCGATTCTTAGTTACTAGATTGTTTCTGCCTCTCTAGTGACCTAGATTTGACTCAGACCGACTCATTTAGGTCGAATATCGATCCTAGAAATATAAGTGACAATTTTTAGACGATTATTCAAAATGTCACTTTAAATCCTTGGTTAGATAACTAAGGGTATTTTTCAATCTCGTACTCATATCATTACATTATAGTTTTTATAACAACATCCATAGTATATGTTTTATAAAAACAACCTTCATGATTTTAAAATATTTCATATAGTTTGAAAACAATTTTAACACAGTATATTTATTTGATATTTCAAGTGCATGATTTCAAAAGCATTATCCATGTTTTTCAAAAACAACATTCATGATTTCAAAATATTTCATATAGTTTGAGAACAATTTTAACACAGTATATTTACTTAATATATCAAGTGCATGATTTCAAAAAGCATTATCCATATTTTCAAAAACCTTATACATAATTTCAAAATTCATCTCACATGATTTTAAAACAATCTATAAACATATTTACCTAATACATCTACCGTATGATTTCAAAAGTATTATTTAAGGTTTCAAAATCATTAAACACATTTCTAAAGAACCCATGCATAGTTTTCGAAAATCATTTTGTTCGTATGATTGACTTAACATACGTAGTACCCAACCTCCAAATTCTGCTTCATATGTCCCCTTAGCATATCTAGCACCTCAACTTCATGAACATTCTATCCCGTGTATCGACTTAAGCATGTCTAGTGCAAGATTTCGAATCGTCTCCCGCTATTCAAATTCCAAAAATCCATATAGGATCTTCTTATCTTCACAATTAGATCCTTGAGGATGATTATCGCTCAAATTGGAGCCCTTAATTGAATTCTTTGTATGCTTTAACACATACATTACGATTCAATAAGGACAAAGCCGAATTCCTATTAAGATCTTCCTATCTTCATAGTTAGATTCATGAAGATGTTTAAAGTGCCAAACGAAATCCACGGATTGGATTCCTGGTGTGCTTTAAATACATGTGATCAAATCATCGCCAAATTAACAAAATGATAACAAATTGAAGATCAAGTTAAACAATTATGTGTTATGTGTTTTCTTTTATGTTTTGTGTTTTGTGTTTTGTGTGATCCGAATATTCGTTATCCAAATCCTTGTAGAATCTTTCATATCTCCAGATGAGGGATTCATGGTAGGATATCCAAAGGTACTACCTTAAATCCTTAAAGGGCTTCGACGTAATAGTTAAGACCCTTGGATTATAAAGTACCATTCCATAATTCAAAAGGGACCCTTTGGATGGCCTAGTTAAAAAGATTGATTCGAAATTCTGGTTAGGAATGTCATGTGATGTTATAGATGAAAAGACTCCTTAGTGGTATATTTGAAGAAATCATTTGTTGATTTAATTAAAAGGACCCTATGGTGGTCTAGTCACACTCATCACAGGTTTGATTTCTTCCCCTACACATTATAAAATGCACTGTGCGGACTATGCAAGGAATTACGTAATTATGGATGCATACATAATTATGAAATTTAGTGCACGAAAACCACAGTAAGATTTATCATGTGTAAGAACCGATAGTGGCAACAATAACGAAACGTGAACAATGTAATGGAGGTACGGTGGACGCACCAATGGCGCTTCATATACTTGTATATAAGTGTCCCTCTTACATTGCAAGCATGATGTTATTTAAGTTACTAGAATTCAGAACCCTAACAAATGTTGTTTTATCTTTTCGACTTCATGTTTCGAGCTCTCACAAGTTTCCTCTAAATAAATTTCGGGACGAAATTGTAACACCTGTGCCTCCACGGCCATCAAACAAATACCAAACCAATGAAATATTATATTTCATGCTTGGGATTTGTAAAAATATGTGTATCAATTGCACATATCAATTCTCGTTCAATTTCAAGCTTTAAATCGCTTCCTGGAGGGTTATACGCGCTCTGATGAGTAGATATAACCAGTTTAATCCAACGAACACTCCGGAATAGTGAAATAGGCTTAACATACCTTAAATAACCTTTACATAACTTAGAAATAAGTTTTGGAAGGTTTGGTGTGGTGAAATCAAAGTTTAATCGCTTACAGGGACTAAAGTTGACAAACTGCGAAAGTATGCCAATTTGAACTGTAACAGACATTCCGGAACATGACCATAAGTTAAGCATACCATAAATATCCTTTACATAGCTTAGAAATAGGCTTTGAGGTGTTCGATGTGCTAAAATAAACTTTTGGGTCATTCAGGGACTAAAAGTGTCAAAAAGTGCACAAGTTTGCATTTTCGCGCATAACTTACGTTCTGAATACATCCGGACATCTAAAAATTTATGTAAGCATGACTATATTATGCTTTAGTGTTTGGCTTGTCAAAAATCCATTCGTCACGTCATTTGGATCGTTTTTCGCGCTTATGCGCATTCCGTCGTAATTAATCGAACATCGCAACCGTACGGCTAAACGAACCGACATCCGAGATATTTTTGAGCACAATTTAAGTTCCCTATACTTTAACTTCATTTTAGAGCTTTGAAATGGGGTTAACGGGGCTTAAACGTGTCAAAAATGCATCGAAAACCAAGTTTAGGGGCTGCAGGGACCAAAACTGTAAATCTGCCAAAGTTGTTACCTAACGGACCTCAACATTGGCAGCTTTGAGGTCTGTAAAGCAGTCTGCAGACCAGATTCAATGTTTTAATCAGCTGTTTGCAGCTGTTTAATCCTCCTCCACATGTTCCCAATTGTCTAGTCAGTTGATAAGGATGGATTTTAGGCACCATAAGGTCCCGACACTTGTACGGATACGATTAAGGCACGAAATTCGACAAGCGATCTTAACGGTTCAGGTATTCCTATAAATACCCATTCACCCCCATTGCTAAATTTACAAGAACTTTGATTTGAGAAACTCTAAGTTGAAACTATTGTTTCATACCTGAGATTTTTGAATCGAGGTTAGCATTCGGGGACCCTTCGTAAGTATTCTTTCGTTCTTTTCCTTATTTTTACTGCTTTTCGAGTCAGAAAGTCAAACTTTTTTTGACTTTCAGCGTTGACCAGTAATGGTCAATGCGAAGTTCGTTTGAACTTCGCAACGTGAGTGTAATCACGTTGGTCATAGTCCCTTGGGACTATGCCCACTGATTACCACGTTGTCTAGGGTCGTAGGGTAGGCGATCTGATAAATCGCCTATACCTTCGAACTCGACCCATTTGGTCGATCATTAGGATCCGACCAAATACATTAGGTGACCATAGTAGGTAGGGAATAACCTTCCGAGGTTATACCCTATGGTCACATCGTTTGAGTAGTTGTATGATAGGTAGTTTATATGCCTTAGGTAAATTACCAGAATACCCTTTTCATGTATAATTGGTAATTAAGCATATGTAACCTAAACCTTTGTCACATAACTGATTATGTAACATGTTTAGGCATATTCTACTTGTCATAGGACTAGTTAGACGGTCCGAACGCGTTTCACGCGCACGACGCGTTAAAGTAGCATAAGCTACCTTAATGGGTCGCGATGGGTCGAAAGCACTTAGGTTTGGTTTCATTGTAGTATGTAGGCCTTGTTAAACCATATCATATGAGTTCCAATACTCATTTGGTTTACCAAGCCTCATCCTATCCGATCTCCCGATTTAAGTCCGGTTTATTTATATAGTTTTAGATTGCCGACTGATTCCGTGCTCCCTCTAGCTTTGTTTGGTTGTTGTTCAAGACCTCCAAGCATTCTCAGGCGAGTACATTATTCCCCTATTTTACTACTTTCAATTGTTTTGGGGTGACTCATATGTGCTAAATGTTTTCAAGGTTTTAACGATGATATCAAAACGATTTTCGATGTTATAACGATGGTTTCAAAAACGATTAAGACGATTTATACAAAACTAATAACGATTTCAATAAAGTGAACAAACTTGTTGGTTGGGTTACATAACAAATGACATTCATTAGCAATGATCAAGCCGACCAGTATTAGGTTATGGTACCATAGGATCTGACAAATCCCGTTATCTTACTACACCCGTGGTTATGTGTGGGGGTGGTTGGTAGCGACTGAATCTGTAATTGTTAACTTACCCTTTGGTAAGGGTTTGTTAATGCGAAAACGAGAAGCGACGAGGTAAGCGAGTCACGAAGGTTTGAATGTTATTAGCGAGACGACCATTTAAGTAGTTTCACGACCTAAAACGAATTTAACGATTGGGTAAACGATTGGTTTTCACACGATGTTTTAACGATTGGGTAAACGATTGGTTTCAAAGCGATATACGATTGGGCTTTGGTTACATATTACATGATTTACATTGGGCATGAACATTACTTTGGTGGTTTGGTTTGATTAAGTGATTAAGTAACAATGCGTGTGGAATATGATACAAGCATGGTGGATACGCCGCTGGTACTTCCTATATATAAGTATTTGTATGGTATTACATATTGTAGCGTTATTTGAATCATTTCAGTTTGAGACATAGAACATTTTATACAAGTAACATACTTTTCACAAGACATTTATTTACAAACAACTTATCTTATACAAACTCATTTTTACATGGTTATTCATTTAATCATGCATTATTCTCTTATTATACATATCACCTGAACTTATTATTTTTCAAATGATTTACAAAGACAAAGCAAATTACAAGGTTCATGACTAAACATTTTCTTAAACAGAAGTCATGAATCTTATTTTTACAAAACCTATGTACTCGCCAGCATTTCTTTGCTGATCTCGTTTTCACATATGTTTCAGGTATTGTTGAATGATATCGATTGATAAGATGCATGCTCACATAGGACTGGACAAGGCCTTAGTGACTCAATAACAATGATAGACTATGTTTAATTTGTGTATTTAGATTTCCAGACGATGTAATTATTCAATGTTTAATAAAACGAAACACTTTTTGGTATCCATGGTTATGAAACATTAATTCTGTTGCAACACGCCCCGATGTTTCCGCCGCGATTTGTTGTTTTACGCGGTCGGGGTGTGACAGAATAGATGGTATCAGAGCCAATGGTTATAGGGAATTAGGTTATTAGTAATGCTTTGACCTAGTCTATAACCTTTCTAGGACCCTAACGCGAGTTTACTTGCGTTTAGTCATAAAACAATACCGTCACCTATCCTTAGGCGACGACCACAACAAGAACACAATTTTCGAAACCGCTTTGAAAACTAATCATCTGTTCTAGGATGATTGATTACAAGGTTTTGAACCCTCTGTTATATGGTTTTGAACCCCTTTGAATTTTCAAAATCTCGGCAAAGTTTTGGGTTTTAAATAATGTGAACACGTGCAAACTGGAATGGTGAATGCCTGTATTCTGAGTTTTCTGTCTAGGCAAGCACTTCGTATACATCTCATCAGACGCGAGACCAGTTGTGCTTACCTGGGAATTCTTGGGATGAGTGTTCACTTATAGGCGAGCATGTCTTCGCGATACATTATTTTTACCCATTTACTTTGATTAGTTCTGTGTGTCGTTTGTTGCTTTGTAGTAACAAACAAATGACCACTATCCTTGCTTTCATCAGATTTGTTCATCTCATTCTTTTCGTCTAATTCTCTCACTCGTTCATTTCATGTTTCCTCTTTTAGACAATGCCTCCTCGACGCGATGATCGAACCGATGCTCGGACTTTCACTATTGAAGAACTCGCAGCTCTGATCTCTCAGCAGGTGGCTGCTGTGCTCCCCGGGGTTGTAACCCAAGTCCACGAGATATACAACCACGGCAATAATAACAACAACAATAACGCACAGTGTAAATACAAGGATTTTAACCAGGCTAAACCACTCAAGTTTAGTGGTTCTGAAGGAGCGACTGGGCTTCTTCAATGGTTCGAGAGCATTGAGAATACTTTCCGCCACGTGCAGTGTCCTGACAATCGTAGGGTCGAGTTTTCTTCGAGTGTGTTTCAGAAGAGGGCTCTCACATGGTGGAACGGGGTTATGAGGGATCGTGGTGCAGAAGTTGCTCTAGCACAGACGTGGGCTGAACTTAGGGCCCTTATGATGAGGGAATTCTGTCCTCGTCATGAGCAGCGAGCTTTGGAGAAGGAATTTGATGAGTTGAAGCAAGATCGTGGTGAGCACAGGGCGTATACTGATAGGTTTGAGGAGTTGAGTCTGCTTTGCCCGACAATGGTTACCCCACTTGACATAGCTATCGAAAGGTACATCGACGGCCTACCTGACTCGGTACAAGACATCCTTACTGGTAGTAGCCCTGCCACACTCCGTCAGGCGATCGAGTTAGCTGCGACATTGACTGAGTCGCAGATTCGGAAGAATAAGTTACACAGAAAGGGTGACAAGGGTAAGAAGCAGGGGTCTGACAAGGAGGATAGCAAGAAAGGTCAAAACAAGAAGGGTAAGGAAGGTGAGACTTCGAAGAAATCAAAGAAGCGGAAGGGTGCCCAAAATTTTGCTGTTACAGCACAGACTGCTCAGAACTTGCAGAACCCACCGGCACAGCCAGCTGCAAAGAAGGCATATGCTGGTACCGCACCACATTGTGCCCGTTGCAACGGTCATCACGTTGCACAACAAGATTGCAAGAAATGCACAACGTGTGGTAGACTTGGGCATTTGGCCAATATTTGTCGTCTGGGACAAAATCAGGCTGCTCAGGTTCAAGCTCAGGTTCAAGGGAATGCTGCGAGATTCCCACTGGGTTCATGTTTCAATTGCGGAGAGATTGGTCATTTCCGCCACAACTGCCCAAGACTGGTGAATGCAAATGCTAACGCAAACCCGAATGCGAACGTCAACGTCAATGTGAATCCAGCACGTGGACGAGTGTATAACATCAATGAGGCAATCAATGATGAAGAACAAGTAGAATTTTGAAATTCCTCTGGTTGTTATCTTGTAACATTTAAAGACAATGCGGTTGTTATATAAATAAAAATTTGTGGTTTTTATTTTCAACTAATGCAATTGTATGAATGTTTGATCCAACCTTATGATGTCATCACAAAGACAAAACTACTCTTGTGGTTCTGTCATTTTTATGATCACTTGTGATCTCCCTAAAGAACCTCAAACACTTGTTTCTTCTAAATCTAAAGTATCTTATCGTCTTGCACCGTTCGAGATGCAAGAATTATCAAAACAGCTTCAAGAGTTGTCTGATAAAGGATTCATCCGTCCGAACTTTTCACCTTGGGGAAACTCTTGTTCTCCTTGTGAAAAGAAAAATGGATCTTTTCGAATGTATATCGATTAACGTAAGCCTAAGTAAGCTTACCATCAAGAATCGATATCCCCTACCTTAAATCAACGATTTCTCCGATCAACTGCATAGCGTTTCATATTTTCCGAGATCGATTTGCGTTTTGGGTATCATCAACTTTGTATTCTCGAAGAAGATATTCCCAAAACGGTTTTCTGCACGAAGTATGGCCATTAAGAGTTTACAGTCATGCCTTTTTGGTTGACAAATGCTCCAGCCATCTTCAAAGACTTAATAAATAGAGTCTGCAAGCCTTATTTGGATCAGTTCGTCATTGTTATTAATGACATCTTGATCTATTCATATCACGATCCGATCCCGATCAACACCTTCGTTGACATTGGAACCCTTAAAGAAGGAACAAACTTTTCGCTAAATCCTCAAAAAGGAAATTTTGGCTTAAAGGAGTTCAGTTTTTGGGTCATGTAGTCAACAAGCAGGGTATTCATGTGGATCTATCCAAATTGATGCAATTGGGAATTGATTCCTTGTATGCATTAAATACCCGTGTCCAAAGATAACAAATTTAAAGGTCAATTTAAACAATTATGCGACTATACGATTATGCGATTATGTGATATGTGTTTATGTGTTCTCCTCTATGTTTTTGTGTGGTAAACGATTTTCAAATCCTCATAGAATCTTTTATATCTTCATATGAGGATATTCAAAAGGTACTACCTTAAATCCTTATGGGCTTCTACGTGGTAGTTAAGACCCTTGGGCTATATAGTACCATTCCATGATTCGATGATAGACCCTTGAGTGGTCTAGTCAAAAAGATTGATTCAAGACCTGGTTAAGAATGGCATGTGATGATACAGCTGAAAGGACCCTATGGTGGTCCAATCACACTCATCACAGGTTTGTTCATTTGGTTTTACCCTACACATTATAAAATAGACTGTGTGAACTATGCAATGAATTGTCTAATTTATGGACGCGTACATAATTATGAAATTTAGTGCACAGAAACCCAGTAAGGTTTACTATGTGTAAGAACCGATAGTGACAACAATAACAAAATGAGAACGATGTAATGGAGGTATGGTGGACGCACTAATGACGCTTCATATACTTGTATATAAGTATCCCTCTTACATTGCAAACATGATGTTACTAAAGTTACTAAAAGTTCAGAACCCTAACCAATGTTGTTTGATCTTTTCAACTTCATATTTTCAAGCTCTCACAAGTTTCCTCTAAATAAATTTCGGGACGAAATTTCCTAAAGTAGGGGAGACTGTAACACCTGTGCCTCCACGGCCATCAAACAAATACCAAACCAATGAAATATTATATTTCATGCTTGGGATTTGTAAAAATATGTGTATCAATTGCACATATCAATTCTCGTTCAATTTCAAGCTTTAAATCGCTTCCTGGAGGGTTATACGCGCTCTGATGAGTAGATATAACCAGTTTAATCCAACGAACACTCCAGAATAGTGAAATAGGCTTAACATACCTTAAATAACCTTTAGATAACTTAGAAATAAGTTTTGGAAGGTTTGGTGTGGTGAAATCAAAGTTTAATCGCTTACAGGGACTAAAGTTGACAAACTGTGAAAGTATGCCAATTTGAACTGTAACAGACATTCCGGAACATGACCATAAGTTAAACATACCATAAATATCCTTTACATAGCTTAGAAATAGGCTTTGAGGTGTTCGGTGTGCTAAAATAAACTTTTGGGTCATTCAGGGACTAAAAGTGTCAAAAAGTGCACAAGTTTGCATTTTCGCGCATAACTTACGTTCTGAATACATCCGGACATCTAAAAATTTATGTAAGCATGACTATATTATGCTTTAGTGTTTGGCTTGTCAAAAATCCATTCGTCACGTCATTTGGATCGTTTTTCGCGCTTATGCGCATTCCGTCGTAATTAACCGAACATCGCAACCGTACGGCTAAACGAACCGACATCCGAGATATTTTTTAGCACAATTTAAGTTCCCTATACTTTAACTTCATTTTAGAGCTTTGAAATGGGGTTAACGGGGCTTAAACGTGTCAAAAATGCATCGAAAACCAAGTTTAGGGGCTGTAGGGACCAAAACTGTAAATCTGCCAAAGTTGTTACCTTACGGACCTCAACATTGGCAGCTTTGAGGTCCGTAAAGCAGACTGCAGACCAGATTCAATGTTTTAATCAGCTGTTTAATCCTCCTCCACATGTTCCCAATTGTCTAGTCAGTTGATAAGGATGGATTTTAGGCACCATAAGGTCCCAACACTTGTACGGATATGATTAAGGCACGAAATTCGACAGGCGATCTTAACGGTTCGGGTATTCCTATAAATACCCATTCACCCCCATTGCTAAATTTACAAGAACTTTGATTTGAGAAACTCTAAGTTGAAACTATTGTTTCATACCTGAGATTTTTGAATCGAGGTTAGCATTCGGGGACCCTTCGTAAGTATTCTTTCGTTCTTTTCCTTATTTTTACTGCTTTTCGAGTCAGAAAGTCAAACTTTGTTTGACTTTCAGCGTTGACCAGTAATGGTCAATGCGAAGTTCGTTTGAACTTCGCAACGTGAGTGTAATCACGTTGGTCATAGTCCCTTGGGACTATGCCCACTGATTACCACGTTGTCTAGGGTCGTAGGGTAGGCGATCTGATAAATCGCCTATACCTTCGAACTCGACCCATTTGGTCGATCATTAGGATCCGACCAAATACATTAGGTGACCATAGTAGGTAGGGAATAACCTTCCGAGGTTATACCCTATGGTCACATCGTTTGAGTAGTTGTATGATAGGTAGTTTATATGCCTTAGGTAAATTACCAGAATACCCTTTTCATGTATAATTGGTAATTAAGCATATGTAACCTAAACCTTTGTCACATAACTGATTATGTAACATGTTTAGGCATATTCTACTTGTCATAGGACTAGTTAGACGGTCCGAACGCGTTTCACGCGCACGACGCGTTAAAGTAGCATAAGCTACCTTAATGGGTCGCGATGGGTCGAAAGCACTTAGGTTTGGTTTCATTGTAGTATGTAGGCCTTGTTAAACCATATCATATGAGTTCCAATACTCATTTGGTTTACCAAGCCTCATCCTATCCGATCTCCCGATTTAAGTCCGGTTTATTTATATAGTTTTAGATTGCCGACTGATTCCGTGCTCCCTCTAGCTTTGTTTGGTTGTTGTTCAAGACCTCCAAGCATTCTCAGGCGAGTACATTATTCCCCTATTTTACTACTTTCAATTGTTTTGGGGTGACTCATATGTGCTAAATGTTTTCAAGGTTTTAGCGATGATATCAAAACGATTTTCGATGTTATAACGATGGTTTCAAAAACGATTAAGACGATTTATACGAAACTAATAACGATTTCAATAAAGTGAACAAACTTGTTGGTTGGGTTACATAACAAATGACATTCATTAGCAATGATCAAGCCGACCAGTATTAGGTTATGGTACCATATGATCTGACAAATCCCGTTATCTTACTACACCCGTGGTTATGTGTGGGGGTGGTTGGTAGCGACTGAATCTGTAATTGTTAACTTACCCTTTGGTAAGGGTTTGTTAATGCGAAAACGAGAAGCGACGAGGTAAGCGAGTCACGAAGGTTTGAATGTTATTAGCGAGACGACCATTTAAGTAGTTTCACGACCTAAAACGAATTTAACGATTGGGTAAACGATTGGTTTTCACACGATGTTTTAACGATTGGGTAAACGATTGGTTTCAAAGCGATATACGATTGGGCTTTGGTTACATATTACATGATTTACATTGGGCATGAACATTACTTTGGTGGTTTGGTTTGATTAAGTGATTAAGTAACAATGCGTGTGGAATATGATACAAGCATGGTGGATACGCCGCTGGTACTTCCAATATATAAGTATTTGTATGGTATTACATATTGTAGCGTTATTTGAATCATTTCAGTTTGAGACATAGAACATTTTATACAAGTAACATACTTTTAACAAGACATTTATTTACAAACAACTTATCTTATACAAACTCATTTTTACATGGTTATTCATTTAATCTTGCATTATTCTCTTATTATACATATCACCTGAACTTATTATTTTTCAAATGATTTACAAAGACAAAGCAAATTACAAGGTTCATGACTAAACATTTTCTTAAACAGAAGTCATGAATCTTATTTTTACAAAACCTATGTACTCGCCAGCATTTCTTTGCTGACCTCGTTTTCACATATGTTTCAGGTATTGTTGAATGATATCGATTGATAAGATGCATGCTCACATAGGACTGGACAAGGCCTTAGTGACTCAATAACAATGATAGACTATGTTTAATTTGTGTATTTAGATTTCCAGACGATGTAATTATTCAATGTTTAATAAAACGAAACACTTTTTGGTATCCATGGTTATGAAACATTAATTCTGTTGCAACACGCCCCGATGTTTCCGCCGCGATTTGTTGTTTTACGCGGTCGGGGTGTGACAGAATAGATGGTATCAGAGCCAATGGTTATAGGGAATTAGGTTATTAGTAATGCTTTGACCTAGTCTATAACCTTTCTAGGACCCTAACGCGAGTTTACTTGCGTTTAGTCATAAAACAATACCGTCACCTATCCTTAGGCGACGACCACAACAAGAACACAATTTTCGAAACCGCTTTGAAAACTAATCATCTGTTCTAGGATGATTGATTACAAGGTTTTGAACCCTCTGTTATATGGTTTTGAACCCCTTTGAATTTTCAAAATCTCGGCAAAGTTTTGGGTTTTAAATAATGTGAACACGTGCAAACTGGAAGGGTGAATGCCTGTATTCTGAGTTTTCTGTCTAGGCAAGCACTTCGTATACATCTCATCAGACGCGAGACCAGTTGTGCTTACCTGGGAATTCTTGGGATGAGTGTTCCCTTATAGGCGAGCATGTCTTCGCGATACATTATTTTTACCCATTTACTTTGATTAGTTTTGTGTGTCGTTTGTTGCTTTGTAGTAACAAACAAATGACCACTATCCTTGCTTTCATCAGATTTGTTCATCTCATTCTTTTCGTCTAATTCTCTCACTCGTTCATTTCATGTTTCCTCTTTTAGACAATGCCTCCTTGACGCGATGATCGAACCGATGCTCGGACTTTCACTATTGAAGAACTCGCAGCTCTGATCTCTCAGCAGGTGGCTGCTGTGCTCCCCGGGGTTGTAACCCAAGTCCACGAGATATACAACCACGGCAATAATAACAACAACAATAACGCACAGTGTAAATACAAGGATTTTAACCAGGCTAAACCACTCAAGTTTAGTGGTTCTGAAGGAGCGACTGGGCTTCTTCAATGGTTCGAGAGCATTGAGAATACTTTCCGCCACGTGCAGTGTCCTGACAATCGTAGGGTCGAGTTTTCTTCGAGTGTGTTTCAGAAGAGGGCTCTCACATGGTGGAACGGGGTTATGAGGGATCGTGGTGCAGAAGTTGCTCTAGCACAGACGTGGGCTGAACTTAGGGCCCTTATGATGAGGGAATTCTGTCCTCGTCATGAGCAGCGAGCTTTGGAGAAGGAATTTGATGAGTTGAAGCAAGATAGTGGTGAGCACAGGGCGTATACTGATAGGTTTGAGGAGTTGAGTCTGCTTTGCCCGACAATGGTTACCCCACTTGACATAGCTATCGAAAGGTACATCGACGGCCTACCTGACTCGGTACAAGACATCCTTACTGGTAGTAGCCCTGCCACACTCCGTCAGGCGATCGAGTTAGCTGCGACATTGACTGAGTCGCAGATTCGGAAGAATAAGTTACACAGAAAGGGTGACAAGGGTAAGAAGCAGGGGTCTGACAAGGAGGATAGCAAGAAAGGTCAAAACAAGAAGGGTAAGGAAAGTGAGACTTCGAAGAAATCAAAGAAGCGGAAGGGTGCCCAAAATTTTGCTGTTACAGCACAGACTGCTCAGAACTTGCAGAACCCACCGGCACAGCCAGCTGCAAAGAAGGCATATGCTGGTACCGCACCACATTGTTCCCGTTGCAACGGTCATCACGTTGCACAACAAGATTGCAAGAAATGCACAACGTGTGGTAGACTTGGGCATTTGGCCAATATTTGTCGTCTGGGACAAAATCAGGCTGCTCAGGTTCAAGCTCAGGTTCAAGGGAATGCTGCGAGATTCCCACTGGGTTCATGTTTCAATTGCGGAGAGATTGGTCATTTCCGCCACAACTGCCCAAGACTGGTGAATGCAAATGCTAACGCAAACCCGAATGCGAACGTCAACGTCAATGTGAATCCAGCACGTGGACGAGTGTATAACATCAATGAGGCAATCAATGATGAAGAACAAGTAGAATTTTGAAATTCCTCTGGTTGTTATCTTGTAACATTTAAAGACAATGCGGTTGTTATATAAATAAAAATTTGTGGGTTTTATTTTCAACTAATGCAATTGTATGAATGTTTGATCCAACCTTATGATGTCATCACAAAGACAAAACTACTCTTGTGGTTCTATCATTTTTATGATCACTTGTGATCTCCCTAAAGAACCTCAAACACTTGTTTCTTCTAAATCTAAAGTATCTTATCGTCTTGCACCGTTCGAGATGCAAGAATTATCAAAACAGCTTCAAGAGTTGTCTGATAAAGGATTCATCCGTCCGAACTTTTCACCTTGGGGAAAATCTTGTTCTCCTTGTGAAAAGAAAAATGGATCTTTTCGAATGTATATCGATTAACGTAAGCCTAAGTAAGCTTACCATCAAGAATCGATATCCCCTACCTTAAATCAACGATTTCTCCGATCAACTGCATAGCGTTTCATATTTTCCGAGATCGATTTGCGTTTTGGGTATCATCAACTTTGTATTCTCGAAGAAGATATTCCTAAAACGGTTTTCTGCACGAAGTATGGCCATTAAGAGTTTACAGTCATGCGTTTTTGGTTGACAAATGCTCCAGCCATCTTCAAAGACTTAATAAATAGAGTCTGCAAGCCTTATTTGGATCAGTTCGTCATTGTTATTAATGACATCTTGATCTATTCATATCACGATCCGATCCCGATCAACACCTTCGTTGACATTGGAACCCTTAAAGAAGGAACAAACTTTTCGCTAAATCCTCAAAAAGGAAATTTTGGCTTAAAGGAGTTCAGTTTTTGGGTCATGTAGTCAACAAGCAGGGTATTCATGTGGATCCATCCAAATTGATGCAATTGAGAATTGATTCCTTGTATGCATTAAATACCCGTGTCCAAAGATAACAAATTTAAAGGTCAATTTAAACAATTATGCGAGTATACGATTATGCGATTATGTGATATGTGTTTATGTGTTCTCCTCTATGTTTTTGTGTGGTAAACGATTTTCAAATCCTCATAGAATCTTTTATATCTTCATATGAGGATATTCAAAAGGTACTACCTTAAATCCTTATGGGCTTCTACGTGGTAGTTAAGACCCTAGGGCTATATAGTACCATTCCATGATTCGATGATAGACCCTTGAGTGGTCTAGTCAAAAAGATTGATTCAAGACCTGGTTAAGAATGGCATGTGATGATACAGCTGAAAGGACCCTATGGTGGTCCAATCACACTCATCACAGGTTTGTTCATTTGGTTTTACCCTACACATTATAAAATAGACTGTGTGAACTATGCAAGGAATTGTCTAATTTATGGACGCGTACATAATTATGAAATTTAGTGCACAGAAACCCAGTAAGGTTTACTATGTGTAAGAACCGATAGTGACAACAATAACAAAATGAGAACGATGTAATGGAGCTTTGAAATGGGGTTAACGGGGCTTAAACGTGTCAAAAATGCATCGAAAACCAAGTTTAGGGGCTGCAGGGACCAAAACTGTAAATCTGCCAAAGTTGTTACCTTACGGACCTCAACATTGGCAGCTTTGAGGTCCGTAAAGCAGTCTGCAGACCAGATTCAATGTTTTAATCAGCTGTTTGCAGCTGTTTAATCCTCCTCCACATGTTCCCAATTGTCTAGTCAGTTGATAAGGATGGATTTTAGGCACCATAAGGTCCCGACACTTGTACGGATACGATTAAGGCACGAAATTCGACAAGCGATCTTAACGGTTCGGGTATTCCTATAAATACCCATTCACCCCCATTGCTAAATTTACAAGAACTTTGATTTGAGAAACTCTAAGTTGAAACTATTGTTTCATACCAGAGATTTTTGAATCGAGGTTAGCATTCGGGGACCCTTCGTAAGTATTCTTTCGTTCTTTTCCTTATTTTTACTGCTTTTCGAGTCAGAAAGTCAAACTTTGTTTGACTTTCAGCGTTGACCAGTAATGGTCAATGCGAAGTTCGTTTGAACTTCGCAACGTGAGTGTAATCACGTTGGTCATAGTCCCTTGGGACTATGCCCACTGATTACCACGTTGTCTAGGGTCGTAGGGTAGGCGATCTGATAAATCGCCTATACCTTCGAACTCGACCCATTTGGTCGATCATTAGGATCCGACCAAATACATTAGGTGACCATAGTAGGTAGGGAATAACCTTCCGAGGTTATACCCTATGGTCACATCGTTTGAGTAGTTGTATGATAGGTAGTTTATATGCCTTAGGTAAATTACCAGAATACCCTTTTCATGTATAATTGGTAATTAAGCATATGTAACCTAAACCTTTGTCACATAACTGATTATGTAACATGTTTAGGCATATTCTACTTGTCATAGGACTAGTTAGACGGTCCGAACGCGTTTCACGCGCACGACGCGTTAAAGTAGCATAAGCTACCTTAATGGGTCGCGATGGGTCGAAAGCACTTAGGTTTGGTTTCATTGTAGTATGTAGGCCTTGTTAAACCATATCATATGAGTTCCAATACTCATTTGGTTTACCAAGCCTCATCCTATCCGATCTCCCGATTTAAGTCCGGTTTATTTATATAGTTTTAGATTGCCGACTGATTCCGTGCTCCCTCTAGCTTTGTTTGGTTGTTGTTCAAGACCTCCAAGCATTCTCAGGCGAGTACATTATTCCCCTATTTTACTACTTTCAATTGTTTTGGGGTGACTCATATGTGCTAAATGTTTTCAAGGTTTTAACGATGATATCAAAATGATTTTCGATGTTATAACGATGGTTTCAAAAACGATTAAGACGATTTATACAAAACTAATAACGATTTCAATAAAGTGAACAAACTTGTTGGTTGGGTTACATAACAAATGACATTCATTAGCAATGATCAAGCCGACCAGTATTAGGTTATGGTACCATAGGATCTGACAAATCCCGTTATCTTACTACACCCGTGGTTATGTGTGGGGGTGGTTGGTAGCGACTGAATCTGTAATTGTTAACTTACCCTTTGGTAAGGGTTTGTTAATGCGAAAACGAGAAGCGACGAGGTAAGCGAGTCACGAAGGTTTGAATGTTATTAGCGAGACGACCATTTAAGTAGTTTCACGACCTAAAACGAATTTAACGATTGGGTAAACGATTGGTTTTCACACGATGTTTTAACGATTGGGTAAACGATTGGTTTCAAAGCGATATACGATTGGGCTTTGGTTACATATTACATGATTTACATTGGGCATGAACATTACTTTGGTGGTTTGGTTTGATTAAGTGATTAAGTAACAATGCGTGTGGAATATGATACAAGCATGGTGGATACGCCGCTGGTACTTCCTATATATAAGTATTTGTATGGTATTACATATTGTAGCGTTATTTGAATCATTTCAGTTTGAGACATAGAACATTTTATACAAGTAACATACTTTTCACAAGACATTTATTTACAAACAACTTATCTTATACAAACTCATTTTTACATGGTTATTCATTTAATCATGCATTATTCTCTTATTATACATATCACCTGAACTTATTATTTTTCAAATGATTTACAAAGACAAAGCAAATTACAAGGTTCATGACTAAACATTTTCTTAAACAGAAGTCATGAATCTTATTTTTACAAAACCTATGTACTCGCCAGCATTTCTTTGCTGACCTCGTTTTCACATATGTTTCAGGTATTGTTGAATGATATCGATTGATAAGATGCATGCTCACATAGGACTGGACAAGGCCTTAGTGACTCAATAACAATGATAGACTATGTTTAATTTGTGTATTTAGATTTCCAGACGATGTAATTATTCAATGTTTAATAAAACGAAACACTTTTTGGTATCCATGGTTATGAAACATTAATTCTGTTGCAACACGCCCCGATGTTTCCGCCGCGATTTGTTGTTTTACGCGGTCGGGGTGTGACAGAATAGATGGTATCAGAGCCAATGGTTATAGGGAATTAGGTTATTAGTAATGCTTTGACATAGTCTATAACCTTTCTAGGACCCTAACGCGAGTTTACTTGCGTTTAGTCATAAAACAATACCGTCACCTATCCTTAGGCGACGACCACAACAAGAACACAATTTTCGAAACCGCTTTGAAAACTAATCATCTGTTCTAGGATGATTGACTACAAGGTTTTGAACCCTCTGTTATATGGTTTTGAACCCCTTTGAATTTTCAAAATCTCGACAAAGTTTTGGGTTTTAAATAATGTGAACACGTGCAAACTGGAAGGGTGAATGCCTGTATTCTGAGTTTTCTGTCTAGGCAAGCACTTCGTATACATCTCATCAGACGCGAGACCAGTTGTGCTTACCTGGGAATTCTTGGGATGAGTGTTCACTTATAGGCGAGCATGTCTTCGCGATACATTATTTTTACCCATTTACTTTGATTAGTTCTGTGTGTCGTTTGTTGCTTTGTAGTAACAAACAAATGACCACTATCCTTGCTTTCATCAGATTTGTTCATCTCATTCTTTTCGTCTAATTCTCTCACTCGTTCATTTCATGTTTCCTCTTTTAGACAATGCCTCCTCGACGCGATGATCGAACCGATGCTCGGACTTTCACTATTGAAGAACTCGCAGCTCTGATCTCTCAGCAGGTGGCTGTTGTGCTCCCCGGGGTTGTAACCCAAGTCCACGAGATATACAACCACGGCAATAATAACAACAACAATAACGCACAGTGTAAATACAAGGATTTTAACCAGGCTAAACCACTCAAGTTTAGTGGTTCTGAAGGAGCGACTGGGCTTCTTCAATGGTTCGAGAGCATTGAGAATACTTTCCGCCACGTGCAGTGTCCTGACAATCGCAGGGTCGAGTTTTCTTCGAGTGTGTTTCAGAAGAGGGCTCTCACATGGTGGAACGGGGTTATGAGGGATCGTGGTGCAGAAGTTGCTCTAGCACAGACGTGGGCTGAACTTAGGGCCCTTATGATGAGGGAATTCTGTCCTCGTCATGAGCAGCGAGCTTTGGAGAAGGAATTTGATGAGTTGAAGCAAGATAGTGGTGAGCACAGGGCGTATACTGATAGGTTTGAGGAGTTGAGTCTGCTTTGCCCGACAATGGTTACCCCACTTGACATAGCTATCGAAAGTTACATCGACGGCCTACCTGACTCGGTACAAGACATCCTTACTGGTAGTAGCCCTGCCACACTCCGTCAGGCGATCGAGTTAGCTGCGACATTGACTGAGTCGCAGATTCGGAAGAATAAGTTACACAGAAAGGGTGACAAGGGTAAGAAGCAGGGGTCTGACAAGGAGGATAGCAAGAAAGGTCAAAACAAGAAGGGTAAGGAAGGTGAGACTTCGAAGAAATCAAAGAAGCGGAAGGGTGCCCAAAATTTTGCTGTTACAGCACAGACTGCTCAGAACTTGCAGAACCCACCGGCACAGCCAGCTGCAAAGAAGGCATATGCTGGTACCGCACCACATTGTGCCCGTTGCAACGGTCATCACGTTGCACAACAAGATTGCAAGAAATGCACAACGTGTGGTAGACTTGGGCATTTGGCCAATATTTGTCGTCTGGGACAAAATCAGGCTGCTCAGGTTCAAGCTCAGGTTCAAGGGAATGCTGCGAGATTCCCACTGGGTTCATGTTTCAATTGCGGAGAGATTGGTCATTTCCGCCACAACTGCCCAAGACTGGTGAATGCAAATGCTAACGCAAACCCGAATGCGAATGTCAACGTCAATGTGAATCCAGCACGTGGACGAGTGTATAACATCAATGAGGCAATCAATGATGAAGAACAAGTAGAATTTTGAAATTCCTCTGGTTGTTATCTTGTAACATTTAAAGACAATGCGGTTGTTATATAAATAAAAATTTGTGGTTTTTATTTTCAACTAATGCAATTGTATGAATGTTTGATCCAACCTTATGATGTCATCACAAAGACAAAACTACTCTTGTGGTTCTGTCATTTTTATGATCACTTGTGATCTCCCTAAAGAACCTCAAACACTTGTTTCTTCTAAATCTAAAGTATCTTATCATCTTGCACCGTTCGAGATGCAAGAATTATCAAAACAGCTTCAAGAGTTGTCTGATAAAGGATTCATCCGTCCGAACTTTTCACCTTGGGGAAACTCTTGTTCTCCTTGTGAAAAGAAAAATGGATCTTTTCGAATGTATATCGATTAACGTAAGCCTAAGTAAGCTTACCATCAAGAATCGATATCCCCTACCTTAAATCAACGATTTCTCCGATCAACTGCATAGCGTTTCATATTTTCCGAGATCGATTTGCGTTTTGGGTATCATCAACTTTGTATTCTCGAAGAAGATATTCCCAAAACGGTTTTCTGCACGAAGTATGGCCATTAAGAGTTTACAGTCATGCCTTTTTGGTTGACAAATGCTCCAGCCATCTTCAAAGACTTAATAAATAGAGTCTGCAAGCCTTATTTGGATCAGTTCATCATTGTTATTAATGACATCTTGATCTATTCATATCACGATCCGATCCCGATCAACACCTTCGTTGACATTGGAACCCTTAAAGAAGGAACAAACTTTTCGCTAAATCCTCAAAAAGGAAATTTTGGCTTAAAGGAGTTCAGTTTTTGGGTCATGTAGTCAACAAGCAGGGTATTCATGTGGATCCATCCAAATTGATGCAATTGAGAATTGATTCCTTGTATGCATTAAATACCCGTGTCCAAAGATAACAAATTTAAAGGTCAATTTAAACAATTATGCGAGTATACGATTATGCGATTATGTGATATGTGTTTATGTGTTCTCCTCTATGTTTTTGTGTGGTAAACGATTTTCAAATCCTCATAGAATCTTTTATATCTTCATATGAGGATATTCAAAAGGTACTACCTTAAATCCTTATGGGCTTCTACGTGGTAGTTAAGACCCTTGGGCTATATAGTACCATTCCATGATTCGATGATAGACCCTTGAGTGGTCTAGTCAAAAAGATTGATTCAAGACCTGGTTAAGAATGGCATGTGATGATACAGCTGAAAGGACCCTATGGTGGTCCAGTCACACTCATCACAGGTTTGTTCATTTGGTTTTACCCTACACATTATAAAATAGACTGTGTGAACTATGCAAGGAATTGTCTAATTTATGGACGCGTACATAATTATGAAATTTAGTGCACAGAAACCCAGTAAGGTTTACTATGTGTAAGAACCGATAGTGACAACAATAACAAAATGAGAACGATGTAATGGAGGTATGGTGGACGCACCAATGACGCTTTATATACTTGTATATAAGTATCCCTCTTACATTGCAAACATGATGTTACTAAAGTTACTAAAAGTTCAGAACCCTAACCAATGTTGTTTGATCTTTTCAACTTCATATTTTCAAGCTCTCACAAGTTTCCTCTAAATAAATTTCGGGACGAAATTTCCTAAAGTAGGGGAGACTGTAACACCTGTGCCTCCACGGCCATCAAACAAATACCAAACCAATGAAATATTATATTTCATGCTTGGGATTTGTAAAAATATGTGTATCAATTGCACATATCAATTCTCGTTCAATTTCAAGCTTTAAATCGCTTCCTGGAGGGTTATACGCGCTCTGATGAGTAGATATAACCAGTTTAATCCAACGAACACTCCGGAATAGTGAAATAGGCTTAACATACCTTAAATAACCTTTACATAACTTAGAAATAAGTTTTGGAAGGTTTGGTGTGGTGAAATCAAAGTTTAATCGCTTACAGGGACTAAAGTTGACAAACTGTGAAAGTATGCCAATTTGAACTGTAACAGACAATCCAGAACATGACCATAAGTTAAACATACCATAAATATCCTTTACATAGCTTAGAAATAGGCTTTGAGGTGTTCGGTGTGCTAAAATAAACTTTTGGGTCATTCAGGGACTAAAAGTGTCAAAAATTGCACAAGTTTGCATTTTCGCGCATAACTTACGTTCTGAATACATCCGGACATCTAAAAATTTATGTAAGCATGACTATATTATGCTTTAGTGTTTGGCTTGTCAAAAATCCATTCGTCACGTCATTTGGATCGTTTTTCGCGCTTATGCGCATTCCGTCGTAATTAACCGAACATCGCAACCGTACGGCTAAACGAACCGACATCTGAGATATTTTTTAGCACAATTTAAGTTCCCTATACTTTAAATTCATTTTAGAGCTTTGAAATGGGGTTAACGGGGCTTAAACGTGTCAAAAATGCATCGAAAACCAAGTTTAGGGGCTGCAGGGACCAAAACTGTAAATCTGCCAAAGTTGTTACCTTACGGACCTCAACATTGGCAGCTTTGAGGTCCGTAAAGCAGACTGAAGACCAGATTCAATGTTTTAATCAGCTGTTTGCAGCTGTTTAATCCTCCTCCACATGTTCCCAATTGTCTAGTCAGTTGATAAGGATGGATTTTAGGCACCATAAGGTCCCGACACTTGTACGGATACGATTAAGGCACGAAATTCGACAAGCGATCTTAACGGTTCGGGTATTCCTATAAATACCCATTCACCCCCATTGCTAAATTTACAAGAACTTTGATTTGAGAAACTCTAAGTTGAAACTATTGTTTCATACCTGAGATTTTTGAATCGAGGTTAGCATTCGGGGACCCTTCGTAAGTATTCTTTCGTTCTTTTCCTTATTTTTACTGATTTTCAAGTCAGAAAGTCAAACTTTGTTTGACTTTCAGCGTTGACCAGTAATGGTCAATGCGAAGTTCGTTTGAACTTCGCAACGTGAGTGTAATCACATTGGTCATAGTCCCTTGGGACTACGCCCACTGATTACCACGTTGTCTAGGGTCGTAGGGTAGGCGATCTGATAAATCGCCTATACCTTCGAACTCGACCCATTTGGTCGATCATTAGGATCAGACCAAATACATTAGGTGACCATAGTAGGTAGGGAATAACCTTCCGAGGTTATACCCTATGGTCACATCGTTTGAGTAGTTGTATGATAGGTAGTTTATTTGCCTTAGGTAAATTACCAGAATACCCTTTTCATGTATAATTGGTAATTAAGCATATGTAACCTAAACCTTTGTCACATAACTGATTATGTAACATGTTTAGGCATATTCTACTTGTCATAGGACTAGTTAGACGGTCCGAACGCGTTTCACGCGCACGACGCGTTAAAGTAGCATAAGCTACCTTAATGGGTCGCAATGGGTCGAAAGCACTTAGGTTTGGTTTCATTGTAGTATGTAGGCCTTGTTAAACCATATCATATGAGTTCCAATACTAATTTGGTTTACCAAGCCTCATCCTATCCGATCTCCCGATTTAAGTCCGGTTTATTTATATAGTTTTAGATTGCCGACTGATTCCGTGCTCCCTCTAGCTTTGTTTGGTTGTTGTTCAAGACCTCCAAGCATTCTCAGGCGAGTACATTATTCCCCTATTTTACTACTTTCAATTGTTTTGGGGTGACTCATATGTGCTAAATGTTTTCAAGGTTTTAACGATGATATCAAAACGATTTTCGATGTTATAACGATGGTTTCAAAAACGATTAAGACGATTTATACAAAACTAATAACGATTTCAATAAAGTGAACAAACTTGTTGGTTGGGTTACATAACAAATGACATTCATTAGCAATGATCAAGCCGACCAGTATTAGGTTATGGTACCATAGGATCTGACAAATCCCGTTATCTTACTACACCCGTGGTTATGTGTGGGGGTGGTTGGTAGCGACTGAATCTGTAATTGTTAACTTACCCTTTGGTAAGGGTTTGTTAATGCGAAAACGAGAAGCGACGAGGTAAGCGAGTCACGAAGGTTTGAATGTTATTAGCGAGACGACCATTTAAGTAGTTTCACGACCTAAAACGAATTTAACGATTGGGTAAACGATTGGTTTTCACACGATGTTTTAACGATTGGGTAAACGATTGGTTTCAAAGCGATATACGATTGGGCTTTGGTTACATATTACATGATTTACATTGGGCATGAACATTACTTTGGTGGTTTGGTTTGATTAAGTGATTAAGTAACAATGCGTGTGGAATATGATACAAGCATAGTGGATACGCCGCTGGTACTTCCTATATATAAGTATTTGTATGGTATTACATATTGTAGCGTTATTTGAATCATTTCAGTTTGAGACATAGAACATTTTATACAAGTAACATACTTTTCACAAGACATTTATTTACAAACAACTTATCTTATACAAACTCATTTTTACATGGTTATTCATTTAATCATGCATTATTCTCTTATTATACATATCACCTGAACTTATTATTTTTCAAATGATTTACAAAGACAAAGCAAATTACAAGGTTCATGACTAAACATTTTCTTAAACAGAAGTCATGAATCTTATTTTTACAAAACCTATGTACTCGCCAGCATTTCTTTGCTGACCTCGTTTTCACATATGTTTCAGGTATTGTTGAATGATATCGATTGATAAGATGCATGCTCACATAGGACTGGACAAGGCCTTAGTGACTCAATAACAATGATAGACTATGTTTAATTTGTGTATTTAGATTTCCAGACGATGTAATTATTCAATGTTTAATAAAACGAAACACTTTTTGGTATCCATGGTTATGAAACATTAATTCTGTTGCAACACGCCCCGATGTTTCCGCCGCGATTTGTTGTTTTACGCGGTCGGGGTGTGACAGAATAGATGGTATCAGAGCCAATGGTTATAGGGAATTAGGTTATTAGTAATGCTTTGACATAGTCTATAACCTTTCTAGGACCCTAACGCGAGTTTACTTGCGTTTAGTCATAAAACAATACCGTCACCTATCCTTAGGCGACGACCACAACAAGAACACAATTTTCGAAACCGCTTTGAAAACTAATCATCTGTTCTAGGATGATTGATTACAAGGTTTTGAACCCTCTGTTATATGGTTTTGAACCCCTTTGAATTTTCAAAATCTCGACAAAGTTTTGGGTTTTAAATAATGTGAACACGTGCAAACTGGAAGGGTGAATGCCTGTATTCTGAGTTTTCTGTCTAGGCAAGCACTTCGTATACATCTCATCAGACGCGAGACCAGTTGTGCTTACCTGGGAATTCTTGGGATGAGTGTTCACTTATAGGCGAGCATGTCTTCGCGATACATTATTTTTACCCATTTACTTTGATTAGTTCTGTGTGTCGTTTGTTGCTTTGTAGTAACAAACAAATGACCACTAT
The DNA here is from genome assembly GCA_030545235.1 of Helianthus tuberosus. Lineage (NCBI taxonomy): Eukaryota > Viridiplantae > Streptophyta > Magnoliopsida > Asterales > Asteraceae > Helianthus > Helianthus tuberosus. Next base: position 16,720,760 of record CM060433.1, read on the forward strand.
CCTTGCTTTCATCAGATTTGTTCATCTCATTCTTTTCGTCTAATTCTCTCACTCGTTCATTTCATGTTTCCTCTTTTAGACAATGCCTCCTCGACGCGATGATCGAACCGATGCTCGGACTTTCACTATTGAAGAACTCGCAGCTCTGATCTCTCAGCAGGTGGCTGTTGTGCTCCCCGGGGTTGTAACCCAAGTCCACGAGATATACAACCACGGCAATAATAACAACAACAATAACGCACGGTGTAAATACAAGGATTTTAACCAGGCTAAACCACTCAAGTTTAGTGGTTCTGAAGGAGCGACTGGGCTTCTTCAATGGTTCGAGAGCATTGAGAATACTTTCCGCCACGTGCAGTGTCCTGACAATCGCAGGGTCGAGTTTTCTTCGAGTGTGTTTCAGAAGAGGGCTCTCACATGGTGGAACGGGGTTATGAGGGATCGTGGTGCAGAAGTTGCTCTAGCACAGACGTGGGCTGAACTTAGGGCCCTTATGATGAGGGAATTCTGTCCTCGTCATGAGCAGCGAGCTTTGGAGAAGGAATTTGATGAGTTGAAGCAAGATAGTGGTGAGCACAGGGCGTATACTGATAGGTTTGAGGAGTTGAGTCTGCTTTGCCCGACAATGGTTACCCCACTTGACATAGCTATCGAAAGGTACATCGACGGCCTACCTGACTCGGTACAAGACATCCTTACTGGTAGTAGCCCTGCCACACTCCGTCAGGCGATCGAGTTAGCTGCGACATTGACTGAGTCGCAGATTCGGAAGAATAAGTTACACAGAAAGGGTGACAAGGGTAAGAAGCAGGGGTCTGACAAGGAGGATAGCAAGAAAGGTCAAAACAAGAAGGGTAAGGAAGGTGAGACTTCGAAGAAATCAAAGAAGCGGAAGGGTGCCCAAAATTTTGCGTGTGGGTAAACGATTGGTTTCAAAGCGATATACGATTGGGCTTTGGTTACATATTACATGATTTACATTGGGCATGAACATTACTTTGGTGGTTTGGTTTGATTAAGTGATTAAGTAACAATGCGTGTGGAATATGATACAAGCATAGTGGATACGCCGCTGGTACTTCCAATATATAAGTATTTGTATGGTATTACATATTGTAGCGTTATTTGAATCATTTCAGTTTGAGACATAGAACATTTTATACAAGTAACATACTTTTAACAAGACATTTATTTACAAATAACTTATCTTATACAAACTCATTTTTACATGGTTATTCATTTAATCATGCATTATTCTCTTATTATACATATCACCTGAACTTATTATTTTTCAAATGATTTACAAAGCAAATTACAAGGTTCATGACTAAACATTTTCTTAAACAGAAGTCATGAATCTTATTTTTACAAAACCTATGTACTCGCCAGCATTTCTTTGCTGACCTCGTTTTCACATATGTTTCAGGTATTGTTGAATGATATCGATTGATAAGATGCATGCTCACATAGGACTGGACAATGCCTTAGTGACTCAATAACAATGATAGACTATGTTTAATTTGTGTATTTAGATTTCCAGACGATGTAATTATTCAATGTTTAATAAAACGAAACACTTTTTGGTATCCATGGTTATGAAACATTAATTCTGTTGCAACACGCCCCGATGTTTCCGCCGCGATTTGTTGTTTTACGCGGTCGGGGTGTCAAAAAAATTTACTGAAGTAGGGGAGACTGTGACATCTGTGTCTTTATGACCATCAAACAAATACCAAATCAATGAAATATTGTGTTTCATACTTGGGATTTGTATAAATATGTCTTCGAGCTCTAAATCGCTTTCTGGAAAGTTATACGCGAACCGATGCGTAAACGTAATCAGTTTAACGCGACAAACACCCCAGAACAGTGACATGGGCTTAACATACCTTAAATAACCTTTACATAACTTAGAAATAAGTTTTAGAGGGTTTGGTGTGTCGAAAACAAGTTTATTCGATCGCGGGACTATTTGCGTCAAACTGCAAAAGTCTGCAGATTCGTATGGTATCAGACATTCTGGAACTTGACCATAAGTTAAAAATACCATAAATATCCTTTACATAGCTTAAAAATAGGCTTTGAGGGGTTCGGTGTGCAAAAATAAACTTTTGGGTCAAACAGGGACTAAAAACGTAAAAAAAGTGCATAAGTTTGCATTTTCACGCATATCTTACGTTCTGAATATATCCGGACATCCAAATATTTTTTTTAATCATTAAAATATTTTATTTTAGTGATTGGAATGCAAAAATTCCATTCGTCGCGCAATTAGGATCATTTTTGCGTCCGTTACGACTTCCGTCGTAATTAATCGAATAACGCAACCGTACGACCAAACGAACCGACATCCGAGATGTTTTTGAACATATTTTAAGTTCCCTATACTTTAACTTCATTTTAGAGCCTTGAAATGAGGTTATCGGGGCTTAACGTGTCGAAAATGCATCGAAAACCAAGTTTTTCACATTCAGGGACAAAAGCTGACATTTTCTGAAAGTCAGTCTAGGCGGGGTGTCACACCCTGGCTTTGCGGAAGCGTGGGTTTATTTGGTGTGACTTCTTAATACCATAGCAACAATCATAACAATGCTATATGATAAAAACATGAGATATTCATCCATTAATAAAGTTTAGAAAAATCTCATTTTCAACAATGACAAATAAGTTACAAACCTTAACTTGATTTAATTGAGTTCATAAAGACTTAGCAAAAGACTTTAAACAATACTAGGTTTAGGGATATGTAACCCGTCCAGGAAGGGGTTACACCTTCTAAACCCTGGATGACTTCTTTATTCAAACGCAACTTGAAAATACGTGCATACCGTGCCAGATCCGTTAGTTTCCTGAAATACTTGTAATTTGAAAAGTCAACCTAAAGTTGAGCGAGTTCATGTGTAGGTGAGTTTGTATAAACCCTTGTAAAAATGTCAATATGTATGAAAATCCCTGGTATGTAGCAAATAAGGAAAAAGAGATCACCATTGGGTTGCAAAGCCAATGATATGTGTGAAGTGCAGTAGGAAGACTCAAACCTAGCAGATTTTTGCGTCGGGCTCAAAGTCACCACCTGGTTCATTCAGCGGACTCAGGGGTTGGGCTCGCTACACCCAGATAGATCTACCGCTAATGACCCTCGGTCCTACAATGAGGATTAATGGCCTCTAGTTTCAACCTACCCACTCACATGATCTAAGTAGTAACCCTCCTTACGCTAACCATACCATGTAAGTAAAAGTTCGTAATAATCGTAACATGTATTTCACCCCCGAAGTATAAAAACTGAAAACAGTTAAGAGAAAAGGGGGACATGAACTCACAGAAGTGCGTCTCGAAATAGTCGATCCCAATCAACCTGCTGCGTGACGACCTACACGTACTAACTTCTATTAGAAGGACGGCCGTGCCTTGGCTTAAGGTTTAACGTTTTTGGGAAATAGTTAGAAAACTATTTCGTATTTACACTTCTTAATCATTAAATAAATATATTCCTTCCCAAGGATGGGGTATTAATACATGTGCGTTTTAAAATTTCGAAAATATATTTTTAAGTCTCACTTGAAAATATATTTTAATTCACTTGTCTAAAATATTCTGTTTCCAAAATATACATATTTTTCCCAAAAATATTATATTTTACTTCATACAATTTTCCAAAATAATACTTTATCAAAATACACATTAAAGAGTATTTTCCGAAAATACGCAAGTTATATTTTAGAGTTCGCATTGTATAAACAATACCGATGTAACTTAAATATTTATTTGTGAGGGCGTTGGTATTATTTTGGAGTCGTATTTTCATGATATTTCCAAGTAATATTATTTTTACCCCAAAAATAATATATCTCTAGTTCACAAAATAATCACGTAAGCACACAAGCGTTTTATCATGAAATATATATTTTCAATATATATTTAACAAGTTTTCATTTACGAAAATCCACCTCCGACACTTGGTTATTTTGTAATAAAAATCATGGCGAATTTTATATTTTGAAAACAAGTTAAAAATATATTTATAAACACTTGTCACCAAAAATATTTCTAAGTGTTATAATTCTAGAAACATTTCGCCAGAGTTTCCTTTGTAAACGGAGGCGTCCACGCTTACTAGCGTATCGTTTTCTTTTGTAAAATTATTCAATCAGTTCTCAATTAACCAACCCTACATTTAGACATGCAAAATACTACTTATATCCTTTCAGTTTTAATATACGAAACTAGGCTGTTTTCGGTTATTTTATTAAAATAGTTATCTTATTCCAAAAATTCCTAAATTTTTATAGAATGTCTTATACGAACCAAAAATTATTGTGTAAAAATAAAGGGTTCCAAATCATTACCAATATTTTATAGAAAATCATTTTCCGGACTGAAATCAGATTTATCTCTTTCTGATCACAGTCCGCGGAATAATTTATTTAAAATTTATCGAGTGTCCGATTTACGAACTTCTAGTGAGAGAATTACAAATACATCGATGGTCATCTACAGTACAAATTTCATAACCTAATCTTAAACTGATTTCAAGTTATGACGAAAAATACAACACCCATTTACTGCTGTAAAAATGCAGTTTTAGCTGGTGTTACAAAACGACACTTTAAAAATAGTAAACGAAGTCTAAAAATTACCATTCCGGTGTCATTAGAACCGTATTTCATAATACATAAACCTAGACTTCAGAAAATACATTTTTTGTTTTATTGAAGTCCTGTTACAGCCAGTTAAAGTCGGCTGAAAAAGGCAATCAGCATGCTGTTTAAAGGTTAAATGTTACTAAAACACCCTCATACGTTCGCCATACTTTCTAATATGTTTAACAACACACCATAAGTTGTTTACAGCAGGTTTTTGTTCATTTAATTCAGATTTACCATGTATTATCACCTTTCCTCTCATGACCTTTGTGTAAAGCTTTTATGTTCATGCTTTAATTTCACCATTCTTTCCACTATTAACCACCAAGAATATGAACAAGATGAAGATCTAAGGCACTTACCACTAGCACAAGGCTAGGGGAGTTTCAAAGCGTAAAAGTGGTGGATAAAAGAAAACGAGAGCGGTCCTTGAGCTTCCGAACACACCAAGCTTCGTTGTATGATCACTTACACACTTGGGTATGTATAGAATGCTTGAAGGAGCACTTGAAGGTGGTTGTATGGTGGTGTGGTGTGGCTGCCGTAAGCAAGGAGAAGGAGATGAAGAAGATAAGCTAGTTGATGTGCTTTGAATGAAAGAGAGGGATGGTCTTAAGGGTTTACTTATGGTCCATATTCTAGCTTTATCCAACAAATAACATGTTCTCTAGATACTTGACAAAAGAAATAAAATAATCAACAATGGTGGGGTGTGTCCCCCACTTCCCAACCGGTTTGAACTAGGGGGGGTATGGTTGGATTTCAATCATATGGTTAGTAACTAGTTATGTTAATTAGAGCTTTAAGTTAGTTACTAGTGTGTTATGTAATATAATGGGTGTTAGGGTGTTCGGGGACCCTAACTAGCTCAGAAAAGGATAAACAATGTCATTGACAATATTTTCATGTTCCGGGTAAAGTCCGGTTGTTCGGTTGGATATTAATCCGTTAAAGTGTCAAGTAAAGCTTTTAAGTGTCGTTTATATTATTTTTAGTGACACAATTTATTCCCGACACTTTGGAAAGTGTCTAGTATTATTTTCCCATGCTTTTGCACTTTACTAGTTATATTAAGTGCTGAATTTTTGTAATAAAGTGCAGGATTTTGTACTTAAAGCATGTTTTAGGCACATCCGGTCACTATAACTATTACCTCGTGACGCAGTTCTACAAACCTCATCTCCCTACACTCACTACTAGTGTAGTAATCTATTCCCGGCTCATACTGGTCTTAGAGACAATATCTGTCTAGTGCTGGCAATGTCAGCATGTTTATTGGGTTATCCGCTCACTGTGCTAACTGTGCTTTTGTGCATCAAGTTTGTCACTATAGTTTTGTTTGTAATGAATGGAGTGACAGCAATAAAGTATGATGCATGAATATGTATGTATCAGAAATCAAGAAGCAGTTTAACTCAACAGTTGTAATCAGCACAGTCATTAAGCACAAATTAAATATAAATTAATTGTACGGATACCTGTAATTTTTAGGGTTGTCACATTCTCCCCCCGTTAAGGAAATTTCATCCTCGAAATTTGTACTACCTTAACCCCTTATGTTTTCGTCACGCGTGTATGTATAAGAATAATATCAAGGTAGAAAATCTTCAAACCGAATCAAACCTTATTCACATTTGGTGAGTCCAAGAATATATATCAACCCAAATCCTAGGGTTAAAAAGGTGTGTACTTTTGACCTCTGATGTCAAAGGTATAAGACGTAGTGGATGTAGAATCTAGTGCAAACCAGCTAGTAGGGGGGGTTCCACAAAAGAGGGGTTTTGACTAATAAGATTCTCAAACGATCGGTTGCAATTTGCAGACGAGTTTTTCACAAACCATAGCATCTGTTATAAGAATTCAAAATCGACAACCCAAACGTACTAGTAAGACGATATGTCAACCCTTGAATAATTGAGTAGTGAGGTTTAGTGTGTTGATACTTTTGAATTTTGAAGGTACACCGAATGAAATACAAGCGAATCTGGTGTATCATTGTCGTGATTCGTAGTTGCATCAGAAATGTTTAAATGGCAAGTCAACAAAAGTATATGTAGTTTTGTGTGAAACGGTTGACCATGATTAGCATAAGCTACAAGTTTGTAATGACACCACAAGGCGTCGTACTGACGTAACTCAAGTATAGTGGTGACTGAACAATTTCACCGTGTTTGAATTCCAATGAATATGTATCGAAACGAGCCATAAGATTTGATTTACACAATGTCATAGAGTTTTCAGTTGAACATGGAACATCAAAGAGCCATTATTTTCGGTCGAAGGTGAGAAAACAATAAGTATCGCAAGGCATTCGATTAATCATAAATGAATTGTTAGGAGGTACACTATGATTTGAAATGAATCTATGTACCTTTGCCTCAACACACAACTGTGTTGAGATCGATTTAATCGTGATAAACAAGACGGATGTAGGGCAAGTTATCAAATTCCCAATTAAATCCATGTATGGAGTGTGTAACTAAATAAGCGCAAGCTTCAATTTTGGGAAAATACCCCCACAAGGTGTCGTAACCAACAATGATTTAGTGAAGTCGTAGACCAAACAAGTCTACTACGACTCGAAACAAAAGAATCTTTGCCAAAGTATTAGAATATGATGCTCTCAATACATCATATGGTGTCTCAAATCAAACATGTGGACTGGATAAGTTCAAGCAATCGAACTTAGTTTCAGCGTAACCCGACAATACACGTACGTATCAACAAAGGAAATCTCGGCATGGTAACAAATAAACCATGAATGTAATTTGGATTAAAAGAAGTTTCAAGAAAGTGTGTTGACTTGGTAGCAGAAGAGTCAATAATAACAATAATGTAGGTCATTCGAATCATAAATCGGTAATTAGGTTTAGCAAGGTAATGTTTAAATTTCAATGAAGTGTATGTTCGAAACAAAACCACATGTGTAGCAAATGATGCATGTGTGTCATGAAAGTTTCCGAGTACTGAAACAATGAGTACCTGCTAAAATGAAGAAATGACCAAGTATCGAAACAAATGTGTGTTCGCTCTCAGCGAAGAAAATTAATGTGATGCAACTACCATTAAGGGGAGTAGAGATGCAAACGTCTACTCGCTAGAAGTAAAAGAAATTCAAGTACTTCCGGTTTGGTCAATAGAACTGACATATATGTCAGGTTAATGGTGTCTGTTTGTGTCAACGGATGTGGATCCTAAGTAACAACCTTTACGAGTTTGGACCTGGGTTCCCAAAGTCCTAAGTATATATTTTCTAGATCTTCAAGGTTCGTATTCTGTGTAAAACGATTGTGTGCATTGTGTAGGAAACGCCATTCCTGTGCACGTTTAAAACAAGTCATTGTCCCACAATTTCACCCTGGTATACTTTCTTCCTGAATCACACCCCTAATGACACTCGATCGTTGACCAGTCGTGTAGTAGTAGTTGGGTCCTCATAGTCAGTTATGTAAGAGGTTCGTTAACCCTTAGTAAGAGTCACCGACTCTCGTGTGTTAGCTCGTCCGGCTCCTGGTAGTTGATGTTTATTTGAAAATCATCATCCTTCTTTTTGATGAGCAGAAATGGGGTTACCCAAAAGGGACATCTTGGTCTGTTATCTTCCTTCTCTATCCACTGCTAAAACTCCATTGTCAATCCTTGCATTTCCGAAGGTGTAGGTTGCTCAGGGTGCACTGACTACAGGCGTGACGCCTGGAATCAAATCGATGCAAAAATTCGACTTGTCGTTGGAGAGATAATTTTGGCCAGTCTTCGAAGAAGACTTCAGGATATTCCCCGATCACGGGGGGTATCTTTAAGTTTTAGTTCTTCGGCTCCCTTGTCCCCGACATGAGCCATAAAACAACCCATTATTTCCGCAACAACTTTCGTGCCCTCAAGCAATTCGTGATCTGTAGAGGCGTATCCTACTTTGCGAGTCACGATCATTCCTACATTCGTCATCGAGGTGCGGATATCAACCTCCGCTCGACCGCTTGGCAACTAATACACCCCAATTACCTCGCCGAAGCTTCCCAGCTCAACTGGCAGTAGATCTATCGCAAACTTGCACTCTCTGGTTTTTATCTTGTCGATTCCAGTTACTGTGTTGGCTTCCACTAGCTTCCCCTAAGCTAGTTCTAATGGGTACTGGAATATCTACTTACTCGCTACTTAAACCAATTATACTCTCGAACTCTAGAGGTGCGAATCGTAAAATTTGCAACAATATTTGGCAATACAGATGCATAACATTAAGTAATTCGGGACGTACCGATATCCATGCTTGGATCCCTGGCGTATCTCCCTAGCTCCGGTGGGGAGCTTTCATCCTTGTGCCTGATTGTTTTTAGGGCAATATTTTCTGAAATGCTTTTTGCTTCCACATTTAAAACAACCTTGAGCACGTTTTTGCTTGTCACTCATCCTGCCTTTGTCGTTGTCGTTGTTTTCTACGTAGCTCTTGCTGCCCTCTTGACCTCCATTTCTGCGTTCAGTGTCTTGTCTACACGTTTCCTTAGGATGCCCCCCACTTACCATAGTTTTCACATTTTCCATACTTACATCGCCCGACATGATAACGTAAACAGTTTTCGCATTTAGGTAGGATACCCATGTAGTCTTTTTCCTTCTTGGCCTTCTTCTCCTTACTTACCCGAGTAACCTTTCTGAAATTTACGAGCTTTCTCTTGTTATCTCCAGATGACTCTACAGGAGTCTCCTTTTCCTCCTTCACAGTGGAAGATTCTCCTCGTCTAACTGCCTCTTCCGTGAGCGCCATGTTGATAGCCTCGGTGACCGTTGAAGGTTTAGATGTTGTTACCAGACATAGAATCTGAGGTGCCAGTCCCCCGATGAAACGTTCGATCTTCCTAGATTCTGGTTCCACCAGACGCGAAGCAACTTGTGATAATTCGCCAAATCTCTGCACATATTCAGCTATCTTTGGACCTTCCATTTTCAAGTTCCACAATTTAGTCTCCAACTTCTGGACTTCTTCCCTAGAGCAATATCCTGTGCGCATCAGTTCCTTCAGCTCGTCCCACGTCAAAGCATTCACAGCAGTCTCACCCATTGTTCGAACCTGAAGGTTCCACCATGACAGAGCCCCATCTACAAATAGTCCAGCTACGTACGTGACCTGATGTTCTGGGGCACATTTGCTCAACCGTAAGACAGAATTTGTCTTCTCCACCCAACTCACAAAAGCTAAAGCACCCCCAGTGCCGTCGAATTCTCGAGGTTTGTGGTTCAAGAACTGCTCGTAAGTGCAGCCGCCGGGTGGGTTATTTCCTGAGGTACCTCCGCCGTGTTCAGAGCGAATGGCCTCGAGGAGTGCGATGGCTTGCGATAGGCGCCCATGCAGTTCTGACTCTGCTGTTGTCGGCAGAGTGTTATTGGTATCGACGTTCCCTCGTATCGACATATTCTGAGAGGAAGGTTGGTTAAGTCAGGTCTTATTCATTCGGGGAGTGCATGTAGTGGTTTAGTGGTCATAAGTACATACACATAACAGGTTATTATACCAACCAATCAAGTAATAGTATGATCATAGTATAACCAAGTAATTTGGTAATTATGTTTAATGAGAGCATAGCAAGTAAGCACGTAGTATTGTAATTATAGCACACACACATAGATCAATGACGTGCTTAGCGAAGACATAGCAACTGAGCTCTCGTTGGTCATTGGTCATAAAGTATTGTCGCGTGTTTAAAGATGATCGGGCTTTCATTATCCTCCGCCCACAATTACTATGTCTTACAAAATGCATCGCATCAGAAGGGACACAGGGTCACCCTACCCTTGTCCAACAAGTGTATTAGCGCATCAAAATTACGTAGTCAGAAGTGGTCCTCAAAAGTCTCTGCAATCCCGGCTTATCATTGGTGTCTTTACCCAAGCGTAATGCAATCCGCATAATCCAGAAACCAACTATACTAGTAACTGAGATGGAGGAGGAAAGAAAAGTAAACTGTTAACATGTGTGAGTCCCTCCTCGAGCTTGTATATACGTTGAAGTAATTATCTGCTCTGTCGCTCGATAGTAAAGAAATGAGCATCAGAATCCCGGGAATGGTGAAATAGCAGGGGTCAAGAGCACAAGGAATCTTGATGTATGTAGCGGATCAAAGCATGCTGGTGATTGACAGGGTGGAGGACGTTTTTACATAAACTTTTCAGGCAATATGTTGTCTTGTGATGTAGACACTCAAATCATGTTTTCGGTTATGTAATGTTTTGCATTTGAGGTTGCCAATTGGGGCGTCAGCTCAAGCTCTAGAATTCTGCGACTCGTATCCTTAAACTGTAGCTGATGTTACAGGAGCACTCATCCTGTGTACAGCCTCCATAATGAGAGGGATGGCAAGGGTCTAAAATCAGTATAGCGTGTTATAAGATCCATCAAAGTGGCTCGTCCGGCGTTGTAGAGGTGAATGTAGCAAATGGTGCGACCTGTGCAGTTGGGAATATGCTGTCGTAGCAGATGAATTGTTATGCGGGTGCTGACCTGAAGTACCTTCCCGGGGTGCGGTTATATTCTCAAAGAAAGCTATAGGCACCTTGGCGCAATGGAAGTTGGTCTTCATAGGGAAAAGGAGCAATGTCAGCGGTTGCGGGTGTAAAAACAAACATCTCAACAAATGAGGAGATTGCCCGATGTAGGTAGACATAAAGGGTGCAATGTCTAGTAAACCAAAAGTAACAGGGTCATAATCAAGCAAGGGTGTAGGACCAGCAGTTGCAACATCAGGCTGACTCGAAAGGTGCAGAAGCTAGCTCAAGAGCAGGCTCTGGGACGTCTAACGGTGTGGTGTCTCGAGCAGGTGATAGAGCAGCAGCCATGTCATCGTCGTTTTGTGTCAGTAGTAGAATGTTGTAATCCAGCTGTTTGTAAGGTTGCAGGTATCACAGACTCAAAGGATTCTGAATGCATACTAGAATCAGAGGATGGCTTGTTAACAGGGGTCTTAAGAAGTGAAGTTAGTAACAGTGTTCTCGTCTAATTTTCTATCGTTATGGGCGTCGGCAGGAGGACCATCAATATCCCGTTGATATCGTTATCAATTGTTCGTCGAGTAACCAACCTTCGGAAGGAATGTCCACAAGAGGCGCATCGTCGAGGATCGGAGCCATGGTGTGCTCATCATCGGGATGTCTAGTGACGAAGTGGTCATGGACCGAAACAAGAGTGACAGAAGGATTCTTGTCAGAGAAGCCATCAGCAAGGGTAAAGTATTACCAGAATCTGGTAGCGCGGACTGTTGAAAGTCGTCCTCGTCCCTGGTCGGCATATCAGGATCACTCTCAATGTCTGCCGTAAATATCTCTGGCGCAGATGCAGTCTCCTTATCCATGGCGGTGGCCGTAGGGTTATCAATGTCTGATAACTCGCTTTCTAAATAGAGTGACATGTGTGCCGGTACATAATAGCCATAGCATGTATACCCATAGTAGTTATTAACAATTAGTGTATGCAAATATTCACCACGTGTGCACGTATATCAATAATCATCAATTAAGCAGTAACAATGTACGCATGTAATCATCCTAGTCTTCCCCAGACTATCCTCTCAGCCTCTCAGACTGAACTTCCTGGTCTGTCAGACTAAAATCTCCCAGTCTCTCAAACTAATCTCCTGGTCTCCCGACCTAATTCCTGGTCTCCCCGACCTAATTCCTGGTCTCCCTGACCTAATTTTTCCTGGTCTCCCCGACCTAATTTTTTTTCCCCAGTCTCCATGACTGGGCTCCCTCAGTCTCCCCGACTGAGCTATAAATTTTGGAAAGTGTATTTGTGCCTTTTTGTTTGTAAAAAGGTTTTGTGCCCTGGATCTGGACGTTTAGTGTATGCAATGTAAAAATGTTTTCGTGAGAGCCTTAGTGATCATAGTCTAGACTCGAGAAGGAATCCTAGTTCGCTATGATCGAGGCTCTGATACCAAGCTGTCACACCCTGGCTTTGCGGAAGCGTGGGTTTATTTGGTGTGACTTCTTAATACCATAGCAACAATCATAACAATGCTATATGAAAAAAACATGAGATATTCATCCATTAATAAAGTTTAGAAAAATCTCATTTTCAACAATCACAAATAAGTTACAAACCTTAACTTGATTTAATTGAGTTCATAAAGACTTAGCAAAAGACTTTAAACAATACTAGGTTTAGGGATATGTAACCCGTCCAGGAAGGGGTTACACCTTCTAAACCCTGGATGACTTCTTTATTCAAACGCAACTTGAAAATACGTGCATACCGTGCCAGATCCGTTAGTTTCCTGAAATACATGTAGTTTGAAAAGTCAACATAAATTTGAGCGAGTTCATGTGTAGGTGAGTTTGTATAAACCCTTGTAAAAATGTCAGTATGTATGAAAATCCCTGGTATGTAGCAAATAAGGAAAAAGAGATCACCATTGGGTTGCAAAGCCAATGATATGTATGAAGTGCAGTAGGAAGACTCAAACCTAGCAGAATTTTGCGTCGGGCTCAAAGTCACCACCTGGTTCATTCAGCGGACTCAGGGGTTGGGATCGCTAAACCCAGATAGATCTACCGCTAATAACCCTCGGTCCTACAATGAGGATTAATGGCCTCTAGTTTCAGCCTACCCACTCACATGATCTAAGTAGTAACCCTCCTTACGCTAACCATACCATGTAAGTAAAAGTTCGTAATAATCGTAACATGTATTTCACCCCCGAAGTATAAAAACTGAAAACAGTTAAGAGAAAAGGGGGACATAAACTCACAGAAGTGCGTCTCAAAACAGTCAATCCTAATCAACCTGCTGCGTGACGACCTACACGTACTAACTTCTATTAGACGGACGACCGTGCCTTGGCTTAAGGTTTAACGTTTTCGGGAAATAGTTAGACAACTATTTCGTATTTACACTTCTTAATCATTAAATAAATATATTCCTTCCCAAGGATGGGGGTATTAATACATGTGCGTTTTAAAATTTCGAAAATATATTTTTAATTCTCACTTGAAAATATATTTTAATTCACTTGTCTAAAATATTCTGTTTCCAAAATATACATATTTTTCCCAAAAATATTATATTTTACTTCATACAATTTTCCAAAATAATACTTTATCAAAATATACATTTAAGAGTATTTTCCGAAAATACGCAAGTTACATTTTAGAGTTCGCGTTGTATAAACAATACCGATGTAACTTAAATATTTATTTGTGAGGGCGTTAGTATTATTTTGGAGTTGTATTTTCATGATATTTCCAAGTAATATTATTTTTACCCCAAAAATAATATATCTCTAGTTCACAAAATAATCACGTAAGCACATAAGCGTTTTATCATGAAATATATATTCTCAATATATATTTAACAAGTTTTCATTTACGAAAATCCACCTCCGACACTTGGTTATTTTGTAATAAAAATCATGGCGAAATTTATATTTTGAAAACAAGTTAAAAATATATTTATAAATACTTGTCACCAAAAATATTTCTAAGTGTTATAATTCTAGAAAAATTTCGCCAGAGTTTCCTTTGTAAACGGAGGCGTCCACGCTTACTAGCGTATCGTTTTATTTTGTAAAATTATTCAATCAGTTCTCAATTAACCAACCCTACATTTAGACATGCAAAATACTACTTATATCCTTTCAGTTTTAATATAGGAAACTGGGCTGTTTTCGGTTATTTTATTAAAATAGTTATCTTATTCCAAAAATTCCCAAATTTTTATAGAATGTCTTATACGAACCAAAAATTATTTTGTAAAAATATCGGGGTCCAAATCATTACCAATATTTTATAGAAAATCATTTTCCGGACTGAAATCAGATTTATCTCTTTCTGACCACAGTCCGCGGAATAATTTATTTAAAATTTATCGAGTGTCCGATTTACGAAATTCCAGTGAGAGAATTACAAATAAATCGATGGTCATCTACAGTACAAGTTTCATGACCTAATCTTACACCGATTTCAAGTTATGACGAAAAATACAACACCCATTTACTGCTGTAAAAATACGACACTTTAAAAATAGTAAGCGAAGTACAAAAATTATGATTCCGGTGTCATTAGAACCGTATTTCATAATACATAAACCTATACTTCAGAAAATACATTTTTCGTTTTATTAAGGTCCTGTTACAGCCAGTTAAAGTCGGCTGAAAAAGGCAATCAGCATGCTGTTTAAAGGTTAAATGTTACTAAAACGCACTCATACGTTCGCCATACTTTCTAATATGTTTAACATCAGCCCATAAGTTGTTTACAGCAGGTTTTTGTTCATTTAATTCAGATTTACCATGTATTATCACCTTTCCTCTCATGACCTTTGTGTAAAGCTTTTATGTTCATGCTTTAAGTAATGATCTTTAGGGTTCTTGTAATTTCACCATTCTTTCCACTATTAACCACCAAGAATATGAACAAGATGAAGATCTAAGGCACTTACCACAATCACAAGGCTAGGGGAGTTTCAAAGCGTAAAAGTGGTGGATAAAAGAAAACGAGAGCGGTCCTTGAGCTTCCGAACACACCAAGCTTCGTTGTATGATCACTTGCACCCTTGGGTATGTATAGAATGCTTGAAGGAGCACTTGAAGGTGGTTGTATGGTGGTGTCGTGTGGCTGCCGTAAGCAAGGAGAAGGAGAGGAAGAAGATAAGCTAGTTGATGTGCTTTGAATGAAAGAGAAGGATGGTCTTATGGGTTTACTTATAGTCCATATTCTAGCTTTATCCAACAAATAACATGTTCTCTAGATACTTGACAAAAGAAATAAAGTAATCAACAATTGTAGGGTGTGTCCCCCACTTCCCAACCGGTTTGAACTAGGGGGGGTATGGTTGGATTTCAATCATATGGTTAGTAACTAGTTATGTTAATTAGAGCTTTAAGTTAGTTACTAGTGTGTTATGTAATATAACGGGTGTTAAGGTGTTCGGGGACCCTAACTAGCTCAGAAAAGGATAAACAATGTCATTCACAATATTTTCATGTTTCAGGTAAAGTCCGGTTGTTCAGTTGGATATTAATCCGTTAAAGTGTCAAGTAAAACTTTTAAGTGTCGTTTATATTATTTTTAGTGACACAATATATTCCCGTCACTTTGGAAAGTGTCTAGTTTTATTTTCCCATGCTTTTGCACTTTACTAGTTATATTAAGTGCTGAATTTTTGTAATAAAGTGCAGGATTTTGTACTTAAAGCATGTTTTAGGCACATCCGGTCACTATAACTATCACCTCGTGACGCAGTTCTACAAACCTCATCTCCCTACACTCACTACTAGTGGAGTAATCTATTCCCGGCTCATACTGGTCTTAGAGACAATATTTGTCTAGTGCTGGCAATGTCAGCATGTTTATTGGGTTATCTGCTCACTGTGCTAACTGTGCTTTTGTGCATCAAGTTTGTCACTATAGTTTTGTATGTAATGAATGGAGTGACATCAATAAAGTATGATGCATGAATATGTATGTATCAGAAATCAAGAAGTAGTTTAACTCAACAGTTGTAATTAGCACAGTCATTAAGCACAAATTAAATATAAATTAATTGTACGGATACCTGTAATTTTTAGGGTTGTCACACGGGGCACGTAAGAAGAGACCCTCTCTTATGCTGGATGCGAGAGCTGCCCAGATCAGAAACCCAGTTTTCACAAACAGCAGCTGGTTTCAGGCTTTTTGGACATGGTTTCTTCATACTTGGAACTAGTTTTGGGCACCCAAAGAATGTTAAAACAATGGGCACACATGGAGGGCCAAGATTGAAGCTCGAAAATTGAGGTACGATCCTAATGGTGGTCCAAACTTTATAAATACCCCCCCCCCATGTTTCACTTGCTTTCCCCACACTTGATCTGAATTATACTCTAAGTTGAAGCTTTATGCTTCATACCTGAGTATTCTAGATCAAATTCTTCCTTGCTTGGACCTCTTGTAAGTTTCTTCTGTGCTTTTATGCGTGTTTAAGCGTAAAAGTCAAACAATGTTTGACTTTCTGATTTGACCAGTCAATGGTCAACAAGAAGTTTGTTCGAACTTTGCAACGTGAGTGTAATCACGATGGTTATAATCCCTTGTGACTATACCTACTGATTACCACGTTGATTAGTCAGAGTGACGAGTCATAGTTTCGGTCAAAATGCGTGTTTATGCGTATTTTGCAACTAAACTATTCTTGGGTATCAAAACCCTTTTTTTATATTAAACTTGTTTTCTAACTTCGTTAAACATGTTTTAACATGTTTAACTCGTCACTTTTAGTTTAGTGCTTATATAGGGTCGTAAGATAAGCGGTGTAAACAACCGCTTAGACTTTCGAACCCGACCCTTTTGGTCGATCATTAGGATCCGACCAAATGTATTTTGTGACCATAGTTGTATAGGGAATAACCTTCCGAGGTTATACCTTATGGTCACTTCGTTTAGTTAGTTGTATGATAGGTAATTTATATGCCTTAAGAAAATGACCAAAATGCCCTTTTTACGCATAATTTCATTTTAAGCATATGTAACCTAAATTTTTATATCTAAACTAATTAGGTAACATTGTTAGACATGTTAAGGCATATAATACTTATCATAGGACTAGCTAGGCGATCCGAACGCGTTTTGCGCGAACGACACGTTAAAGTAGCGTAAGCTACCTTAATGGGTCGTAACGGGTCGAAAGCACTTAGGTTAGGTTTCAATTTAGTATGTAGGCTTTGTTAAACCATATCATATGAGTTCCAATACTCATTTGGCTTATGAAACCTCATCCTATCTGATCTTCCGATTTAGGTCCAGTTTTTTAATATAGTTACCCATATTAGGTGCCGATTGATTTCCGTGATCCATCTAGCTTTGCTTGGTTGTTATTCAAGACTTCTAAGCATTCTCAAGTGAGTACATAGTTCCCCTATTTTACTGTTTTTAGTTGTTTTGGGGTGATTTATATGTGTTAAACGATTTTGATATTTTTAATGATGGTTTCAAAAATGATTGATATGGTTTATATAAAACTAATAACGATTTCGATAATATGAACAAACTTCACTACTAGAAAAAACACCTTTCTTGACATGCATTGCGTGTCATGAAAGGGTCTTTATGACACGCAAATGCGAGTCGTTGATTGAGGAGTCATAAAACTAACATGACATGCATTTGTGTGTCATGTTTTTATGACACACATTTAATGACACGCATTCATGACACACATTTAATGACACACATTTAATGACACGCATTCATGACACACATTCGTGACACTCATTTTTATGACACCTTTTAATGACACACATTCATGACACTTTTTAATGACACACGTTCATGACAAGCATTTATGACACATACGTATGACATTCATTTACGCGTGTCATGCTTTTAATTGTATAAATTTTTTTTATAAAATTACTAATTTGCCCTGGATACATGTATAATAACAAAAACAATAAATCTTTTTCATAAAATAAATACACATATATACATACCAAAATAATCCATTACATAATCATTTGTCAAGTATACTACAAATATTTTAACGTTATAAAAAAAAGAATTGTTTGTCAATACATTATCAACACCTAAAATACGATTTATAACTTAAAAATAGAGTTAACCGCATAAGTCGACCAATCTTCACGAATGCCATCCATATCCGCAACCGAGTATTCCTCTACTCCTTTCCCAACCTGAGACAACAATTAAATAAAATAAATCTTAAAAATAAGAATTTAATCCTAATATATGAATTTAAGCATTTGTTTGGATATATAAGTAAATATTTCTCTAATATACAGACTAAAATATGCCTAAACCTACATTATCATTGTCAAGTATTTCAACTCCTTCGTAAGTTATCTCCTTCATGAACTTCATCACATAGTAGCCGCATTCAGTACCTCCTGGCTGACGTGGACACTAAACAATTAAAATATCAAGAAATGTGAAACCATTGCGATTTAAGTTTAAACTAAAGGGTTTCAATATTTACAATATCATTACAACCACAATTTAAATAAGGGATTTAGTGCTTACCCTAGCATTAATCCAGATGAGTTTAACCCTTATGTTGGCACCACTTTGTGAAGCATACACGGTCATTGCCCTATAAAAAATCAAAATTATATCAGAAGCAGACCCTTTATCCATTTTTCCTACAGACCGCCAAGAAAGTTGAGCAAAAGAGACACCATACATGTGATGAAAGGAAAGAAACAAAACATGAAACTTAACCTTGACATGTGTGCTAGGAAACACAGAAGTGCGAAGTGTGTCCTGTGTATCATCTGCAAGTTTTCTTCTCGGATGCTAAGAACAAAAGCAGCTTGGTTTGATGTAGATGCAGTTAATGTTATCCTATACCCAGCATCCCATCGTTTATGCATACCTTCACTTGGATACAACAAGTCAAGTTCCACAACCTAGGATCACATTAATACAAAATCAAACAAATTGCTCATGTTAATAACAAAAGAAATATTTTGACCTGGTCAGAGAATCCAGCGCCATGGGACATAACAATTGCCCATCTGGTTCTCGCAGTTGCCATAGCAGTGATATGGAATCTTTCTCTCCATTTATTATTTATCCACTAAAAAGAAAATGATTCACTGACTTTGTAACACTGCTGATGTACTGGGTACCTACATTTTAGACAAAAAAAAAAAAAACTAGAAGATGAGAGAGCGAGCAGGCAAGCACTCAGCTTTACAAGATATGATTGTCCTTACCCTTAACCAAAGAGCTCCTGTTGTTCACACATGCTATCATGCTAATATAGCAAGATTTCTCCAACTGTTGCACAATCTAATCCTTTAATATACAACAAAATGCTTAGTAGTCTGAAATAAATCATTCAACAAACAGACCCTAAAACATGAAGAACCTTGTTGAGAAATGAGGGAGAGAGTTGGTAAAATTAAGAGGTGATACCAGTGCAAGAATCCATTATAAGAGCCCATAGGTTTGAGCAAAAAGCCACACTACAGATGAGCAACCCATTTCGTTTCCTTTGTCAATATGTTGAGCAAGTCTCTGATCTGCCACATCACAATGATATCTACAGCAACACATTTACATGTAAGTTTATATAACATATGATAAAAAAGCAATTTTTATAAGTGATGTCCAAATTTCGCAGTACGGGTTGGAACATAACAAAAAAGCATTTTTTTATAAGTGATGTCTAAATATGACAACAAAAATATATTGTTACAATATAATCCAGACCAAACGTTATCAGTAACGTAAATCGGTCAAGTAAACTGCGATTTTTTAGAACCAGGCCACATCTGCTCAAACTGGAAAAAAGTCAAAAAACAATAAACGAAACAATATGTGTAATTTGAACATCTGATTCTGGCCTAGTTTTTTACAGGTTCATTAATAAAGCTTGATGCAACCCTAAGTGAGACAATCGTGTAGGTATGATTTAAGCTAACATGTTACACCGGTCTCCGGCGATGCACAAGACCATAAAGAGAGTGATTCTGAGGTGGAACTTGGAGGAGCGAAGGACGTCAGGTTTTCTACAACTCGTTCTCTGGCAAAGATGCCTGATTTTCTAGACCATATGATTGGGGCAACCACCAAAACCAAGAAAAAGGTCAAACATTATCCCATAGTGAATTATATGAATCCAATTAACTGTCACTTTTAGCTAAGAAACAAATTTAAATATGTCAAGTACCGAAAGATCAAGGTTTAAAAAGGCGTTTTGAGGCGCGCCTCAAGGCGTACGCCTCAGGTGAGGCGGTGAAAAATCGCAATAAAGGCTTAGCCTCACAGGGGGAAATGAAACCTAAGCCTCAGTCATAACGAGGCGGTTTGAGGCGGTCTGAGGCGGTGAGGCGTTGAGGCGAGGCGGTGAGGCTTAAGCCTCACTAGACATGTGCAAATTGATCAGTTTATTGTTTTCTGGACTTTTTTTTCGGCCCATTTAGTTTTTATTGGGCCTAATTGGTGGTCAAGTCCAACAGTCAACTTAAAAAAACATCTTAGATTATAAAAAAGCCCCTAATCGAAGAACAGAATGCAGCCAAAAAAGACCTGGGCTTTATAAAAAACATCTTAGCTTAAAGTTTTCTCGTCTGGGCTGGGCTTTAACACAAAAAAAAATAAAGGTTAGGCCCACGCGGACCTGGGGTTTTCGGAGCTGCATTCGTGTCCGCATGCACGAGTTCAATTAAATTTCAATTCAGAAACTCATTTTTTGCACCCCCCCTGCGCGCGGGTAGGACTTTTGGTAAAACATGTCATAAAGCTACAATGGAGTAGTAAAGACTTTACCTTATAAACAACCACTAACTTTGTTAACACACCGATGTGGGACAAAGTATTTACCACCTTTTGAGGCTTTCATTCACACACCCAACATATAAGTCCTTTGCTACTAACTATTAGTTTTTGTTAAATATACATGTAAAATAGCATATATACAAGGGTACTTTGAGGATGATGATGATGATGCGGAGTGGAACGAGTTCTATGATATTTAGATGTCATAACATTGCTAGTTTAAGTTGTTTGAACTATTTTATGATGTTTGTTTTATGTTTAAACCTTGTTTGTTGAAATATTTTCTATTTATGATGTTTGTTTTATGCTAATTTGTGATTTTTATGAGACGTCTATATATTTTTTTAATTTTTTTTAATAATGTTTTGAGGCTTACCCCTCGACCTGCCTCGAGGCTTACGCCTCGTGAGGCTAAGGGAAAACGCCTCGATACCCGTTTTAGCCTTTTTAAACCTTGCGAAAGATGTTACTCAATTACAAATCCACAAATCGTTAACGTTACCATCAGCAAAGATATATAAAATCATCATGTTCATACATCAGAACACTAACAACAAAGTAGAATTGGGTAAAAAATAAGCAGGGCACAAAAAACAGATTTCATAAGGTCAAATTTACAAAGTGACTTCATTAATTAGCAACCACATATCATATAATCATCAAATTTATTTAGAAAATAATTTATTATAATTTATAATTATGTTTGGGCTCCTTTAGGCTCGCGAGCCTAAAGCGATCTTGTATGTAAAGCCCGGGCTCGGGCTTGATAACTAAACGAGTCATAGGTCAGGCTTAAGCTCGGGCTCGGCTCGTTTGAGCTCTTTAGGGATTCACTCACGAGTAGCTTCCGAGCCGTTGCACATAATTTAGGGATTCACTCACGAGTAGCTTCTGAGCCGTTGCACATCATTTACGCCTCTTTTTCAAAATAAAATATTAATAAGTAAATTGTTTGTTGGCTGAAGATTAACCTGAAAGCAAATCTTCTTCTTGTTGCTTCTCATTTAAACACATTCACCATGATCATACAGAAAACATTTTTTTTTCAGGACCTTTATTAATTTTCCAACCTGCATGATAATCATTAGGGCATTTTGTTAGTTTTTAGTACAATGACATATGCTAAATAAATTCATTTGTTTCAAACCTCTATCCCAATTCCATCGCCGCTCATTATGATTTCTTCATATATTCAACACAATGAACACTACACTTCATTAAAAAGAAACCATAATGCCCTAAACAAATCATCAAACAGTTCATGTACAAAACATGATATAGCTTTAATAAGATTTTTACCCTAAGAATCGATAGAAGGCTAAAAGCAATTAGGTGATATACTAGAAAATACCCTAATCCAGGTCATATATATTTAGGTTTATAAGCACAATCAATAGAAAAAAAAAATCAAACCTGAAGGTCGTAGCTATATGATAATAGCAATTGGGAACACAAATACTAGCCAACCCAATCCACTCACACAGTCCGTGCGAAGACGATATCTAAACAAAAACAAATTTTCAGATCTGTGATCGGTAAACAAGAACTTAAAACAAGAAATTACCTTCTAAAATTAAAGCGGTGGTGCGATGGAGTGTTAAGGGAGGGAAACACCAATAGGAGAGGAACTCATTTAGGGCTAAAGGGGGATGAATGAGGGAAATCAGTTAAAATGTGAGCGCTCAATTTTTGGATGGGGAAATGAGGAAATCAAAATTTGGGAGAAATAAAGGAGGGAGGGAATTTCATTTTAAGGGGAAGTAAAAAAATTATAACAGAGGATTATATTTAAGGAATCGTAAGAATATAAAACTAATGTATAAATTTCCTACATATAAACTAATGTATAAATTTCCTACATATACAAAAACCAACTGGGGGAATAGTGCCAGGCACTCCCCCATTGGACCAACACGTTTATTGTTTTATATTCATTTTAAAATTACGTTTTGTCCACAGCACAAAATAAAATGTCTGGCACTCCCCCATTGGACCAACACGTTTATTGTTTTATATTCATTTTAAAATTACGTTTTTGTCCACAGCTCAAAATAAAATTACACTTTTCGTCCCCATCTCAAAATTACGATCTTGCCCTCAATTCATAATTACGACTTTGCCTGGCACTCTCCCATTGGACCAACCAGTTTATTATTTTATATCCATTCTAAAATCACGTTTTTGTCCCTCTTTAAAATTACGGTTTTGCCCCAGCTCAAAATAAAATTACGCTTTTGTCCCAGCTTAAAATTACGATTTTCCCCTCATTCAAAATAAAATTGTGGTTTTGCCCTCAGCTCAAAATTACCTTTTCGCCCCTAGTTCAAAATAAAATTTTGTTTTTGCCCCCACTTAAAAATTACGATTTTACCAAATTAAACCAAGAAAAAGAAGGTAATTTAATTTTTTTAGAATATGTTTATTAAAATTTAATAATGAATTTTATAATGAATTTAATTTATTTTTCGTTTTAAATATATAGCCGCGCACGATAAACTTGTGGCCGATTATTTTGCCGACGAACCTGTGTACACGGACGAGATGTTTTGACGTCGGTTCCGAATAAGTCGTCGACTTTTTTTTTACATTTCGAGACGACATGACCCAGTCTGATCCGTTTTTCACACTGCGATACAACGCTGGGGGGCAAAGGGGATTCACTACTTTACAAAAATGTACGTCGGCCATTCGCCAACTGGCATATGGGTACGCATCCGATGAATTGGACGAGTATTTAAGGATGTCCGAAAGAACCGCATGTGAATGTTTGCACAGGTTTTGCGAATAGGTCGTCAAATTATGTAGCAAGAGATACCTGCGGAAACCAAACGCAAACGACGTTCAAAAATTATATCAAACACACGAACAAAGACATGGTTTTCCAGGAATGCTCGGGAGCATTGATTGCATGCACTGGTTGTGGCAGAACTGCCCTACTGCTTGGCAAGGTCAGTATACTCGGGGAGATCATAGTCATCCCACTATTATTCTAGAGGCTGTTGCGTCACAGGATCTCTGGATCTGGCATTCTTTTTTTGGTCTACCTGGTTCGCTTAATGACCTTAACATCATATACCAGTCATAGATATTTGACGATGTAGTGGCGGGAACAGGTCCAGACACAAGTTTTACGGTTTCGGGGGTGGAATACAGGCGGGGTTACTACCTTGCAGATGGAATATACCCAACGTACTCGACAATCGTTAAAACTATTCCGCACCCGACAGACGATAAAAGAAAGAAATTTGCGAAGTATCAAGAGGGTGCGAGAAAAGATATTGAACGGTGTTTTGGGGTTCTACAAAAAAATGGCATATGATTGAACATCCAGTACGTTCTGCTACTCCAAAGAGGTTACGACACATTATGTACGCTTGTATCATCCTTCATAACATGATCATGGAAGACGAAGGTAGAGCGATATGTGAGTACGACGAAAACGCGTCTAATGGGAATTCTGTTCCAGCTAGTTTGGAACAACAAGATTTAAACATGTTCTCTCTATGTAATGAGTACACACATCATAACCTACAAGCGGACTTGGTGGAGTACATTTGGAACAACGCACAAAACGAACCTGACGACCAAATGCCGGATGAAGACTAGTAGTTTTTTTAATATTTTTTAAGTTCTTAGGATTTTTTTTTTAAGTTATGTTTTTTTTAAGTTTATTTAATGTTTTTTAATATTAATGAAATTATTTTCATATTTTGTTTGTTAAATGTTAAAAAAAAGTGGATGATTAAAAAAAAAACTAAACTAGTGGGTAGGATCATCCTCCCATTTTCATTGTTTTTTGTGGGATGGATCATCCTCAAAAGGACTATGATGTGGCGCCTAGGTGGCGGATCATCCTCCAAGGGAGGATGGGCACCATAGCCTTACTATGTGGAAAAAACCAAGTTTTTTTTTGGACGAATTCCTAGATAGCCCAAAAATATATTGTTTTTGGGCGGTTACTTTTTCAATTTGTGTGATTATTTGGTTTTAAGATGGGCACAAAAGTATTTTGGGCGGGTTTAGGTTCTAGACCGCTGAAAATTACTTTTTCTAGTGCCAAACAAAAAATCTTTTTTCTACTAGTATGAATAAGTTTACCTTTTCTTTTAAGACCATTCAGAACTATACGTGTAGACTTTACGATCATTGAAGTCGTAATCCCAAACTCCTTCGCGCTAAATTTCTTCCATTCCTTATGTTTATATAATGTTTTTTTATGACGCTAAAAAGATAACACACAAAAACAGTTTCATCAATTTATTAAATTTTGTACAACCATTAAATTTTTTTTCTTGACATGCATTTAAACGCCATAAAATAAGCGTGTGTCATTAATCGCGTGTCAAGATAGATCTTATTTTTTATGACACTAAAAGGATGACAAACAAAAAAGTGTGTCATAAACATATTGAATTTTGTAAAACCATGACATTTTTTTCTTGACAGACACTTTCGAATGTCATAAAATGAGCGTGTGTCATTATTTGCGCGTCAAGATAAATCTTGTTTTTTTTATGACACTAAAAACATGACACACAAAAAAGAATGTCATATATTTATTAAATTTTGTAAACCATGACATTTTTTTCTTGACATACGCTTTTGAATGTCATAAATATGTGCGTGTCATTGTTCGCGTGTCAAGAGGAGTGTATTTTCTAGTAGTGCTTGTTGGACGTAGTTACATAACGAGTAACATTCATTAGTTTTGGCCGAGCCGACCATTATTAGGTTATGGTACCATAGGATCTGACAAATCCCGTTATCAGACTGCACCCATGGTTATGTGTGGGGGTTATGTGGGTAACGACTGAATCTGTAATTGTTAACTTACCCTTTGGTGGTTTGTTAATGCGAGATTAGCGATAGACGAGTTGCGAAGGTTTGGATGTTATTAGCGAGACGACCAAAAGTAGTTTCACAATTAAAACGATTTAAACGAGTTAAACGAATTGAACAAACCATTGGTTTTGGGTTGTGATTAGATAATGGGACGGGTGTAACATGATAAAAGCATGGTAGATACGCCGCTGGTACTTCTTATATATAAGTGTTTTTATCATATTACATTCCGTGGCATTATTTAGTTCACTTGGGCAAACGATTTTAAAACGATGTCATATAACGATGTTTTCTAAATGATATAAACCATTCAAGTTTAACTAATGAGATGATTTACAATTTGGTTTACTTAAATAAATGTTTTGGGTTAAGAATCATGGCTACGAGATTTTTATAAATTATAAGCAACTTGATTTGAGTTGGTTAATTTTGTTGCAATACTATACACTTTTCAAAACAAGGTTTTTAACTTTTGACTCTTGTAGTCTAATGTGGTATTGCAACAAATAAACGAGCCATGAATCCGACACTCTCATAAAACCTATGTGCTCGCCAGCATTTCTTTGCTGACTTTGTTTTTACATATGTTTCAGGTGTTGTTGAATGATGTTGATTGCTAGGATGCATGCTCACTTAGGACTGGACGAGGCCTTAGTGACTTAATAACAATGGTAGACTATGTTTAACTCGTTTGTTAAATTTCAAGACAATGTAAATTATCTAATGAATCAATAAAACGAAACTTTTTGAATCCATGGTTGTGAAACAATGATTCTATTACTCCACTCCCCGACGTTTCCGCCTCGGTTTCGATGTTTTAACGCGGTCGAGGTGTGACATTGAGGGCATCTGCAATTACATTTGTTTATATCTGATCAATTACTCATTCAGTACTGTCAACACCTGACTTGTGGGTCATATTACCCATTGGCTAACTCTTCGTTCAATGGTAACGTTTTCCACATTTTGTATACAAAACCCCAACATACCGACAGTAATTGTAGAATCACAAATACTCAATTACTGTTAAGCTTAATTTAAAATATTTGAGGTTTTGGTAAAACATTTTGACTCACAAAAATATATTTAAAAAGGTGACAAAAAGATAATATACTCACATTGTTTACTTAGATAAAACTAAAGCTTCCTGGTGTATCTCCTTGTTATTATCTAGAAAAACTTAAACAATGCACACGTGTTAGTAAAATAACCCAAATCACATTAACCGTACAACTTGAGACAGATTTCCAATGACTGAGTCGGGCAGAGCCGACATGCATTACGGAATCCTAAATCAATCTAGTGTATACACGAGACAAAACTCCAACCACTGAGTCAGGCAGAGCCCTGACATGTGTTATGGAGCCCTAAATCGATCGTGCAGGGTAACGGCAGGGTTATAATACTTACAACGAGGCAGAGCTTCGCTTTATAGTGGGTATTATGCCCGGGTATAGTAATAGTTATTCTGAAGTTGAGAGAATTTTCAGAATTTGTACGAGTTGCAACTGAGCTCGCTGAGCTCTAT
This sequence comes from Helianthus tuberosus, assembly GCA_030545235.1. Lineage (NCBI taxonomy): Eukaryota > Viridiplantae > Streptophyta > Magnoliopsida > Asterales > Asteraceae > Helianthus > Helianthus tuberosus. The sequence continues at coordinate 16,748,039 of CM060433.1, forward strand.
ATTTAGGCGGATTTAAGGCAGCTCGCGGCCCGCTAGAGAATAAGCTAAGGACTTCGTGGCCCGCGACAAGGCGCGTGTCACATATAGCTTAGTCGAGTCAACTGGTAGGCCCGCTGAGTCACTTGCCACGTGGTAGTCTGCCTTGTTCGACAAACAATGGCAGTCGCGGCCCGCCAGACCAGGGTGGTCTCAGTCGCGCCACGCGAGCGACTGCTGAATTTCGTTTTTCTTGATTTTTCTATGTGGAGGGTTATTTTGGGTCCGTTTTTCACATACAGGGTATGTAAATAACGTTTTAGGGTCTAGTTTAAGGTTCTAGGATGTATTTAGGAGGGTTGTTATAATCTATTTCTTCCAGATCAGTGGGATCAAAATGTTGAAGGTCATTCAGTTCAAAGGATAAATTATTAGAGATCTGGTTTTCCCCATTAGCTGTGAAAGCATAATTGGGTGAATAAGGCTCAGAGTTGAAGGCTCCACCTATAGTTATATCAATATAATGATCATAACTCTAGTCCTTACTACTACCAGATGACTCTTCCTGACCTAAAAGTATTGTGTTACCAAAAGTGTAATCATCGGCCAATTTTCCAGATTCCAGCAACTTCTTTTTATGGTTAAGCTCTCTTTCATATGTGAGAAGCCTACCATGAAGTTGGGTCAGACTTAAATCCTTGAACCCCACAGAATTCCTAGTCACAAAGGCTATTGTGTCCCACTTTTCTGGTAGTGATCTAAGGAACCTACTATTTAAAGTAGATTTAGCATATTCAACATTAATCTGTTTAACTTACTAATCAGACAACTAAACCTTTCAAACTGCTGGGTCAATGACTCTCCCTTAACATGACAAAACATTTCATATTGCTGGTTCTCTTCTGTCCCACCAAATTGCTCTTCGAGTGCATCCTATAGCTCTTTTGAATTGTTACAATGTAAAAGGCCAACATATATGTCATTGTGTAGTGTTGTGGCCACAATACTGAATGCCTTAGCATCTAACTCAATCTTCTGAAAATCCTGCTCAGAGTAATTTTCAGGACTTTTAGGTACTCGGACCTTGGGATCTTCTGCACTTGGCACCATTGGAACATGAGGTCTAAAGATGACAGACTTCTAGCAACCGGTGTTTTGTTGTGCTAACACATGGCCCATCCTATGTTGCCAGATAATGTATTCAGATCTGACAAGCATAGGAGGCTTGTATAGTGTTCCGGTATTGTGAGGATCTTGTGATTGTGAAGACATTTTGGTTGTTTTACAAAGTTTTTGATTAATCTACTTTGAACATGATTAAGCTTGTACTCTATTTTTCAACAAATTAGAACAACACAGTATCAATGAAACTGAGCTGATCTTTTATGTCAAATTGATTGTTAAATCAAATTTGACTGACCTATGCTTTGATATCAATTGTTAGGATCTGAGTTCACTTGTTTGTATTGGTTTTATAAAATGATCAATGAAAGAAGTTAAACAGTTGAGTAATTGTAGCGGAAATGAAAGAAAAACTTTATAACACAAACAAAGAAAGAACAACTTTCATCATATATGCTTTTAATCAAAAGATTGTTTTACAAAATGATTGATATGCATGCATGAACATTATCTCCCTCTCAGCCTGAGCTCACAAGTGCTAGTTGGTACAAAATGCAAGTGTGTGTGAAAGAGCTAATAGAACAATACAGACGCTGTCTATTTATAGTACTATGCTAACCACTGTGGCATCTTGGCTGCGTCACCTTGACAGTGACAACTAACAATCTTAACTAACTCTAAACACTGCTATTACAATATACTGTTACATTAAACACTGATTAACAAACTACTGATGATGTTATCCGCTGATGGGCATAACCACTGATGGAGCATTAGCCGAGCTTTCCACAAAGGCTGATCAGTCCTTTGACTTCCAACAGATTTTTTGACTTTATCAGATGATTGGTCTTCAACAGACTTTAATCTTCAGCAGAGCTTTGTAAAAAACAGACTTTAAATATCAGCAAACTTTAGAGATCATTAGATGTTGGATGCCACTACCATTGGAGGGAATAGAGATCAAAACACTATTATTAAGGACCAGTTGTTGCAGATTGGTTTTGACTTTGTATCATCTGTTCTTCAGGAAGGATCACATATGCCAACACATGGTTCGGTTCATTTCGGTTCACGAGGAGCGTAGCGACATTCCTCCGCCATGCAACCCGAAGAACGACACTCGAAACACAATGACACGTGAACGAAAGAGTTGCATCATGATAACATCAACATGATGTCATCATGACTTTGGATTGAAATATAATAATGGATCGAAATAGATATTGCAAAAGTCTTTTTCGTCTATAAAGTCATGTGCATTGATATATAATTAATAGTTTTAGTAATAGGTTCAGAAATAGAAATCTATTTCGATTCTATTATTTCAATTGTATATGTATCGAAATAGGTTTAGTAATAACCTATTTTGATGTCATCGTATGTATTTTGTGTCCATGTATGTTTCATTGTATTTCATATATGTATGTATCTGTTTCGTTGTATCTCTGTTGTATGTACTACAAATACAGCAGAGGCTCCGTTTGAGAAGAGAGCAAGTTTCAGAGAGTTGACAGCATATTCTTGTAAAACCTTGTAATGTTACTCTGTTGAAATCAATACCATTGAGGTTTGAAGTGATAATCCATTTGTCATTGATTGTGCTCTTACTTGATTTACATACAAACTTGGATTCTGCACTTGTTTGTGTGTTCAACAACAAGGAATAGGTTTCTCTAAAATCCTCCATTTTAAGGACCTACACTATATGGTATAAATTCAAGTTATTTTATGTTTCGCTGCCGCAACAAGCGATACCATTTAATAACTTAAAAAAATATTTTCTTATTTTCTTTATTTCGGTATAAATCCAAGTTGGTTTACGTTTTAACGAAAATTTTTCCCTGTAAGGTAATGAGTGAGGTGAAATATAATACGTTTTCATGCTTATTTTATGTATGTTTTTAGTTGGTCTACGTTTTGACGAGTCGGGTCAGACCACACAAATTCGAGTTACTTTAGGTTTCCACACCGCCGAAATGCGCGACAGGTCAAAGTTCTAGTTCTACACAAAAATGGTTGGTGGTTTCAGTTACCAAAATGAGTCTATTTCAAACAAAATTCAAGGAACTAAAAAGCTGAAAAATAGAAGTTCAGAATTTTTTAATACATTTCTAGTTAAAATTAGTGGTAAAAACAACTTCAAAGATTCTAGGATGTATAAACTCTATTCACCACTTTTTTTTTTAATAATTTTTGAATAATTTGTTAACCTTATATGTTAGACTTAAAAAGAATCCAAAATCACGGACTCAAGAATATATTAATATTGTTAAACATATACAAACAAAACTAAAACATTTACCATGCTTAGGCATCCTAAATCTGAAAGCAATAGTAATTGTAGAAACATATACTAGTAATATAGGATATGACGGAATTCTTAAATAAAGTTAGAAGAAATTGATATAGAACAATTAGTAAGATATTATTCTGATCTTGGAATCAAACTCAAAAGAATTATTCAACAGTTAAAAAATAAAAAAAGAAATACTAAGCATTGTATTATGCATAAAAAAGTTTAATGATGATTTATACATGAAACTCTTTTGCTACAATATATATTAGAAAAGGATGTTAAAATTTTAATTTCAAAACAAATTTTTGCATGATGTCAAGCATTATTAAGTAATTATGATTTTAAAATCGAATATATTAAATCAGAAAATAATTATTTGCCATATTTCGTATCTAGAGAATTTTTACAGGAGAGAAAATGAGTCAAAGTCAAAGTTGTTCCTCATACCACAAAAAAGTATTATCAAAGCAGACATTATCAAACACTTTAGATTCTCAAACAAGTCCTTTTCTAATAGTTCCACTATCTAAAAACAACTTTGCTCATATATCTGAGCTCGATGCTGGAAAGTCACTGGAAATTCAAAAACATTGTGTCTAAGGTTCAGGGTTCTGCACCAAGAAAGAGAAAAGAAGAGTCGGTGAGTGGGGTTAGTGTAGGTCCACCCGGAGGATCGAGTAACCTCTATTCCGTGTTTTTCGACAAACCCGAAAGTGCGGAATCCAAACGGGTAAGTTAAACCAAGTGACGAACACGTAAGACACAACGATTCAACGATTAACACTCCATTGTATTAATCTAGAAAACGGTTACAAATCAATGTTTACAAGATGCTCTCATAAACTCTCAGTGTGTGTGTGTTTACAGTGTGTTCGCTCTCAAAGTCTATACAGACTCATTAGTTTGTTCTGTTCTGTGTCTGTGTTTATATACTAAAGGACATGACGAAATCAGAAGGCCCACGAAATCACATGCCGAAATCAAGAATATGGACGAAATCAGGTGATTTCGTCCTATTTGGTTTTCATCCATAAGTGTTTTCACCACTTGGGATTTCGGCACATGTGTCTTTGATGAAATCACATGTGATTTCGTCATACATGTTGGGCTTGGATATTGCTTCTGTCTTCATGTTGGGCTTGGGCATTGGGCATTGACTTGGGCTATAGAATAAACAAACAACAAACAAACATAACACTTAAACTAATAATGCAAACTGCACACACGCAGTTGCATTTACATAGAACATTACGAAGTCAATCGCATGTCGAGTCAAGACAGGAGGTTGTCTTGACTACGGCCTTCACTTCGTAGTCGAGACGAACCGAGTCGAGCCGTATCCACACAATATGTATCAACAAACTCCCCCTTGGATGCTGCTCGCGAGGTTCGTAATCTCGTTCTCCATCTCTTGATGGTTCATTCATTCTTGTCGTAGGATCTTCAAAGTCTTCACGCGTCGTAAGTAGAAAGTGTATCAACAAACTCCATTTTCATTTAGATAGTGTGTTAACAAACTCCCTCTTTGATTATGCTTGGGAATCTTTTGACTTCAATGCTTGAGATCCTTGTGGTGTTGGTGATTGATCAGCGGCAACTCGATCATCTTTATCATTTGAGTGCCTCCATGTCGTGTCTTCATTCCGAAGCTTATCATCGAACATGTTCTCCTTGCCTTTAGCATCTGCACATGCAAGAAAGCTAAACGCGTAATGAGAACAACTGCTTGGAATATAGTTAACATTAAACAAGTGACACACATGTGACCATATTTTCAACTACCGTCCGACAGTTTAGTTTGAAAAGTTAACAGATTTTTCAATTTAGATTATTAACTTTCAAAACTTGCAAACTCTGACCGTTTATGAAGATTCAGTCGTTTTGGTTTTCAATCAGATTTCAGGCAACGAAGACTTGAGTTCCAACATCGGTTAATCAAAACTAAAGCAGAAATAAAATCTTTTTGACTTTTATAAAGTTTATATTAAAACACACCTAAAATCTTTTTGGTATTTTGAATATTTCAAACTTAAAGACTGAAAGCAGTAAATAAATATATACAGAGTTGCAGAAACTAAGAAAAGTAAATATATACAAACATTCTTTTTGCGAGTTTCGAGGGTAAGAGAATCATATCAGTGTACGGTCATGCCAAAACGCTCTTGTTGTTCTTTTTGTTAACATTTAGATAAACATCCTATAACGATTATCGGTATTGTTATCCACATAAGCTCAACTTATCATATGTAATCATGGCGAGGGGATACGTTAAGGTATGATTTATACTTACCGACCGGTGTTCATCCACATCACGACACATTCCCGTATCAAGGTATGCACGAGGATTCATCTTACTGGTGAGTATACCATTTATCATCTGTTTGGACGTATATGAAAATGTGAGAAACTCACTTATTTTGATTGAAAACAAGCCCTATGTGATAGAATCACTTATTGATGAGGAACTTGATTTTCAGATGCATGAAGGGCACAAGAGCAAGTGCGTGAAGAGGTCAGTACTTTCGTACAGCAAAGAGACGAACTTGACTCTCGGATAAATGTGATATATTATCACTTGTTTTGTGGACATGTGATTGTTGATCACTTATTGAGGTCGTATGCAGTATGTACACGTATGTATGATATCATGGAAGATCTAGACTTTGTCTCCGTTTGTTTCGGTAAAAGAAACAACCATGATACCCAGATGATAAACAGCATAAAGACCACATATCTCAGAACCTCGGCAATCTCTCAAACGAAATTTCGGTACTAAGACCATATGCCAATGAGTGGTTCCCACCTGGTCTTCAGTCGATTTAGGTTTATATCACCCTGCACACTTTAAGATGATTGTGAGCCTACCGATACATCTTATATAGAGCTGCTTAACATTTTTCATTTTTCTTTTCAGTTTAAAGAGGTTTAGACAGACCACTGATGTACTATCATTTTCTCTTTTGCTCGCCAGGAAACTCATTTTTGTTTTTCTATTGTTTTTGGGTTTTGAAATTTTTCGATGTTTTTGAATTTTCAAATTTGGAATTACTCCCCCTAAAATCAACAAACTTACAATAATTTTAAAAACACAAAGATATTTACAAAAACGATTTTCCGATACGGATTACTCTTGCTTTACCTCAATGTCGTTTACCAAAATTAATTTTAATCAGAATTGATTTATCGAATTTTGGAAAAATCAGTTGGCACGTCGGTAATCGGTGCGGACCAAAATAACATTGACGAGTTTCATATTGAAACAATCATGTGTGAAGTGATATTCGAGATCAATGTGTCAGGTCAAAGAGTGCTGTACGAGATGATAATAATTAATAAAGCAGCTTAAATATCGACATGTATAGGAGAGATTAGAAATTTAAAACCGTATCCTGCAACTGCTTCTTGCATTGCAGGGAATCTGAGTGCTCTCCCAAAGTGGATATCCACCAGGTGTGGATTTCAAAGTCGATCATTCAGCTACTTCATTTCACAGCAACAAGATCATAGACCTCTGGGTTCGGCTGGTTTTCCACATTGCACTAGCGAAGGTCTTTGTCTTTCTCTTTGAAAAGTAGTGTGCGGTTGTTCAGTCCACGCCAAGGCATCCGCACACCTGGTTGGTTTGTTCAACAAACACATTTTCTTCAATCACACCATGGAGAAAAGTACCCTACACGTTCATCTTGTGGACTTTGAACTTCTTGTGGAAGAAAAATCCATGAATCTTAGAAAAGCTTCAGACGTGTTGCAGGCGTGTACTTTTCATTTTAATCTATCCTTTTGACCCGATCAAAAACCATAACAACCAAATTTTGGCACATTTTTCATCTGGTTGAATTTTTCAACTTCATTCCCTTTTTCCTCTCCATCAATGGAAACAATATTCTCCTAAATGTAACAATATTTCGGAGCCTTATGTCGCCGATCTTGTGCATGGATGCTCCACTATCAACAATCCTAAGACTATCAATAGTTCCTCCTGGAACATCCTACACGCTCATTCAGAGATTAGTTTGAGAGGGGGACCCAAGCCTTCACAAACTTGGGTCGTCCGTCATCATCGAGGATTGTGACATCCATTTCCTGATGATTCGGAATTGATGTAGCTCCCCCTGAAACAGTTACTGGTTTTGGTTTCCAAATCTGTTTTTGTTTTTAATTTTTAACATTTGATTCAACAGATTTTGTTTGGACAACCTCCGGTTTTAAAAGCTTTTCAACATTTTTCCGTTGTTTCTTTATCTGTTTCACTTCTTGTTGTTTAACAAGACGGGGGTCCTATTTTGGGGAAACAGATCTTTTATGGTATTTGTTAACACGGGGGGCATCAACCTTTGCCTTTCCTTTCGTGAGATATGGACAATTTCTGACAATGTGCCCATACTCACCACATTCAAAACATGATCTCCGCTCAATAAATCTCGGAGTATCATAACTGTAAGAGCTTGATGATGAACTTCGTGATCTTGAGGTACTTGGTCCTACATCACAACCGTTTGTGTGTTGTGTGTAATTGTTTTGACTGTTTCTTTTCAAAATTTTAACTTGTTTAACAAAATCTAAGTTAGATTTGTTTTCAAATGTGTCAATTTTATCCGTTCCCCTTGATTTCACAAAGTTCACCTTCTTTTCCTTTTTCTTGGTCTGTTTCTTTTGACCTTGAGTCGGTGATTTACCTTTTGGTTTGGTGCGATTTTGCTGCTTTTTCACTGTTGGTAATTTCTGATTGCCATTTTGTTTTCGAACTTCAGCCTTTGGGATAGGAGGACACTGTGTTACCACAACGTGTGATCCTGTCTTTCCCAAAAACTTACTTGTTGAATCCTCAAAAATTTTACTTATTAAAGATTGATTAACATTCTTAATAGGAAAAATCTTTGTCAGAGTAGATTTTATCATCACCAACAAGAGTGTACAGCAAATTCACACTCTCAGACTCTTGTGAGGAAGTAGACGTGGACTAGGTCAGAACAGTCTTAGCAGGTTTTGTGGGAGGATCACATAGAATGTGATTCTCGAGAGGTATGTCCTCTTCTTTGATAACCGCATCAGATTGTGGAGAGTCAGTATCATCGGATTCATCATCTGAAGAATCAGCATCCTCAACAATGACTGGAGGATCCTGATTCTGTTTAACAGTTGACACACTTGTAACTGTTGACACATCCGAATATGATGATACTTCCTTTTTGTATCCAAGTCCGGTCGCAAATTCCTCAATGTCTAAAGGAACAGATTCTTCATAATGAGTTCTATACTCCTTATCAGGCAGTGCATCATAATTTTGTCTAACAGGTGGTGGACATTTCTTATATCTAATGCACGTGACATCCTTTTTCTCTTTTTGTGTGCCAATGATGTGATCCAGCACGTATCTAGAGTTAGAATAACTGTCTACTTTAAGCCGGATCGCCTCACTTTCACACTTTGTGAAGGCTAACTCTTTTTGCATGCTTTCAAGACGATTGATATAAAGGTTTATGTCAGTTTGTTTTCTTGAAACCATTTTTGTCAGTTCGGTTTTATCTTTTCTTAAAGTTTCAACCATCGTTTTAAATTCCTTTTCATGGTTTTCATAAAACATGTTAGCCTCTTTGCATTTTGAAAGATCCACTATCAACTTTTGATTGTGCATATTTTTCACTTCAAATTTGTTTTGCAAATCCCCATGTTTGCTTTGCAAATCACACCACTTAGTATATAATGAAACATGTATGTTTTGCAAGTCAAACAATTTAGCATTTAAAGCATCATGTTTGCTTTGCAACTCAGACATATTAGCATTCAAATCAGCACATTTAACACTTAAGCTAGCACAATTATTACAATTAACGACAGTTGGTTCATCGACACATACCTGGCTGGAAGCACTCTCAGATGTTGACCTATCTGCATCAGAATCAACAACCTCCCTTGATGATTCACATTCAGATCCATCCTCACTTGAACTTGAGTTTGAAGTTGTAACATCTTCAACTGAAGTTGAAACGTCTTCAACTAAACTGTTGTCATGTTCAGAACTGTCATTGTTTCCCGATGATTCTCCATTGCTGGCATCTTTGACAACTTTAGCATAAAACGCCGTTTTTGTTTGACTACAGTTCCTTGGATCAAGAGATGATGGTGCTACCGTAGAACGATGGCACTGTGAAGCAACTGGTGGTAATGGATTTCCATACAAGTCTGTGGTTGGAGCTGGCTTTACAGGAACTTGTATCGGATTGCCATATAAATCTGTGCTTGTGACAAACGCCGTTTGAAGTGGAGCGTGTGAAGAAGGTCTTGCAGAAGTGCTAGGAGTTCCATAATACATATCAGTATTGTGTCGCACTGGTATTGCAGAAGTGCTAGGAGTTCCATAATACATATCACAATTTTGTCGCACTGGTATTGCAGAAGTGGGTGCGGGATTTTCGGCCCATGAGGGAGATAAACGTGAAGGATTACCCCACCAGTTCGAACTCATTTTTGATGTTTAATGACTAATACCTGAACAAATCATACAAATCAAACAGTTAAATATGAGTTGCAAGTCTTCTGTTAAAAAAAATAACACAAGCATAAGAATGTTTGACGAAATCCAATTGTGATTTCGTTGATGTTATGTTTGATGAAAACAGGAAGTGTTTTCGTCCAAGACAGGTCTTGATGAAAACAAGAAGAAGTGATTTCGGCCAGGTCTTGATGAAAACAAGAAGTGTTTTCGGCAGGAAGTGATTTCAGCACAGTTGATTTGGGCAACAGATGTAATTTGTTGAAATGGGATTTCGTTGAAATGGATCCAGAACTGATTTCATCCAACCCAAGTGATTTCGGCTTGTTAAGGGTTTTCAGCAAGGGTAAGGGTTTTCGGCAAGGGAAAGGGTTTTTGGCCAAAACAAGTGATGAAATCAGACTTGGATTTCATTGACAGGAGGTGAGGAAGTGATTTCGGTAATAAGGGTGTGATGTATGGTGATTTCGGCAACAAGTTGAAGCTGATAAGGGATTTCGGCAGAGGGTTTTTTCGGCGATAGGAGGTGATTTCGGCCAGAACTGATTTGGGCTAAGAACTGATTTCGGCCCAAATGTGGTTTTCGGCTAGGAACCTGATTTCGATGATATGGGATTTCGGCCAGATGTTTTCGGTTCAGAACTGATTTCATGATAAGGGATTTTGGCTGAGGAGTGGTGATTTCGGCTGGAATGTTTCACAAAATCAGATGTGATTTCGTCCACTTGTTTGATGAAATGGGTGATTTCGTTGACAATTTGAGACAAACAACTTGCAAGATATTTTCACCACCACTTGATATCTTATCCAAATCTGCTATCCTCTATCCTACTGACACAAATGGTTACTTTTGTCAAACCACCTTATCTCCTACACTCCACAAATTCAACACACCATCATGAATTATGTCACAATATTCAAACAATACTATTTTAATCAACAACACTTCAACAATAATATTATAAAAGATCAAATACAGAAGTTTATGAAGAACACTTTGAATATTCTTATGAACTGGATGAAGTTTTCTGAGTTTACCAGCCACCGGAAAGATTTCCGATCACAATTTTTGCGCAAAAGATCAATAAAAATCCTTTCTTACCATGTATAAATGAAACATAACAAGATTTTTATAAACACAATCAGCAAAAACACAAGATTTTCAAAGATTTAAACCTGATTTTTCTGAAAATATAACCTTTTTGTTTCAAAAATCAAGAACAAATCTGGAAACACATGAAAATCTACTTGGTTTTAAGAAGGAATCGAGCCAATGCTCTGATACCAATTGTAGGTCCACCCGGAGGATCGAGTAACCTCTATTCCGTGTTTTTCGACAAACCCGAAAGTGCGGAATCCAAACGGGTAAGTTAAACCAAGTGACGAACACGTAAGACACAACGATTCAACGATTAACACTCCATTGTATTAATCTAGAAAACGGTTACAAATCAATGTTTACAAGATGCTCTCATAAACTCTCAGTGTGTGTGTGTTTACAGTGTGTTCGCTCTCAAAGTCTATACAGACTCATTAGTTTGTTCTGTTCTGTGTCTGTGTTTATATACTAAAGGACATGACGAAATCAGAAGGCCCACGAAATCACATGCCGAAATCAAGAATATGGACGAAATCAGGTGATTTCGTCCTATTTGGTTTTCATCCATAAGTGTTTTCACCACTTGGGATTTCGGCACATGTGTCTTTGACGAAATCACATGTGATTTCGTCATACATGTTGTCACACCCCCAAAATCCACCATGCGGAGTATCACCGCTTGGAGGCGTGACGTGACCAGGATTGAGCCACCAATCATATTAAACAACATAATTAAGTAAATAAAACCAAACACAATACGATTGGTGACCAAAAGGAAGTAAACCGATTTTAGGTTAACAGCGGAAGCATAAAACATAAGTTCAAAACATAAGTCCATAGTTCATAAGTTTAAAGTCCAGAACGTAGGTTAAATAAGTTCATAAAGTTTATTCATTAAGTACGGGACATATCAGTTCGCATCCCACAACGACCACCTCCATATGCAAGCTCCATAGCATCTAATGACCTGCAAAGCATGTAATAACGAGTCAACAACAAAGTTAAGTGAGTTCACGGTTGGTTGTCCATTTTAGTGTTGTTTCCAAAAACATAGTTTAATCTCATTCGGCCGTCCAGCCGTGGGGGTTACCCCATAGTTCGAAAACGTTTATTAGTTAACCATCCCATGTCCACCTTCCCTGGCTATCCAGCCCGGCACTTTGGCCGTGGGGAGCTGCCCCAGTATTTTAAACTACCAGACTCGTTTATCATATCGACTACTAACAAAAGAAATCAATTGTGCCCTAGCGTCGGTGTTCTATCACCACCGACGTGCCATAGTCCATTAGTACACACCCGTCCAACTGGCACGGTGTGCGGTTTGTTAAACCTAATAACGCTATTAACTAATGACCCGCTCGCCATAGCCTCGGCGATTAAGTCGATACAAAAATGGAGGGACTTCGCTGATAGAGTTCTAGTCCAGTAAGTCTAACACGTCCCAACAGGACGAGGAATTTACATTCCTGAACACGTCTCAAAGGACGAGGAATCCCTATTCCTGTACCCATTCCTATTCCCACCGGGAATTTACCATGCTTTGTAGAAAAGTGTGAACTCACCTCGGTTTGCTCGGTTAGATTCTCAAATATAGCTAACAATCAAGGTCGGTCAATCACGTCCTAGTATGATTTACCAGTTAGTCATTTAGTGGCTTTCAAATAGAACACAAAGTTCCTACACGTATCTATCACACAAATGCATCATTTTAACGGTTTATGCCCATCTAAGTTTCCCATCCATTCCCCACTCAAAATCAAACATACGATAATGCACATAACATATATAACATGTTAGATCATTCACAGATAGCATACTCGACATTTAGACACGCGAGTCACAACTTATGTCATTTCAGCATTTATATTCAATACCGGCTGTTGTCGGACATTTTAATAAAATGGTTAATTTATTCCAAAAATTCCCAAATTTTTACAAGATGTCTTAAACGTTCCATATTTTATTGTGTAAACATATCGGGGTCCGGTTCATTACCAATATTTTATAAAAATTCATATTTCGGACTGAACTCAGATTTGTGTATTTCTGACCACAGTCCACGGAACAATTTATTAAAAATTCATCGAGTGTCCGATTTATGAAATTCTAGTGGGGTAATTACAAATGCATCGGTTGTTATCTACTGTACAAATTTCATGGTCCGATTCATCAAAAAACTCAGGTTATGACTGAAAGTATGACACCCATTTATTGCTGTCAAAATTCAGCTTAAGTTGCTGTTACAAATTAACACTTTAAAAATAGTAAACGAAGTCCAAAAAGTACGATTCCGGTGCCATTGGAACCGTATTTCATAATAACATATTTTAGATTCAAAATATCGGTTTTTCGTTGAGTTTATGACCTGTTTACAGCCAACTGAAGTTGGCTGTAAAACTTGGACAGATTCTGATTTTCAGTGTTTAACCTTCTAAATCGTGTTCGATCGATTCCGTTAACAAGTTTTGTCACACCCCCAAAATCCACACGCGGAGTACCACCGCTTGGAGGCGTGACATGACCAGGATCAAGCCACCAATCATATTGTACATATAAGAAAAAGTAAATGTAACCAATCACAATACAACTGGTGTTAAATCAAAAATCATAGCATAGGTAGCGGAAGCATAGTTATGAACATCCAACACAAGTGTTTAGTTTAAAAAGTCGTAAAGTTTTCATCAAAACATCCATAATCCGTGCCCACAACGACCGCGCCTCCTGTGCAAGCTCCAAAAGTACCTAAGGTCCTGCAAGGCATGTAACAGAGAGTCAACAACTAGTTGAGCGAGTTCATAGTAGGTTATTTAATTATAATGTTCGTATCGTATATCGTATGCTCGTTTAGAAATCATGTATCGTATGTAATGGTATCGCGGCCCTCTAGGCATGTTTGCGAAGTTTAGTGGGGGTTTCCCATGTTTTCTAGACTAGGTATATTTGTATCGCGGCCCTCCAGGCATGTTTGCGAAGATTAAAGTATAGTTCGCGGCCATTCCAGGCATGTTTGCGAAGATTGTTCTAGTATCGCGGCCGATCCCGGCATGTGTGCGAAGAGAAGTATATGTATCACTAGTCTAGTAGTATCTACCATTGACCTTCCTCTCCCGAGGCCTATGGTATGTAATTCCGATAACTCTTAAGCATAAATAATCAATCAACCCATTCCCAACCCCGGGAATCCCATGCCTTGGTAGAAGTGTGAACTCACCTTGTTTTGCTCGGTATGCTAAGTTAAGTGCTCACAATTAATCAGTCAAGTCCTATAGTGCACGTATACTCAATCAGTTCACATTGTTTATAAAGTTTCACATGGAACTAGTGTCACAGTAATATCATGGAGTGTTTGACAGTTCATATCATGCAACATAAGCAGTTAATTGCATCCATACATTTAACAGAGTTGGCATCTAGCAGAACTAGCAAGTTAACTGAGTGAATAAAGTTAACAGATTTCATGGAATAACATAATTAATCCACTTCATTGGAATAATAAATAAACAGAGTAAGTCAGTTAACCCAGTTAACAACTTAACAGAATTGTCATCTAACAGAGTTACTCAAACAAAGAAGTTATCAAAATACATATTTAACAAAGTTAAATAAACTAACTAAGTTATTCCAATGGTTAGTTAAGTTAAATAACATAATTAATAACATTAATAATAACAGTTAACATGTTGCCAAAAACACATAAGTGCCGAAAACACCCTTTAGCCGAAATCACCTTATGGCCGAAATCCCTTATGGGTCGAAATCCCTCTTATGATTTCGTCCAGCATGTTTAAAAGATTAATACCCTTTGCCGAAATCCAATAAGTGTGAAATGAAAACTCTATGGGCTTAAAGTCTCTTGGGCCGAAAACACCATGTGGGCCGAAATCACTCTTTGTGATTTCGTCCAGGTATCAAAAGTGGGGGTGTTTTCGTTGGTATTCAGTCATCTTCATCACTTACAGTAACTTAAAACCCAGTAACTATAATCTCGTTACATAACAGATTCAACCATTTGTAGGAACAATCAATCCAACAGAAGCTAAAACATTCATTTAGATACTTACTCATCTAAATAATCAGGATTAACATCCAACAACATCATAGTTTTTAACATTTAACAGGAGATCTAGTTATGCATTTATCAACTGACTATCTACGATCACTTTATCTCGAAGATTAACAATCACCATTAATAGAAAACAACGATCTAAACATTAAATCATCAATCAAAATCAGATCATATGATCATAATATCTCACAGTAGCAGTCAATATAAGATATCATCTTAACATGTAAATCACTAACCGTAGATTAAACAGAGGTTTTGGCTTCAAATGAAGAATTCTGTTTGTTGGGTTTCAGAGGTAGAGAGAGAAACAATGGGATAAGGTTTGACAAGTGAGTAACTTCTCCGGGAAGATTGTTTATAAAATAATTGTATAAATCCCCACTGGGCCTAAGGCCCATTTGCTGTTTTCGTCAGCACACATGGACGAAAACACATAAGGTGTTTTCACTAGATAGTGTTTTCATGGGTAATAGTTTTCAGTAAGGGTTTCATTTATAACATGCAATTTAATACAAAACCTTATTAACATCCACTCACATATAATAAATATTATGCATCCCAAATATAAAATATCAATCGCAATACGATTTTACGTTTTTCAAATGTAAGCGTTGTGAAACAAACAAGTCGAGTAACAACAACATAAAAAAAAATTAACGTGCAATTAATGCGAAGATGGAAATCTTGAAAACTCGAGTTGTCACATTATCCCCAACTTGAAAGAAATTTCGTCCCGAAATTTAGCATGCGGTTACTGAGGAAGCTAGGTAAGTTATCATTTACTGGTTTTCCTGGGGTGTCACATCATCCCCCCGTTGATTTGGAATTTCATCCCGAAATTTTGTAGTAGCTTCAGCCTCAGTAGTAGTTGCATTGTTTTCGAACAACTGGGGATATTTGAGTTCCATTTGGTCTTCTCCTTCCCAGGTATACTCTGGGCCACGACGGGAGTTCCAACGAACTCGAACAAGAGGTATTCTGGTGTTCTTGAGGACCTTAACATCCCGGTCCGTGATTTCAACTGGTTCTTCGACGAAATGCAACCGTTCGTCGATAGTGAGCTCCTTCAAAGGAACTATGAAGGTCTCATCTGACAGACACTTCTTCAGATTCGACACGTGAAAGGCGTTGTGAACTGCACTGAGTTCAGCTGGTAAGTTCAGTCTGTAGGCCACTTTGCCTATCTTCTCTATGACTTCAAATGGTCCAACGTATCGTGGATTGAGTTTGCCCCTTTTACCAAAACGAACAACACCCTTCCAGGGTGAAACTTTGAGTAGTGCTCGATCCCCAACCTGGAACTCGAGTAGTTTCCTATCTTTATCGGCGTATGCTTTCTGACGGTCACGAGCTGCCGCCATGCGTTGTCTAATTTGAGCAATCTTTTCAGTAGTATCAACTACCATTTCTGGACCTGTGATCTGACTGTCACCCACCTCTGCCCAACAAAGAGGTGATCGGCATTTACGCCCGTACAATGCCTCAAATGGAGCAGCTTTAATGCTGGTGTGGTAACTGTTGTTGTACGAAAATTCCACAAGTGGCAGATGTTTTTCCCAGCCCTTGCCAAAGTCAATTACGCACGCCCGAAGCATGTCTTCTAGAGTTTGAATAGTGCGCTCAGACTGCCCATCTGTCTGAGGATGATAAGCTGTGCTCATGTCTAAACGAGAGCCAAAAGATTTGTGCATTGCTTGCCACAGTTCTGAAGTAAAACGTGCATCACGATCAGAGATAATAGAGGTGGGCACCCCGTGCCTCGAGACAACTTCTTTAAGGTATACGTCTGCTAGAGTGGAGAACTTATCTGTTTCCTTGATAGCCAAGAAGTGAGCAGACTTTGTGAGTCGATCCACGATCACCCAAATAGTATCATTTCCGATCTAGGTAGGCCAGTAACAAAATCCATGGAAATTTGTTCCCATTTCCATTGTGGTATCTCAGGTTGCTGGAGTGGGCCTGATGGTTTCTGATATTCCGCTTTGACTCT
The DNA here is from genome assembly GCA_030545235.1 of Helianthus tuberosus. NCBI lineage: Eukaryota > Viridiplantae > Streptophyta > Magnoliopsida > Asterales > Asteraceae > Helianthus > Helianthus tuberosus. The sequence continues at coordinate 16,765,081 of CM060433.1, forward strand.
CGCACAAGTCAAACACTTGCTAACGTAAGTTGCTATGTGGGCCTTCATGCTAGGCCACCAATATGTAGTTCTGAGGTCGTGGTACATCTTATCCGAACCAGGATGTACTGAGTAGCGAGACTTATGAGCTTCATCCATTACAAGCTCGCGTAAATTACCATAGAGTGGGACCCAAATGCGTCCTGTTACATAGTAGGCGCCGTCTGCCTTTTGTTCTAACCGTTGTCTTGAGCCGCGTAGGGCTTCAGACCTGACGTTTTCCGGTTTCAATGCTTCTACCTGAGCATCTCGTATCTGTGAAGGAAGACTGGACTGAATAGTGAGTTGCAACGCTCGTACACGCCTAGGTGTAGTATCCTTTCGACTGAGGGCATCGGCCACCACATTGGCTTTGCCCGGATGGTACTTTATAGCACATTAGTAATCGTTCAGTAACTCGACCCATCGACGTTGTCGCATGTTCAATTCTTTCTGCTTGAAGATATGCTCAAGACTCCTGTGATCGGTGTAGATGGTGCACTTGGTGCCATACAGGTAATGTCGCCATATCTTGAGCACAAAAACAACAGCTCCCAGCTCTAAATCGTGCGTAGTGTAATTCCGTTCGTGAATCTTAAGTTGGCGTGAAGCATAAGCAATAACTTTATCCCGTTGCATCAACACACATCCAAGACCTTGGATTGATGCGTCGCAGTAGACTACAAAATCATCCGTGCCTTCAGGCAATGAGAGGATAGGTGCGCTACAAAGTCTATCCTTTAAGTGCTGAAACGCTGTTTCCTGTGTATCACTCCAACGGTAAGCAACACCTTTCTGTGTCAGTAATGTAAGCGGCTGTGCAATCTTTGAGAAGTCTTTGATGAACCATCTGTAATAACCCGCCAAACCCAAGAATTGGCGTATTTCGGTTGGTGTGCGAGGTGCAGGCCAGTTCTTGATCGAATCTACCTTGGATGGATCGACATGAATCCCATCCTTGTTTACCACGTGGCCTAAGAAGTGGACTTCACGAAGCCAGAAGTCGCATTTTGAAAACTTAGCGTACAGCTGTTCCGTTCGAAGGAGTTCCAGAATAAGTCGTAAATGCTGCTCGTGTTCCTCCCGACTCTTCGAGTAGATCAGGATGTCATCAATAAAAACAATAACAAACTTGTCAAGATAAGGTTTGCACACCCTGTTCATAAGATCCATGAAAACCGCAGGCGCGTTCGTTAGCCCGAATGGCATGACCAAAAACTCGTAATGGCCGTAGCGAGTTCTGAATGCTGTTTTAGAGACGTCCTCGTCCCGGACTCTCAATTGATGATAGCCTGACCTCAGGTCAATCTTCGAGTAATAGCTCGACCCTTGCAACTGGTCGAATAAGTCGTCGATGCGTGGAAGTGGATAGCGATTCTTCACCGTCACCTTGTTCAGTTCGCGGTAGTCTATACACATGCGGAAGGTACCGTCTTTCTTCTTCACAAATAATACTGGAGCTCCCCAGGGCGAAGAGCTAGGACGTATGAAACCCTTTTCCAAGAGTTCTTGCAATTGCTTAGACAGTTCTTCCAGTTCAGTTGGAGCTAAGCGATAAGGCGCTCGAGCTATAGGTGCTGCTCCTGGAGCTAGCTCGATCTGAAATTCGACCTGGCGATGGGGCGGTAGCCCAGGTAACTCTTCAGGAAACACTTGAGGAAAATCACGTACAACTGGGATATCCTCTAACTTCTTCTCTGTCGTCAATGTATCAGTAACGAGTGCTAAAATAGCTGTGTGGCCCTTTCGCAAACACTTCTGTGCCTTCAAGAAGGAGATGATGCCACTCACGACACCACTCTTGTCGCCTTGAACTTCGAGAGATTCTTTTCCAGTACGGGGAATACGAATGATCTTCTCCTTGCATAAGATCTCTGCTTGCTGTTGGGATAACCAATCCATACCAATGACAATGTCGAAACTACTCAGAGTTATAGGAATGAGATCGATAGAGAAAGTCTGACCAGCGAGGATAAGATTACAACCCTGAACTATGTGTGTGGCTTCTAGACTTTTACCGTTAGCTAACTCTACGACATGTTTGGTGTTCAAAAGTGTTGGTGCGCGTTTAAGCATTTGACTAACTTTCAGAGACATATAACTGGTATCCGCACCCGAATCAAATAATACAGTAACATAAAAGTCGTCGAGAAGAAACTTACCCATAACCACATGAGGATCGTTCCTTGCATCACCCTGACCAATCACAAATGCACGACCCTTAGCACCATTGTTGTTGTTGTTTCCCCCATTGTTGTTCCCACTACCCTGATTATTGTTGTTGTTGTTCTGATTCTGATTTAACTGGGGGCAGTTCCGCTTGAAGTGACCTTCAGCCCCACACTGAAAGCATGCCTTATTTCCTTGCTGTTGTTGCTGTGGCTGGTTTCGTGGAGCTGGTGGTTGTTGTTGCTGGTTCTGATTCGCAGGCCTTGAGCTCCTGCAATCTTTAGCCTCATGACCTACCCTTAGACATCTCTGACAGCGGCCTTTACGACACTGACCACTGTGGTGTCTGTTGCACCTGTTACACAGTGGATGAATTCCCCGATATCCACTCTGCCCCTGACCACCAGACGATTGCTGACTCGGACTCTGGTAATCACTAGTCTGGCGCTGCTGCTGTGCTTGAGACTGAACGGTAGCTGAACCCCTGCTGGAATCCCCTTCCCATTTCCACTTGTTGTCACTGGGATTAGCAGGAGTAGCTGGAGTGGTAGCGGTAGTAGTAGCGGTGATACGTTTAGGCAGCCTGTTCTGTTCGACTGCCTGATCGGTGAGGCGATGAGCTAATTTGACAATCTGTTGAATGGTGCCAAGATTCGCTGAGGTTACGTGACTTTGAATTTCCGGCACCAGACCATTGAGATACAGTTCGATACGCTTAATGGGAGGGTCTACCATAGTAGGACACAAAATAGCCAACTCATTCGATCTTCTGGTGTACGCTTCAATTTCTGACCCCGTCATTTTCAAGTGGTAAAACTCTACCTCCAGCTTATGAATATCATCACGGCTATAGTATTCCTCTTTGATCAACTCCTTGAAATCATTCCAGGGTGTGGCGTTAGCAACAGCCAACCCTAGCATCTGAACTTGCGCATTCCACCAAGTCAGCGCAATGCCTTCTAGAGTACCAGTGGCGTACTTCACCCTGCGAGCCTCAGGGCATTCACACATTTCAAATACGGACTCGAGCTTTTCAAACCAATGGAGGAGTCCAACCGCTCCTTCCGTGCCACTAAAAGTAGTAGGACGACAGTCCATGAAAGTTTTGAAGGTGCAAACAGGTGGCTGAGCGTGCTGACCTCCTTCTTGTGCGGCTGCAAGTGCCGCAACAACTTGTTCGTTAATGAGAGCCGTCAACTGGGCTTGTGTCATGTTAATGCGTCCAGCCATGATCTTCATAGCAAATGTAACATAGGTGAGAGAGGTTCGCGAGTAGTGCGATGACAGTAGAGAGTAAGCACACAAGTGTTCTCAGGCAATAGTGTTACGTTTATCTAAGCATACCCTGAGCAAAGTTCTATGCAATTCTAGCAAGTAGGTAATAAAACATGTACCATATTACCTAGGATGTTGAGTCTTGCACGTGGAGCGAGGCGTCATTGTGGATCGTTGAGCACTGTTTCGGTTATAGTCTGGTTTTAATAAAAACGTTTTCCCCTTATTAAAACCGAGTTCTCTATAACCAATGGCTCTGATACCAATCTGTCACACCCCCAAAATCCACACGCGGAGTACCACCGCTTGGAGGCGTGACATGACCAGGATCAAGCCACCAATCATATTGAACATATAAGAAAAAGTAAATGTAACCAATCACAATACAACTGGTGTTAAATAAAAAATCATAGCATAGGTAGCGGAAGCATAGTTATGAACATCCAACACAAGTGTTTAGTTTAAAAAGTCATAAAGTTTTCATCAAAACATCCATAATCCGTGCCTACAACGACCGCACCTCCCGTGCAAGCTCCAAAAGTATCTAAGGTCCTGCAAGGCATGTAACAGAGAGTCAAGAACTAGTTGAGCGAGTTCACAGTAGGTTATTTAATTATAATGTTCGTATCGTATATCGTATGCTCGTTTAGAAATCATGTATCGTATGAAATGGTATCGCGGCCCTCTAGGCATGTTTGCGAAGTTTAGTGGGGGTTTCCCATGTTTTCTAGACTAGGTATATTTGTATCGCGGCCCTCCAGGCATGTTTGCGAAGATTAAAGTATAGTTCGCGGCCATTCCAGGCATGTTTGCGAAGATTGTTCTAGTATCACGGCCGATCCCGGCATGTGTGCGAATAGAAGTATATGTATCACTAGTCTAGTAGTATCTACCATTGACCTTCCTCTCCCGAGGCCTATGGTATGTAATTCCGATAACTCTTAAGCATAAATAATCAATCAACCCATTCCCAACCCCGGGAATCCCATGCCTTGGTAGAAGTGTGAACTCACCTTGTTTTGCTTGGTATACTAAGTTAAGTGCTCACAATTAATCAGTCAAGTCCTATAGTGCACGTATACTCAATCAGTTCACATTGTTTGTAAAGTTTCACATGGAACTAGTGTCACAGTAATATCATGGAGTGTTTGACAGTTCATATCATGCAACATAAGCAGTTAATTGCATCCATACATTTAACAGAGTTGGCATCTAGCAGAACTAGCAAGTTAACTGAGTGAATAAAGTTAACAGATTTCATGGAATAACATAATTAATCCACTTCATTGGAATAATAAATAAACAGAGTAAGTCAGTTAACCCAGTTAACAACTTAACAGAATTGTCATCTAACAGAGTTACTCAAACAAAGAAGTTATCAAAATACATATTTAACAAAGTTAAATAAACTAACTGAGTTATTCCAATGGTTAGTTAAGTTAAATAACATAATTAATAACATTAATAATAACAGTTAACATGTTGCCAAAAACACATAAGTGCCGAAAACACCCTTTAGCCGAAATCACCTTATGGCCGAAATCCCTTATGGGTCGAAATCCCTCTTGTGATTTCGTCCAGCATGTTTAAAAGATTAATACCCTTTGCCGAAATCCAATAAGTGTGAAATGAAAACTCTATGGGCTTAAAGTCTCTTGGGCCGAAAACACCATGTGGGCCGAAATCACTCTTTGTGATTTCGTCCAGGTATCAAAAGTGGGGGTGTTTTCGTTGGTATTCAGTCATCTTCATCACTTACAGTAACTTAAAACCCAGTAACTATAATCTCGTTACATAACAGATTCAACCATTTGTAGGAACAATCAATCCAACAGAAGCTAAAACATTCATTTAGATACTTACTCATCTAAATAATCAGGATTAACATCCAACAACATCATAGTTTTTAACATTTAACAGGAGATCTAGTTATGCATTTATCAACTGACTATCTACGATCACTTTATCTCGAAGATTAACAATCACCATTAACAGAAAACAACGATCTAAACATTAAATCATCAATCAAAATCAGATCATATGATCATAATATCTCACAGTAGCATTCAATATAAGATATCATCTTAACATGTAAATCACTAACCGTAGATTAAACAGAGGTTTTGGCTTCAAATGAAGAATTCTGTTTGTTGGGTTTCAGAGGTAGAGAGAGAAACAATGGGATAAGGTTTGACAAGTGAGTAACTTCTCCGGGAAGATTGTTTATAAAATAATTGTATAAATCCCCACTGGGCCTAAGGCCCATTTGCTGTTTTCGTCAGCACACATGGACGAAAACACATAAGGTGTTTTCACTAGATAGTGTTTTCATGGGTAATAGTTTTCAGTAAGGGTTTCATTTATAACATGCAATTTAATACAAAACCTTATTAACATCCACTCACATATAATAAATATTATGCATCCCAAATATAAAATATCAATCGCAATACGATTTTACGTTTTTCAAATGTAAGCGTTGTGAAACAAACAAGTCGAGTAACAACAACATAAAAAAAATTAACGTGCAATTAATGCGAAGATGGAAATCTTGAAGACTCGAGTTGTCACAAGTTTAGTGACCACAACAACATCACATACTAATATTATTCAGCACAACATCAGATAATCAACCAATCATCATAATCACACAAGATCTACATGATTTACACTAACATTCATCCATTAACCACCTTGTTCATCACTTTAGTAGACTTTTAGTTGGTGATCTTATATGTTAGTGATTTTTAACCGACGAAACTCTTATTAACCACTTTAGAATAGATCAAGAAGATGTTTAGAGTCACTTACTACTAGCTCGAGGCTAGGGAAGAAACTAGGCGAAAAACGAGTGGTTAAAAGCAACGTGGGGAGGTCCTTGACAATCCGCAAGCACCGGGCTTCCTCGTACGCGATCCTTCACACTTGTATATGCTTGGAATGGCAAGATCAAAGCTTGAAAATGGATGGATGTGGGTGTGTGGGTTCAGCCGAGGATATGGGCAAGAGGGAGAGAAAGAGTGAATTTTGCTAAGTGAATGAATGAATACAAAGCCTTATGGTCCAACTTATAGTCCAATTCCACTAATACCCATTGGATCTTATGTTCTCTTGATATGAGGCACAAGGATTAAAATATTCAAGGTTTGTAAGATGGTGTCCCCTATGGGGAACCGAACTCGTTAGGGGGGGGGGGGGGTATTTGGTTTGTTTTGAACTAGATGATTAAGCATTAGTTGTTAAGTTAGGAGGTTAAGACTAGATATTAGTGTGTGGTGAATTATAACGGGTGTTAGGGTATTCGGGGACCCTAACTGGCTCAGAAAAAGAAAACAATGTCATAGACAATATTTTTAGGTTCCGGGTAAAGTCCGGTTGTTCGGTTCAGTGTTGTTCCGTTAAAGTGCTTAATTAATCCGTAAAGTGTCCTATTTATATATTTTGTAACGTTTTTACTTTCTAACACTTAGGAAAATATAACGGACTATTTAGTGACCTATCTGTACACTATTAGTATATTAACAAATATGTGTAAGCATAACACAGATATCAGAAAGCAGTTAAGTAATTCCACACAGTCGTCAAGCACATTAATTATTATTAATAAACTGTACAGTTACATGTAAATTCGAGGGTTGTCACATTCTCCCCCTTTTAAGAGAATTTCGTCCCGAAATTTAGCGTGGTACTGAGGAAGCTAGTTAAGTTGCGTTGTTTTCCAGATTTTCCTGGGGTGTCACATCATCCCCCCGTTGATTTGGAATTTCGTCCCGAAATTCTACAGTAGCTTCAGCCTCAGGAGTGGTTGCGTTTTTCTTAAACAGTTGGGGATACTTGAGTTTCATTTGGTCTTCTCATTCCCAGGTATACTCTGGGCCACGACGAGCATTCCAACGAACTCGGACCAGAGGTATCCTGGTATGCTTGAGGATCTTAACGTCTCGATCCGTAATCTCTACTGGTTCCTCGACGAATCGCAGCTGGTCGTCGATTGTAAGTTCCTTAAGAGGAACTATGAGGGTCTCATCTGACAGACACTTCTTCAGATTCGACACATGGAATACGTTGTGAACTCCGCTGAGTTCTTCAGGTAGATTCAACCTGTAGGCGACTTTGCCAATTTTCTCGGTGACTTCGAATGGTCCGACATAACGCGGATTGAGTTTTCCTCGTTTGCCAAAGCGGACTACACCTTTCCAAGGTGAGACTTTGAGTAGCACTCGATCCCCAACCTGGAGCTCGAGTGGTTTTCTTCCCTTATCCGCATAGCTTTTCTGACGGTCACGAGCTGCCGCCATTCGCTGTCGTATCTGAGCAATCCTTTCTGTTGTATCTACTATGAGTTCTGGGCCAGTGATTTGGCTGTCACCAACTTCTGCCCAACAGAGAGGTGATCGGCATTTGCGTCCGTACAATGCCTCGAATGGAGCGGCCTGAATGCTGGTGTGGTAGCTATTGTTATACGAGAACTCCACTAACGGGAGGTGTTTTTCCCAGCCATTGCCGAAGTCAATTACGCATGCCCTAAGCATGTCTTCCAAGGTTTGGATGGTGCGTTCAGATTGCCCATCCGTCTGTGGGTGATAAGCGGTGCTCATATCTAAACGTGAGCCAAAAGACTTGTGCATTGCTTGCCACAGTTCAGACATAAAACGCGCGTCATGATCAGAAATGATGGAGGTTGGCACTCCGTGCCTTGATACCACTTCCTTTAGGTAAATGTCTGCAAGAGTAGAAAATTTATCCGTTTCTTTGATAGCCAGAAAATGTGCAGACTTGGTCAGTCGGTCTACGATCACCCAAATGGTATCATTTCCGCGTTGAGATCTAGGCAGACCAGTAACGAAATCCATGGAAATTTGCTCCCATTTCCATTTCGGGATCTCCGGTTGTTGAAGTAGGCCTGATGGTTTCTGATATTCAGACTTGACTCTCGCACAAGTCAAGCACTTTCTGACGTAGGTTGCTATGTGGGCTTTCATGCCAGGCCACCAATACGTAGTCTTGAGGTCGTGGTACATCTTGTCCGAACCAGGGTGTACCGAATAACGAGACTTATGTGCTTCATCCATCACAAGCTCGCGTAAGTTGCCATAAAATGGAACCCAGATGCGTCCGTTTACATAGTAAGCGCCGTCTTCCTTTTGTTCTAGCCGCTGCCTCGATCCTCGTAGGGATTCAGCCCTGATGTTCCCTGCCTTCAGTGCTTCAACCTGAGCATCACGAATCCAAGCGGGAAGGTTAGATTGGATGCTAAGCTGTAGAGCACGTACACGCTTAGGTATAGTATCCTTTCGACTGAGGGCGTCGGCCACAACATTGGCCTTGCCCGGATGATACTTGATAGCGCATTCATAATCGTTCAAGAGCTCAACCCATCGGCGTTGATGCATGTTTAACTCCTTTTGCTTGAAGATATGCTCGAGACTCCTGTGATCGGTGTAAATGGTGCACTTAGTACCGTACAGGTAATGTCTCCATATCTTAAGCGCGAAAACAACTGCTCCCAGCTCCAGATCGTGAGTAGTGTAATTTCTTTCGTGAACCTTGAGTTGGCGTGATGCGTAGGCAATGACCTTGTCATGTTGCATCAACACGCAACCAAGTCCTTGGATGGAAGCATCGCAGTAAACCACAAAATCATCTGTGCCCTCAGGCAATGAGAGGATAGGCGCGCTACAAAGTCTATCCTTTAGGTGTTGAAATGCGGACTCCTGTGCATCACCCCAACGATAGATGACACCCTTCTGAGTCAGTGAAGTGAGAGGTTGCGCAATCTTGGAGAAATCCTTGATAAACCTCCTATAATAACCTGCCAAACCCAAGAATTGGCGGATTTCTGTTGGTGTGCGGGGTGCAGGCCAGTTCTTGATCGATTCAACCTTAGATGGATCCACATGAATTCCATCCTTGTTTACCACATGGCCTAGAAAGTGGACTTCGCAGAGTCAGAAGTCACATTTCGAAAACTTGGCATACAACTGCTCTTTTCGAAGAAGTTCCAGCATAAGTTGTAGATGCTGCTCGTGTTCCTCCTGACTCTTGGAATAGATCAGGATATCGTCGATGAACACAATAACGAACTTATCCAGGTAAGGCTTGCACACTCGGTTCATGAGATCCATAAAGACCGCTGGTGCATTCGTCAGCCCGAATGGCATAACCAGAAACTCGTAATGGCTGTAACGAGTTCTGAATGCTGTTTTGGAGACGTCCTCATCTCGGACCCTCAGCTGATGGTATCCCGATCTCAAATCAATCTTGGAGTAATAGCTCGACCCTTGCAACTGGTCGAACAAGTCGTCAATGCGTGGGAGAGGATAACGATTCTTCATGGTCACCTTGTTAAGTTCGCGGTAGTCAATACACATTCTGAAGGTACCGTCTTTCTTCTTCACGAATAGTACTGGAGCTCCCCAGGGTGAAGAGCTAGGACGTATGAAACCCTTTTCCAAGAGTTCTTGTAGTTGTGTAGACAGTTCTTCGAGTTCTGATGGGGCTAGACGATATGGTGCTCGAGCTACTGGCGCTGTTCCAGGAGCTAGCTCGATTTGAAACTCGACTTGGTGATGAGGCGGAAGACCAGGTAATTCCTCAGGAAATACCTCGGGAAAATCGCGCACAATAGGGATGTCTTCAATTCTCTTCTCTTCCGTTGATGTGTCAGTAACGAGTGCCAAAATGGCAGTGTGGCCCTTTCGCAAACACTTCTGGGCCTTAAGGAAAGAGATGATGCCTTTGACAGCACCACTCTTGTCGCCACGAATCATGAGAGGTTCTTCACCAGAACGAGGAATGCGGACGATTTTCTCCTTGCAAACAATCTCCGCTTGATGATGAGATAGCCAATCCATCCCAATAACAACGTCGAAACTACCCAGTGTAATAGGAATAAGATCGATAGAGAAAGTCTGACCAGCTAAGACGAGGTTACAACCTTTAACTATGTGTGTGGCTTCAAGACTTTTACCGTTAGCTAGTTCTACCGTGTGTTTGGTGTTCAGGAGTGTTGGAGTGCGCTTAAGCATTTGGCTAACTTTTACGGACACATAACTAGTATCGGCACCAGAATCGAATAAAACAGTAACAAAGAAGTCATCCAGAAGAAACTTACCCATCAAAACGTTGGGATCGTTCCTTGCGTTACCCTGACCAATCACGAAAGCACGACCTCTTGCCCCATTTCCATTGTTGTTTCCTCCATTGCCGTTTCCATTCCCCTGATTGTTGTTGTTCTGGTTCTGATTTAGCTGGGGGCAGTCTTTCTTGAAATGGCCCTCAGCACCACATTGAAAGCACCCGTTGTTGTTACCTTGTTTGTTGCCGCTGCAGGCGTTGATTGGGTGGGGCTTGCTGTTGCTGCCGGTTCTGATTCGCCGGATGCTGACTCCTACAATCCCTTGCCATGTGACCAGGCTTGTTGCATCGATGACAGTTGCCTTTACCACATGGCCCACTGTGGTGCAGGTTACAGCGATTACATTTGGGGTGATTTCCCTTGTATCCACCCTGACCTTGATTTCTAGAAGACTGCTGACTGGGGCTCCTGTACTCATCTGTCTTTCGCTGCTGGGACTGAGCTGAAGTAGAACCTTTGCCTGAATTCCCATCCCATTTTCGCTTGTTATCATTGGGTGCGTCAGCAGCACCAGCACCAATATGCTTGGGCAGTTTGTTTTGTTCCACAGCTTGATCGGTGAGACGATGGGCTAACTTAATGATCTGCTGAATGGTACCCAGGTTAGCCGAAGTCACGTGACTCTGAATCTCGGGTACAAGGCCCTTGAGGTAAAGCTCAATACGTTTGATGGGAGGGTCCACCATCGTAGGGCACAGGATGGCCAGTTCATTCGACCTCTTGGTATACGCCTCAATCTCAGACCCCGTCATCTTCAGATTGAAAAATTCCACCTCCAGTTTGTGGATGTCATCCCGACTGCAGTACTCTTCCTTGATCAGTTCCTTGAAACCGTTCCATGGGGTGGCATTAGCAGCAACCAACCCCAGCAGCTGAACCTGAGCGTTCCACCATGTGAGCGCTACCCCTTCAAGTGTTCCGGTAGCGTATTTCACCCTACGGTCTTCGGGGCATTCGCACATCTTGAAAACTGACTCGAGCTTTTCAAACCAGTGAAGAAGGCCCACTGCTCCTTCGGTGCCACTGAAAGTGGTAGGTCGGCAGTCCATGAACGTCTTGAACGTGCACACAGGAGGTTGAGCATGTTGGCCTGTTGCGCGAGAATAAAAGACAAGGTTAAGCACGAGGGTTGGTTTGCGAAGGTAGGGTCTAAACGTCCTAAGGTGAGTTGGTATGGCAGGTTATACCTCCTGCAGGGTTGGCTGCGAGTGCCTCAGCGACTCGTTCGTTGATCAAAGCCGTCAACTGGGCTTGAGTGAGGTTGATACGTCCTCCGCGTCCGCTCATGATCTTCATAATGAAGTAACGTAAGTGAGGAAAGTGTCGCGAAAGTGCGTAAGTGTGGGAAGATAGTAGAGCGTAAGCACACAAGGTTCAAATAGCAATTACTACATTATCTAATGCACAGTGAGAACTATCTAACCGACAATATAACATAAATCATACCACTTATGGTGTCGAGTCTTGCACGTGGAGCGAAGTGTCGTTGTGGATCGTTGAGCACTGTACTGGTTATAGTCTGGTTTTTATCAAAAACTTTTCCCTTTTTAAAAACCAAGTTCACTATAACCAATGGCTCTGATACCAATCTGTCACACCCCCAAAATCCACCATGCCGAGTATCACCGCTTGGAGGCGTGACGTGACCAGGATTGAGCCACCAATCATATTGAACAACATAATTAAGTAAATAAAACCAAACACAATACGATTGGTGACCAAAAGGAAGTAAACCGATTTTAGGTTAACAGCGGAAGCATAAAACATAAGTTTAAAACATAATTCCATAGTTCATAAGTTTAAAGTCCAGAACGTAGGTTAAATAAGTTCATAAAGTTTATTCATTAAGTACGGGACATATCAGTTCGCATCCCACAACGACCACCTCCATATGCAAGCTCCATAGCATCTAATGACCTGCAAAGCATGTAATAACGAGTCAACAACAAAGTTGAGTGAGTTCACGGTTGGTTGTCCATTTTAGTGTTGTTTCCAAAAACATAGTTTAATCTCATTCGGCCGTCCAGCCGTGGGGGTTACCCCATAGTTCGATAACGTTTATTAGTTAACCATCCCATGTCCACCTTCCCTGGCTATCCAGCCCGGCACTTTGGCCGTGGGGAGCTGCCCCAGTATTTTAAACTACCAGACTCGTTTATCATATCGACTACTAACAAAAGAAATCAATTGTGCCCTAGCATCGGTGTTCTATCACCACCGACGTGCCATAGTCCATTAGTACACACTCGTCCAACTGGCACGGTGTGCGGTTTGTTAAACCTAATAGCGCTATTAACTAATGACCCGCTCGCCATAGCCTCGGCGATTAAGTCGATACAAAAAGGGAGGGACTTCGCTGATAGAGTTCTAGTCCAGTAAGTCTAACACGTCCCAACAGGACGAGGAATTTACATTCCTGAACACGTCTCAAAGGACGAGGAATCCCTATTCCTGTACCCATTCCTATTCCCACCGGGAATTTACCATGCTTTGTAGAAAAGTGTGAACTCACCTCGGTTTGCTCGGTTAGATTCTCAAATATAGCTAACAGTCAAGGTCGGTCAATCACGTCCTAGTATGATTTACCAGTTAGTCATTTAGTGGCTTTCAAATAGAACACAAAGTTCCTACACGTATCTATCACACAAATGCATCATTTTAACGGTTTATGCCCATCTAAGTTTCCCATCCATTCCCCACTCAAAATCAAACATACGATAATGCACATAACATATATAACATGTTAGATCATTCACAGATAGCATACTCGACATTTAGACACACGAGTCACAACTTATGTCATTTCAGCATTTATATTCAATACCGGCTGTTTTCGGACATTTTAATAAAATGGTTAAATTATTCCAAAAATTCCCAAATTTTTACAAGATGTCTTAAATGTTCCATATTTTATTGTGTAAAAATATCGGGGTCCGGTTCATTACCAATATTTTATAAAAATTCATATTTCGGACTGAACTCAGATTTGTGTATTTCTGACCACAGTCCACGGAACAATTTATTAAAAATTCATCGAGTGTCCGATTTACGAAATTCCAGTGGGGTAATTACAAATGAATCGGTTGTTATCTACTGTACAAATTTCATGGTCCGATTCATCACAAAACTCAGGTTATAACTGAAAGTATGACACCCATTTATTGCTGTCAAAATTCAGCTTAAATTGCTGTTACAAATTAACACTTTAAAAATAGTAAACGAAGTCCAAAAAGTACGATTCCGGTGCCATTGGAACCGTATTTCATAATAACATATTTACACTAACATTCATCCATTAACCACCTTGTTCATCACTTTAGTAGACTTTTAGTTGGTGATCTTATATGTTAGTGATTTTTAACCGACGAAACTCTTATTAACCACTTTAGAATAGATCAAGAAGATGTTTAGAGTCACTTACTACTAGCTCGAGGCTAGGGAAGAAACTAGGCGAAAAACGAGTGGTTAAAAGCAACGTGGGGAGGTCCTTGACAATCCGCAAGCACCGGGCTTCCTCCTACGCGATCCTTCACACTTGTATATGCTTGGAATGGCAAGATCAAAGCTCGAAAATGGATGGATGTGGGTGTGTGGGTTCAGCCGAGGATATGGGCAAGAGGGAGAGAAAGAGTGAATTTTGCTAAGTGAATGAATGAATACAAAGCCTTATGGTCCAACTTATAGTCCAATTCCACTAATACCCATTGGATCTTATGTTCTCTTGATATGAGGCACAAGGATTAAAATATTCAAGGTTTGTAAGATGGTCTCCCCTATGGGGAACCGAACTCGTTAGGGGGGGGGGGGGTATTTGGTTTGTTTTGAACTAGATGATTAAGCATTAGTTGTTAAGTTAGGAGGTTAAGACTAGATATTAGTGTGTGGTGAATTATAACGGGTGTTAGGGTATTCGGGGACCCTAACTGGCTCAGAAAAAGAAAACAATGTCATAGACAATATTTTTAGGTTCCGGGTAAAGTCCGGTTGTTCGGTTCAGTGTTGTTCCGTTAAAGTGCTTAATTAATCCGTAAAGTGTCCTATTTATATATTTTGTAACGTTTTTACTTTCTAACACTTAGGAAAATATAACGGACTATTTAGTGACCTATCTGTACACTATTAGTATATTAACAAATACGTGTAAGCATAACACAGATATCAGAAAGCAGTTAAGTAATTCCACACAGTCGTCAAGCACATTAATTATTATTAATAAACTGTACGGTTACATGTAAATTCGAGGGTTGTCACACATGTTGGGCTTGGATATTGCTTCTGTCTTCATGTTGGCCTTGGGCATTGGGCCTTGACTTGGGCTATAGAATAAACAAACAACAAACAAACATAACACTTAAACTAATAATGCAAACTGCACACACGCAGTTGCATTTACATAGAACATTACGAAGTCAATCGCATACCGAGTCAAGACAGGAGGTTGTCTTAACTACGGCCTTCACTTCGTAGTCGAGACGAACCGAGTCGAGCCGTATCCACACAATATGTATCAACAGTTAGCCTTTTAAAGCACCCACCGGCAACCATGTTACAAACCCAAGAAGCTAAGGAACAATCCACTTAAAGCATATAAAACCAACAAAGCACAAAGTACAACCCATAATTTACAGAAATCTTGTAAATTAACATTATATAAATTTGGTCGCCTTAAACATGTAATTTTTATTTTATTTTATTTTTTGATTTGATTAGAACTGTAGTATGATAATCTTTTTGACAAATTCTCAGAAGAAGAGATTAGTTTTACTTTTATTTTTCATGGTAAGACCGGTCAATAAAATTTTCCATGAAATACATAAATTCATATATATATATATATATATATATATATATATATATATATATATATATATATATATCTTATACTTTTTTGTGTAGCAGTGGTCATAATATATTATCATATTCTGTCTGCATATAAGAAAACAACTTTCCAAAAAAAAAAATCAAACCAATCTCTTTTGTGAAAGATTTAAAAAAAAATTCATTTGGCCAAGCTTATAAACATCAATAATATTATAATCTGGGTAAACTTTCACCACAATTAAATAGATTTTTATTCTTCTCTATTTTTGCGGGATCTGTTGTGAAACAAAAACTAAAAAAATATTTCTTCTTTATTGGTTATATACTGATTTGTATAGTAGTGATAACATAATATGACAATATACGATTTGATATATTATAATATAATATTGTATTGTATGGTATGATATTATATATAATATTATCATATCAAATCATAAGATAACATATCATACACTACCATATCATACCGTATCACTGCGATGTTGCATAACATCTCCTAGTATATAACAATAAATGTATGGTACTGTATCATATTTAATAATATTATCATGGGAAATGATCAAATATGAAGTTTATTTTGGCTAGGAAGTGTAGGAAGCAATAGGATTAGGACATGTGGCAACATTTAAAATAAAGAAAAAGGGTATTTTAGTCAATCCAACCCTTTCTTCTTCCTTTTCAAAACCCAATAACTTCAAAACCCACCATTTTCAAAACCCACCATCTTCAACCATTTCTTCACTTTCTATCTCAATAATCACTACATTATAGTGTGATTTTCATCACCATTCAATGATTCAAACACCCGATCATAGTGTTCTTCAGCTTTTTTGAAGAAAACCCAGTTTAATTTCATACAAAATCTCGTTTTTTCTGTTGATTTTAAAGATAATCACTCGATCCGTTCGATTCGAGCGCTGATAAGTGTTTCAATCATTCAAAATTCGTCAGTTGTTGAAGAAATCACTTGGATCCATGTAAGAAATTCTTTAATTTCATTTTTACCATCTGGGTTTTTGATTTAGTCATTGCGTTTTACGATCTTGACGGGGTCTGGGGGCAGCGCCCCTTGTAGCGGGGTCCCAGGGGTGGCAGCCCCTGGCGGGGTCCAAGGGGCAGAGAAAAATTAATTTTCTGTAAATTGCCTCTGGAAACTGCATTCGTAAACTGTATTGGTTCATACAGCTCACAGCACATACAATTCACAGCACAGACAAAACTATTGTCATGGTTCAATGCATTTTAGAGAGAACACTTTCTTTGGTGTTTTTAGGCAATTGCGTTTCAGAACTAAAACATTTTTATGTGTTTTCTGGCCATTGCGTTTTAGAAAAACACATTCTTGAAGTGTTTTTGGTGCATTGCGTTTTAGGTAAAAGACTTTTTTAGGTGTTTTCAATCCATTGCGTTTTACAGAGAACACTTTCTTTTGTTTTTTAGTCAATTGCGTTTTAGAATGAGTCATTTTAAAGTGTTTTCTGGCCATTGCGTTTTACAAATAAGACATTTCTTTGTGTTTTTGTGCATTGCGTTTTAGGTAAAACACTTTTTATGTGTTTTCAGTCCATTGCGTTTTAGAAAACAGACAATTTAAGTGTTTTTTGGCCATTGCGTTTTAGAAATAAGACATTTGTTTGTGTTTTTGGTGCATTGCGTTTTAGGTAAAACACATTTTTATGTGTTTTTAGTCCATTGCGTTTTAGAAAGTACATTTTCTTTTGAGTTTTTAGGCTATTGTGTTTTAGAAATAAGAAATTTCTTTGTGTTTTCTGGCCATTGCGTTTTACAAATAAGACATTTCTTTGTGTGTTTTTGTGCATTGCGTTTTAGAAAAATGTCATTTTTTAGGTTTTTTTTTTCATTGCGTTTTACGTAACTGGGGTTTTTCTATTGCGTTTTACGCAACTGGGTTTTTAATTTTTTTTTTTGAAAATATAGCAATAGTATACTCGTTTTAAAGATAAAAAACGCTCGTTTTTTGGTGCAATTTTTATAAAAAAAATAATGTCGTATGAAAGAGTTATTAACGTTTAAAAAATGGGGGGAAATTGGAGGAGAGAGAAACTATTGCCTTGGATTGACTAGAATGCCCCTAAACAAACTCACGCGCCTCTTTTCTTCCCTTCAATTTCCATCATTTAATCTTAGCCCTTGATTAACTAAATGGATGGTCAAGATCACTTCCTAGCCTTCTTAGCGAAATAAACTTCCTATTGTATCTCCACCCATATTATCATATCATATTTAATAATATCATATTGTATTGATTCGTCTAATATTGTATCATTCATATCATCGTATCATGTTGCATTGTATTATTATATACTATAGTACATTTCACGACAATATTGATAACAGAATATTAGAATACAATACACTACAACATAACACAACAAATAAAATGCATTACAATACAATTTAATGTAACATAATATAATATATTATAAATCTATTAGATTGTGATAATATGTTATAATAAGGTAAAATAGTGTAAAGTATTTTAAGTTTTATAATGTTGTACAATATTATAACTTATCTTGGTGCATTGCGTTTTAGGTAAAACACATTTTTATGTGTTTTTAGTCCATTGCGTTTTAGAAAGTACATTTTCTTTTGAGTTTTTAGGCTATTGTGTTTTAGAAATAAGAAATTTCTTTGTGTTTTCTGGCCATTGCGTTTTACAAATAAGACATTTCTTTGTGTGTTTTTGTGCATTGCGTTTTAGAAAAATGTCATTTTTTAGGTTTTTTTTTTCATTGCGTTTTACGTAACTGGGGTTTTTCTATTGCGTTTTACGCAACTGGGTTTTTAATTTTTTTTTTTGAAAATATAGCAATAGTATACTCGTTTTAAAGATAAAAAACGCTCGTTTTTTGGTGCAATTTTTATAAAAAAAATAATGTCGTATGAAAGAGTTATTAACGTTTAAAAAATGGGGGGAAATTGGAGGAGAGAGAAACTATTGCCTTGGATTGACTAGAATGCCCCTAAACAAACTCACGCGCCTCTTTTCTTCCCTTCAATTTCCATCATTTAATCTTAGCCCTTGATTAACTAAATGGATGGTCAAGATCACTTCCTAGCCTTCTTAGCGAAATAAACTTCCTATTGTATCTCCACCCATATTATCATATCATATTTAATAATATCATATTGTATTGATTCGTCTAATATTGTATCATTCATATCATCGTATCATGTTGCATTGTATTATTATATACTATAGTACATTTCACGACAATATTGATAACAGAATATTAGAATACAATACACTACAACATAACACAACAAATAAAATGCATTACAATACAATTTAATGTAACATAATATAATATATTATAAATCTATTAGATTGTGATAATATGTTATAATAAGGTAAAATAGTGTAAAGTATTTTAAGTTTTATAATGTTGTACAATATTATAACTTATCTTGGTTAACAGACTCAATATTCATGAACCATGTCAACTATTGCAAACTTATAACTAATGCTCCTATTCAGTTACTATACAATTATACACCGTTCATGAATATTAACACTTATACAAGGTTCTTTCTCACACACATATATCACATGATAATACTGTACGGTATCATATGTATTCATATGCATCGTATTGTGTCATATAGTATTATCGATCATCGTATTATTAAATAACAACATATTATATTACATTATATTATTATGTTTCACTATGTTATCTTACCCTATATTGTATTGCATTATACTATAAATATTTTTAAAGAACTTATCTATATGTGTGTGCCTACCATCACGCAAATTTTTATATAAGATAAGATTATAAATGTAAACATATGAATTTTATATAAGATATGGCGTTTCCTCTATGACTGTCTATTTATCTCATTATATAAGATATGATGTTTCCTCTATGATCGTATACTTATCTCATGTAAATGCTTGAGCGAATATTATGAGTCATAAACTGGTTAGTTTTATAATCGATGGCAACGAATCATTATACTATGCTAGTGTGTGGTACTGTCTTTATGTGTGAAATATAATTGTAACAATATCTTTAGTTTGTTAACTTTTTTAATGATTTAACTTGGAACTAATTCCATGTTAAACATGACAACCTCATAAACATATGTGTTAATTTGGTTTAGCGTACATACGAGGTTACTCTTTGCATAACTGTCTCTATTTCTCTCTTATTGTATTTTGTTAGAAAAGTTTAAGTACAACATGTTGTTTACTAAGTTCTCAACTTAAAAATAAATTGTGTATTGTATGTGCTCATATATAGATATATTTATATGTGTCTTTTTAATACATGGTTACATATTGTAAAATAAACTCCTTATTGTGATGCATATAAAAATATAAGCATGTGTTGAAATGCTAAATGTAACAATAATCAATGAGAAACGTAAAGAAGTGTAAAAAGAAAAACGGGCGATTATTTCTTGGTCCAAATATCAACAAGGTGTCGCTCAAGATATTTGTGCTCAAACGATGTTCTAGATTTCATAGCTCATCTTTTGATTTCACTTAAGTAGAAATCGTATGATTCACCATCACAAGGTACAATAGGTGGTGTCTTATATGAGACTATGCCCACAACAAGAGACTTCGACATTGTTACACGCTTGAAGGATAGGGCACCTCAATGCATTAATAAACTACACCACTTATGCATGTGATTATGGTATCCTCTAATCCTTTAATATGGTGAGCACGATTAGTCGTTGCATGATACAAATTTAACAACGAATGTGTTCTCTAGCTACATGATTCATGACTAGGCAAACATTTATTCAGTCTTGCTACAACGTGGCCATTTGTTACAATAATATTTGGTAGACTATATGTAAGTATAAAACAAAGTCGTCTTGATTACATAAGGGCTCATAAAAATATGTTAAGAACTGGATATTTTCAAGGTATACATGATGCCCTACAAAGAGGTGATACTAAATCCAAGCAATCAAAAACTAAAAAAAAAAAAAAAAAAAAAAAAAAAAACCATCTTACCTTCCTATTTCACTAGTGGACCTCACTACAGGCATAACCATTACCAAGATGCACCGTGTCGAGGTATTTTCTTTTAAATCCTTAGATAAGGATTCAGATATCCCCCTTTTTGTAGAATTCATGGAAAATAGTCCAAATGTGGATAGGTTATTGAACAAGTTGAACTTTAACTTTAAGATACATAGAATACAAGAACAAGAAGGCTAATTAG
Organism: Helianthus tuberosus; assembly: GCA_030545235.1. Classification (NCBI taxonomy): domain Eukaryota; kingdom Viridiplantae; phylum Streptophyta; class Magnoliopsida; order Asterales; family Asteraceae; genus Helianthus; species Helianthus tuberosus. The sequence continues at coordinate 16,785,715 of CM060433.1, forward strand.
CAGATTAAAGATTCGAAGTGCAATATAATTTGTGTTTATTATTGTGAATTCATAACCGGTTAATAACTTCATGTGTACAACATAAAGAGATGGCACTCCTTTTTCACAAGGGACTTGGAATTAAGTGTTACCAGATATTTCTCAGGAACATCATGATTGTGCATACGTTTTTCTATCACTATGTAAAAACACATCACAAACATATATATTACCTTCATGCAAAATGTACCTCCAAATCTAAAAAAAGCAAAAAGTTCCAAATGTGGCTATGCAATCTTTACACAATATCACTCTAAAAATGAAAGCATAAATCTTAGTCGGATCTAAATTACAATCTTAAATCTATGATGAATCTAAGAAATCTCTTGTGTGCTTATTAATTTCATGGTTGTCACTATAGTAAAGTGCCTCAGTCTCCCCCTAGCACATGTTATATTATTAGTTTTTAGTTTTTTTTAAAACATCTGATTTTGCATATGTGAATTTCTACCGCAACGTATAATACATCATGATTGTATTCCCTTGTAAATATGAACTTTGAAATCTAAACAAAAGCGAAAAGCGACAAAACTTGGCTTTGTAATCTTTACCCATCGTCACTCTTGAGACAAAGCATGAATCCTGATAGGATCTAAAATGAAATCTTAAAACCTAAAAATAATCTAAGTAATCTCATGAGTGCTTATTTTAGGGTTGTTACTAGAGTAAGTTTTGAAAACTCTTAAAGATATGTGATCATAAATCATATCATCAAATTAGGACATTTTATTTTTTTGTACACATTTCTATAATAAATTAAGCTGTTAAAATGTACACGTTTGTTGTCATATTTTTGCAAGAAAATCATTTTTCTTGTGTGTGATTGAAGCTTGAAACCCAACAATTGGTATCAGAGCTATAGGCTCGTATCATGGGATTCGTGAAGTTGAGAAACGTGAGCAGGTTTGAGAGTCGACTTTTGGAGAAGGGGGAGCGGTCCCGTATGTCACACCCAGACCGCGTTAAAACAACGAAACCGCGGCGGAAACGTCGGGGAGTATTGTAACAGAATCATTGTTTCACAACCATGGATTCAAAAGTTTTGTTTTATTGATTCCTTAGATAACTTACATTGTCTTAAAACAAAACAAACAAGTTACATATCGTCTATCATTGTTATTATGTCATTAAGGCCTTGTCCAGATCCTATGTGAACATGCATCCTAGCAATCAACATCATTCAATCAACATCGACACCTGAAACATATGTAAAAACAAAGTCAACAAAGAAATGCTGGCGAGCACATAGGTTTTATGAGAGTGTCGGATTCATGGCTAGTTTACATATTGCAATACCTCATTAGACTAAAAGAGTCAAAAGTAAAAACCTTGTTTTGAAAAGTGTATAGTATTGCAACATAATTAACCAACTCAAATCAAGATGGTTATAACTTATAAAATCTCGTAGCCATGATTCTTAACCCAAAACATTTATTTAAGAAAACCAAATTATAAATCACCTCGTTAGTAAAACTCGTATGGTTTATATTATTTAGAAAACATCGTTGTGTGACATCGTTTCAAAATCGTTTACCCAAGTGAACTAAATAACGTCACGGTATGTAATATGATGAAAACACTTATATATAAGAAGTACCAGCGGCGTATCTACCATGTTTTCATCACATTACACCCTTCCCGTTATCTAAACACTAACCAAAAACCAATCGTTTGTTCAATTCATTTAACTCGTTTAAATTGTTCCAAAATCGATTAACTCGTTTAAATCATTCTCGTTTTAATTGTGAAAACTACTTTTGGTCGTCTCGCTAATAACATCCAAAACTTCGCAATTCGCCTATCACTTCTCGCATTAACAAACCACCAAAGGGTAAGTTAACAATCACAGATTCAGTCGTTACCCACATAAACCCCACACATAACCATGGGTGTAGTCTGATAACGGGATTTGTCAGATCCTATGGTACCATAACCTAATACTGGTCGGTTCGGCCAAAATTAATAAATGTTATTCGTTATGTAATTACGCCCAACAAGTTTGTTTACGTTATCGAAATCGTTATTAATTTAATATAAACCATTTTAATCATTTTCGAAACCATCGTTAAAAACATCGAAATCATTTAACAAATATGAATCACCCCAAAACAATCGAAAACAGTAAAATAGGGGAACTATGTACTCACTTGAGAATGCTTAGAAGTCCTGAATAACAACCAAGCAAAGCTAGAGAGATCACGGAAATCAATCGGCACCTAATATAAGTAACTATGTTAACAGACCGGACCTAAATCGGAAGATCAGATAGGATGAGGTTTCCTAAACCAAATGAGTATTGGAACTCATATGACATGGTTTAACAAAAGCCTACATACTAAATCGAATCCTAACCTAAGTGCTTACGACCCGTTACGACTCGTTTAGGTAGCTTATGCTACTTTAACGCGTCGTTCGTGTGAAACATGTTCGGAATGCCTAACTAGTGCTATGATAAGTATTATATGCCTTAACAGGTCTAATAATGTTACCTAATCAGTTTAGATATAAAAATTTAGGTTACATCTGCTTAAAATGAATTTATGCGTAAAAATGGCATTTTGGTCATTTTTCTAAGGCATATAAATTACCTATCATATAACTAACTAAACGAAGTGACCATGAGGTATAACCTCAGAAGGTCATTCCCTATACAACTATGGTCACAAAATATGCTTTGTTGGATCCTAATGAACCACCAAACGGGTCGGGTTCGAAAGTCTAAGCGGTTGTTTAGACCGCTTATCTTTCGACCCTATATAAGCACTAAACTAAAAGTGACGAGTTAAACATGTTTAACGAAGTTAGAAAACAAGTTTGATATCAAAACAAACGGTTTTGATAATCAAGAATAGTTTGGTTGCAAAACACACATAGGCACGTATTTTGACCGAAACTATGACTCGTCACTACGCCTAATCAACTTGGTAATCAGTAGGTATAGTCACAAGGGACTATAACCATCGGATTACGCTCCCGTCGCAAAGTTCAAACGAACTTTGTGTTGACCAAAGACTGGTCAAACAAAAAGCCAAACATTGTTTGACTTTCACGCATAAAAACGCATAAAAGCACGAAAGAAACTTAGAAAAGGTCCAAGCTAGGAAGAACTTGATCTATGATACTCAGGCATGAAGCAAAAGCTTCAACTTAGAGCATAAACTCAGATCAAGTGTGAGTTGAAATGAAATTGGAGTTGGGTATTTATAGGAATTGGACAACCGTTAGGATTGTTCCTCGATAAACGAGCTTCAATCTGGACCGTCCATGTGTGCCCACTGTTTTGGTAATCTATGGGTGCCCAACACAAGCCCCTAGAGTTGCAAAACCATGCTCAAAACCCAGGAAACCAGCTGCTGAATTGAAAAACTGAGTTTCTGATCTGGGTTGTTTACACGGGCCGTGTAAGAATAGGCATTGGGCTACACGCCCCGCCTAAGACATGTTTGGCAGATTGTCAAAAATGGTCCCTGCAGCCCAGAAACTTGGTTTTTGATGCTTTTTTGACACGTTTAAGCCCCGTTAACTCCATTTCAAAGCTCTAAAATGAATTTAAAGTATAGGGAACGTGAAACATGCTCAAAAATATCTCGGATGTCGGTTCGTTTGGTCGTACGGTTGCGTTGTTTGGTTAATTACGACGAAACACGAACGGACGTGAAAAACGATCCAAATTACACGACGAATGGAATTTTATCATGCCAATCACTAAAATAAAATATTTTAATGATTACATAAATTTGTGGATGCCCAGATATATTCAGAACGTAAGATATGCGCGAAAATGCAAACTTATGCACTTTTTGACGCTTTTAGTCCCTTTTGATCAAAAAGTTTATTTTTGTGCACCAAACACCTCAAAGCCTATTTCTAAGCTATGTAAAAGATATTTCATTGATTTGGTATTTGTTTGATGGTCAAAGAGACACAGATGTCACATCGTATGAAACACAATATTTCATTGATTTGGTTTTTGTTTGATGGTCAAAGAGACACAGATGTCACACCGTAGACCGTGGGGCTGAGAAGTAGAGAATAGTCTTGTTAGTAAGCAAGAAGGTTAAGTCCACGAGTGGTTGTGGAAGTTCAAAGAAAAGAAGAAGGTGCAGGTTCTGACTAAGCCGTTGTATAGGTTCTGAGTGAACCGAACACGGTTCTGAGTCCGCTGGGAAGATAAAACGAAGAAGAAGATCTATGTGATCAAGATTGTTCTATGTGAAAGAAGATGTACCGAGATCTGTGTGATCGGAGAGCAGACGAAATCGACACCAGAAAAGGGTTCTGGTTGAACCGAGAAGAGTGGTGATTTGTTTGATCCTAAAGATTTTTATGAGAGTTGTGCAAACGTTTCGTGAGAGCCACAAAAAGAATCTGCGCGATTCGTTGAAGAAGGATTCTGTGAGATTTGGTTAAGAAGAGAAACGAAAGAAAAAAGGTGTTCTACGTGAACGTGAATGTGTTATGTGTGAATAAAAAGTGGAAACCAATCTGTGTGATTGATTGGTGTTGATAGAGATTGTCGTGCAATATTTTTGAAAAGGCATGGAAGTAAAGAAGTTGTGGTTACCATCAGAATAAGGAAGAAGAGACAAGCGGAAGTCGGATTTCTTTGTTTGGAATAATATTATAAACTACATTTTAATATTGAAAATGGTGGTTTCATAATGGTTCGGTGGATTAATATTGAGTTATAATTCAATTTCAAATCTGAATTTTGAAGTCACGATTCAAGTCACAAAGGAAAATAAGGGCCGAAAAAATGGAAGCAAGTAGCAAGCACCTCTAGTTGTAGTCAAGAGAAAGAGAGCGTTGTGAGGTGGTCGGGAAGCGGCTTACCGGTGGGATTCAAGAGTTGAACGAGATGTTGTTTAGGTGTGGAATTGGTAATAAACCGTACGAAGTGAAAGAGGTATAGGCCTGCCAAAATAGGTGAGTAAAAAACAGCGAAGATCAAGTTAGCAAGTGATTGAGCAAGAATCAAGAGTAAAAATAGAGTCGGATCTGTGTGAACTGATTAAACAAGCGAGCTATGAACCTGTGAGTTTCAGTTAAGGAGAAGAAGCCAACGTCAAGATTATGGGGGTGAATGTTGGATAAAGTTTATAGGGTTTTTCCAACTCAAGTTATAGGGTTTTTCCAACTAAAGTGGGTTTTCTAGTTAGCCTAGCCCTGTATATATATATAGGGAGAGGATGATGAGAAAACTACATATAAATGAGAAAACTAGAAAACTAACTAAAAAAACTAAAAAAAAAGCTAAAAAACATACCATTTTTTTTTTTACAATTTTTACAAAAAATCACTAGTTTTTATACATAAAAAAAATTAAATTTTTTTGTTGTTGTATTGCACATGTGCAATATGTGTACTACGCATGTGCACTATATCCGTAATAGTGCACATGTGCAATACAACAAAAAAAATATTTTATTTATTTATTTATTTTTTGAAAATTTTTTTCCAGGTATAAAAAGCTGCGATTTTTTTAAAGAAATTAAAAAAAATTGGTATGTTTTTTGGGCTTTTTTAGTTAGTTTTTTGGTTTTCTCATTTAAACTAGTTTTCTCATGATCCATCCCCTATATATATATATATATATATATATATATATATATGGCGTGGTTCTAGAGTGAACACTAGTGTATTTGTGAATTGAGTGAACAAATCATGACCATTGATTTACATCATTAAATCTTAACCAAATCATTGCCATTGATTTACAATTGTGTATTGATAATCAAGAGCTAGGATTAGTTCACACAGTTCACTATCAAGAGAGTTGTTCACAAATGAGCCTAATCATATATATATATATATATATTATGGAGAGTTCAAATGAAAGGAATTTTTTAGTAAGAATAAAAAGAAGAAAATTCAAATCATGGCCATTGATTTACACTTGTGTATTGATAATAAAGGGCTAGGATGAGTTCACACAGTTCACTATTAAGAGGGTTGTTCACAAATGAACCTAATCCTATATATATATATAGTGGTAAGTTCAAATAAGAGGAATTTTTTTTGTAATAAGAATGTTTGATTTTACTTTATTTCATTTTGGTATTTAATAAGTTAACGCTAACCAGCGCGTTGCAGCGGGTTGTTGATTAAACCCAAGTTCGATTTTAAATCTAAATTAACAGTGAAGACACGAATGGAATTCCGTTGGTATTAGTTCGGTGGTGTAAATCAATGTAATAAAAAAAAAACGTACGGTTTAATTTTGCTTTCTAAATTGTGTAAACTTGTAATTTAGAAAGATGTACTTATTTGATGGTGTAAACGAATGTGAAAAAATAATGGGTATATTACTCTTTTCGTCATTTATGTTTGTATTGGATTGCAGTGGATAGCCTTTAACTTCAATAATTACATTCACAATCCTTTATTTGAAAAACACATTACACTATAGGTCCTTTAGCACTAACCCAGTTTATTTTAAACGTTAAGATTGGTCATGTGCACAACATGTGAGGGCACTAAAGTCTTTTTACACTTTTTAACACACACTCACCACGTTCAAATACTCATTATCTTCTTCTTCATTATCAAAACTCAAACCACTATAACCAGCCACTACAAATGAAGCGGTGATGTTATTGGAAGTCAAACCGTTCTTAAAAGTGATCATTGTCCAGACTGTCAACAATCGAATTTACCGGAGAGAGTAGAAGGTGCACCTAATTTTAGAGAAACTAGTTTTTCTATTTATGGTGTTGCAAACCCAACTGTTGAAGGAATTAAATATGTTATTCAAAGGATTGGTAGTTCCAAGAAGGGTAGACTTATGTTTTCGCATAACATGAGAGAAGAGCCCATTATCAAACATTCCAATCAAAGTTCGCCGGAGTCTTAGAACTTCGGCCAAGTTCTTCTTGCTCTGTTGTAACGCCTTACAGGGTAATTTCTATTGTGCTTTTACTCGTTTACATTCCATGATCAAAAGCCCTATGGTGATACTTACGAACTTTGATCGAATCATGTTCAATTCGATGGATCTAGGGTTTAGGGTTACTTAGAGATGTGTGTTTGTGGAGGCTGGATCTGGTGGTGGTAGGGCTCGAATTGGTGGTGGTGGTTGCTGGATACGGTGGTGGCGGTGGGATTTAGCAGTGGTGGAGGTTGTTGGGAGGGTGGGGGATAACTGAGAGAAAGAGAGATGGGTTTTGTTGTGTGTGTATATATATATATATATTTTTTTTTAATTTATAAACAAATAAGTAAAATTACCCATCTACCATCATGTGCAAGTCACATGACTACACTTATTTGAAAAGTTTAACCGTGTGAGTGCTAAAGGACCTAGGGTGTAACGCCTCGCTTTTTATAACTTCCTTTAATTAGAAAGCTCGCCTTGTATTTCTATTTTTTGGATAAAAACTTACTTGTTTTAAATACCTACTATAAAAAATACCAGAGTTTATACGTTTGACATATGTAAATACTTAGTTATAAAATTTCAATACTCAATCCATACTTCTATACTAGTTTAACACTTAAATGTATTATAATTACACATACTCGTGATTCTGGTGAAACCTTATCTATCTTACAAACAAACTATCGTAAATACGAGTATTATACACTTTAAACATACAAATACTTGATTTTATGTTTACAATACTTAAAGTATACTTTTACCTATATTTAATACTTAATTATATGTTGTTAATACAAATCATACCCTAACATACCATAAAACGTCAAATAAACAAACCACAGGGACCTTTATTGTCAAAAATGAAAGTTGACACAGAGAACCCTGTCTCACCCCCAAAATCCACTCGCGGAGTATCACCGCTTGGAGGCGTGACTGACCAGGATCAAGCCACCAATCATATTAAACAATACCATTAAGTAAATAAAAATCAAACCCAATATAATTGGTGTCTCAAAATAAACCAAACATGTTTAAGAAATCAGCGGAAGCATAGTAATGTGTAAAAAACCAAAACATAGTTTACGTTCAAATGTTAAGTGTAGGACATAACAGTCCATATCCCACAACGATCACGCCTCCCTGTGCAAGCTCCAGAAGTACCTAATGACCTGCATCAGTGTCTATATCGACTACTAACGAAAATAAGTTGTGCCCTACATCAGTGTCTATAATCACTGACAGTTTGCCATAGTCCATTAGTACACGCCCGTTCGAATGACACGGTGTGAGGTTTGTTAAACCTAATAACTCTATTAACTAATGACCCGCTCGCCATCGGCCTCGGCGATTAAATCGATATAAAGTGAGGGACTTCATGATAGAGTTTTGTCTAGTAAGTTTAAGGTTGTTGTCCTACCCAAGGAGGACGAACGTACGTAGTTCTACCCAAGGAGAATACGCAGGATTTATAGTGGCATCCTATCCAAGGAGGATGGTCGTACATATCCTACCCAAGGAGGATATGTAGGTTCCGTTTTAGTGTATTAACCCATTCCCAAACCATCGGGAATCCCATGCCTTGTAGAATGTGTGAACTCACCTCGGTTTGCTCGGTATGAATAACTACTTGTTTCTAATTAATCAGTCAAAGCCTAATGTATGCATACGTATGTATCAGTTAACATTCGCAAGATTCATGTTTATTATGCTATCATACAGTGTATTGAAACATATTAACAGTCATTCGAGTTCATACTACCCATGCATAGGCCACAACAGACAATAACAGTTCGTAGCATACCAAAGTAACTCATACAATCATAATACATGAAATCAGTGAAGACATCTCAACCTACTGTTCAAGTGAAGTCCCTTGGCGAAACTCGTACTCGGCGAAACTCTATGCGACGAAACCCACCATGTTTCGTCGTGTCAACCTATGACGAAACTCAACATGTTTCGTCGGCATTTCTTGTGACGGAACTCCACCAGTTTCGTCGTCAACAATGTTTCGTCGGGTGGGACTTTCGCCGGTTGTGTAACAGTTTGACATACAATCATACAAACCCTAATCGTTATCAGCCGTTTCATCCTTATCATAGTCATACAATTGTCACCCAATTACAATAATCATGAATGCTACTAATCATCATACCAAAAGCATCACAGTATTTAACGTCTAACATAAACCCTAAATCATGAAATAACCATCTATGATCTAGATTGCAATAAGAACATATTCACTGATCAGATCTACATAATCACAAGTACTCAATCAAACAGAAACATGGCTCAAATCAGTGAACATGAATGAATACATTTTCCATGAGTTATCATCGTGTAATTTATAAACAAATTGGTTTGAACAAGAACATCAAGACCCCAATTACATGATTTCCAATTCAAGCATCAATCATAGTCAGATCGTTTAGCAAACCATCTTCGTTATCATGTTAGATATCTACACACAAAACTACGCAGTCGAATCGATCAACGAGACTAACCGGTTGAAAAGACGAGACTAGTAAGACTCCAAGAGAGATGGTGGTGAAAGATGGTGGTGGCCGTCGCACAAAAGAATGGAGAGACTCTAGGGTTTTCAATCGGCGGATCCTTAGGGGAATGGAAATTAGTTTCACGTAATATACTCAAATCAGCGATCTGGGCCTATAATGGGCTTCGTCGCAACATTGGGCCTGCTAAACCCTCTGTTTCGTCGTGTAGGTTATGACGAATCTCCCAGTTTCGTCGAGTGTGGGTTATGGCGAAACCCCTAGTTTCGTCGGGTGAAGGTTTAGGCTAAACTCTCATGTTTCGTCATTTTCATAAAATAATAATAGTCATAATCATCATACGTCAAACAGTTCACATTTTATCATATAACCCAATCAACCATATGTCAAACATATATCCAATAAGAACAATTACAAAGCAACAAATTATACAAACGTAGTTGTGAACAAATAACGTGTAGAGGAAGGACCTTGGAAACTCGAGTTATCACATTATCCCCAACTTGAAAGAAATTTCGTCCCGAAATTTAGCACGTAGTCACTGAGGAAGCTAGTTAGGTTTGCGTGGTTTCCTGGTTTTCCTGGGGCGTCACATCATCCCCCCGTTGGTTTGGAATTTCGTCCCGAAATTCTGTAGTAGCTTCAGCCTCAGTAGTGGTTACATTGTTCTCGAACAACTGGGGATACTTGAGTTTCATTTGGTCTTCTCGTTCCCAGCTGAACTCTGGGCCATGATGGGAGTTCCAACGAACTCGAACAAGAGGTATTCTTGTGTGCTTGAGAACCTTAACGTCTCGGTCTGTGATTTCAACTGGTTCCTCGACGAATCGCAACTGATCATCGATAGTGAGCTCCTTCAGAGGCACTATGAGGGTCTCATCTGACAGACATTTCTTCATATTTGACACGTGAAATACGTTGTGAACTCCACTGAGTTCTGCGGGTAGGTTTAGCTTGTAGGCCACTTTGCCTATTTTCTCGATGATTTCGAACGGTCCGACATAACGCGGGTTAAGTTTGCCGCCATTCGTTGTCGTATCTATGCAATCCTTTCCATTGTGTCTACTACAAGTTCTGGACCTGTGATTTGGCTGTCACCAACTTCTGCCCAACAAATAGGTGATCGACATTTACGCCCGTACAATGCCTCAAACGGAGCGGCTTGAATGCTGGTGTGGTAACTGTTATTATATGAAAACTCCACTAACCGGAGATGTTTTTCCTAGCCGTTACCAAAATCAATCACACATGCCCTAAGCATGTCTTCAAGGGTTTGAATGGTGCGCTCAGACTGCCCATCCGTTTGTGGATGATATGCTGTGCTCATGTCTAAACGTGAGCCAAAGGACTTGTGCATTGCTTGCCACAGTTCATAAGTAAAACGCGCATCACGATCGGAAATAATAGAAGTTGGCACCCCGTGCCTCGAAACTACCTCCTTTAAGTAAACGTCTGCTAAAGTAGAAAACTTGTCTGTTTCTTTAATGGCCAAAAAGTGTGCAGACTTAGTTAATCGATCCACTATCACCCAAATGGTGTCATTTCCACGTTGAGATCTAGGCTGGCCAGTAACGAAATCCATGGAAATTTGCTCCCATTTCCATTGTGGTATCTCTGGTTGTTGGAGTAGACCCGATGGTTTCTGATATTCAGTCTTGACTATCGCACAAGTCAAACATTTACTGACGTAAGTTGGTATGTGGGCTTTCATGCTAGGCCACCAGTACGTAGTCTTCAAGTAATGGTACATCTTATCCGAACCAGGATGTACCGAATAACGTGACTTATGTGCTTCATCCATCACCAGCTCACGTAAGTTTCCATAAAGTGGGACCCAGATGCGCCCTGTAACGTAGTAAGCGTCGTCTTCCTTTTGTTCTAATCGATTCCTTGATCCACGTAGGGACTCCGCCCTGACGTTCTCTGCTTTCAATGCTTCGACCTGAGCATCTCGTATCTGAGTAGGAAGACTAGATTGGATGGTAAGTTGTAATGCTCGCACGCGCTTAGGTGTAGTATCTTTTCGATTGAGGGTGTCGGCCACAACATTAGCTTTTCCCAGATGGTACTTGATCGCGTATTCGTAGTCATTCAAGATCTCGACCCATCGACGTTGTCGCATGTTCAACTCTTTCTGTTTGAAGATATGCTCGAGACTCCTGTGATCGGTGTAAATGGTGCACTTGGTACCGTACAGGTAATGTCTCCATATCTTGAGTGCGAAAACAACAGCTCCCAGCTCCAGATCGTGTGTAGTGTAATTCCTTTCATGAATTTTGAGTTGGCGCGAGGCATAAGCAATGACTTTATCCCGTTGCATCAATACACAACCAAGACCCTGAATTAACGCATCACAATAAACCACGAAATCATCTGTGCCCTCTGGCAATGAGAGAATAGGTGTGCTGCATAGTCTTTCCTTTAAGTGTTGAAATGCTGATTCCTGTGCATTACCCCAACGATAGGTAACGCCTTTCTGAGTTAGTGAGGTGAGAGGTTGTGCAACCTTGGAGAAATCCTTGATGAACCTTCTGTAGTAACACGCCAAACCCAAGAATTGGCGAATTTCTGTTGGTGTACGGGGTGCAGGCCAGTTCTTGATCGAGTCTACCTTAGATGGATCAACGTGTATCCCATCCTTGTTTACCACGTGGCCTAGAAAGTGGACTTCACGAAGCCAAAAATGGCATTTCAAAAACTTAGCGTACAACTACTCTGTTCGGAGGAGTTCCAAAATAAGCTGTAGATGGTGCTCGTGTTCCTCCTGACTCTTTGAATAGATCAGGATGTCGTCGATGAAAACAATAACAAACTTATCCAGGTAGGGCTTGCATACTCTGTTCATAAGATCCATAAAGACTGTAGGCGCGTTTGTCAATCCAAAAGGCATAACCAGGAAATCGTAATGCCCATAACGAGTCCTAAACGCTGTCTTAGATATATCCTCATCTCGGACTCTCAGTTGATGGTAGCCTGATCTCAGATCAATCTTCGAATAGTAGCTCGACCCTTGCAGCTGATCGAACAAGTCATCAATGCGTGGAAGTGGATAGCGATTCTTTACAGTCACCTTGTTGAGTTTGCGGTAGTCGATACACATTCTGAAGGTACCATCTTTCTTCTTCACAAATAATACTGGAGCTCCCAAAGGCGAAGAGCTAGGAAAAATAAAAACTTTATCCAAGAGCTCTTGCAGTTGCGTGGACAGTTCTTCAAGTTCCGATGGAGCTAAACGATAAGGTGCTCGAGCTATTGGTGCTGCTCCAGGAGCTAGCTCGATTTGAAATTCGACCTGACGATGAGGCGGAAGACCAGGTAATTCCTCAGGAAATACCTCAGGAAAATCACGTACAACTGGAATATCTTCTATCTTCTTCTCTTTCTTTGAGGTGTCAGTCACGAGGGCTAGAATAGCAGTCTGGCCCTTTCGCAAACACTTTTGGGCCTTAAGGAAAGAAATGATGCCCACAACAGCACCACTCTTGTCGCCATGAATCACTAAAGGTTCTCTATTTGAACGAGGAATGCGAACAATCTTTTCCATGCATAGGATCTCTGCTCGATGTTGCGATAACCAATCCATACCAATAACAATGTCGAAACTACCCAAAACAATAGGAATGAGGTCGATAGAGAAGGTCTGACCAGCTAAGACGAGATTACAACCCTTAACTATATGTGTGGCCTCTAGACTTTACCATTTGCTAGTTCTACAATGTGCTTGGTGTTCAAAAGTGTTGGGACGCGCTTAAGCATTTGACTAGCCTTTAGAGACACATAACTAGTATCGGCACCCGAATCAAATAAAACATTAACGTAAAAGTCATCCAGTAAAAACTTACCCATCACGACGTTGGGATCATTCCTTGCATCACCCTGACCAATCACAAAAGCTCGCCCCCTGGCACCATTGCCTCCATAGTTTCCCCCGTTGTTAACCCCATTGTTGTTTTCGTTTCCCAGATTGTTGTTGTTATTCTGATTCTGGTTCAATTGGGGGCAGTTTCTCTTGAAGTGACCTTCAGCACCACACTAAAAGCATCCCCTGTTACCCTGCTGTTGCTGCGGCGGATTCTGTGGAGCCTGCTGTTGCTGTTGACGATTCTGATTCACAGGTCGTGCGCCCCTGCAATCCTTTGCTTCATGACCAAACTTGTTACACCTCAGACAACGACCCTTGTTGCACTGCCCACTGTGATGTCTGTTGCATCGGTTGCACTTGGGGTGGTTTCCCCTGTATCCACCCTGCCCTTGACTACCAGAAGATTGCTGACCAGGACTCTGGTAGTCATCAGTCTTTCGCTGCTGAGACTAAGACTGAGCTAATGTCGAACCCTTGCTTGAGACTCCATCCCATTTGCGCTTGTTGTCGCTGGGGGCATCAGAAGTAGTAGTAGTATTAGCACCAATGCGCTTGGGCATCTTGTTCTGCTCGACTGCCTGATCGGTGATACGATGAGCCAGACGAATAGTTTGCTGGATAGTGGCGGGGTTTGCTGCAGTCACATGACTCTGGATCTCTGGCACTAAACCTTTAAGGTACAGCTCGATGCGCTTGATAGGAGGATCTACCATAGTAGGACACAAGATTGCCAGCTCGTTTGATCATTTCGTGTACGCTTCAATTTCCGACCCTGTCATCTTCAAGTTGAAGAACTCGACTTCCAACTTGTGAATATCATCACGATTAGAATACTCTTCTTTGATCAGTTCCTTGAAATCGTTCCATGGGGTGGCATTAGCAGCAACTATCCCTAGCATTTGAACCTGAGCGTTCCACCACGTGAGCGCTATGCCCTCGAGAGTACCAGTAGCATACTTCACCCTACGAGCCTCAGGGCATTCACACATCTCGAAAACAGACTCGAGCTTCTCGAACCAGTGGAGGAGGCCTACAGCTCCTTCAGTGCCGTTGAAAGTAGTAGGTCGGCAATCCATAAAGATTTTGAAAGTACACACAGGAGGCTGAGCGTGTTGACCTGTCGTGTGTGTAAGAATAAACAAAATTAAGCACAGGTGTTGGTTTACGAGAGTAGGATCTAAAGATCCTAGAGTAAGTTGTGATGGCAGGTTATACCTCCTGCCTGGGCAGCTGCGAGTGCTGCAGTAACTTGTTCATTGATTAGAGCCGTTAGCTGGGCTTGAGTTAGGTTAACGCGTCCACTAATGATCTTCATATCAAAGGAAAGATGGGTGAGAGAGATTCGTGAAAGTGCGATGATAGAAGAGAGTAAGCACACATGTGTTTTCAAACAACAGTTGTTACGTTTATCTAAGCATACCATAAGCAAAGTTCTATGTAACTAGCAAGTAGGCAATAAAAACATAAACCATATCACCTATAGTGTTGGGCCTTGCATGTGGAGTGAAGCGTCGTTGTGGATCGTTGAGCACTGTACAGATTATAGTCTGGTTTTATCAAAAAGCTTTTCCCCTTTTTAAAACCAAGTTCACTATAACCAATGACTCTGATACCAATCTGTCACACCCCCAAAATCCACTCGCGGAGCATCACCGCTTGGAGGCGTGACTGACCAGGATCAAGCCACCAATCATATTGAACAATACCATTAAGTAAATAAAAACCAAACCCAATATAATTGGTGTCTCAAAATAAACCAAACATGTTTAAGAAATCAGCGGAAGCATAGTAATGTGTAAATAACCTAAACATAGTTTACATTCAAATGTTAAGTGTAGGACATAACAGTCCATATCCCACAACTATCACGCCTCCCCGTGCAAGCTCCAGATGTACCTAACGACCTGCAAGGCATGTAACAACAAGTCAACAACAAAGTTGAGCGAGTTCACAGTTGGTTGTTCAGTTTTACCAGCTTGTTTTGAAATCATAAGTTGTTTACGTAAACCACAAGTTAACCAGTACTTTTGTTTCCCAAAACCATAACCATAATCAGTGGGGGCTTCCCATGTGAACCACTAGACCGTACCATATCGACTACTAACGAAAATAAGTTGTGCCCTACATCAGTGTCTATCGTCACTGACAGTTTGCCATAGTCCATTAGTACACGCCCGTTCGAACGACACGGTGTGAAGTTTGTCAAACCTAATAGCGCTATTAACTATTGACCCGCTCGCCATCGCCCTCGGCGATTAAGTCGATATAAAGTGAGGGACTTCATGATAGAGTTTTGTCTAGTAAGTTTAAGGTTGTTGTCCTACCCAAGGAGGACGAACGTACGTAGTTCTACCAAAGGAGAATACACAGGATTTATAGTGGCATCCTACCCAAGGAGGATGGCCGTACATATCCTACCCAAGGAGGATATGTAGGTTCCGTTTTAGTGTATTAACCTATTCCCAAACCACCGGGAATCCCATGCCTTGTAGAAAGTGTGAACTCACCTCGGTTTGCTCGGTATGAATAACTACTTGTTTCCAATTAATTAGTCAAAGCCTAATGTATGCATACGTACGATCAGTTAACATTCGCAAGATTCAGGTTTATTATGCTATCATATAGTGTATTGAAACATATTAACAGTCATTCAAGTTCATACTACCCATGCATAGGCCACAACAGACAATAACAGTTCGTAGCATACCAAAGTAACTCATACAGTCATAATACATGAAATCAGTGAAGACATCTCAACCTACTGTTCAAGTGAAGTCCCTTGGCGAAACTCGTACTCGGAGAAACTCTATGCGACGAAACCCACCATGTTTTGTCGTGTCAACCTCTGACGAAACTCATCATGTTTTGTCGGCATTTCTTGTGACGGAACTCCACCAGTTTCGTCGTCAACAATGTTTCGTCGGGTGGGACTTTCACCGGTAATGTAACAGTTTAACATACAATCATACAATCCCTAATCGTTATTAGCCGTTTCATCCTTTTCATAGTCATACAATTGTCACCTAATTACAATAATCATGAATGCTACTAATCATCATACCAAAAGCATCACAGTATTTAACGTCTAACATAAACCCTAAATCACGAAATAACCATCTATGATCTAGATTGCAATAAGAACATATTCACTTATCAGATCTACATAATCACAAGTACTCAATCAAACAGAAACATGGCTCAAATTAGTGAACATGAACGAATACATTTTCCATGAGTTATCATCGTGTAATTTCTAAGCAAATCGGTTTGAACAAGAACATCAAGACCCCAATTACATGATTTCCAATTCAAGCATCAATCATAGTCAGATCGTTTAGCAAACCATCTTCCTTATCATGCTAGATATCTACACACAAAACTACGCAGTCGAATCGATCAACGAGACTAACCGGTTGAAAAGACGAGACTAGCAAGACTCCAAGAGAGATGGTGGTGAAAGATTGTGGTGGCCATCGTACAAAAGAATGGAGAGACTCTAGGGTTTTCAATCGGCGGATCCTTAGGGGAATGGAAATCTGTTTCACGTAATGTACTCAAATAAGCGATATGGGCCTATAATGGGCTTCGTCGCAACATTGGGCCTGCTAAACCCTCTGTTTCGTCGTGTAGGTTTTGACGAATCTCCCAGTTTCGTCGAGTGTGGGTTATGGCGAAACCACTAGTTTCGTCGGGTGAAGGTTTTGGCTAAACTCTCATGTTTCGTCATTTTCATAAAATAATAATAATCATAATCATCATACGTCAAACAGTTCACATTTTATCATATAACCCAATCAACCATATGTCAAACATATATCCAATAAGAACAATTACAAAGCAACAAATTATACAAACGTAGTTGTGAACAAATAACGTGTAGAGGAAGGACCTTGGAAACTCGAGTTATCACAAACCCCGGCCGTGAGTCGCGGTAATGACCCAACACGCATCCGCGATGCGCCCGCGGACTCAATCCGCATACAACTTTGATCAGCGCGATTATTGGCTCATTTCTCACATCTAACTCCCACCTAATTGCCTTAAACACCCAAGTAACCCACTTTAACGCCTAACCATAACCTCCACACTATAAATACAAGTCTTCCACACTACCTTAATACTTTTACACTACCTCAAATCACTCTCAAATCCTCTCAATTCATCCAAACGTTCAAGTTTTAGGCAGATTATACCTTTGGTCAAAACAATGAGTTTTGAGCACTTTTCTTCTACTTTTTCTCATGTTTTTTTATTCTACCGATCTACTTGGATAACCTTCAAGGATATTATCCAAGATTCACCAAGGTGAAATAAGGTGATACATCACTTACATAAGGCTCCAAAGTCAGATTTGCTTTCTGATTTTTATAAACTTATGCAAACTTACTTTTATTCGACTTTTCTTCATCATTTCTTCTCTTACAAAGCTATGAACACCTTTAGGAATGTGTAGGTCCACTAGCGGAGGATCTAGTCGCCTAATCCTTGTGATACGAAAAAACCCGGTTGTGCAGAATCCAACCAAGTAAGCAAAACGAGATCGAGACACGAAAGCACACAGATTCACAGTTTAAAGTTCACCTGTATATTATAGATCAGCAAAGTTTCAGTACACTGTTTACAAGAGACTCTCACAAACTCACTGTTCTCTCGTGTCTATCTATGTGTTCTTCAGTGTGTACTACTTCTTCTGTCTTCAGTTTGTTGCTTATATAGGCTGCAGGTCGACGAAAGACCTGTAGCGACGAAACATGTTGACGAAAGCTCATGGAGTCGACGAAAGACATCAGCCGACGAAGGACTCATGACGAAAGACCATGTCTGACGAAAAATAGCAGGTTTTTCATCAGTCAGATGTGCAGGTTTTTCATCCACAGCATGTGCAGGTTATTCGTCATGACCATGTGCAAGTGCTGGTTCTTCGTCAATGGCTGCAGATTTCAGAATCTAAAGAAACAACAGCAACAGATAGAAAGTTCAGCAATAAGAAAAAAATGCAGAACTTGCAGACATGTTCAATCCGAAACTTTGATGGAGGATATCGAGTTTCAGTATTCATCTCGTAACGTTGTCGAACCGATCGAGACGCATCCACAAAGTGTATCAATAAACTCCCCCTTAGATGCTGCTCGTGAGGGTTCATCTTCCATGTCTATCATGTCGGAGGATCTTCAAAGTCTTCACGCGTCGTAAGAAGAAAGTGTATCAACAAACTCTCCTTTTCATTTAAGAATTGTGTTAACAAACTCCCCCTTAAAATAAACTCTCCCTTGAGTTATGCTCGTGAACCTTTAGATCTTCAATTCTTTAGATCCTTGTGGTGTTGATGATAGGTCAGCGGCAACTCGATCATCTTTATCTTTTGAGTGCCTCCACGTCGTGTCTTCATTCCGAAGCTTGTCATCGAACACGTTGTCTTTGCTTTTAGCTGGTTTGATTGTAGCATCTGCACATACAGGAAAGCTAAACGCATAATGAGAACAACCCCTTGGAATATAGTTAACATAAACAAACGACACACATGTGACCATGTTTTCAACTACCGTCCGACAGTTTGAAAGTTTAACGTATTTTTCACTTTTAGATTTTAGCTTTCAAAACTTGCAAATTTCGACCGTTTATGAAGATTTAGTTGTTTTGGTTTTCAATCAGATTTCAGGTAATGAAGACTCGAGTTCCAACATCGGGTAATTAAAAGAAATTAGAAATAAAATCTTTTTGACTTTTATAAAGTTTATATTAAAACACACCTAAAATCTTTTCGGAATTTTTAAATATTTCAAATGTAAAGACAGAAAGCAGTAAATAAATATATACAGAGATGCAGAAACTGAAAGCATTAAATAAATATTTACAGACATTCTTTTTGCGAGTTTGGAGGGTAGGAGAATCATATCAGTGTACGGTCATGCCAAAACGCTCTTGTTGTTCAGTTAGTTAACATTTAGATAAGCATCCTATAACGATTATCGGTATTGTTGTCCACATAAGCTCAACTTATCAGATTTAATCACGGCGAGGGGATACGATTAGTGTATGATTTATATTTACCGACCGGTGTTCATCCACACACGATACATTCCCATATCAAGGTATGCACGAGAGTTCATCTTACTGGTGAGTATACCATTTATCATCTGTTTTGACGTATATGAAAATGTGAGATACTCACTTATTTTTTGTTTGAAAACAAGCCCTATGTGATAGAATCACTTACTGATGAGGAACTTGATTTTCAGATGCATGAGGGCACAGGAGCAAGTCCGTGAACAGGTCAGTACTAACGTACAGCAAAGAGATGAACTTGACTCCCGGATAAATGTGATATATTATCACTTATTTTGATTGGACATATGATTGTTGATCACTTATTGAGGTCGTATGCAGTATGTACACGTATGTATGGTATCATGGAAGATCTAGACTTCGTCTCCGTTATATTTCGGTAAAAGAAACAACCATGTTACCCAGATGATAAACAGCATAAAGACCACATATCTCACTACCTCGGCAATCTATCAAATGAAATTTCGGTACCAAGACCATATGCCAATGAGTGGTTCCCATACATTCTTCAGTCGATTTAGGTTTATATCACCCTGCACACTTTAAAATGATTGTGAGCCTACCGATACATCTTATATAGAGCTGCCAATCGTTTTTCATTTTAGGTTTAAAGAGGTTTCGACAGACCACTGATGTACTATCATTTTCTCTTTTTCTCGCCAGGAAACTCATTTTTGTTTTTCTATTGTCTTTGTGTTTTGGAAATTTTTTGATGTTTTTGAATTTTTCAAATTTGGATTTACCTCCCCTAAAATGTAAAAACTATGATAAATTAAAAACACAAAGATATTTACAAAAACGATTTTCCGATGTTGGTTTTACTCTTGCTTGACCTCAATGCCGTTGACCAATAATAAAAAGTCAAATCGTGATTTGTCAAATGCTTTGGTAAAAAGGTCGGCACGTTGGTCATCGGTGTGGACCTTAACAACATCGATTAGCCGTTTATCCAAGCAATCACGTATGAAGTGATACTTAATTTCGATGTGTTTGGTCTTTGAGTGCTGCACAGGATTTCTAGTGATCTGTAAGGCAGCAGAGTTATCAACGAAAATAGGAGTAGTTAGGAATTCAAAACCGTAGTAGCGCATTTGTTGTTGGATCGACAGGACTTGAGAGCAACAACTTGAGACAGCAATGTATTCAGCTTCGCATGTTGATGTAGCGACATAAGTCTGCTTCTTGCACTGCCATGTGACTAGGCGATTTCCCAAGAATTGACATCCAGCCGTTGTGGATTTGCCATCGATTTTGCATCCGCCAAAATCAGAATCACTGAAAGCGATCATGTCAAAGCTATCATCCCTAGGGTACCAGAGACCGGTGTTCGGGCATCCCTTCAAATAGCGAAAAATCCTTTTCACAGCTGCAAGATGTGAGGCCTTCGGGTTAACTTGATATCTGGCAAGCAGTCACATAGGATACATTATGTCTGGTCTTGATGCTGTGAGGTACATAAGATATCCGATCATAGCGCGGTAGTTTGAGGAGCTAACAACTTCACCCTTCAAGTCAGGATGAATTCCATGATTTTGCTGCAGTGGGGGTACCAATGGGCAATGTGTCAGACATCTGAAATCAGTTCAGGATGTCATTGACATACTTAGTCTGATGGATGAATATCCCAGACTTTGTTTGTTGCACTCGTAAGCCCAAAAAGAAAGTCATCTCCCCCATAGCGCTCATTTCAAATTTCTCCTGCGTAACACGCTTGAAATTCCTACACAAAACATCGTTAGTAGAACCAAGAATAATATCATCTACGTATACTTGTTCCAATAGAAGATCTCCATCCTGTTCTTTGATGAAAAGAGTGCAATCGATAAGACCTCTGTGAAATCCATTCTCCAGCAGATAATTAGATAAGGTTGCGTACCAAGCTCGCGGTGCTTGATGTAGACCATAGAGAGCTTTGTTCAGCAACCAAACCCGATCGGGGTGAATAGGATCTTCAAACCCTGGAGGTTGTTCGACATACACTTCTTCTTCAACCACACCATGTAAGATTGCACTTTTCACGTCCATCTGGTAGACCTTGAATCCTTTGAAGGAAGTATAGCCTAGAAAAATCCGAATAGCTTCCAGACGTGCAACCGGTGCATAGACTTCATTGTAGTCGACCCCTTCAATCTGACGAAAACCTTGAACGACCAATCCTGCTTTGTTTCTAATGACTACTCCACGGTCATCCTTTTAGCATTTATAAACCCAACGGGTACCAATCTTCTTGTAATCTTCAGGTTTATCAACGAGTTTCCAGACACCTAGCTTCTGGAATTGTTGCAGTTCTTTCTGAATAGCTTCCACCCAAGAATTATCTTTCAACGCTTCTTTAATAAATTTTGGTTCTTCTTGTGATACATAACACGCGAAGGACCAATCATTCTGCAAACCCGATTCTCTGATCGCTGCATACAAGCCTGCATTGTTGTTTTTTTGCAACTGGTTTCTCGTTTGCATGTCACTTTGTACATTTCCGATGATGTTTTGTTGAGGATGGGTATTATGAATTCTTGTTTTTGGATTATCTGGAACTAGAATATTTGTACCCAGATTGTTGAGATTGAGATCAACAACCAATTCAATACCCTGAACTGTCGAAGAGGATGATGCAGTAGCTTCAGCTGTTTTATGGGCGTCCACTAGAGGTGTAGCCTCAGAAGTACCATGAACAGCTTCTTGGTCTGCATCGAGAAATTCATCATCCTCTGAAGATTCGTTCAGTTCGTTAGCATCGTGAAAATCCTCATTGTCGAGAGTATTATTGTTCACTGAAGATGGTTTTGGACTGTTGACAATAATTGGACGAACCAACGGTCAATCTGTTGGGTTGTCACTCTCGAAAAACATCTTTGCCGCAACATCTACTGCAACTTCTTCAATATTGATCGAATTGAAAAGGTCATCGTACTCAAACATCCAAGGCTGACCAGGACATTTGACTGGCAATGTGTGCCTTTGTACTCTGACTTCAGACCATTCCTTGACCCTTTTTGTCTCTAGATTCCAGACTCTTAAGTTCAGGGTGGCATACCCAAGAAAGTATCCTTCAATTGCTTTTGCCCCAAACTTTCCATTTGGATCGATCATTGTGCAAGGAGCTCCAAACGGTTCAAGATATTGTAAATCTAATTTCCGTCTGTGAAGAAGCTCAAAGCAGGTCTTGTTGTGTCTTTTAACAGTTAGGACTCAATTCATTGTGTAACAGGCAGAGGCCACAGCTTAACTCCAGAATGGAATGGGCAACTGGGACTCTACCAACATAGTCCTAGCAGTTTCAATCAATGAACGGTTTTTACGCTCAGCGACGCCATTCTGTTGAGGAGTGTAACTTGCACTGAATTCGTGAAGAATACCTTTGGATCTGCAGAACTCCTCTATTGCATGATTTTTAAACTCTGTTCCATTATCGCTGCGTATCCGTCTAACTTTCAAAGTATACAAACTCTCAATCGTTGTGATCAAGTTTTTGATAATTCCGAAAGTTTCACTCTTATGTGCCATGAACGCCACCCAAGAAAATCTTGAATAATCATCGGTCACCACGAGCCAGTATTGATCATTCCTGATGCTTTTATGCTTGACAGGACCGAACAAATCCATGTGCAAACGTTCAAGCGGAACTGCCACGGTGTTGATCTTCTTTGTAGGGTGCGACTTCTTTCTTTGCTTTCCTTTCTGGCATGAAACACAGACGTCCTAGAGATGGAATTTTTTAAGAGGAACACTAGTCACTAATTCATTTAACACCAAATGATTCATTTTTCTTAAATGAATGTGTCCCATCCGTCTGTGCCAAGAGATTGAATCCTTTTCTGTGGTTTGGAAACGAAACAGGTTGCTTGTGCAGAAGTTGTAATTTCTTGGCTCATATTAAGGACATACAAATCATTAATCCTTGGAGCAGATAAGAGAATCCAGTCTTTTGGAATCTTGAAGCCGGGTTTCAGCACATAACATCCATTAGCATCAAAGTGTACTGGAAACTTCTTATCACAGATTTGTGAAACGATGTGAAGATTATGATCAAGTTGTTGCACAAAGTTGATCTTGTCAAAGCTTACAACCCCGTTGGATACCATTCCTTCACCAGTAATATATCCGCCTTTTTCTCCACCAAAAGCAACATAACCTCCTCTAATAGATTTGACATCATAGAGAAGCTTCATGTCGCCTGTCATGTGCCTGGATGCCCCACTATCAATAATCCAATGACTGCTGAAAGTTCCTCCTAGAACACCCTACACATGAACTCACATGATTAGTTGGAGATGAGGACCCAAGCCTTTGTGGTCTTGGGTCTTCCTTTTTCATCGACAAAAGTTATTTCAATTTCTCGATGGTTAGGAAATTGTGAATAGTTATCGATGGTTAGGAAATTTTGGTTTCCAAGTCTGTTGTGTTTTACCAGTTTGAATTTTTGAAATCTTAACTTCGTGATTATTAGAAGTTTTAGAAATTTCTGGTTTAACTGAAACAAGTTGTTTGTGAACCATGTCGGTTTTAATTGCCTTTTCAATTACATTGACTTGTTGGCGTTTCTGTTTCTTTTCCCTTTCTTTTACAAGACGTGGATCTTGTTTTGTAGAAACAGGTCGCTTTCGGTAATTTTGTTCATGGGGAACATCAACTTTAGCCTTTAACTTATGAAGATACAGACAATTTCGGATGATATGTCCAATTTCACCACACTCAAAACACGATCTTCGTTCAACAAACCCCGAAGTATCGTGTGACTGTCTTGTTGATGAACTTTGTGATCCCGAGGTACTTGGTTTTGAACTGTTTTGTTCATTTCTTTTCAAAATTTTAACTTGATTGATATGATCTAAGTTAGATTTATTTGCAAAAGTTTCCAATTTATCCGTTCCCATTGATTTCACAAATTTCACCTTTTTGTTCTTCTTTTGGTTCGGTTCCTTTCGACGTTCAGTCATTGATTTACCTTTTGGTTTGGTATGATTTTGCTCCTTTTTTACTGTTGGTAATTTCTGATTGCCATATTGTTTTCGAATTTCGGCCTATGGAATCGGAGGACATTGTGTTACCACAATTTGTGAACCCGACTTTCCCAAAAACCTACATGTCGAATCTTCAAAAACTTTACTAATTAAAGATTGATTTACATTTTTAATCAGAAAATCTCTGTCGGAATAGATTTTATCATCACCAACAAGAGTGTATAACAAATTCACACTCTATGACTCTTTTGCAGACGTGGAGTCGACCATAACAGTCTTAGCAGGTTTTGCGGGAGGATCACATAAAATATGATTCTCGAGAGGTAAGTCCTCTTCTTTGATTACCGCATTAGACTATGTTGATTCAGTATCATCGGATTCGTCATTTGAAGAATCAGCATCCTCAACAATGACTGGAGGATCCTGATTCTGTTCAGCAGTTGCCGCACTCGTAACTGTTGAAACAACCGAATCTGATGATACTTCCGTTTTGTATCGAAGTCCGGTTGCAAATTCCTCAATGTCTAAAGGAACAGATTGTTCAAAATAAGTTCTATTCTCCTCATCAGGCATTGCGTCATAATTTTGTCTAACAGGTGGTGTACTGTTCTTATATCCAATGCATGTGACATCCTTTTTCTCTTTTTGTATGTCAATGATGTGATCCAGCACATACCTAGAGTTTGAATAACTATCTAGCTTAAGCCGGATCGCCTCACTTTCACACTTTACACAGGCTAACTCTTTTTGCATGACCTCGAGACGATTGATATAACAGTTTATGTCAGTTTGTTTTCTTGAAACCATTTTTGTTAGCTCGGTTTTATCGTCTCTTAAATTTTCAATCACCGTTTTAAACTCTTTTTCATGGTTTTCATAAACACATGTTAGCCTCTTTGCATTTCGAAAGATCCACTATCAACTTTTGATTGTGGATATATGTCACGTCATACTTGCTTTGCAAATCATCATACTTTCTTTGCAAGTCCAATAATTTATCACCTAAACTAACACCTTTATCACATTTATCAGAAGTTGGATCATCGACACATACCTGGTTTGATGAACCGCCCACATTAGCCATAAAGGCTGGATGATTAGAAGAAGAAGAAGAATAAGCAGCTTCATCCACCAAGATTGATCTTCTATGATTCCCTGCTGCAGCTTCTCCTAGCAATTCATCAATATCTGCATCGACTATTACACTTGACATTTTATCCAAATGATCATCGCCTGAAGTTGAGGATTCTTCATCTGAGCTTCTATTGTAACCAGAACTGTCTTCATCTTCAAATGATTCTCCACCACTGGTGGAAGATTCTCCACCATTGGTGTGTTTCAGATCCATGACAACCTTAGCAAAACAAGCTGTTCCATCCTGAACATCACTTCCCAACTGAATTGACCAGTCACAACCTTCATCAACTTGTACCACAAGAGTCTGGTTGGCATTTGATGCTCCTGCTTGATTTAGATTGTTCACAGGAATCAACATACACTCGTTATTCCTGTTTTGCTTCTGATTCCGCTGGTTGCCTTGATTGCCTTGATTCCTGAACGGATTCTGGTTCCCATGTTGAGCTGGCTTTGTACATTCTCTCTTGAAGTGACCTCGTTCACCACAACCGAAGAACTTGAATGATTGTTTATCGAACCCATACTTGGTGTCTTTCTTGCTTTCCAAGCTGGTTCTACCAGTCCTTTCCAGAAGTCCTTAGCTCGCCTAACAGCACTAGCGAAAGCCCACTTGATGTCCATCATATCCATTTCCTCCTTATCAATCTGCGGATAATCTTCTTGTGTCAGATTTATGTTTCCAATCTGACCTGCTATTAACCCACAATACGCGCTCGCCAATGTGTTTAATAGCTCTATATGATCTTTAGCTACATCAACACTTACTTTCGAGAAATTTGAAGTGTCGAGCCGAACTGTATTTGGATTAGATGGCTAACCGGCAGATGATGTGCTTCTATAACAAGCTTGCTGTGGAACTGGTAATGGATTTCCGTACATATCTCTTGCTCCGGTAGATGGATAGCTTTGCTTTGAGACTTCTGGTTGTGGATTTCCATACATGTCAGTGCTTGAGACAAAAGCCGTTTGAGTTGAGGAAACTTGTAGTTGATTTTCGTACATATCTCTTGATACAATGGCCGTTTGAAGCAGAGCATGTGGAGCAGGTCTTGCAGTAGTGCTTGAACTTCCACAGTTTCCATAATACATATTAGGATTCTGTTGCACTGGAATCATTTTGGCCATTCTGATTTCTTCTTGATCTTTGTTCTCCAAGAGCTGAACGAAATCATTGATGTTTGTCATAGCCAAAGTGCCATTGTATTTCAAGATTTCCAAGAAACCATTCCATTGAGCTGGTAATGCGTCGGCAAACTTGATGACTACTTCTTCTGGAGTCACTACTACTCAATAACTATTCAATTCAGTCAACAAGTGATAAAATCGACTTGTCAAATCTCCCAAAGATTCCCTTTTCCATACATGTGAAGCCATCAAACTCCTTCTTGAGTAGATCATGTTCGCAATTTGTGTGACGCTTCATTTCCTAGACCTCTCGTCTTCAATGCATCCCATAACCGCTTTGACGTCTTGAAGCTGATAAACTGATGATATATATCCTTGTTCAACGCTTGAGTTAGAATAGAATATGTTTTCTTTTCTAAATCATATGCCTTTTTCTCGTCTGCCGTAAGATCTGCAAATGTCGCGGCAGTTGAGGCGGCAACATCAAGTGCTTGATCGAAATCTGTAGTAAAACATAACCACAATTCCGTGTTTTGCCCAAGGACATACGTATGGAATCTTTCTTCCCATCCAGGATATTCATTCATGTGCATTAGCTTCGGTGGATGGTTAATGCTTCCGGTTTCACTTTTGCTTAAAAGTATACTTAGAATACTTTGAGTTTGATTTGAAACAAATGCCCATTGACTTATCGAAATTTGATTCGGTTGTGTTGGAATAGATGAAGATGCGGGTGCGGGAGATTCGGCCCATGATGGCGATAAACCCGTGCTTCTATACTTGCTCTCCGTATTGGATGGAATACCCCACTAATCTGAACTCATTTTGGATATATAATAATGAATACCTGCTCAAAGATCTTAAAATAAACACTTAATGATGATTTTCAAACCTTCTGTTTAAAAATTGAAGTGAAACCCACGAAAGACTATGTTCTTGGCGAAAGACTATGTTCTTGGCGAAAGACCTTAACTGAGGAAATACTAGTTTTTCGTAAAATAGAAAGTGACGAAAAATAAGGTTTTTCGTCTAGACCAATTGTGACGAAAAATGGGGTTTTCTTTAAAGACAAATCAAATGAAGAAAAAGGTTTTTCGTTGACTAGTAGATAAGATATTTTTAAAATCAAACAAGACTTATCTCTTCTGACACACAGAAGGTTGTGTAGGATCGTTTTCAGACCCAAACGAGTCGATCAGAAGATTTTTTACTCAGTACGAAAGGCGGAAACAGACATACTGAGGTCAATTCAGCTAGATATACACTTTAAACTGTCTATTGAATGATTTGACAAAGTTTTACAGCGAGATGACACTTCGGCAGCACTTCGTGGCTTCAACCGGAATTACAAAACTTCTCTAAACGAAATCAGGACAAGGGTATATATAGGCATAGTGATTCCACTTGAACATGCTCAAGCGGAATTACTTTCAAGCGGAATCACTCACTCAAGCGGAATTACTCACTCAAGCAAAATTACCATCTTGATTTCGTTTGAAATGGCTTTTGACCATTTCAAGCGAAATTAGCCTTTTAACATGTTTTCTAGTTTTTCGTGCCCTGATCTATCTATTACAAATAAGACTCGATACAAGACGAAGTCAACAGACGCATGCACCAACAGACTCCCCCTCGAATGTTGACGAGTCTTCAGTGTCGAGTCTTCGCATCTTCAGTCTTTATCAATCTTCTCGACCTCTTCCAAAGTATCTAACAATGTAAAGCATTCTTCAATCCTTCTCTTCTCTTTATCATTTCCAGAATCTCAACCTGACTCTATCTTCTCTTGATCAGATCTTTTGATTCCTTAAGATCATCAGCATCATCAGCTAGCAAGAATTTCAGGATCAGAATCTGGCTCTTTGTCATTCAGACTCCCCCTTTTGATAAGCTGGGATCGCAGTCTGGCTTCCTCAAGTTCATTATCGTGACCTGGCTCACATCCTGCTCAGGATCAAAACCTTGCTAACTTGCACATTCTTAACCCAGAAATAAATTTCACAAATTTAAAATTTTGACAAATTTATTCTCTGCTTACCACTTGTATGAATGAAATGATTTAACATTTTAAAACTTCTGATGACCACTTATAAGCAAAACATTCAAAACACTTTTCTCATTTCACAACAACTCTACCAAACCTGTTCATCATGTTTAGCACTTGGAATTTTGAAAATTAGATCATCAACATCAGTCATCGAAAATCTTTTTGCAATTTTTCAAAATTTATACTAAAACACTCAGAAAATATTTTTGGATTTTGAGTTTACTGAAATGCAGTAAAGAAATACATACTTACATCAAGCTCAAATTAATGATCTTGATTAACTAGTCAAACTTTCTTTCTTCAAAACAAATTTCTTCATTTAAACACACACTCCCAACCCTGTTCATCATGTTTAGCACTTGAAATTTTGAAATTCAGCTCTTCAACATCAGTTGTCAAAAATCTTTTTGAATTTTCAAATAAAAACTGAACTTCTAGAAAGAACAATATGGAAATGTAATAAAGAAATATTTACAGACACTATTCTTGTGAGCTTGTGTAAGAGGATCATATCAGTTTATGTGACCAATCACTAGCATCGTTAAGCTTTAAACATTTTAAGCTCTAAACGATTCACGTTGATTGACGATATGGTTGTCCACTTAAACTCAATCTAAAACTTTCGAAATGCTTACTGATACGTTAAGGTATATTTATATTGCACTAAATTCTTATGGACCCCACGATCTCAGCATATCCCCTCATCATGCAATACATTGACCCAAGTAATGCTTTTAAACTTTCATCAACTGTAATTTGTGCGAAAATAAAGCAGATTGTTTAAACATTAACAATCAGGTCGATACTTCCGTATACGCAGAGAAAGTCCAATGTTTAAATAAAATAAGAAAATAAAACAAGTTGAAGTTGTTTAGGCTTTAACCACCAGGTCGATACTCCCGTATACGCAGAGGTGATCTAAAGCTTAAACGAAACAACAAAGAAAATAAAGCAGAACGTTTAGGCAATAACATCCAGGTCGATACTCACGTATATGCAGAGGATGTCCAATGTTTAAACAAAATAAAGAAATAAAACAAGTTTAAATCTTTCCAAAATGAAATGCACAATCACAGTGACTTTTCAGCAAAGTTGTGAAAGCTCACAAACTTAACCAGTTTTTATGCTCTTTTAGCATTCAACGATTACTGAGTAGGTACACAATCACGAAGGATAAAACTAAGTACTATGCTTTCAACCATGTTTCCCACTAGAACTAGGCTTTTTCATTTAAGTTTGTATCGTTATCGCAAATCTACTAGTCTAGCTGAGCCTATCGTCACATCCTTAGTGAGACCATTTATCACATTATTCTTTCCAATTCTTTAGCATGCTGTGACAGTCCAACTGATCTACTATCATTTTTCCTCTTTTCACCACAAAACTCATTTTTGCATTTTTTTAATGTTTTTGGAATTTTCAAATTTTCTAATGTTTTTGGATTTTCTGAAATTCTTACTCCCCTAAAATTCAAAATCATTTGAAGGAAATTTGAAAACAAACTGTACGAGTAACGTGACAACTGATATCAAATCACCTCAAATCGCCATCCACTTGGCATAAACAATCAGAACTCCCCCTCACAACAAACTATTTTCCCATTGTGATTTCAAAACACTTAAGTTTGTTTTAATCAAATGGTTTTTCCGGAAAATTAGTTTTGTTGATTTCATAAAACCTCTTGTTGGTTAGGGGTTGAATTCATCACCTTGTTCATTTTACCATTTGAAATATTTAACAATTCTTAGATTAATCAACAAATACCACTTGTAGAAAATCAAGTACAACTTAATGTCCCTGATTTACCACTTATAAGTCGAAATCACTTTCGTGAATTTCTCAAGAAAGATGCCGATACCTGCTCCACACTTACCAACCTGGGAGCTCCGGCAAGTCCAGAGTTTACTCTTCATAATAGGTTCCATCCCAGTCACAAACCTAGGACGACCCATCTTTACCTGGTTTATTCATTTTCTTCTCATAAAATTCTTTAACTCCCTTTACCTTCCCATCAACCATTTTTCCAAAAATGTGTTTCACTTTGGAGTTAAAGGTCTTTTCAATATCAAATTCTTTCTTTTCAGAGAAAAATTGATTTGAAATCTTTGTTTTTCCAACTTTTTGCTTAAAATTTTCAGCCCTCAATGGTGGAAAATTTGCATCATCCATTGGAGGTACTGATGTTTCCAATTTTATCTCAACATGTGGCTCCTCTGACTTTATGGAATCAGATTCATCGCTAGAACTATCATCAGATTTTTTCACAACCCACTTTTGGTTTTCAAGATTTGCTTTTCTCTTGTAAAACCTGTTTGAACATTCACCAATTTCAAATTTTGAGTTTTTGAAAAACTTTGATCTCTCAATTGGTAGTTCAAACACAACCTCTTTATCTTTTAGTTTAGAAACTCCCTGTTTAACTTGATTTGCCTGTGAACATTTCACATCAAGATGTCCAATGCTTCCACATTTAAAACAAGTTCGAGTTTCCTTCTTCTTATCAGCAGACTTCATTTCTTCTTGCTTTTGTGCAAGGAAATCTCTATTCGACAGCTTTCTAAACAAATTCTCTTTTTCTTCTTCAGAAGATGTACCTGAAACAAATATCATTTTTTATTTAAAATCTCGAACATATTTTTCATTTTTATAATTTTCTGGTGGAATAAATCCAAGACCTTTCTTTTTGAAGTTACCGTTGTGGTTTGGTTTCTTTCGATAACCAGAACCAGAACTATAACCCTTTTCTTGTTCTCTTTGTTGAACTCTTGAGGTGTATTTTTTAGGTTTTTCAGAAAGATTTACATCTTTTATTTTAGAAATATTAATTTCTGTTAGTTTGAAAACGTTTTTTATCAATTCAGTTTTGACACCTCTTATTGGAAATTCTTTATCAGAATATAATTTGTCAGAATCATTCAAAGTATATGCCACTTTGAATATCTCATCATTCAAATTAAATTTTGATAAAAAAATTCTTTATTATACACCCGTTTCTCCCTTTTGACTGAAGTAGACTTATCGGACTCAGTCTTTGACTCTGTTTTTGACTCCGACTTTGACTCCTCCATTTCATCATTATCTAACACATGATCCACCACTTTCTTCATTAATTGAGATTGTTGATCAGTGTCAGATGATGTAAACGTGACATCAATATTTTCTGGCAAGTTAACTGTAGACTTAGACTCCCACTGTAAATTGGTTGCCTTTTTGACTCTTTCTGAATTTGGATTACTTGGCAAATATCCATTTTCAAGCAGGGGTGGACACTTGTTGTAACTGACACCTAGTTTCTTACCAGATGTCTTTACTTTAGTATCCTTCTTCTTTTCAGAAATCTTTTCTTCAGATACCATTTGTTCTTCAGTTACTTCGTCATCTTCAAAAGCCTTCATGCCTTCAACAGTTGGATAAATCCTGTCAATGACATAAGAAGTACATGAGTAACTTTTTAACAAACGATTAACTCTCTCAGTTTCAATCCTTTGAGTCTCTAATTTCTGTTCCAAAGCAACACACTTCTCGATATAATTGTTCACAATTTTCTGTTTTATCATGAACGCTCCTTGAAGTGTCTTCATTGCTGTTGCCTGTTATTCACTTGTTTCATTGTACATATTCGTGGCTTTGTTCAGAACATCGTATGATTCTGTCAACCTATTCATGTTGTTAATCAATTCGCTGTTTTTCTTCTTTATGATCTTACATGTTTCACAATTCACTGGAATCTCTCTTGCATCAGCTTCTTCATCAATCTTGAAGGCTGGAACTTCTTTCACTTTTCTTCTGATCACCGGAACATCATCATCATCACTGCTAACCGGTGTTTTGATTTTCTTCTTTATCTTTTTAGCTTTCTCATCTTCACTATCACTTTCTTCCATCATCTTCAAGTGCTTTGCCATTCTTTTAGCATAATAATCATTATCATCATCACTATCTTCTTCAATTCGAGCAACAAAAGCTTTGGCTTTTAGCATTTCTTTATCCAGACAGTAATCATCCCAACTAAAACCCTTTGGTAATTTTTCATCGTCTTGATCTATCAAACATGCTTCGCCATCAGCTGAAACATATTTGTCCCAATCGAAACTACTTGATGATTTGTTATCATTTTGATTTACCAAACATGCTCTCTTTGAAGATTCCTCTATTTTTCTACCGTGTGCCACTTGTGGTTCTTGTTGTTGTTGAGTAACTTGATGATGGATGGCTTTACGGTAGTAATCATTGTTGTTAAATGGATTTTGAGCTCCACTTGCTTCGCGATTAGTGCACTCCCTCTTGAAGTGTCCTTTATCCCTGCAACGAAAACAAGTGACTTTAGATTTATCAAAACCCAAATTAGAAACACATGCATCACGAAAATCATCTCTTCCTGTGATTTGCTTGAATTTCTCAGCTCTTCTTAACACGCTAGCCAAACACCATTTTATATCCATCAATTCCATCTGTTCACCGTCAATCTGATCGTAATCCTCTTTGGTCAACATTGGATTCCCGATCCGACCTGCCACTAAACTCCCATATGATTCTAACACTGTTCCCAGCAAAGACATATGGCTTTTTGCAACTTCTTCAGAATATTCCTGATCATTTTCAAGATTCAATACAAAGTTGCATTGTAGTTTCTTGCCATTTTTGGATGCTGAAATGTTCGGATCAAATGACGGAAATGATGAGAAACTTGTATTACTTTTTGATCCTTTAGATGAACCTCCCGATGAACTCTTTGCGTTGAACGCAGTTTCAACTTTTGGTGACATGTTGGTGCTTTTATCATTCATCCCTGCTTTGTAATAAAGCCCAATATCTTGTTCACCATCGAAGTCTTTCATTCTTGAGATCTTTCTCTGTTCCATTTCTTGTGCCTCAATCTTTTCAATGAATTTACTTAAAGTCAGACTGCTAAAACCTTTCTTATTCCTTAGCATCATGAGATATGTGCCCCAAGTCCTATGTGGCAACGCATCAGCTAGCTTTTCAATCAGCTCCTCATTATCTTTATTGATGCTCAATCTCTTCATGTTCATTAACAAATTGCAGTATCTTTCAATAATTTGCTTTGTGCTCTCATTTTTCAATCCACGAAACAGATCAAACTCTTTCTTCAAAAGTGACTTTTTGTTTTTAACCATTTCTTGACTACCAACAAACTTTGATTTTAAAGCTTTCCAAATCGAATAAGCACTTCCATTATGTTGCAATAAAACCAAGATATCTTCCCTCACAGCTTGTTGTAGTAGACTTAACATCATTTTTTCGTTTTTGTATTTCTTTTTATCATCAGCACTCATATCTTTAATTGCAACCTCCTCTTCGTCATCATTCGTCGGTCTAACATATTTCGTTTCGACACATTCCCAAGCATCCAAATAATTTGCTTTAACCCAGTTTTCAAAACGTCCTTCCCAACCTTTATACTCCTCGATGTTCATGAGCTTAGGTGGTTTTTGCATAGTTCCCGTTTCAATTTCCAACATTGTCTGCTGAGTAACAGTAATCGGGGTAGCAAAAGCGTTATAAAATTCCTCTTCCATGTTTCGGTTTTCAAGAAATTCACAAACAGTCTTTTCAAACGAAATTAACTTCCAAACGGAATTCCTTTCAAACGGAATTATACAGTTCAAACGGAATCAACAGCTGGACAACTTCAAGCAAAATCAATTTTCAAACGGAATAACCTTTTCAAACAGAATACCTAATTTCGTATGAAATTTCAAACGGAATAACAACTTGAAGCGGAATCGCTGTTTTCAAACGGGATTACTCAAACAAAATTACCTATTTCAAACGAAATCAACCAACTTCTCAAGCGAAATACCAGTTTCATGCGAAATTAAGAACTAATTCCGTATGAAATGCTGCTGACATCATCATCTCGAGCTGATTTTCAAGCGGAATTACAAAATTTACAAGATATAGATCGAATTAATGTCCAAAACTTTCAAGGCTTTGTTAAAACTGTATTGCGCACATAATGTGAGAAATTTAGCCGATTTTAACCGTGAAAAGTTGTTTAATTTTGAAAAGAAGGTGTAGAAATCAGAATTTTCAGCTGAATTGGTAAGAACTCTTATTCCTGAGCTCTGATACCACTTGTAGGATCGTTTTCAGACCCAAACGAGTCGATTAGAAGAGTTTTTACTCAGTACGAAAGGCGAAAACAGACATACCGAGGTCAATTCAGCTAGATATACACTTTAAACTGTCTATTGAATGATTTGACAACGTTTTACAACAAGATGGCACTTCGGCAGCACTTCGTGGCTTCAACCGAAATTACAGAACTTCTCCAAACGAAATCAGGACAAGGGTATATATAGGCATAGTGATTCCGCTTGAACATGCTCAAGCGGAATTACTTTCAAGCGGAATCACTCACTCAAGCGGAATTACTCACTCAAGCGAAATTACCATCTTGATTTCGTTTGAAATGGCTTTTGACCATTTCAAGCGAAATTAGCCTTTTAACATGTTTTCTAGTTTTGCGTACCCTGATCTATCTATTACAAATAAGACTCGATACAAGACGAAGTCGACAGACGCATGCACCAACAGGTTGGTAAACGAACTTTTGAACACACCATACCTTATCACAACAGTATTCACCTACCCTTCATCATGCTTTGTGTCAACTTTTTCAAAGTAATATATTTTAATCTTTAACACTTTAACAAGTTAACAACTCAAGACTAAAACATGAATTTTTGAAGAACAATTTTTAAGAACTGATGAACTAGATGAATTTTCCGGTCACCTGAAAAATTTCCGAACACGAAATTTTGCACAAAAGTTAATTAAAACCAAACTTTAACATGTAAACATGATTTTAACAAGGTTTTTGATCAAACTAAACAGCAAAATATCAAGATTTTCGATATTTTAAACTGGTTTTTCCAGAAACTATGAGCTTCAAAACCCAAGAAAACGACTCGGTTTTAACAAGGAAGAGAGCCTTGGCTCTGATACCACTTGTTGGTCCACTAGCAGAGGATCTAGTCACCTAATCCTTGTGATACGAACAAACCCGGATGTGCGGAATCCAACCGGGTAAGCAAACCGAGATCGAGACACGAAAGCACACAGATTCACAGTTTAAAGTTCACTTTTATATTATAGATCAACAAAGTTTTAGTACACCGTTTACAAGAGACTCTCACAAACTCACCATTCTATCGTGTCTATCTATGTGTTCTTCAGTGTGTACTACTTCTTCTGTCTTCAGTTTGCTGCTTATATAGGCTGCAGGTCGACGAAAGACCTGCAGTGACGAAACATGTTTACGAAAGCTCATGGAGCCGACGAAAGACATCAGCCGATGAAGGACTCATCACGAAAGACCATGTCTAACGAAAAACAGCAGGTTTTTCATCAGTCACATGTGCAGGTTTTTCGTCCACAGCATGTGCATGTTATTCTTCATGACCATGTGCAGGTGCTGGTTCTTCGTCAGTGGCTGCAACTTTCAGAATACAAAGAAACAGCAGCAACAGATAGAAAGTTCAGCAACAAGCAGAAAATACAGAACTTGTAGACATGTTCGATCCGAAACTTTGATGTAGGTTATCGAGTTTCAGTATTCATCTCATAACGTTGTCGAACCGAGCGAGACGCATCCACAAAGTGTATCAACAGAATGTTTCCAGAGGTCTACCATGGTAAACCAAGGTAGAACAACACCATTTTGAGGTCAAAACTTTCTGACTTTTTCAAAACATAACTTTTTATGCTTGAATCTTGTACCTAGCAACCTCCTAAACCCATTAATGGTTGTGAAACTTGTTAGAGTTGATTCGTACAAGTTTAGAGGTACAAACAACCTCTAAACTTTATGTTTTAATAGGGTTCAATACAACTCACAAGTGTTGAAGTCACATAAGTTTACCAAAGTTCATATGGAGAGACTTATGTTTGATACAAGTGTGAACATGAGATGCTTTGGCAATCCTAACTTGGTTCCATACCTCACTTGATGATTTGTTTGTTAATGTATTAGTTCGTTAATTGTTTATTGTTATTCATGACCCTCCGAATCATCCTTGTTATGATTTGTTTAGTGGTAAATTATACAAAGAGGTTAAATCCTACATGCTTGACTTGCATGATAATATATGACAATCTGTGATGGACATAACTTAGATTATTAATATAACTATATAAATATACTTATATATATGAACTTGGCCAAGTTGGTGATAATAATCGGTTTATGGTTATTCATCATATACTAGGGCTAACTTATCTACGATTCTAAGTCACTCGTTGTCGATTCTAATGAGCAAACTAGGACTCATAAAATCACATACAACTTAGTGTCACTACGAGTACTTAGATCAGATAACACTTTTATGAGTACATACTTTTATGAATACATACTTTTTACACGTTATCACTCTAAAAATGAAAGCACAAATCTTAGTCGGATGTAAATAACAATCTTTAAATCTATGAAGAATCTAAGAAATCGCTTGTATGCTTCTTAATTTCATGGTTGTCACTACAGTAAAGTGCTTCCGTCTCCTCCACCTAGCACAAGTTATATTATTAGTTTTTGTTTTTTTTTTAACATCTGATTTTGCATATGTTAATTTCTACCGTCAGGATTGTATCCCCATCTTGTAAATATGAACCTTGAAATCTAAACAAAAGCAAAAAGCACCAAAAGTTGGCTTTGTAATCTTTACCCGCCTTCACTCTCAAGACAATGCATGAATCCTGATAGGATCTAAAATGAAATCTTAAAATCTAAAAATAATCTAAGTAATCTCATGAGTGCTTATTTTAGGGTTGTTACTAGAGTACGTTTTGAAAACTCTTAAAGATATGTGATCATAAATCATATCTTCAAATTAGGACATTTTTTTCGTACACATTTCTATAATAAATTAAGTTGTTAAAATGTACACGTTTATTGTCATATTTTTGCAATAACATCCATGATTATATTATCACAATGTCAAAGCACATCATGAACTTATGACTCTCCTATTAAAATGTACCACAAAATCTATGAATAATTTAAGAAATTGCTTGTGCACTTCTTAATTTCATGGTTGTGACTACCGTAAAGTACCTCAGCTTCCATCTAGCACGTGTTATATTATTACTCAACAAGATACATATTTCTATGTGAGTTGGAAAAAATCGTGTGTGGAAGAAGCAGTTGTCACAACAATGTGCTCCCTTATATACGTGGATGTGTGTTTTAGTGAAGTTGTTTAAAAGTGACACAGAGGTAGATGACTATGTGATATGAAAAATGAGAATAGGTTTAATGGATATACTTAATTACTAATTAAACCCCCAACCCTTTAAAAGGTTTAATATAAATTAAGATCAATTTTTAATTATATGGAAATGCTCCAAACTTGGTTACGCAAGCCCCCAACCCTTCCCCCTAAGATGAAAGCAAGAATCTTGTGTATCTTAAAGTTGAATTCTTAAGATTTATGAAGCATCCGAGAATTCACACGTGTTTGTTATAGTTGCTAGAATAAAGTCTCACTAACTTTACTTAGCACACATGCCCAACAAATCACATATTGCAATGTGATTTTGAAGCACATGCATAATCGTGTGATGAGAGTGGCTATCCCATGTTGGATAATCTTGACGGCTTTGGTTTGGTTCATGGATACGCGTCTGAAACGGGTAGGGGTTAGTGTATTTAGTCGCATGTTTTATGTGTTTAATTAATGGTAAAGTAGGGGGTTAGGTCATGGCTTAAGTTTTGTTGATTGAGTAAGTAGTAGGTTGGTATTTTCTGTAGGTCCGGCTAGGGGAGGATCTAGTCGCCTAATCCTTGTGTACAAACCAACCCGGTTGTGCGGAATCCAACCGAGATAGCAAACCGAGATCGAACACGCAATATAACGACACACAATATTCACCGATTAACACCTCTGTATTAATACGTATGAAAGGTTCGGTTACAAGCACAA
Organism: Helianthus tuberosus; assembly: GCA_030545235.1. Classification (NCBI taxonomy): domain Eukaryota; kingdom Viridiplantae; phylum Streptophyta; class Magnoliopsida; order Asterales; family Asteraceae; genus Helianthus; species Helianthus tuberosus. The sequence goes on from CM060433.1 coordinate 16,824,286, forward strand.
TGTTTACAAATGTATTTTGCAAACTCTCTCTCTCAAAGTGTGCGTGTGTGTGTTCTGACTTGTGTCTAACTCTATTTTCTGTCTAACTACAGACTATTTATAGCACTACACACAACGAAACAGAATCAGACTTGGCGAAAGGGACCTTGGCGAAACAGAAGCTTGATGAAACACGTTCCATTTTGATGAAACACAATTTAGGTTGACGAAACAGACTTGTTTCGTCAACTATACACATGTTTCATCAATGTTGGGCTTGGGCCCAAATTGGGTTTCGCCAAAATGAAACAGCCCATGTCATTCTTGTTATCCCATAGACTAAGTTCATGTTCTTTATGTCTTCTTGGCCCATGTTTGATCTTGTACACGACTGAGGAAAGCCGAGTCCTTGATCGTATCACGTCGGGTCGAGTTGCGTCCACAAACATGCATCAACAAACTCCCCCTTGGACGCTACTCGCGTGATTCGCCTTTCATGTCTTCTATGTCGGAGGATCTTGAAAGTCTTCACGTCTTGAAAGCAGAAAGTGTATCAACAAACTACCCGTATCATGTAGGAAGTGTGTTGACAAACTCCCCTTTAACATAAGCTCCCCCTTGAGTTATGCTCGTGAAAAACTTGATCTTCAGTGCTTGAGATCCTTGTGGTGTTGATGATGGTCAGCGGCAACTCGATCATCTTCATCATTTGAGTGCCTTCACGTCGTGTCTTCATTCCGACGCTTGTCATCGACCATGTTCTCCTTGCCTTTAGAATCTGCACATGCAAGAAATCTAAACGCGTAATGAGAACAACTGCTTGGAATATAGTTAACATAACAAACGACACACGTATGACCATTGTACAATCAAACACCGTCCGACAGCTTGAAAGTTTAACAAATTTGTCAATTTTAGTCTTTAACTTTCAACACTTGCAAATTTTGACCGTTTATGAATATTTAGTCAATTCGGTTTTCGTTCAGGTTTAAGGTAACGAAGACTCGAGATCCAACATCGTACGATCGAAAATAAGACAGAAATAAAATCTTTTTGGCTTTTAGAAAGTTTATATTAAAACACACCTAAAATCTTTTTGTTATTTTTGAATATTTCGAAATGAAAAGACAGAAAGCAGTAAATAAATATATACAAAGATGCAGAAACTGAAAGCATTAAATAAATATTTACAGACATTCTTTTTGTGAGTTTCGAGGGTAAGAGAATCATATCAGTGTACGGTCATGCCAAAACGCTCTTGTTGTTCAATTAGTTAACATTAAGATAAACATCCTATAACGATTATCGGTATTGTTGTCCACATAAGCTCAACTTATCAGATGTAATCATGGCGAGGGGATACGATTAGTGTATGATTTATACTTACCGATCGGTGTTTATCCACATCACGACACATTCCCGTATCAAGGTATGCACGAGGGTTCATCTTACCGGTGAGTATACCGATTATCATCTGTTTGACCGTATATGATGTGAGATACTCACTTATTTTGATTGAAAACAAGCCCTATGTGATAGAATCACTTATTGATGAGGAACTTGATTTTCGATGCATGAGGGCACAAGAGCAAGTCCGTGAACAGGTCAGTACTTTCGTACAGCAGAGAGACGAACTTGACTCCCGGATAAATGTGATATTTTATCACTTATTTGTTTGGACATGTGATTGTTGATCACTTATTGAGGTCGAATGCAATATGTACACGTATGTATAGTATCATGGAAGATCTAGACTTGCGTCCCCGTTATTTTTCGGTAAAAGATACAACCATGATACCCAGATGATAAGCAGCATAAAGACCGAATATCTCAGAACCTCGGCAATCTCTCAAACGAAATTTCGGTACTAAGACCATATGCCAATGAATGGTTCCCACCTGGTCTTCAGTCGATTTAAGGTTTATATCACCCTGCACACTTTAAAATGATTGTGAGCCTACCGATACATCTTATATAGAGCTGCTTATCGTTTTTCATTTAAGGTTTAAAGAGGTTTGGACAGACCACTGATGTACTATCATTTTCTCTTTTGCTCGCCAGGAAACTCATTTTTGTTTTTCTATGTTTTTGTGTTTTTAAAATTTTCGATGTTTTTGGATTTTCAAATTTTGGATTTACTCCCCCTAAAATCAACAAACTAAGCTAAATTTAAAACACAAAGGTATTTACAAAAATGATTTTCCGATGTTGGTTTTACTCTTGCTTGACCTTAATGCCGTTTACCAATAATAAAAAGTCAAATCTTGATTTATCAAATGCTTTGGTAAAAAGGTCGGCACGTTGGTCATCGGTGTGGACCATGACAACATTGACGAGTTTCATAGTGAAACAATCACGTGTGAGGTGATATTCGAGATCAACGTGTCTGGTCAAAGAGTGCTGTATGAGATGATAATAATTCATAAAGCAGCTAAAATATCGACAAGTATAGGAGAGATTATAAAATTCAAAACCGTATCCTGCAACTGCTTCGTGCATTGCAAGGAATCTGAGTGCTCTCCCAAACTGGATATCCACCAGGTGTGGATTTCAAAGTCGATTTTGTAGCTACTGAGAAATCTCTTGACAGCAACAAGATCATAAACCTTTGGGTCCGGCTGGTCTTCCACATTGCACCAGCGAAGGTCTTTGTCTTTCTCTTTGAGAGGAAGTGTGCGGTTGTTCAATCCACGCCAAGGCATCCGCACACCCGGTGTAGTTTGATCAACCAACACATTTTCTTCAATCACACCGTAGAGAAAAGTACCCTACACATTCATCTTGTGGACTTTGAACTTCTTGTGGAAGAAAAAATCCATGAATCTTCGAAAAGCTTCAGACGTGCTACAGGCGCGTACTTTTCATTGGAATCTATCCTGAGGACCCGATCAAAAACCATAACAACCAAATATTGGCACATATCTCATCATGTCAAAATTTTCAACTACATTCAACCACATTCTTTCATCAGACATTTTTGTCTTCTTTTCTCCTCTCTCCATCAAAGGCAACAATATTCTCCTTGGTTACAACAATGTTTCGGAGCCTAATGTCGCCAATCTTGTGCATGGACGCTCCACTATCAACAATCCTAAGACTATCAATAGTTCCTCCTGGAACATCCTGCACACTCATTCAGAGATTAGTTGGAGAGGGGGACCCAAGCCATTGTGGTCTTGGGTCTTCCATTTTCATCAACAACAATAACTTCCACTTTTTGATGATTCGGAAATTGTGATGGTCCCCCTGAATTTGTGGTCATCTTAGGTTTCCATGTCTGTTGAGTTTTACCAGTTTGATTGTTTGAAAATTTAACTTCGTGATTGTTTGAAGTTTTTGAAAACTTTGAACTTTCTGGTTTAACTGAAACAGATTGTTTTTGAACCACATCAGTCTCAAGTGCTTTCTCAATTACCTTGACTTGTTGGCGTTTCTGTTTCTTTTCCCTTTCTCGTACGAGGCGGGGATCTTGTTTTGAAGAAACAGATCGCTTTTGGTAATTTCGTTCACGGGGATCATCAACTTTGGCTTTTAACTTATGAAGATATGGACAATTTCGAATAATATGCCCAATTGTACCACATTCAAAACACGATCTTCGTTCAACAAACCCCGAAGTATCATGTGATCGTCTTGCCGATGATGATGAACTTTGTGATCTCGAGGTACTAGGTTTTGAACAGTTTGGTTCATTTCTTTTCAACACTGTTGCTTGTTTAACAAAATCTAAGTTAGATTTGTTTTCAAACGTTTCAATTTTGTCCGTTCCCTTTGATTTCATAAAGTTCACATTCTTGTTCTTCTTTTGATTCGGCTTCCTTTGACTTTGAGTCGATGCTTTTCCTTTTGGTTTGGGATGATTTTGCTGTTTTTGCACTGTTGGTAATTTCTGATTTCCATATTGTTTTCGAACTTCAGCCTTTGGAATAGGAGGACACTGTGTTACTGTAACATATGATCCTGTCTTTCCCAAAAACTTACTTGTCGAATTTTCAAAGACTTTACTGATTAAGGATTGATTAACATTCTTAATAGGAAAATCTTTGTCAGAATAGATTTTATCATCACCAACAAGAGTGTACAGCAAATCCACACACTCAGACTCTTTTGCAGACGAGGACTCGGTTGCAGCAGTCTTAGCGGGCTTTGCGGGAGGATCACATAGAATATGATTCTCAAGAGGTATGTCCTCTTCTTTGATCACCGCATCAGACTTTGCTGAATCAGTATCATCAGATTCATCATCAGAAGAATCAGCATCCTCAATCACAACTGGAGGATCCTGATTTGGTTCAGTAGAAGACACACTTGTATCTGCTGACACATCCGATTCTGATGATACTTCCTTCTTGTATCCGAGTCCTGTTGCAAATTCCTCAACATCCAAGGGAACAGATGGTTCAAAGTGAGTTCTATATTCCTCATCAGGCATGGCATCATAATTGTGTCTCACAGGTGGTGGACATTTCTTGTAACCTATGCATGTGACATCCCGTTTCTCTTTCTGTACGTCAATGATGTGATCCAACACATAGCTAGAGCTCAAATAACTGTCTAGCTTAAGTTGGATCGCCTCACTTTCAGTTTTGACACAAGCCATCTCCTTTTGCATTATCTCAAGACGTGTGATATACAAATTTATGTCAGTTTGTTTTCTGGAAACCATTTTTGTCAGCTCTGTTTTATCTTTCTTTAATGTTTCAATCATCGATTTAAATTCCTTTTCATGGTTTTCATAAAACATGTTGGCTTCAGTGCACTTAGAAAGATCCACGGTCAGCTTTTGATTGTGGATGAATGTCACATCATATTTCTCTTGCAAATCCTCGTGTTTGCTTTGCAATTCACACCACTTATCATTCAACGAAACATGTTTGTCTTGCAAGTCAAACAAACTAGCTTGTAAAGCATCATGTTTGCCTTGCAACTCAGACATGTTTGCATCCAAATCAGCACATCTATCACTCAATCTAGCACAATTATCACAAATAGCAGCAGTGGGTTCATCGACAAATACCTGACTTGATGAACTGTCGACATTAGCCATAAAGGCTGAATGGAGAGAAGAAGAAGAATAAGCAGCTTGATCCACCAAAATAGATCTTCTATCAGTTCCTGCTGCAGCTTCCTCCAAAAGCTCATCAATATCTACATCAACTGATGCACTTGATGTCTCACCCACATGATCATCGCCTGAACTCGAGGATTCTTCATCTGAACTTCTACTGTAACCAGAAGAGTCTTCATCCTCAGAAGATTCATCACCATTGGTGGAAGATTCTCCACCACTGGCGTGTTTAAGATCCTTGACAACTTCAGCAAAACAAGCTGTTCCATCTGGAGCATCACTACTCAACTGGATTGACCAATCACAACCTTCATCTACTTGAACCACAAGTGCCATGTTAGCATTTGATGGTCCTGCTTGGCTTTGGTTGTTGACAGGTATCAACGTACGCTCATTGTTCCTGTTCTGATTCTGCTGGTTGCCTTGATTTCTGAAAGGGTTCTGGTTCTCATGCTGAGCTGGCCTTGTACATTCCCTTTTAAAATGACCCCATTCACCACAATTAAAGCACTTCACTGCCTGTTTATCGAACCCATACTTGGTGTCTTTCTTACTTTCCAAGCTGGTTCTGCCCGTTCTCTCCATGAAATCCTTTGCTCGCCTTACAGCACTTGCAAAAGCCCATTTGATGTCCATCAAATCCATCTCCTCTTTATCAATCTGCTGATAATCTTCTTGTGTCAGATTGATATTCCCAATCTGCCCTTCTACTAACCCACAGTACGCGCTCACCAAAGTGTTTAGCAGCTCCATGTGTTCCTTTGCTACTTCCACACTGACTTTAGAAAAGCTTGAGGTGTCGAGCCGCACTGTATTTGGCTTGGATTGCTGACCAGCAGATGATGTGCTTCCATAACATGCTTGTTGTTGAGCAGGAAGTGGATTCCCATACATGTCTGTTGTTGGAGGAGGCTTGACCGGAACTTGGATAGGATTGCCATACATATCTGTGCTAGACACAAACGCTGTTTGAATTGGAGCGTGTGAAGAAGGTCTTGCAGGAGTACTAGGAGTTCCATAATACATTTCAGGATTCTGTCGCACTAGAACCCTTTTCGCCTTAAGGGTTTCTTCCTGATTTTTATTCTCCAGAAGTTGAACAAAGTCATTGAAGTTTGTTGTAGCCAAAATGCCATTGAGCTTCAGGATTTCCAAGAAATTACTCCATTGTGGTGGCAAAGCATCTGCAAACTTGGTGACAATTTTGATCGGGCTTCAGAATTTCCAAGAAATTACTCCATTGTGGTGGCAAAGCATCAGCAAACTTGGTGACAATTTCGATCGGAGTCGTTATCACTCCAAAAGTTCCCATTTCAGTCAACAAATGAGAAAATTGACTCGTCAAATCTCCCAAAGATTCTTTATCCATGCATGTAAACCCATCAAACTCTTTCTTGAGTAGACCTTGTCTCAATTGGCGAGTCGCTTCGTTTCCTACACCTCTCGTCTTCAATGCATCCCATAATTTCATTGTCGTTTTATAGTTGACAAATTGATGGTAAATATCCTTGCTAAATGCCTGAGTAAGAATGGCATATGCCTTCTTTTCCAAGTCATATATCTTTTTCTGATCTTCAGGAAGATCGGCAAATGTAGCAGCAGTTGAAGCGGCAACTTCTATAGCTTGATCGAAATCTGTGGTGAAACGTAACCACAATTCCGTGTTTTGCCCAAGGACATATGTATGAAATCTGTCTACCCATCCCGGATATTCGCTTAAGTGCATCAACTTTGGAGGCCGATTCAAACTTCTGGTTTCGCTCTCGCTTAAGAGAATGCTTTGAATACTTGGAGTTTGATTTGATACGAATGCCCATTGACCGGTAGAAATTGCATTAGCTTGTGAAGATACCGGTGCGGGAGATTCGGCCCACGAAGGAGACAAACTCGTGTTTCTATACTTTCCGCTATCCGGAGACTGAGTACCATAATACATATCTGTATTTACCGGAGTACCCCAAATCGGATTCATTTTTGATCAAGAAAAATGAATACCTGAAAATCACACCTCAAACAAACAGTTAAATCACAAATGCAAACCTTCTGTTTAAAAAAAATGTCTTTGACGAAACACGTTTCCACGAAACTGAAACTGTTTTGTTATCTTTTACGAAACAGATTTTGTGAAAATGGGCTTGGCGAAACAGAATGGTCCTCCCTAAGTCGACGAAATAGAAAAACAACTTTGGGCTTACTGACTTGACGAAAGGAATTAAAGCCCAATGTGTAGCCCACTATGGTCGACGAAATGGATTTTTGATACTTTGCCTTTTTAATTTGATGAAACAAATATTCTTTTGGGCTTTACCAACTGGCGAAACAAAATTTTATATATGGGCCCAACTCAACGAAACAAAAATGCACATTTTGATTTGACCTTGACGAAACAAAAATGCAAATTTTGGGCTATCCACTCAACAGGCCCAATGCTTAGTGACGAAATGCTTTTGATTCGTCAACTACCTTTGTTTCGTCAAAGGTTATTATCTTTGTTTCTGTTTCGTTGAAAATTGATTCGTCGGATTGTCTGTTTCGCCGAAAAGGTGACAGAGGGTTGGTAAACTTTTTGACTTTTATCTTTACTGACACACGCAACAGTGCTTTCTGCTAGACCATCATCATTTCACCAACCAAGGTATGGTTTGCAATATTTTAAACAAATAACACTTTTCAATGCACAAACAACTTTCACAACAATTTTCAAGAATCAAAAAGTAGAATTTTATGAAGAACACTTGAAGATTGTGAAGAACACTATAAACTTTCCGGTAAAACTATGAGTTTTCCGGTGACCCGAAACTTTCCGAAACACGCGATTTTGCTAAAATGTTTAATAAAAACCAATAACTAACATGTGAACATGAGAAATAACAAGGTTTTTAACAAAACATAAAGCAAAACACAAGACTTAATCCGATTTTAAGATGTTTTTCCAGAAAATATGAACTTTAAAAATTCGAAAAACAACCCGAAAACACTCGGTTTTAACAAGGAGAAGAGCCAAGGCTCTGATACCACTTGTAGGTCCGGCTAGGGGAGGATCTAGTCCCCTAATCCTTGTGTACAAACCAACCCGGTTGTGCGGAATCCAACCGAGATAGCAAACCGAGATCGAACACGCAATATAACAACACACAATATTCACCGATTAACACCTCTGTATTAATACGTATGAAAGGTTCGGTTACAAGCACAATGTTTACAAATGTATTTTGCAAACTCTCTCTCTCAAAGTGTGTGTGTGTGTGTTCTGACTTGTGTCTAACTCTATTTTCTGTCTAACTACAGACTATTTATAGCACTACACACAATGAAACAGAATCAGACTTGGCGAAAGGGACCTTGGCGAAACAGAAGCTTGATGAAACACGTTCCATTTTGATGAAACACAATTTAGGTTGACGAAACAGACTTGTTTCGTCAACTATACACATGTTTCATCAATGTTGGGCTTGGGCCCAAATTGGGTTTCGCCAAAATGAAACAGCCCATGTCATTCTTGTTATCCCATAGACTAAGTTCCTGTTCTTTATGTCTTCTTGGCCCATGTTTGATCTTGTACACGACTGAGGAAAGCCGAGTCCTTGATCGTATCACGTCGGGTCGAGTCGCGTCCACAAACATGCATCAACATTTTCCTTTATTTACGTAGCATGAGTATGTATTTATTTGCGATGTTTAGCAATTAATGAAATTGGGTTTTAATTAAACAGTAAAACAAATCTTCTTTCGTGAGTTTTTCTTGTGTGTGATTGAAGCTTGAAACCCATAAATTGATATCAGAGCTACTGGCTCGTATCATGGGATTCTTAAAGTTGAGAAACGTGAGCATGTTTTAGAGTCGACTTTCGGAGAAGGGGGAGCGTTCCCTCAGATCGCGGGGTTGAGAAGTAGAGAATAGTGGTGTTCGCAAGCAAGAAGGTTAAGTTCATGAGTGGTTGTGGAAGTTCAAAGAAAAGAAGAAGGAGCAGGTTCTGACTGAGCCGTAGTACAGGTTCTGAGTGAACCGAACATGGTTCTGAGTGTGCCGGGAAGATAAAACGAAGAAGAAGATCTTGTGATCAAGATTGTTCTATGTGAACGAAGATGTACCGAGATCTATGTGATCGGGGAGGAGACCAAATCGACACCAGAAAAGGGTTCTTGGTGAACCGGGAAAAGTGGTGATCTGTGTGATCTGAAAGAGTTTTATGATAGTGGTGAAAAGGTTTCGTGAGAGCCACAAAAAGAATCTGCGTGATTTGTTGAAGAAGGATTTTGTGTGATTTGGTTAAGAAGGGGAAACCAAAGAAAATGTGTTCTACGTGAACGTGAATGTGAATGTGTTATGTGTGAACAAAAAGTGGAAACGAATCTGTGTGATTCGTTGATGTCGATAGAGATTGTCATACAATATTTTTGAAAAGGCATGGAGGTGAAGAAGTTGTGGTTACCATCAGATTAACGAAAAAGAGACAAGCAAAGTCGGATTTCTTTGTTTGGAATAATATTATGAACTACATTTTAATATTGAAAATGGTGGTTTCATAATGGTTTGGTGGATTAGTATTGAGTTATAATTCAATTTCAAATCCGAATTTTGAAGTCACGATTCACGTCACAAAGGAAAATAAGGGCCGAAAAAAGTGGAAGCAAGTAGCAAGCACCTCTAGGTGTAGTCAAGAGAAAGAGAGCGTTGTGAGGTGATCGGGAAGCGGCTTACCGGTGGGATTCAAGAGTTGAACGAGATTTTGTTTAGGTGTGGAATTGGTAACAAACCGTACTGAGTGAAGATGGTCCTAGTCATCATCCTCCACCACTTTTTATGTTTTTTTTATTTTTTTTAGTCTTCTATTTTTTTTAACATTTAACAAATATACTAACAAAATATTTTCATTAATATTAAAACCACATTACATAAACATAAAAAAAAAAAACATAAAGTTAATAAAAAAAACATAACTTTAAAACTTATAAAAAACCCACTGTTAAGTAAATAAAAAACAAAAAAAAACAAACTTTAAAACTTATAAAAAAAACCCACTGTTAAGTAAATAACAAACAAAAAAAAACAAACTTTAAAACTTATAAAAAAAATACGAACCTCTAATCGGGTTGTCAGACGTGCCAATGTAGGCCTTGGCTAAGGCTTCTTCTTCGATTGGCGTCCACTTAAGCCCCTTTGCTTTGGACGGTTCATCACCCACCACTTTCTTGCCTTTGTTTCGTTTTCCTTTTCCTTTAGGCGGTTGGGTTTCGGGAACAACCTCCACATCGTCGTCGGGTTCGGATTGTTGAAAGGATTGCGGCGGGATCGGTTGGGGTTGAACGGGTGGAGTCGGGTTCGGTGGGAAATTATAAGCACCCCGCATCATCATTTGTTGAAGGGGTTGATTTTGAGAAAATTGAGCGAATTGGTTTGGCGAGTGTTGGAATGATGCAAACGCATTTGATGAGTATTGCGAGAATTGGTTCGGTTCTAACGTCGGATAATATCCCGGACCCGAGAAAACATTAGGTTGGGTCGGGTTGATGGGAGTCGTCGGGTTATACGGATTGTTCGGGTTGTTCGGGTCGCTCGGGTTGTTGAACGGATCCATGCTAAAGTATAAGGTTTATAAAAGTGGAAGAAGATTTATAAAAATTATGTGAGAGAGAGATGAAAATTTGGGGTTAAATTGATGAATGAGAGTGAAAATGGAATGGAAATTTATATAAATTATAAATATTACCGTTTGTTTGTAATTTTGAATTAGAAATTTTTTTTTTTTCAAACGGTAACTTTAGGAGGGGCCCACCACTTTTGGATCGTCACCAACGGCTTCAACTCGACGATTAGGACGCGACCGGGGGGGGGGGGGCGGCACGGTGTTCCGCGCGTCGACGATCCACGACGAACCGGGGCCGAACCCCATACCGACTAGTCTTATACTGACTGATTCCTGATGCAGGGAACTGAAGAATGCGTGTTAAATCTTGATAGCATGGTGATTGTTCATAGGAATCTATCACCATGCCGAAGATGAAATCTGCGAAAGTGATGCAGGTAACTAACCTAAAAAATCACATTTATTACATGGTGATTGGAATCCTTTGTTGAAGTGGGGTGACAGATGATTACACTTTTTTCTCAGGTTGACAAGTTCACAACAGCAGCTTTTCCTGCTGTCCGTGTAACTACTCATCTTTGTTGAGGTGGGGTGACAGATGATATTTCGTGAGCGCCTTGTTGAGAATAAGGTACAATAGCTTAAAAGGAAATAAGTCATATGGGCCAAAGCTGTTTTATTTTCATAATAAACATTTTATTTTCATAATATTTAACACTGTTTTTCTCTAGGAGCTATGTGGAGGAGGTGCTGTTTTTCGGTTGGTTCAAAACACCTTAAAGCTGCCACAACATGATGATCCAAAACTTGCAATTGTGGTATGGCCAACTGTTTCCAGACATTCATCTAAAGATGCACCTTCACAAGTCTCAAGGTGAACCCGATGTGTAGCTCGGCAAAAATAATAACAACAGTATGAAACTACGGGTGGTTGTGGACCCAACAATGCGGTTTGTTGAGGTGGTTTCTAGACTCCCAAGGATGGTGTTCTTCAAGAATGGTAAATATTTAGTTTGGCACCGAAAGGAGAGAAGCTATATGGGAATGGATTCAAACTTTCTGAACTTTTTGATGATTGATTAAGATTTGAAGATTAGTTTTAATGACAATTTACATAGTTGGTTGTGATGATTGATTAAGATTTGACGTTTTCCAGAAATATACACCATTTTATAATTTTAAGTGTAGGTCCGGCTAGGGGAGGATCTAGTCGCCTAATCCTTGTTGTCAAACACACCCGGTTGTGCGGAATCCAACCGGAGATGCAAACCGAGATAGAGATGAACAAGAACACGAGATACAAGATACGTATACCGTTTAACACAACCATATATTCAAACCGACAGAGTTTTGTTACAAGATCATACAATATCCGGTTAACACACTAAAACTCTCTCTCGGTTCTCTCGGGTTCTCGCTTGTGTCTCTCGTCCACACCTACCGAAAACACTTCATTTCGGTATATATATGTTCTTCACATGTTGTATAATATGGGGTTCGGCCCATGTGCAAGGTTTCAGCCCATGTTGCATTCTGATTGGCCCAAACTCATGTCACATGCACGCACATATAGCATTTCTTCATGAATTTGTATTTAGTCAACATGTGACATCATCATGACATCATCATGATGATGTCATGGTGATGTGGCGCCTCGGGAATGCTCACGGCTCTCTGTGCTTCGCGTGTCGAACTCTGGGGCGCACGACGGAGGAATGTCGTGGCGTCGGGCTTGAACCGAAACTAACCGGGTCGAACCAAACCGAGTCGAACCGAGCCGAGTCGTGTCCACATAATATGTATCAACAAACTCCCCCTTGGACACTACTCGTGAGGTTCAACTTCCATATCTTCCATGTCGGAGGATCTTCAAAGTCTTCACGCGTCGTAAGTAGAAAGTGTATCAACAAACTCCCTTTTCATTTAGGTAGTGTGTCAATAAACTCCCCCTTTGATTATGCTTGTGAATCTTTTGACTTCAATTCTTCAGATCCTTGTGGTGTTGATGAAGGGTTAGCGGCAACTCGATCATTTTATCCTTTGAGTGCCTCCACTTCGTGTCTTCATTCCAAAGCTTGTCATTGAACATGTTCTCCTCGCCTTTAGCATCTGCACATGCAAGAAAGCTAAACGCATAATGAGAACAACCGCTTGGAATATAGTTAACATTTAAACAAATGACACATATGAGATCAAATCTCAATCAACTACCGACCGACAACAGTTTGAAAGTTTAAACAAATTTGTTCAATTTTAGTTCTTAACTTTCAAAACTTGTTAACTTCGACTGTTTATGAAGATGCAATTGTTTTCCGGCTTACGATCAGGATTTTGGGTAGGATAGACTCGAGTTCCAACATCAGTCAATCAAAAATAAACTAGAAGCAAAATCTTTTTGGTTTTCATAAAGTTTATATTAAAACACACCTAAAATCTTTTTGGAATTTTTCATTTTTCAAATGTAAAGACGGAAAGCAATAAATAAATATATACAAAGATGCAGAAACGAAAAGCAGTAAATAAATATTTACAGACATTCTTTTTGCGAGTTTCGAGGGTAAGAGAATCATATCAGTGTACGGTCATGTCAAAACGCTCTTGTTGTTCTTTTTGTTAACAATTAGATAAACATCCTATAAAAATTATCGGTATTGTTGTCCACATAAGCTCAACTTATCAGATGTAATCATGGCGAGGGGATACGTTAAGGTATGATTTATACTTACCGACCGGTGTTCATCCACATCACGACACATTCCCGTATCAAGGTATGCACGAGAGTTCATCTTACCGGTGAGTATACCGATTATCATCTGTTTGACCGTATATGAAAATGTGAGTAACTCACTTATTTTGATTGAAAACAAGCCCTATGTGATAGAATCACTTATTGATGAGGAACTTGATTTTCAGATGCATGAAGGGCACAAGAGCAAGTCCGTGAACAGGTCAGTACTTTCGTACAGCAGAGAAAAGAGCTTGACTCCCGGATAAATGTGATATATTATCACTTATTTGTATGGACATGTGATTGTTGATCACTTATTGAGGTCGAATGCAATATGTACACGTATGTATGGTATCATGGAAGATCTAGACTTGCGTCCCCGTTATTTTTCGGAAAAAGAAACAACCATGATACCCAGATGATAAGCAGCATAAAGACCGAATATCTCCAAACCTCGGCAATCTCTCAAACGAAATTTCGGTACTAAGACCATATGCCAATGAATGGTTCCCACCTGGTCTTCAGTCGATTAAGGTTTATATCACCCTGCACACTTTAATCTGATTGTGAGCCTACCGATACATCTTATATAGAGCTGCTTATCGGTTTTCATTTTGCATTTCAGTTTAAAGAGGTTTAGACAGACCACTGATGTACTATCATTTTCTCTTTTTCTCGCCAGGAAACTCATTTTTGCTTTTCCAATGTTTTTTGGGTTTTGAAATTTTTCGATGTTTTTGAATTTTCAAATTTTGGATTTACTCCCACTAAAATCAACAAACTAAGATAAAATTTAAAAACACAAAGGTATTTACAAAAACAATTTCCCGATGTTGGTTAACTCATGTTTTACCTCAATGTCGTTTACCAAAATTAATTTTAATCAGAAATGATTTATCGAATTTTGGGAAAATCAGTTGGCACATCGGTAAGCAGTGCGGACCATGACAACATTGACGAGTTTCATAGTGAAACAATCACGTGTGAAGTGATATTCGAGATCAACGTGTCTGGCCAAAGAGTGCTACGAGAGGATAACAATTTATAAAGCAGCTTAAATATCGACAAGTATAGGAGAGATTAGAAATTTAAAACCGTATTCTGCAACTGTTTCATGCATTGAAAGGAATCTGAGTGCTCTCCCAAACTGGATATCCACCCGGTGTGGACTTCAAAGTCGATTTTGTAGCTAATGAGAAATCTTTTCACAACAACAAGATCGGAAACCTTTGGGTCCGGCTGGTCTTCCACATTGCACCAGCGAAGGTCTTTGTCTTTCTCTTTGAGAAGTAGTGTGCGGTTGTTCAATCCATGCCAAGGCATCCGCACACCCGGTTGGTTTGTTCAACAAACACATTTTCTTCAATCACACCGCGAAGAAATGTACACTGCACGTTCATCTTGTTGATTTTGAACTTCAAACGTGCTGCAGGTGCGTACATTTTGATTGAATCTATCCTGGGGACCCGATCAAAGCCTTGAACAATCAAACTCTTGGAATGATTTTCATTTTGTCGAAGCTTTCAATTTCTTTCGACAGACAATTCTGTCTTCTTTCCTTTTTCTTTTTCTCTCCATCAAAGGCAACAATTTCTTCTGTCGCCTATCTTGTGCAAGGACGCTCCACTATCAACAAGCTTACGACTATCAATAGTTCCTCCTGGAACATTCTGCACACACACTCAGAGATTAGTTGGAGAGGGGGACCCAAGCCTTCATAGACTTGGGTCGTCCTTCATCATCGAAGATTGTGACTTCGATTTCCTGATGATTCGGAATGGATTGAGCTTCCCCTGAAACAGTTACCGATTTTGGTTTCCAAATCTGTTTTTGTTTTTCATTTTTAATTTCTAACTTAACAGACTTTGTTTGGACAACCTCCGGTTTTAACGCCTTTTCAATCACCTTCACATTTTTACGTCGTTGTTTTGTTTCTTGTTCTTTAACAGTTCTTTTATCATGTTTTGGTGAAACGGGACGACGCTGTGGGTGAACCTTTTCAGGTGGTGCTCTTGCAACAAAATTTGGTTTGGGCGAGTTTTTGCAGTCTTTAATGATGTGCCCAACCTTCCCACATTTGAAACAAGTTCTCCTTTCAACAAACTTAGGAGAATTTGATCGACGACCTGACATAGAAGTTGTAGACCCAGAGGTACTAGCTTCACACCTGTTTGTGTGCTGGGTGTAATTGTTTTGGCTGTTACGTTTTAAAATCTTGACTTGTTGGATAAAATCGGTGTTTGATTTATTTTCAAAAGTCTCAATTTTATCAGTACCCCTTGATGCTACAAACTTGATATCTTTGTTTTTCTTCTTGAAACGCGCTCCTTTGGTCTCAACCTTTGGTTGTGAACCTTTAGAATTTTGAGCTCGCTGCTGTTGCTGTTTACCCTTAAAAGCGACAGGTTGTTGTTTAGTCGGTAATTTTTGGTTACCAAATTGTTTCCTCACTTCAGCTTTTGGAATAGGATCACACTGAGTTACTGAAACTCTCGGGATCGCTTTTCCCAAAAACTTAGTTGTATTATCTTCAAACACTTTATCAATCAATGATTGATTGACGTTTTTGATTGGAAAATCTCTGTTTGAATAAATTTTGTTATCACTGACTAAAGTATACAACAAGTTATTACTCTTAACAGCAGACACACATTCATTGTCATCTTTGACATCCTTGACAGGATTTATCACTTGCTTGGCAACAGGTTGCACTGCAGGAGTAGGAGGATCACAAAGAATATGATTCTCAATTGGAATTTCTACTCCTTTCGTCTCATCAAGTGATTCATCCTGGTCATTCACATCTGATTCTGATTCATCATCAGACGACTCATAGTCCTCAATGATTGGAGGACTTTGTTTCGTAGATGTTGAAGTTTCTGTTTGCTCAGATGATGTACTTGAAGAACTGTCCGATTTGAACCCTATGCCAGTAGTAACTTCCTCATAATCAAGAGGTACACTGGGTTCAAATCGAGGCATATCCTCTTCATCAGGCATTCTGG
Source organism: Helianthus tuberosus (assembly GCA_030545235.1). Taxonomy (NCBI): domain Eukaryota; kingdom Viridiplantae; phylum Streptophyta; class Magnoliopsida; order Asterales; family Asteraceae; genus Helianthus; species Helianthus tuberosus. Next base: position 16,840,654 of record CM060433.1, read on the forward strand.
TATAGTTGTGTCTCAAAGGGGGCGGACATGACTTATACCCAATGCCTTTCACATTACCCTTTAGTTGTTGAACGTCAATGATGTGATCAAGCACATATCGGGAGTTTGAGTAACTCTCCAATTTGAGCTTGATCGCTTCATGCTCACATTTCGCCACGGCTAGCTCTTTCTTTGTTTCCTCGATGATATTAATGTAGTTATTAATAGCAATTTGTTTGTTACAAATAGTTTTTGTTAATTCGGAAACACTTTTCTTTTGGGTTTCAATAACTGTTTTAAATTCCTTTTCATTGCGAGCTAAGGCCATGTTTGCCTCTTTGCACTTTGACAGTTTAACAACTAAACTCTGATTGTGACTATGAATCGTATCACATTCAAGTTTCACTCTATCACATTCATGTTTCATATAAGCGCAGTTACTACATATGCTAGGAGTTTCGGATTTTACCTGACTCGTAGAGGCCAAGACATTTGCCATAAAGGCAGTCTGATAAGAAAAAGATCCATCTTCAGAATGATAATCTCCCGCATTCGAGCTTTCTTCATCTGAACTCCCGCTATAACCCGAGCTATTATCACTTTCAGAAAACTCTTCCTTGTGAACATGCTTGATGTGATTTATAATTTTTGCATAGCATGCAGTTCCACCTCTTTGATCATTATCTCCCAATTGTACAGACCAATCGCATCCTTCATCAGCTTGAACAATCAATGCTTGATTGGTGTTTGAAGGTCCAGACTGGTTCTGGTTCTGATTGTTGTTCACCGCTACTATCCTTCGTTCAGGATTGTCTTGATTTGCATTAGAAGTACTCGTCTTGTAACACCTCGAAAATTCACGTCCTATAAAGTATTGACACGTGTCATAAGCTTCAACGAGAGAAAGTATACTTTAGAGGGACTAAAGTTGACAAACATAGAAAGTATGTGAAAATAAGGGTTCAAAATGTCAACAATGGTTAAATATACTATACAATAACCCTGCATGATGTTTATACCCTTAGACGGATAAATCATGGATCATACGAAGCTAAAAGTGAGAGATTTCAAACCACGAGGGTTAAATGTGTCAACATGTTTAAGTTATACCTCTGGGTGACCTTTTAGCAAACCCGAAGCTTTGTAACGGTTAATTATGCTCACTAGAATACACGATATAAATTTCATAAGGTTTCGTTATCGTATGAGCAAGTTGTGATCAAATTCGTTTACAAGGGTTAAAAGCGTTAACGTTGAAAGTTTGGACTTTTCGGGTGACAATAAAGTTAACCGGGGGCTAAACAAAATAGGTAAATGCCTTGGAGCCCTTATATGTCAAATTAGAGGGTCCAAATTGCAAAAATAAAGGTTACTTGACCTTTCGGAAGGGCCAAGAGACACTTATGCAACAAATGGAAAAGGTATGGGCTGATCAGAAGCCTTGCGCATCGTAGGCATACAACCCCTACGATGCGCAAGAATGTGCCAGCGACCAGATTTCGCCTGTTGGCTGTTTTAAGCGTTACAACTCACTTTCATCCGATTTTCCTCATCTTACTTGGCCCCTAAACACCCCCTAAACATTTAGGGACACTTGTTAAGATGTTGTGGTCACTCATAGACTTGGGTGTCAAGAATTTGTGGTGATCTAAACACTATATAAAGCCAATAAGTTGCAACACATTCTTCACACTTCACTTGTGCAATTCTGGAGCTTTTGGGAGCTTAAGAGCAAACACAAGACCTTCCTAATCAAGCTTAGGACTTCAGTAAGTTTTCTAATCTTTCCTTAGTTTAAGTTTTAGCTTAGTTTAGTTTAAAAGTCAACCGTCGTAATTAAAGGTTGACTTAACGATTAATCACTAATGGTCCAGTGATTAGTCGAATCAAAGGTAGTTATAAGTTGGTAATTATGTGGGCTTTAAACCCTTAAAAGGGCATCCACTGATTCCCATCCTAACTAGGTCATTTGTCAAGTCAAAGATGATTAGAAAAAGTCAACAGAAATGTAATCTTTCGTTTAATGCATAATTAACAATGTAAAAGGCGTGTAACCTATTTTATCATTCATATAACTTGATAATAAGCATAAGAACTTGTCTAAGCTTGTTTGATTCGACAACTTTCCGTTTTGAACCGATTCGGAACCGAAAGTCGCAAAGCTTTGACTTTTGCTTTGACTTCAGTTCTGACCCGTTTTAGTATGATTTGGAAATGCCTTACAGCTTCCTTAGGACCAGTCTACATGCTAGTATAACCCTCTGTGGTTGGTTCATTGATTGACCCATTCGTTTACGCGTTTCCGTTAATAGCTCATATGTTGACCATTATGCCCTTATTACCTTAAAACGTGATTTTTGGAAATGTAAAAGAGTAGAAACTTAAATTACTGATATATAAACTTGTATGCAAAGTTTGACATCAGTTTGACTTGTAGATTAAGAGTTATGCTCATTATCGCAAATTTAAAGCTTTATGTTAATAAAATGGCGTAATTAGCTTATAGCCTAGTTAAGCCAACTTTTTGGTATCAAACTTAATACCCACTGATGTAATATATTATTTTGGGATTTTTGAAGATTTTTAATTAATTTTAGGCTGAGCATAACTAGTAGTCGTTGGCTTAATCCGGTAATTGTCGGTTTTGCCCTTACGGGCCATAAAAGGAGTTTTACATATCTAAACGACTCCAAACCTTTTTCTACTGATTAGATATGTTAAATTAATTATTTTAAGCCTTCTGGAAGTATAAAAATACCAGCTTTATGTATCGAACCCATAAACGACTCTTAATCGCCTTATTTAGCGTTTTTAACGCATAGTATGTATAAACATTATATTGAACATACCCGGGTTGATACCTACTGATAATTTAGGCAACTTAGAATGTTTTAACAGTAAACAAAGGTTGATTAACCCAGACTTCGGTTTTGAGCTTTTCGGCTTATGTGAAATTACCAAAATGCCCCTTCGGTGCATAGTTTGGTTATAATGGGTAAATTCACATATATACTTTACCCTACTGTTACAACTTATTAAATTGAGTATTTTTACTGATTTCATCAGACCTGTAACTCAGATAAATACTTAAACTCTTTATAACCTTTTAAATGACCAAACTACCCCTACGAGGTCTAGTTTGTGTTTAAAAACGTTCCGGGCATAATGAAAGACATCTGACTGATATCACAACATATTTGAGGCATAATTAACTTAGGAAACCTATTTAGGACCCATATGGTTACCCGTTACGCCTCTGGCGCGTTCGGTTCGGTTCATGTAACTAGTTTGCGTAAATTAGCCGAAACGGATCAAACCTTATCCTTTTTATCTCAAAATCCAGAATGTGTTTAGTTTACCCATATTATACAAGTCTTCAAAATTGTCGGGTCTAAATCACATTCTATTCCGGTCTTCGCTTAATCATGCGTTTGAACCGTAAAACTTCCTTAAAACTAACCGGTCTAAATTACGACTTAAATAAGACCCGTTAGGAATCTAATAGGTTAATAAAACCTTCGTTCCAGATTGAGAGCCCCAGTAGAAGTACTTATGCTTGCTGATTAGAATATACGGCTGAGTATAAATTGCATTGCTAGCTCAGGTAAATACTTTTAACTTATTTTCCCCTATACGGGCTAGGGATACGGTATTATAAAAATACCGCTTGGTCGGGTGTAGAAACCTTTTAATCGGAGATGATTAAATTGCATAATCCCATTTTAATCTGTATTGATTGATAACAAATAACATTGGGGGTTAATGACCGTGTCCTGGATATCCTTGGCTCATTTTAAAAAGTGAATGGCCACGACGTAAGCACAAGGTGTAGACATAACACCTCCTGTTGCATATGTATAACGTATACTCACTCGTAAGGGTGTCTTCTTGTGAGATTATATTTGTGGTGTGTCGATTAATCTTGTCCGGCTTGTATTGTATAATCACCGGCCCTAAATGTTGGACAACCATGTAAATCGGATACAAGATTTTTATTAATAAAATTGTCCTAAGTTATAAAAGATTAATTTTGCCTCTGTGCATTTTAATCAATGTGTCAAGATATTTTGTGCCGTTTGCACTCGAATCACTTTTCAACTCTTTTTCCAAAATGAGTCAGTTAATTGTATTTACCTGTGTAAACTGACGTATTTTCCAAAAAGGTTAAGTGACAGGTACTGAACGAAACTTACTGGAAGCTCAGGGCGTTAATAAGGAATCTTGCAAGTTCTAGATGCCTGAAGTCTGTTGAACAGTTTTCTTTTCTTTTATTGATCCGCATGTGGATCCTTTACTTTCCGTTGTAATACTTGATATTACTTTATATTCCGAATGTAATATATTTATCTTTTGCTTCCGCTGTGCATTTATATATTGTGTCGTTTGACCATGATGTTACCAACTACGTCACGATACTCCCCACCGGGCCCACCGGTGACACGTGGAAGTCGGGGTGTGACAGGTTGGTATCAGAGCCAACATTGAGTGAATTAAACACTATCCCTTAGTGTTTAATCTCAATGACACAGTAGCACATTCCTTGACCTCTGAGTCTAGACTTAACTTAGGAATATTCTAAATCCTAATCTAAAAAAAAAAAAAAAAAATTACTTCCAAATTTTTATTGGATACGTCACCAAGCGAAGAAGCCGTAATAGGAGTTCTCCACACCCGGAGCCCTGAGATGCTGAGCTTCGTACCACGGCTAGAATGAAACGAGCATCCAAGGAGAAAGCATTCAGAAATAAAATGAAGAAGAAACTCCTTTTACTGAAGATCGTTTCCTTATTAGTCCTTATAAGGACATATTTATCTTTCAGTCCCTTCGAGGACACATTATCCCTTCAAAGACCCACTTAGGGCAACTCTGTACTTTTATTTTCATATAATGGATTGATTAAATTAAGTTTTCATTCTAAACATGAAATATGAAATGAATGGAAAATAACATCCCTTAGAAGGGAAGTGCCTACGGGCTATAATTAACGTCCTCTGAGACTAAAGACGGAGGTAGCCTACAGCTCTCTGTCAAGGAAAAGTAATGAACTTTGATTCACACCTAAATGCCTCGATCCCAGACGATCATGGCTTATAAATTAAACTTGTCCACGTGACTAAGCCTTTTGAGCTATTACTAAATGCCTCGATCCCAGACGATCATGGCTTATAAATTAAACTTGTCCACGTGACTAAGCCTTTTGTGCTATTACTAAATGCCTCGATCCCAGACGATCATGGCTTATAAATTAAACTTGTCCACGTGACTAAGCCTTTTGTGCTATTACTAAATGCCTCGATCCCAGACGATCATGGCTTATAAATTAAACTTGTCCACGTGACTAAGCCTTTTGTGCTATTACTAACTTATAAATTTGCCTCGATCCCAAACGATCATGGCTTATAAATTAAACTTGTCTACGCGACTAGGCCATTTGTGCTATTATTAACTTATAAATTAGGATTTATGATAAAAATCCTGAATAAAATAAATATCCTTCCTTCCCTGCCAGTAGGCATTTTAAAAAAGAATCTTAAAGGTGAAATCTAGCCTACGCGGCCAAGATGGTGAAACCTACCCAAGGGATTCAGATCCTTGTTAACACCTAAGAACGTGTTAGCACTCCTGACAAATGTGATTCGATAAAATCACAACAGTCATCCTTATATTGGATTCTTCTAATTTTCTTATCTAGCCTAGTGATTTAGAAATCATGGCTTGTGTCATCCTATAAGATGATCACATTATAAACATCCGATAGTGATGAAGTGCCTACGGGCTAAACTTGTGGTCCGATAAGACAACGACAGTGGTGGTCTTTGACCTCCTGTCTAAAAGTGTTGGACCAGGTCCAAGCATAATAGTCGGTAGGATCCATACGATCTCGACTAATAGCATCTGAGAAGATGATCATATTATAACCATCCCTCAGAAGGGAAATGCCCACGGGCTATATCTATTGTCCTAAAAGACAAAAGACATTTGAAGTCTACAACTCCCTGTCAAGAGAAGGTAATGAACGTGATTCAAACCTTAATGCCTCGATTCTCTGAAATCATGGCTTACAAAATTTAGAACTGTCCTTGTGACTAGGCCTTATGCGCCACTTCAATATCCTTAATGTTTTATAACTAGGATAAATTATAATGGAAAATACTAATTAAATATAACTAACAAGTTAACCAATATGGTTTATATTACCATGGTTGATAAATCGTCAAAGATGATGATTCCATAATAATCTCTAAATAAATCATTGTTAATATTTATGTAGCAATCAAGCTACATGGCTGGATTAGATGAAGTTAACAGTCACTTGAAGGAGAGAAATGATACTACCAGAATTAATGTAACTGGAGCAGAACTGCAGGCAATAATAGATTATGTTGTTACTCGAGCTCTTGATCGACAGTATGATGAATCAAATGATCCCACTCCAAGACTCTATCTATGGCTCGTAGTAAGCCCCCTCTTAAAACACATGAGTCAAGGGAGGACGATGTTCATGACTTGTCAAATCAGAGGAGTATTCCGCCTAGACAGGTTGTGTTTCATCAAGAGGCACCAGTTAAGACCTGTTCATATAAATATTTTGTCTCCTGCAAGCCCAGAGACTTTACAGGAGAAGAAGGGGCCATCGATTGCATGACATGGGTCGATGAGATGGACGTTGTTGTTGACGTCAGCGGTTGTGCGGAGCAAGATGTTGTGAAATTTGTTTCACAATCATTTAAAGGAGAAGCGTTGGCATGGTGGAGATCCTTGCTCCAGGCCACGGGGAAAGTTCTACTCTACAACTTATCTTGGGATCAATTTATTGCATTAGTCAAGGAAAACTATTGCCCTCAGCATGAAGTAGAAAAGAAAGAATCGGACTTCTTGACTTTGGTCATGGAAAATTTGGATTGTCAGGCATATATGACAAGTTTCAACACTATGTCCCGCCTAGTTCCTTATTTAGTCACCCCTGAACCTAAACGTATAGCGCGTTTCATTGGAGGCCTAGCACCAGAGATAAAAGGAAATGTTAAAGCATCTAGGCCAACCACATATAGGTTCGCGGTGGACTTATCCTTATCTCTCACTTTAGACGCAATCAGAATTAAGTCTGTTAAGGCTTCTGGCGAGGGAAGAAGAGAAAGAGAGGAGGAAAACTCTCATCATTTTAACAAGAAGAAGAAGGGAAGCTCGGAGCGCGGGAAGGATTCCGAGGTTAGGAAGAACTCGAGTCAGTCTGATAACAAACCCAAATGCAGTAACTGCAAAAAGCAACATCTTGGAAAATGTACAATCGACAAACGTGCTAAATTGTGTGGAATTTGCAAGACCAAGGGTCACAAAACCTTAGATTGCAAGGGGTTAAAGAACGCCACATGTTACAATTGTAACGAAGAAGGGCACATCAAGACCAACTGCCCAAAGCTTATAAAGAAGCCTGGAGAGGCCAGGAAAACAAACGCATAAGTCTTCCGGATGAACGCCAGGAGATGGTGCAAAAGGATAACTATATAGCAGGTACCTTTCCTTATCAAGTAGTTTATGCAGAAATTTATTTGATGCTGACACATGTGATTCAATAATGAACGATCACTGTTGAGGACTGTTGTCTCCGTCTAATTAGGACTTCGGTCATTTTGTACGAAGTAGAAATTGGCCATTGATACTATAGAAAATGCTCCAACAAACCTTAGATGGATATTTTATATCTAATAGGAATCACTCTTTTCTGATATTCCTATGGCAAGCTTTCAAGCTACCTAAATTCTTAAATATAATAAAGACAGATGTGACGTTTTGATCCTCTGTCAGAAAAGTGATGGACTAGGTCCAAATCTTTAATGCCATTGATGGTCTTTTGCGACCTAGGCTCAGTAATATTAATATATTTTAAATAATGTTCATTAAGAATGTTAGTGCTATAATAGCCTGTATAGGTTATTGACGCCATGGTTAGTATATATTAAGGCCATCAGAATGAAAAATAGAAGTTGTTGGATTTCAACTAAGAAATTGTTTTATTGGTGTTAGGAACCAATAGAAAGTATGGCAAACTCGGATAAGACAACAGTCGATCGCGCCATTGATGGCACGACGCATGCTAATGACGCTGAAATTATGAACCTTAGAATTTCCAAAGATGTTCTTCAAACTATGATAGACGCAGCTGTTAGAAAAGCTGTGAAGAAGGCTGTGAGAAAGTTCAAGGAGCCTCATGCTGCTCGGTCCAAATTTTATCTAGGACCACATTTCCTTACTCTTAAGAAGGATCTCGTTCATTACTCTGATGTAAAGGATGAACTAAAAGGGAAAAGGAAGGTAGATAACTCCCAGAGTTCTAAGAAAAAGAACAAACAAAAGTCCGACCAGAAACCAGTATGTGAGACCTGCAAGAAGCGCCATTATGGGAAATGCAGGTTCGAACCAAATTCCAAATCGCAGCCCAGGGCTTGTGGGATCTGCAAGGCTAAGGGACATAAAACGTTGGACTGTAAGGACATGATGAGTGCAGTCTGCTTCGGCTGTAATGAGAAGGGCCACATCAAGACTACGTGCCCTAAATTCGTCAAAGGAAATGCGGCTGAGGAAGTAAAGCCTAAAATTGAAAGCGCCTAAAATGCCCAAGCTAGTCCATAAATAATGACATCAGGTACATTCCTTGGCATTTATCAGTAATTTAAATGTTAAGAGTTTTTATTTTGGTTCGGATACCAGTAAATCCTTCATAAACTATAAGTATAACAAGTTTTTAAAACTTTTCATAAGGACCCTATATATATTAAGTGTAAGGTAAAACTTACAAGTAGAAAATTTACCAGAACTAGTTTTCTGTTCCCTTAAGAAATCGGTAAGTCGCAAAAATGGTGGAAACGGCCGTCCCCGGAGTCGAACCTGGGTCTAGGCCACACCCTTTCGCGCGCCTAGCCAACCGAGATAGGTGCCTAGTTTGTGAAATTTCCATTCTGATTAAATATAAGCACATATAGTTGATATCTCTTTAATCTCTATCGATTTCGAATATCAAATGGTATGACAACAACATCATGTGAGGATTGGTGTATCTTAATAAATTCCATAGATTGCTTCCATGCCTGATCAGTATGGAGGTTTAATGCATGGAACCACAAAGATATCCCAATGATCATATGGTATTAAAGTCAACTAATGGTATTCAAAGAAGATATCCAAAATGAAATTGTCCAAGTAAATATTCCCGATTAAGGAATTCGTGGACTAGTAACATAAATGTGTCACTTATTCGACACAAGCAGCGATGAGTGAACTGGAGCCTGAGATATGAAAATCTCTGCAACCTCCTTGTACTTTGATTATCTTCTCCTAAGTTTACCCTGTTTACCTCCCTAGAGGCAAGTAGAGTTAAGATTAACATCCCGCTTTGGGTTAGAATGTTGTAAGGACTCCATGTTGATTATGGAATAACCGAAAACCTGATTAAGTAAATTTTAAGATAGGAGATTCATATAGCCTAACTCGATATTTTCAGAGTATAATATTTGTTAGATAAGAAAGACGGTTCATTTTGCTTATGCACTCATTACCGCAACCCTATTTAGACCACGATTAAAAATCGCCATCAACTACCCAGGATCGTCGAATTGTTCGACTAGCCGTAAGGATTAGCTACTCCTTAAGATTTGTTAAACGGTGGTTGGAATAACTATCTCAAGAGAAGCTTTCTATAATAGTTGATATAGAAGTATCAAGGCTGCTCCTTTAGAGACCTTGTATAAATGAAATGTTAAACAACTGTTGTTAGGACAATAGATTGGTAAGTCCAATATTCAGGATCTGAAAGTTGCACTAGAAACAACAAATAAGATCATACAAATTCCTAATCATCTGTAAGTTGCCATTATTAGGCAGAAAATACTTCCCTTACTTCAACAAATCTCGAGGTCGAGATTTCTTTTAAGGGGGTGAGGATGTAACACCTCAAAAATTCACGTCATATAAAGTATTGACACGTGTCATAAGCTTCAACGAGAGAAAGTATACTTTAGAGGGACTAAAGTTGACAAACATAGAAAGTATGTAAAAATAAGGGTTCAAAATGTCAACAATGGTTAAATATACTATACAATAACCCTGCATGATGTTTATACCCTTAGACGGATAAATCATGGATCATACGAAGCTAAAAGTGAGAGATTTCAAACCACGAGGGTTAAATGTGTCAACATGTTTAAGTTATACCTCTGGGTGACCTTTTAGCAAACCCGAAGCTTTGTAACGGTTAATTATGCTCACTAGAATACACGATATAAATTTCATAAGGTTTCGTTATCGTATGAGCAAGTTGTGATCAAATTCGTTTACAAGGGTTAAACGCGTTAACGTTGAAAGTTTGGACTTTTCGGGTGACAATAAAGTTAACCGGGGGCTAAACAAAATAGGTAAATGCCTTGGAGCCCTTATATGTCAAATTAGAGGGTCCAAATTGCAAAAATAAAGGTTACTTGACCTTTCGGAAGGGCCAAGAGACACTTATGCAACAAATGGAAAAGGTATGGGCTGATCAGAAGCCTTGCGCATCGTAGGCATACAACCCCTACAATGCGCAAGCATGTGCCAGCGACCAGATTTCGCCTGTTGGCTGTTTTAAGCGTTGCAACTCACTTTCATCCGATTTTCCTCATCTTACTTGGCCCCTAAACACCCCCTAAACATTTAGGGACACTTGTTAAGATGTTGTGGTCACTCATAGACTTGGGTGTCAAGAATTTGTGGTGATCTAAACACTATATAAAGCCAATAAGTTGCAACACATTCTTCACACTTCACTTGTGCAATTCTGGAGATTTTGGGAGCTTAAGAGCAGACACAAGACCTTCCTAATCAAGCTTAGGACTTCAGTAAGTTTTCTAATCTTTCCTTAGTTTAAGTTTTAGCTTAGTTTAGCTTAAAACTCAACCGTCGTAATTAAAGGTTGACTTAACGATTAATCACTAATGGTCCAGTGATTAGTCGAATCAAAGGTAGTTATAAGTTGGTAATTATGTGGGCTTTAAACCCTTAAAAGGGCATCCACTGATTCCCATCCTAACTAGGTCATTTGTCGAGTCAAAGATGATTAGAAAAAGTCAACAGAAATGTAATCTTTCGTTTAACGCATAATTAACAATGTAAAAAGCGTGTAACCTATTTTATCATTCATATAACTTGATAATAAGCATAAGAACTTGTCTAAGCTTGTTTGATTCGACAACTTTCCGTTTTGAACCGATTCAGAACCGAAAGTCGCAAAGCTTTGACTTTTGCTTTGACTTCAGTTCTGACCCGTTTTAGTATGATTTGGAAATGCCTTAGAGCTTCCTTAGGACCAGGCTACATGCTAGTATAACCCTCTGTGGTTGGTTCATTGATTGACCCATTCGTTTACGCGTTTCCGTTAATAGCTCATATGTTGACCATTATGCCCTTATTACCTTAAAACGTGATTTTTGGAAATGTAAAAGAGTAGAAACTTAAATTACTGATATATAAACTTGTATGCAAAGTTTGACATCAGTTTGACTTGTAGATTAAGAGTTATGCTCATTATTGCAAATTTAAAGCTTTTTGTTAATAAAATGGCGTAATTAGCGTATAGCCTAGTTAAGCCTACTTTTTGGTATCAAACTTAATACCCACTGATGTAATATATTATTTTGGTATTTTTGAAGATTTTTAATTAATTTTAGGCTGAGCATAACTAGTAGTCGTTGGCTTAATCCGGTAATTGTCGGTTTTGCCCTTACGGGCCATAAAAGGCGTTTTACATATCTAAACGACTCCAAACCTTTTTCTACTAATTAGATATGTTAAATAAATTATTTTAAGCCTTCTGGAAGTATAAAAATACCAGCTTTATGTATCGAACCCGTAAACGACTCTTAATCGCCTTATTTAGCGTTTTTAACGCATAGTATGTATAAAAATTATATTGAACATACCCGGGTTGATACCTACTGATATTTTAGGCAACTTAGAATGTTTTAACAGTAAACAAAGGTTGATTAACTCAGACTTCGGTTTTGATCTTTTCGGCTTATGTGAAATTACCAAAATGCCCCTTCGGTGCATAGTTTGGTTATAATGGGTAAATTCACATATATACTTTACCCTACTGTTACAACTTATTAAATTGAGTATTTTTACTGATTTCATCAGACCTGTAACTCAGATAAATACTTAAACTCTTTTATAACCTTTTAAATGACCAAACTACCCCTACGAAGTCTAGTTTATGTTTAAAAACGTTCCGGGCATAATGAAAGACATCTTACTGATGTCACAACATATTTGAGGCATAATTAACTTAGGAAACCTATTTAGGACCCATATGGTTACCCGTTACGCCTCTGGCGCGTTCGGTTCGCTTCATGTAACTAGTTTGCGTAAATTAGCCGAAACGGGTCAAACCTTAACCTTTTTATCTCAAAATCCAGAATGTGTTTAGTTTACCCATATTATACAAGTATTCAAACTTGTCGGGTCTAAATCACATTCTATTCCGGTCTTCGCTTAATCATGCGTTTGAACCGTAAAACTTCCTTAAAACTAACCGGTCTAAGTTACGACTTAAATAAGACCCGTTAGGAATCTAATAGGTTAATAAAACCTTCATTCCAGATTGAGAGCCCCAGTAGAAGTACTTATGCTTGCTGATTAGAATATACGGCTGAGTATAAATTGCATTGCTAGCTCAGGTAAATACTTTTAACTTATTTTCCCCTATACGGGCTTGGGATACGGTATTATAAAAATACCGCTTGGTCGGGTGTAGAAACCTTTTAATCGGAGATGATTAAATTGCATAATCCCGTTTTAATCTGTATTGATTGATAACAAATAACATTGGGGGTTAATGACCGTGTCCTGGATATCCTTGGCTCATTTTAAAAAGTGAATGGCCACGACGTAAGCACAAGGTGTAGACATAACACCTCCTGTTGCATATGTATAACGTATACTCACTCATAAGGGTGTCTTCTTGTGAGATTATATTTGTGGTGTGTCGATTAATCTTGTCCGGCTTGTATTGTATAATCACCGGCCCTAAATGTTGGACAACCATGTAAATCGGATACAAGATTTTTATTAATAAAATTGTCCTAAGTTATAAAAGATTAATTTTGCCTCTGTGCATTTTAATCAATGTGTCAAGATATTTTGTGCCGTTTGCACTCGAATCACTTTTCAACTCTTTTTCCAAAATGAGTCAGTTAATTGTATTTACCAGTGTAAACTGACGTATTTCCCAAAAAGGTTAAATGACAGGTACTGAACGAAATTTACTGGAAGCTCAGGGCGTTAATAAGGAATCTTGCAAGTTCTAGATGCCTGAAGTCTGTTGAACAGTTTTCTTTTCTTTTATTGATCCGCCTGTGGATCCTTTACTTTCCGTTGTAATACTTGATATTACTTTATATTCGGAATGTAATATATTTATCTTTTGCTTCCACTGTCCATTTATATATTGTGTTGTTTGACCATGAAGTTACCAACTACGTCACGATACTCCCCACCGGGCCCACCGGTGACACGTGGAAGTCGGGGTGTGACACGTCTGATTTCTGAACGGATTCTGATTGCCTTGCTTGCTTGGTCGGGTGCACTCACGTTTGAAGTGACCCTTTTCGCCACAATTGTAACATGTAACCGCATCTTTATTGAACCCGTACTTCGTATCGTTTTTACCTTCCAACGAAGTTCTTCCAGTTCGAGTCATGAAATCCTTTGCCCTTCTAACTGCACTTGCAAACGCCCACTTGATATCCATTAACTCCATTTCATCACGGTCTATCTGCTGATAATCTTCATTTGTCATATTGATGTTTCCAATTTGACCTGCTACCAATCCACAGTATGAACTGAACATTGTGTTGAGAAGTTCCAAATGTTCCTTTGCAACTTCTACACTGACTTTTGAAAGATTGAAAGTATCAACTCTGACAGTGTTGGTGTTTTGGGGTGAAGGATTGTTGGTATAATGCGCTTGTTGTTGTTGTGGTTGGGCTTGAGGTGGAGGTTGAGATATAGATTGTGACATGTAAGCACTTTGATTCCACTGTGGTTGCGATGGAAACGGAGAAGAGTTTGTATTGGATACAAACGCCGTTTGAAGCTTCGGTTGCTGAACTGAAATAGAACTAGCTGAAGGACCAAAACCAGGCAAATACATTTCTGTGTCTTGAGGAGGTGCAGTTGCAATCCTTTTAGCTTTCCGAATTTCCTCTTCGTTCTTGTTCTCCAACTTCTGAATGAATTCATAAAGACTGACATTGGCTGCATCCAGAGCGCCCGTATGCTTTAGAAGTTCAATGAATGGACTCCACTTAGGAGGTAGAGCATCAGCAAATCGTGCAACCATTTCCGGATGAGTTGCAGCAACACTATAGGAAGTCATTTCACTAATCAAATGATAAAAACGAGAAGTCATATCATTTAGAGTTTCATTCTCCAAGAACTGAAATGATTCAAACTCTTTCTTCAATAAATCATGGCGTATCTTTCTAGTAGCTGCATTTCCTTCTCCTCTCGCTACCAATGCATCCCATAAACCTTTCGTGGTCTTACAATATGAGAATTGATGAAAGATGTCTCTGTGAAGTGCTTGAGTGAGAATAGCATACGCCTTCTTCTCCAGATCATATGCCTTTTTGTCGGCTTCTTGCATATTATTGAAAGTTGTCGCATTTGATCCTGCTTCTTCAAGAGCTTCACTAAATGGAGAGATGAAACACGTCCATAATTCTGTGTTTTGCCCTTGAACGTAGTTATGGAAACGACCCTTCCATGATGGATAGTCGTTCATGTAATTTAACTTTGGAGGGCGATTGTTGCTACCCGTCTCATTCTCACTAAGCAAAATATTTTGAATGCTCTGATTTTGATTCGACACCATTGCCCATTGACTTGCACTTATTGACTGTTGTTGTTGAGGTATGGTACGCCTCATATATTCGGCCATCGACATCTGTTTTAGATCTGGTTGTGGATCCGTACTCCAATCCCAAGGGCTCGTACAACTCATGTTTGATGTATGTAAATGAAAACCTATTGAAATCACCTAAACAAACAGTTAACAAAGAAATAAAAATCTACTGTTAAAAAAATGAGTGATTTCGTTGAAATGGACAAGTGATTTCGTGATTTCGGCAACAACACACTAAGTGATTTCGGCTAGTACAAGTGAACAAGTTCTGATTTCGTGATAGGTGATTTCGGTGATAAGGCCCAATTCTTTGTTGTGCGAGCCCAAACTCCTTGTGCGACCAGACAATTCTTGTGCGAGCCTCAATATCTTGTGACAAAACAAATCTTGTGCGACCAATAACCTTGTGCGACTGGATATCAGCAGCCCAAACAGAATTTAAATGATGTAATCAGAAGCCCAAATAGAAGCCCAGTTCTTGTTGTGCATGCCCAGCTATCCAGCAACTTGTGCGCTCCTTCTCTTGTGCGACTGATTATGCTTGTACGTTCCACCTTCTTGTGCGATCCAAATTGCTTGTGTGACTAAACAAATTGTGCGATTCAATCTTGTGCAACTATCAAATTTGACTTTTTATCACCTGACACAAAGTATACCTCCTTTTCAACTCAACTTTCGGCTACACAAAGCCCAATTCACCAACCAAATGATGGCAGACAATATTTTATCCTTTAAACCCTTTCCAATGCAATAACAACTTTCACAAACTCTTTAATTCAAATCCATCAAACAAGAATATTATCAAGAACACTTTGAAGCTTGGTTGAAGATATGAAGAACACAACCCAGAAAATTTGAATTTTCCGGTAAACTAAAGAGTTTTCCGGTGAACCGACACCTTTCCGAAACCCGATTTTGCTTGAAACTTCACTAAAAACCTCAACACATCATGCTAAAAAGAGTTTTAAACAAGGTTTTCTATGAACTAACAACAAAAACACCAGAAATTTCGAAGTTTTAGACAGATTTTTCAAGAAAAAAATATAAACTTCAAAAGTTCGAAAAACACCCGAAAACAACTCGGTTTTAACAAGGAGAAGAGCCAAGGCTCTGATACAACTTGTAGGTCCGGCTAGGGGAGGATCTAGTCGCCTAATCCTTGTTGTCAAACACACCCGGTTGTGCGGAATCCAACCGGAGATGCAAACCGAGATAGAGATGAACAAGAACACCAGATACAAGATACGTATACCGTTTAACACAACCGTATATTCAAACCGACAGAGTTTTGTTACAAGATCATACAATATCCGGTTAACACACTAAAACTCTCTCTCGGTTCTCTCGGGTTCTCGCTTGTGTCTCTCGTCCACACCTACCGAAAACACTTCATTTCGGTATATATATGTTCTTCACAGGTTGTATAATATGGGGTTCGGCCCATGTGCAAGGTTTCAGCCCATGTTGCATTCTGATTGGCCCAAACTCATGTCACATGCACGCACATATAGCATTTCTTCATGAATTTGTATTTAGTCAACATGTGACATCATCATGACATCATCATGATGATGTCATGGTGATGTGGCGCCTCGGGAATGCTCACGGCTCTCTGTGCTTCGCGTGTCGAACTCTGGGGCGCACGACGGACGAATGTCGTGGCGTCGGGCTTGAACCGAAACTAACCGGGTTGAACCGAACCGAGTCGAACCGAGCCGAGTCGTGTCCACATAATATGTATCAACATTAAGTGTATCTTGTAATTGATTCCTATAATAGATGTAACATTTAAATACTTATTCAAGGGTTTAACATTTTCTTCGGCTTTTGAATGGTTGTAATTATTTTACAAGTGATGATGTAAAAAGATGTTTAGAGTGATAATATATTCTGTTACATATATACTAAGAACAATTTGATAAACATGTAGGTGAGTCTAGGCATAACCAGCAAACTCGACTAGAACTCTAAACCAAATTCATTTTTTTTGAGTAACTTCTTGACTTGGTATGGAGTTGACTAAGAACAATTTAATAATCATGTAGGTGAGTCAAGCCATAACCAACCCAAGTTTAGAGGTACAAACAACCTCTAAACTTTATGTTTTAATAGGGTTCAATACAACTCACAAGTGTTGAAGTCACATAAGTTTACCAAAGTTCATATGGGGAGACTTATGTTTGATACAAGTGTGAACATGGGATGCTTTGGCAATCCTAACTTGGTTCCATACCTCACTTGGATGATTTGTTTGTTAATGTATTAGTTCGTTATGAATGCGTCCATTATTAGTGACTATACACATTTGTAACTCCTATGTCACATTTATGTTTGTATTAATGTTATAGCCTATATATAGTGGCTCATGTATTTTGTATGAGATATATCAATAAGAAATTCATCTCCCATCCTCTTCTATACATTGCTAATAGGTTCTAGTTATTACACAACACGTTATTGTTGGTACACTTTATGTGGACGCGACTCGATTCGGTTCGACTTGGTTCGGGTCGACTCGGTTAGGTCCGGCTCAAGCCCGACGTTGCGACATTCCTCCGTCGTGCGCCCCAGAGTTCGACACGCGAAGCACGGAGCGCCGCAAACCAAGTCCCGTTTACACATCATCATGACATCATCATGATGATGTCATGATGATGTCATAACCTTTGGCTAAATGAAAGATTACAACAGAAACATGCTCTGGGCCGTAATTCCTTCAACTTCTACTTTGGGCCGTGAATCTATGAAGTGGGCTTTGACTTGTGAATTGGACTATGTCATCAGTTGGGCTTATATTGCATTTGGACTACTTATTGTTTTAGGCTTCCAACGAAAACACACATGTTAGACGAAATCACATGTGATTTCGTCGAAGTCCTGTGATTTCGTTGAGACCTTTTGATTTCGTCGATGGGTTAGTATAAATACCCAGACAACAGACAGAAACATTAGAGAAGTCTGAATAGATTTCACTGAGCGAACACATTGTAACACACACACTGAGAGTTTACAGAGACCATTTGTAAACACCGCATTGTAACCGTTTTCTAGCATTAATACATTGAGTGTTAATCGTTGAATATTGTGTCTTACGTGTTCGTAACTTGGTTTAACTTACCCGTTTGGATTCCGCACTTTCGGGTTTGTCGGAAAACAGGGAATAGAGGTTACTCGATCCTCCGGGTGGACCTACAATTGGTATCAGAGCTTTGGCTCGATTCCTTGTTAAAACCAAGTTGTTTTTCTTGATTTTTCAAAGATTTTCATGAGTTTTTCTTGAGTTTGAAGTTTATCTTTTCTGGAAATCATTTTTAAAATCTTGAAAACCTTGCTGTTTTGCTTATTAATTCATACAAAACCTTGTTATTATCTTATGCATACATATTAGTTTAAGGTTTTTATTGAAGTTATTTTCAAAACTCGTGTTTGGAAAATTATTCCGGTGAAATTATTGTCGGAATCTTCAAAAACTCATCGGAGTTCTTTAAGTGTTCATCGGATCTTCATGTTGTTCTTGGATAATTATCTGAGTTTGACCTGATGTGTGAATGAATTATTGTGTTGATTATATAATATTGATTGTTTGACATTTTTGTACAAGTGAAATGATGAATGTTGAATATTAGTTGTCTGTTTCAGTAAGGTGATTTGACAAAAGAGTGTGGCCGAAAGTAAGGCTTAGTTTGACAAATTGTGTATTGTGTCAGAACTAGATAAGATCTAGTTTGAAAATATCAAGCTGGATATCCACGAAATCACCCTGATACATACATACCTGGTCAATGAAATCAGTTAGTCAAAAATATCATTCTGCCGAAATCACCTTTCAAACACCCTCCACGAAATCAGAACCAAATCACCTTCTCATCGAAAACACTTTGTGTTGCTGGACGAAAACACACTTGTCAACTTGTTGCCGAAATCACCTATTCCCAAACAACCCACGAAATCACTTCTTCATCTAACATCAGCCGAAATCACTCACCTTCACCCTTAGCCGAAATCACTTATCATCCTTATAACTCAGCCGAAATCACCTATCTCATCTAGAAGAAATCTGGCCGAAAATATCCATGTGACAAAAAATTGTTGCAGCCCACGTGACCTTGTCAGTTTACATGTGAACTTTATGTTCGGCCCAATTATATTACAGTTCAGTAGATGAGTATTTCAAGTTTGCATGTGTGAGTTAATTGTTCAAAATGAATTGATTGTGAGGCTCGATGATCAAGATTGCATGTGAAGTGAATATGTTTGAAAATAAGAATTAATTTTCATTGGATTGTTGTCAGACGTGTTCAGCCCACTAAATTTGAAAGGTCCAATAATATATGTTTGTTGTATTAGTGGATTAAACCTATTAATTGTTTGTTGTATTAGTGGATTAAAAAAAAAAACTCACAATTTCATACTTCACGAAATTCTATGATCAGCCCATGCATTATATTTTTTCGTGGACATCATCATTTGTCATGACTTCAATTTTTGTGAACATTAAATCTTCGTCGAACATACTTGTTAAAGTTTTTAACAGAGGCTTTGCTAAAGTGATTTAACAGTGTGTTATTAAGTGTGTGACTAGGTTTTCAATTTCATACATCAAATATGAGTTGTTCTAGCCCTTGGGATTGGAGTACGGATCCACAACCATCTCAAAAACAGATGTCGTTGGCCGAATATATGACGAGTACCATACCTAAACAACAACAGTCAATAAGTTCAAGTCAATGGGCAATGGTGTCGAATCAAAATCAGAGCATTCAAAATATTTTGCTTAGTGAGAATGAGACGGGTAGCAACAATCGCCCGCCAAAGCTGAATCACATGAACGACTATCCATCATGGAAGGGTCGTTTCCATAATTACGTTCAAGGGCAAAACACAGAATTATGGACGTGCTTCACCTCTGCATTTAGTGAAGCTCTTGAAGAAGCAGTATCAAATGCGACAACTTTCAATAATATGCAAGAAGCCGACAAAAAGGCATATGATCTGGAGAAGAAGGCGTATGCTATTCTCACTCAAGCACTTCACAGAGACATCTTTCATCAATTCTCTTATTGTAAGAACACGAAAGGTTTATGGGATGCATTGGTAGCGAGAGGAGAAGGAAATGCGGCCACACGGAAGACGCGTCAGGATTTACTAAAGAAGAGTTTGAAGGGTTTATGTTTTTGCAGACTGAAACATTGAATGAGATGATAACTCGTTTTCATCATTTAATTAGTGAACTAATTTCTTACAAGGTTGTTGTATCTTCACAGGAAATAGTCGCACGGTTTGCTGATGCTCTACCACCAAAGTGGAGCCCATTCATTGAGTTGTTAAAGCATACAGGTGTATTGGATACTGTCAGTATCTATGAGTTTGTTCAAAAGCTGGAGAACAAGGATGTAGAAGAAATCAGAAAAGCTAAACTAATTCATGTCCCTCAAAATCCAGAGATGTATTTTGGAGGGATTGCTCCTGCTGCTAGTACAAGCCAGCAACCAAAGATACAAACAGCTTATGTATCAAATGCTTTCGACCCAAGATCCTATTTTGGAGGACTAGCCACACCTCAACCCCAATTTGACATAAATGCCTATCTTCCGAAACCTCAAGTTGCACCACCCCAACCCCAATTTGATCCAGCTGCCTATTTTTCTAAACCTCAAGTAGCCACACCTCAACCCCAATTTGATATAAATGCCTATCTTCCGAAACCTCTAGTTGCCACACCTCAACCCCAATTTGATCCAACTGCCTATTTTTCTAAACCCCAACCACAAGCCCAACCACAACAAGCCTTCTATGGTAACAAACCTGATACTTCAAATCTTTCCAAAGTGAGTGTAGAAGCTGCACGGGATCACATTGAAATTCTTACCACTATGGTTAATGCCTACAGCGGATTAGTCGCAAGTCAAATTGGCAACATTAATTTGACAAACGAAGACTATCAGCAGATAGACAGGGACGAAATGGAGTTAATGGATATCAAGTGGGAGTTTGCTAGCGCTGTTAGAAGGGCAAAGGATTATATGAGCAGAACGGGGAGAACCAGCTTGGAAAGCAAAAGGGATACCAAGTACGGGTTTGACAAGGGTGCTGTCACATGCTTTAATTGCGGTGAAAAGGGTCACTTCAAACGTGAATGCACGCGACCGAGCAAACAAGGCAACCAACAAGGCAACCAAAATCCCTTCCAAAATCAAACAAGTACTTCAAATCAAGCTAACAACGAAAGAGGGATAGTAGCTGCTAACAACCAAACCAACCAGTCAGGGCCTTCAAACCCCAACCAAGCATTGATAGTTCAAGCTGATGAAGGATGTGATTGGTCTATACAGTTAGGAGGAGGAAATGCATGCTATGCGAAGATCATCAGTCACATCAAGCATATGCACAAAGAAGAATTTTCTGAAAGTGACGACAGCTCGGGTTATAGCGGGAGTTCAGATGAAGAAAGCTCGAATGCGGGAGACTATCATTCTGAAGATGGATCTTTTTCTTTTTAAACTGCCTTCATGGCAAATGTCGCAGCCTCTATGAGTCAGGTAAATTCTGATCCTCCTACTCCTAGTGTTTGTAGTTCTTGTACTGAATTGAAGCTTGAATCTGAAACGGTTCATAGTCACAATCAAAGTTTGGTTATTGAACTGTCAAAGTGCAAAGAGGCAAACGTGGCCTTAGCTCAAAATGAAAAGGAGTTTAAAACAGTTATTGAAACCCAAAAGAAAAGTGTTTCCGAATTAACAAAAACTGTTTTCAACACACAAATTGGTATTAATTACTACATTAATATCATTGAGGAAACCAAGAAAGAGCTAGCCACGGCCAAGTGTGAATATGAAGCGATCAAGCTCAAATTGGAGAGTTATTCTAACTCCCGATATGTGCTTGATCACATCATTGGCGTTCAGAAACTAAAGGGAAACGTTAAAGGCGTTGGTTATAGGAAGTGTCCACCCCCTTTGAGACACGACTATACCAAGTCGCCCGATAAAGAGGATATGCCTCGTTTTGAACCCAGTGTGCCTCTTGATTATGAGGAAGTTACTACTGGCCTAGGGTTCAAATCGGACAGTTTTTCAAGTACATCATCTGAGCAAACAGAAACTTCAACATCTACGAAACAAAGTCCTCCAATCATTGAGGACTATGATTCGTCGGATGATGAATCAGATGTGAATGACCAGGATGAATCACTTGATAAGAAGAAGGGAATAGAAATTCCAATTGAGAATCATATCCTTTGTGATCCTCCTATTCCTGTTGTGCAACAAATTGCCAAACAAGTGATTAATCCTGTCAAGGAAGTAAAAGAATCTGTGTCTACCGTTAAGAGTAATAACGTGTTGTACACTTTAGTTGGTGATGATAAAATTTATTCAAACATAACTTTTCCAATTAAAAATGTCAATCAATCTTTGATTGATAAAGTGTTTGAAGATACTACCAGTAAGTTTTTGGAAAAGGGGATCCCGAGAGTTTCAGTAACTCAGTGTGATCCGATTCCAAAAGCTGAAATTAGAAGAAAATTTGGAAATAAAAATTCACCAACGAAGCAACAACCTATCGCTTTTAAGGGTAAACAGCAACAGCAGCGAGCTAAAAATTCTAAAGGTTCACAACCGAAGGTTGAGACCAAAGGAGCTCGTTTCAAGAAGAAAAACAATGATGTTAAATTTGTAGCATCCAAGGGTACTGATAAAATTGAGACTTTTGAAAACAAATCAAACACCGATTTTGTCCAACAAGTCAAGATTTTAAAACGTAACGCTCAAAACAATTACACCCAACACACAAATGGGTGTGATAAAGGAACAAGTACCTCTGGTTCTACAGGTTCAACATGTGAAAGTCGAACCGGTTCTCCTAAGTTTGTTGAAAGGAGAATTTGTTTCAAATGTGGGAAGGTTGGGCACATCATTAAAGACTGCAAAAACTCGCCCAAACCAAATTTTGTTGAAAGAGCCCCCTCTGAACAAGGTCACTCACAACGTCGTCCTGTTTCTCCAAAACATGATAAACGCACTGTTAAAGAACAAGAAACAAAACAACGACGTCAAAACGTCAAAGAAGTTGAAAAGGCGTTAAAACCAGAGGTTGTCCAAACAAAGTCTGTTAAGTTAGAGATTAAAAATGAAAAACAAAAACAGATTTGGAAACCAAAATCGGTAACTGTCTCAGGGGAAGCTCAATCCATTCCGAATCATCAGGAAATCAAAGTCACAATCCTCGATAATGAAGGACGACCCAAGTCTATTAAGGCTTGGGTCCCCCTCTTCAACTAATCTCTGAGTGAGTGTGCAGGATGTTCCAGGAGGAACTTTCGATAGTCATAGGATTATTGATAGTGGAATATTCATGCACAAGATCGGCGACAAAAGAAATTGTTGCCTTTGGAGAGAAGAAAAAGGAAAGAAAACAGAGTTGTCTGTTGAAAGAAATTGAAAATCTTCGACAAAATGAAAAATCATTCCAAAAGTGTGATTGTTCAAGGCTTTAATCGGGTCCCCAGGGTAGATTCAAATCAAAATGTACGCACCTGCAGCATGTCTAATGTTCAAAATCAACAAGATGAACGTGCAGTGTACATTTCTTCGCGGTGAGATTGAAGAAAATGTGTTTGTTGAACAAACCAACCGGGTGTGCGGATGCCTTGGCATGGATTGAACAACCGCACACTACTTCTGAAAGAGAAAGACAAAGACCTTCGCTGGTGCAATGTGGAAGACCAGCCGGACCCAAAGGTTTCTGATCTTGTTGCTGTGAAGAGATTTCTCAGTAGCTACAAAATCGACTTTGAAATCCACACCGGGTGGATGTCCAGTTTTGCAGAGCATTCAGATTCCTTGCAATGCACGAAGCAGTTGCAGGATACGTTTTAAATTTCTAATCTCTCCTTTACTTGTCGATATTTAAGCTGCTTTATGAATTATTATCCTCTCGTAGCACTCTTTGGCCTGACTCATTGAACTCGAATATCACCTCACACGTGATTGTTTCAATATGAAACTCGTCAATGTTGTCATGGTCCGCACCGCTTACCGACGTGCCAACTGATTTTTCCAAAATTCGATAAATCTTTTCTGATTAAAACTTAATTTTGGTAAACGACATTGGGGTAAAACATGAGTAAACCGACATCGGAAAATCGTTTTTGTAAATACCTTTGTGTTTTTAAAATTTATCATAGTTTGTTGATTTTAGGGGGAGTAAATCCAAATTTGAAAATTCAAAAACAGTGAAAAATTTCAAAACCCAAAAACAATAGAAAAACAAAAATGAGTTTCCTGGTGAAAAAAAAAAGAGAAAATGATAGTAAATCAGTGGTCTGTTGAAACCACTTCGAACTGAAATGCAAAATGAAAAAAGTTAAGCAGCTCTATATAAGATGTATCGGTAGGCTCACAATCATATTAAAGTGTGCAGGGTGATATAAATCTTAAATCGACTGAAGACCAGGTGGGAACTGCACATTGGCATATGGTCTTAGTACCGAAATTTCGTTTGAGAGATTGCCGAGGTTCTGAGATATTCGGTCTTTATGCTGTCTTATCATCTGGGTATCATGGTTGTATCTTTTACCGAAATATAACGGAGACGAAGTCTAGATCTTCTATGATACTATACATACGTGTACATATTGCATTCGACCTCAATAAGTGATCAACAATCACATGTCCAAACAAAATAAGTGATAATATATCACATTTATCCGGGAGTCAAGTTCGTCTCTTTGCTGTACGAAAGTACTGACCTGTTCACGGACTTGATCCTGTGCCCTCATGCATCGAAAATCAAGTTCCTCATCAATAAGTGATTATATCACATAGGGCTTGTTTTCAAAACAGAATAAGTGAGTTTCTCACATCTTTTATACGGTCAAACAGATGATAAACGGTATACTCACCGGTAAGATGAACTCTCGTGCATACCTTGATACGGGAATGTGTCGTGTGTGGATGAACACCGGTCGGTAAGTATAAATCATACCTTAACGTATCCCCTCGCCATGATTACATCTGATAAGTTGAGCCTATGTGGACAACAATACCGATAATTGTTATAGGATGCTTATCTAAATGTTAACTAATTGAACAAAAAGAGCGTTTTGACATGACCGTACACTGATATGATTCTCTTACCCTCGAAACTCGCAAAAAGAATGTCTGTAAATATTTATTTACTGCTTTTAATTTCTGTATCTCTGTATATATTTATTTATTGCTTTCTGTCTTTACATTTGAAAAATGAAAAATTTCAAAAAGATTTTAGGTGTGTTTTAATATAAACTTTATAAAAGCCAAAAAGATTTTGCTTCTAGTTTATTTTTGATTGACTGATGTTGGAACTCGAGTCTATCCTACCCAAAATCCTGATCGTAAGCCGGAAAACAATTGCATCTTTATAAACTGTCAAAGTTAACAAGTTTTGAAAGTTAAAAGATTAAAATTGATCATATTCTAAACTTTCAAACTGTTGTCGGTCGGTGTTTGATTGAGATTTGATCTCATATGTGTCGTTTGTTTAATTTGTCTAAATTCCAAGCGGTTGTTCTCATTACGTGTTTAGCTTTCTTGTATGTGCAGATGCGACATCAGAATCAGCTAAAGGCGAAGAGAACGTGTCAGATGACAAGCCGTAAAGTGAAGACACGACGTTGATGCAATCAGAAGATCAAGATGATCGGATTGCAGTTGATCACTCATCAACACCACAAGGATCTGAAGAATTGACAAATCAAAAGATTCACGGGCATAACTCAATGGAGAGTTCATTTTAAGGGGGAGTTTGTTAACACACTTCTTAAATGAAAAGGGAGTTTGTTGATACACTTCTACTTACGACGCGTGAAGACTTTGAAGATCCTCTGACACAAAAGACACGGAAGACGAACCTCACGAGTAGCGTCCAAGGGGGAGTTTGTTGGTACACTTTATGTGGACGCGACTCGATTCGGTTCGACTTGGTTCGGGTCGACTCGGTTAGGTCCGGCTCAAGCCTGACGTAGCGACATTCCTCCGTCGTGCGCCCCAGAGTTCGACACGCGAAGCACGGAGCGCCGCAAACCAAGTCCCGTTTACACATCATCATGACATCATCATGATGATGTCATAACCTTTGGCTAAACGAAAGATTACAACAGAAACATGCTCTGGGCCGTAATTCCTTCAACTTCTACTTTGGGCCGTGAATCTATGAAGTGGGCTTTGACTTGTGAATTGGACTTTGTCATCAGTTGGGCTTATATTGCATTTGGACTACTTATTGTTTTAGGCTTCCAACGAAAACACACATATTAGACGAAATCACATGTGATTTCGTCGAAGTCCTGTGATTTCGTTGAGACCTTTTGATTTCGTCGATGGGTTAGTATAAATACCCAGACAACAGACAGAAACATTAGAGAAGTCTGAATAGATGTCACTGAGCGAACACATTGTAACACACACACTGAGAGTTACAGAGACCATTTGTAAACACCGCATTGTAACCGTTTTCTAGCATTAATACATTGAGTGTTAATCGTTGAATATTGTGTCTTACGTGTTCGTAACTTGGTTTAACTTACCCGTTTGGATTCCGCACTTTCGGGTTTGTCGGAAAACAGGGAATAGAGGTTACTCGATCCTCCGGGTGGACCTACAGTTATCAGCACCAAAGTGCTCGAATCATCATTTGTTTTAATCGTTGAGTAAAGTCTCGGTTGACCCATGTCGTTGATGATGTTTTGTTGATAAAAGTTTTGGTGGCCAGAGGTGTTTCCAACGAAGATTGGATTTCATAGACATGGCGATTCAAAAGTGATGGAGATACTATTTCCTTCGGTTATTTCAAGGTAAGTTTTTTTTTCCACCATACATGTTTATCTACATAAGGTACTACTCTTATACCTATATTGTTTCTTGTTGAATATGCCTTATCTTTTCAACTTGATTTTACCATGATAAGAATAATCGTTAACCAGAATGAGATTTTTGAAAGTCGGTTGAACAGGGGATGTTCAAATCCTACTCATAATTTTCATTTTCGTTTTCATTGACCTTTTCTAGAATAAATGATCATCACGGTATAGAAAAAAAAATAGGAAATATAAGTTTAATATATACATGGATACTTGTTACAGAAACCCGATGAGAAAATACTTATTATTAATTTATTAAGTCTAATCTTATCTATTTGCTAGTTATATTGAAACCTTATTCCTTGGTTTAGAAATTGATATATAGTTTGATAAATTCTTTTTATGCATGTTTAATAGATAAACCTTGAAAAGAAAAGTTGTATTATGATATCCATGATCTTGCATTTACTTGTTGATTATATTATTTATGTATATTTTAAAGTTATATATATTATTTAGTTTTAATTAATATAGCATAAATTCAATTAAAGTTCTAATATATAACTTATGAGTGTGGATTGAATATTATTAATTATAAAATTAATTCCGATTTCCTCATCATTAATTCATGTTGATGTATATTTACCTATTTTTTTTTCAATTTACGAAATGAGTAAATAGTAATTAAATAGCCTTTTATTGTTATTCTAATAAATTGTTTTTATTATATTTTATGGTTAGTAAATAGTAATTAAATAGCCTTTTATTGTTGTTCTAAATTTTACACAACAAATTACGTTTCAAAGACACATTACAAATTCTAAATCATTATGTGCTTTTATTATTATGGTTATGAGTTTTGATATCATTATGTGCTTTTATTATTATGGTTATGAGTTTTGATATCATTATGTGCTTTTATTATTATGGTTATGAGTTTTGATTGGTACATTAATTAGTTTTTGTTATTAGTATTTATACAATTTATGATGACTACCAAAATACAATTTGTATTAAAAGGTGATGTCTAATAGTTATATTTGAAGATAATCATTAGTGCAAATTATGTTAATGAATTTACAATAATGCACATGTTTATATGATAATATGTTATAATATGACAACTACTTAGTTAATTTTGTTGTATATCATTGTTATTGCAATTGTATAAGCCTTTTAGTTGCTATTTGATATTTAAATATGTGATTTGATTCTATGAAATATATGTGTGGTAAAAGATATTATTTGCAAATTAACATGACACTAAAATTCTCAAGATGCCTGTTATATTTTCTTGAGCAACAAAAATTATTAGTATAAGAAAGCTCATTTACGAGTGATAAAGATTCATATGTTATTATATGATCGAGAAAGTTGATAGTGACATTTGTTTATGTTTTAAACTATAGTGACAAATATGTGTATATATGATATACTTGTGATCTTTAATATTTTTTTTTCTAGACATGACAAGCAAATTAATATGAGCTTAATCTCTTTAACACTCACACACACATATATGTATACGTATAATGTCCCAAGATTGTGTGTGATTTATATATGTAATTGATATGCATATAAATTGTGAATAATTAACATGCATATAACTTGCTTATGGGTAGATAATACGGATTTCATTTGTTTAGCAATACTTCTGTTGGTCTCATTGTTTTAGATAGCATATATATGTTATATGTATTGCCTTTAGACAAGTTAAATGTGCTAAATGAATTAATACAAATTTCATTGGTAGCTGGTTACCAAAACAACTACGCTGAGATAAACATTGTTATGCTTTAGTGATTTGATATTTCAGCTTGTTAGAATGCTATGCATAGTCAACATAATTAATTGTATGGTTATTCTTCTAATTGCTTGTTGTTGCTAAACAAATATTAATAGACATTGATATAGTCATTAGAAATGTGCCCTCACATGAAAATGATGAAAAATAGCTATGAAAATAATTAGTGGACTTTAGCTTAAGTAAACTACTCTGATGTTAGTTACTTAAATTGATAGATAATAATTCATTTGAGTTAGTGTTGGTGCTCACATGAATCCTAAATCAATGATGAGAACCCGAAGTTCTCCCAAATGTACACAAAGTCCCGGTTGTTTTTAATAATGATTTTTCAAATTCAACCCAAACTTTAGTTCATCGCACTTGGCGTTTTTGGCTAACATATAGCCTAGTGATGGAAAACCTTATGAATAATACATGTTTTCCCTCTAAACAAAGGCTAAACCTATAATATTTCACGTGGTAGAGACGCTATTGATACTATTTCATGTGTTAATAGCATATTAAATGCTCCAGAAGAGCATCGATAGTTTACCCGCTGAAATCGAATTTTGTAATTCATAATGCATCATATTCTAATGTATACCGAAGAAATTTATTAAGTTTCCACTATGTTTGAATGAAAAGTCATCACCTTGGAATGGTGTAAAAGAAATATCTAAAATATATCATATAGCAAATATGGCCAGAAGACTATATTAGAAGTTACTAGAAATGATACAAATTTTTCAATATTCCATTAAATCAAATATGGTGAGTAACCAGAAGTTACTAGAATATTTATACGTTCACCACATGGCATGACCAAATAGGTCATCAAGATAGCATCATGATATGCTAAACAATCAAACATGCTAACCGGTACCTTAGCACCTCTAAGTAATCTAAAAACATTGCTCCCAAAATGCCTTATCATATGTCTAGTTAGTTTTTTTTTTTGTGGCAAATAAATTTTTATGCCCTTCCAAACAATAGACTCCCTCTTATATGGGACCATTGAAATGTACAGTTGTGTGGATTGTGGCATTCATACATGGTTACATGTGAGTTTTTAGCTACCCGTATGTAGCATATGCCCAACACTATGGAACATTGTTTTTTTGACATGGTTTAACACTGTTTTTGACAACCCAATTGTAGGGACCATTGTTGGGCACAATGTGAAATATAGTGAGAGGCATACGTAGTCGAGACGGAATTCGTCGATTGATTATATCAATTCAAAACCAACTGCTTATCACAAATACTCCCCATTGCAACTGGTCTCCTGAAGAGAACCAAGTTTCCATTTTTTTTTTATATTTTGTTGTGCAGCCTATGTACCAATAGCACCACCATAACATATAAAATGGGATATGTACATCGTATTCCCAGTCTTAGGGGGAGACAAGAAAATGAAAGACTGGTAACATAAAAAAAATGCATCATATTATATATCGACCCCTGAAGTGGTCAATGCAAATCTGAAGTCCAAAGAAAGAGCGTGTATTTGCAAATAATAACAAATGAAATACAAGATGCATTCACTAACACAAATAAGGTGACAAAGTCACATATACCAGCTTAAACTTATCTGCTCCAATGGAAGTACTCACAAAATGATTATCATATTAATAAATTGTGAGAGATAAATCAGTTCTAAAAAGATAAAACCCCCAAACACAAAAAGAGCAGAGTAACGCAGTTGGTGTAACCCCAAAAGATGTGGCACACAAAACACCATAAGTGGTTGCATACAAAACCCCAGAAGTGGTTGCATACCAAACCTTAAAGAAGGTTGTTGTCAAAACCCCAAAAGAGGCTAATGGAGTTCTAAAAGAAACTCTAGTACCAAACAAATATGAGATCGCGATGAATTATGTACAAAATAAGTACAATATGGAACCGTAATGAAACACATGTAAAATGATATATTTGATTATGCTATAGCAATAGATGTAATCGATGAAAAAAAAATATTACATATATAGAAAGTGTGCAAGAGTGTACGCACACAAATAGCCAAAATGGCTACATGACTTAAGGTTGAACTAAATTTGCTCGACAAACTAAACATTTTCGAACCAGCAGTTCGAACACCCATAGACGTCAAACCAGTAGGTTATAAATGGGTGTCTTTAAATAAAAGGAAACGTAAATAATGAGTTTTTGCGATGTAAGGCACGCATTTTAACATAAAGATTTTTCCCAAATCCCAGCAGTTGATTACGAGGAAACGTATACCCCAGTAGTGGATGCGATAATCTTTAGATGTTTAAGCGGCCTCGCAATCTCAAAATGACTTCAGATAAAACAACTTATGGATGTCATCACCGTATACATGTATGAGACAATTGCAAATGACATCTGTATGAAAACCCCTGAAGGATTAAAAAATGCTCAAAGCATTATGAAACAATAACCCCATATGTGTTATATATATGAATCTTAAAGGAAACTACTCGTATGTGGTACAGTCGACTATACTCTGAAAAGAGAGGTATAATTTTGATAAAATGAGCTACATCTATTTAACAAGATTTCACTCTTACAGTGATAATGTAAACATCATCGAGAGGGAACTCTCAAACTAAAGAGGAAAATTTTGAATGACCTTTACAAAGTGTAGTTATCCTCGACCTGAAGTTTCGAGTATATATGTACTATTTTTGCTCATCAATCTGACTACATCTAGAAGATGTTATATAGAAAAAGCTCATTCATTGAGTACATGAACGATTGTCAGATCGCTTGACATAGAAAAAATATTCTTATCAACCCCAAGAAAAGGATGTTGAACTACTTAGTCAGGAAGTACCATACTTAATTGCGATCAGAGCATTGACGTATCTTGCAAACAAGACGACATCTGATATTACGTTGTATTGGTAAGATTACAGTTCTAATCTTAAATGTTGCACTCTTTTCCCTTTCACTAAGTTTTTCCCATTGGGTTTTTCTTGGTAAGGTTTTTAACGAGACAACATAACTGATCCAGTAGTATTAGTTTATCTTATAGGTCCCGAAGTACTAATTTAACATCATCATAAATCATGTTGTTAATTATGTATAACGCGTAGTGCACTCTTTTCCCTTAGCTACGGTTTTGTCCCATTGGGTTTTCCTGGCATGGTTTTTAACGAGGCAGAATTATAAAGCGCATTAAATAATTATTTGACATATTTACAAACTCGAGACACGGGATAGTTCTACAAGAACAATATGGCGTCCTGGGTTATGATTGATATATATTAGACTCGCATAGAGTTCGATCTCAATCCAGATACAAGTTATGAAGGTCGAAGATTTCAGCATATTTAAGAAGTATGTAAATTAGAGTTGATCAAGAGAAGCTCAAGCTATACTGTATGAAGACAATGTAGACAACAACACCCAAATCAAAGAAGACTACGCCAAATATCTAGTCAAGCAATTGTCACAGAAGATTGGATTCAACATCATCAAGATATACAAGTAAAATTGAGGGGGAGTAACGTACCCATAATATACACAGTGTATGTACTCTTTTTCTTTAATGAGGCAACATACCTGATCCAGAAGTATTAGGGGGAGACAATACGCGCAGCACTCTTTTTCCCTTAGCTGAGGTTTTGTCCCACTGGGTTTTCCTAGCAAGGTTTTTAACGAGGCAGCATCCCCAAGCGTATTAAAGAATAGTATATCATTATGTGGATAGTCAAGGGGGAGTGTTATGAATGCATCCATTATTAGTGACTATACACATTTGTAACTCCTATGTCACATTTATGTTTGTATTAATGTTATAGCCTATATATAGTGGCTCATGTATTTTGTATGAGATATATCAATAAGAAATTCATCTCCCATTCTCTTCTATAAATTGCTAATAGGTTCTAGTTATTACACAACAGTTATTTGTTTATTGTTATTCATGACCCTCCGAATCATCCTTGTTATGATTTGTGTAGTGGTAAATGATACAAAGAGGTTAAATCCTACATGCTTGACTTACATGATAACATATGACAATCTGTGATGGACATAGCTTAGATTATTAATATAACTATATAAATATACTTATATATATGAACTTGGCCACGTTGGTGATAATAATCGGTTTATGGTTATTCATCATATACTAGGGCTAACTTATCTACGATTCTAAGTCACTCGTTGTCGATTCTAATGAGCAAACTAGGACTCATAAAATCACATACAACTTAGTGTCACTACGAGTACTTAGACTAGATAACACTTTTATCAGTACATACTTTTATGAATACATACTTTTTACACGTTATCACTCTAAAAATGAAAGCACAAATCTTAGTCGGATGTAAATAACAATCTTTAAATCTATGAAGAATCTAAGAAATCGCTTGTATGCTTCTTAATTTCATGGTTGTTACTACAGTAAAGTGCTTCCGTCTCCTCCACCTAGCACAAGTTATATTATTAGTTTTTGGTTTTTTTTTTTAACATCTGATTTTGCATATGTTAATTTCTACCATCATGATTGTATCCCCATCTTGTAAATATGAACCTTGAAATCTAAACAATAGCGAAAAGCACCAAAACTTGGCTTTGTAATCTTTACCCGCCGTCACTCTCAAGACAATGCATGAATCCTGATAGGATCTAAAATGAAATCTTAAAATCTAAAAATAATCTAAGTAATCTCATGAGTGCTTATTTTAGTGTTGTTACTAGAGTACGTTTTGAAAACTCTTAAAGATATGTGATCATAAATCATATCTTCAAATTAGGACATTTTTTTCGTACACATTTCTATAATAAATTAAGTTGTTAAAATGTACACGTTTATTGTCATATTTTTGCAATAACATCCATGATTATATTATCACAATGTCAAAGCACATCATGAACTTATGACTCTCCTATTAAAATGTACCACAAAATCTATGAAGAATTTAAGAAATTGCTTGTGCACTTCTTAATTTCATGGTTGTGACTACCGTAAAGTACCTCAGCTTCCATCTAGCACGTGTTATATTATTACTCAACAAGATACATATTTCTATGTGAGTTGGAAAAAATCGTGTGTGGAAGAAGCAGTTGTCACAACAATGTGCTCCCTTATATACGTGGATGTGTGTTTTAGTGAAGTTGTTTAAAAGTGACTCAGAGGTAGATGACTATGTGATATGAAAAATGAGAATAGGTTTAATGGATATACTTAATTACGACTTAAACCCCCAACCCTTTAAAAGGTTTAATATAAATTAAGATCAATTTTTAATTATATGGAAATGCTCCAAACTTGGTTACGCAAGCCCCCAACCCTTCCCCCTAAGATGAAAGCAAGAATCTTGTGTATCTTAAAGTTGAATTCTTAAGATTTATGAAGCATCCGAGAATTCACACGTGTTTGTTATAGTTGCTAGAATAAAGTCTCACTAACTTTACTTAGCACACATGCCCAACAAATCACATATTGCAATGTGATTTTGAAGCACATGCATAATCGTGTGACGAGAGTGGCTATCCCATGTTGGATAATCTTGACGGCTTTGGTTCGGTTCATGGATACGCGTCTGAAACGGGTAGGGGTTAGTGTATTTAGTCGCATGTTTTATGTGTTTAATTAATGGTAAAGTAGGGGGCTAGGTCATGGCTTAAGTTTTGTTGATTGAGTAAGTAGTAGGTTGGTATTTTCCTTTATTTACGTAGCATGAGTACGTATTTATTTGCGATGTTTAGCAATTAATGAAATTGGGTTTTAATTAAACAGTAAAACAAATCTTCTTTCGTGAGTTTTTCTTGTGTGTGATTGAAGCTTGAAACCCATAAATTGATATCAGAGCTACTGGCTCGTATCATGGGATTCTTGAAGTTGAGAAACGTGAGCATGTTTTAGAGTCGACTTTCGGAGAAGGGGGAGCGTTCCCTCAGATCGCGGGGCTGAGAAGTAGAGAATAGTGGTGTTCGCAAGCAAGAAGGTTAAGTTCATGAGTGGTTGTGGAAGTTCAAAGAAAAGAAGAAGGAGCAGGTTCTGACTGAGCCGTAGTACAGGTTCTGAGTGAACCGAACACGGTTCTGAGTGTGCCGGGAAGATAGAACGGAGAAGAAGATCTTGTGATCAAGATTGTTCTATGTGAACGAAGATGTACCGAGATCTATGTGATCGGGGAGGAGACCAAATCGACACCAGAAAAGGGTTCTTGGTGAACCGGGAAAAGTGGTGATCTGTGTGATCTGAAAGAGTTTTATGATAGTGGTGAAAAGGTTTCGTGAGAGCCACAAAAAGAATCTGCGTGATTTGTTGAAGAAGGATTATGTGTGATTTGGTTAAGAAGGGGAAACCAAAGAAAATGTGTTCTACGTGAACGTGAATGTGAATGTGTTATGTGTGAACAAAAAGTGGAAACGAATCTGTGTGATTCGTTGATGTCGATAGAGATTGTCATGCAATATTTTTGAAAAGGCATGGAGGTGAAGAAGTTGTGGTTACCATCAGAATAAGGAAAAAGAGACAAGCAAAGTCGGATTTCTTTGTTTGGAATAATATTATGAACTACATTTTAATATTGAAAATGGTGGTTTCATAATGGTTTGGTGGATTAGTATTGAGTTATAATTCAATTTCAAATCCGAATTTTGAAGTCACGATTCATGTCACAAAGGAAAATAAGGGCCGAAAAAAGTGGAAGCAAGTAGCAAGCACCTCTAGGTGTAGTCAAGAGAAAGAGAGCGTTGTGAGGTGATCGGGAAGCGGCTCACCGATGGGATTCAAGAGTTGAACGAGATTTTGTTTAGGTGTGGAATTGGTAACAAACCGTACTGAGTGAAAGAGGTATAGGAATGCCAAAATAGGTGAGTAAAATAACAGCGAAGATCAAGTTAGCAAGTGATTGAGCAAGAATCAAGAGTAAAAATAGAGTCGGATCTGTGTGAACCGATCAAGCAAGCGAGCTTTGAACTTGTGTGTTTCAGTTACGGAGAAGAAGCCAACTTCAAGATTATGGGGGTGAATGTTGGATAATCTTGACGGGTTCGGTTCGGGTCATGGATACGGGTCTGAAACAGGTCATGGCTTAAGTATTGTTGATTGAATCAAGTAGTTGGTTGGTATTATTCTTTATTTACTTAGCACGAGTATGTGTTTATGTGGGTTTTAAGCAGTAAAACAAATATCCTATGGTGAGTTTTTCTTGCGTGTGATTGAAGCTTGAATCCCAACATCCCACCCACCAATGTAATTCGTATATGTACGTGGATGAATGCTTTAAACCTTATTCGATGAAATGTGACATAGAGATACACGACAATGTAATGTGAACTGAAAACTAATGTAAACATGTGTTGTTTGAATTATATCATAAGCACATATGCACAACTACATAATTTTTAGTCTTAGCAAACATACTAAATAAAAGGGCCAGGAGGGTATTTAATAGATAAGTAGTGTAAAAATGAGGGCTTAAAATGGAAAATCTCACATGAACGCACCATTATAAATCAAACCCTAATTCTCTATTTTATTCAGCGCCGCTTCTGACAACCACTGTTGGTAAACCCTAGTTCACCACTGCCGCATCTTCTGCCTCCAGTTGACTCCACTATCGCTTCAGACGCATCTTCTGCCTCCAGTTGACGAAAGTAGCGTACGGACTCAATGGTTGGTTATCTTCAGTTCTTGGTTTATATTGTTTTCTTCTGTTAATTATACTGACTGATTCCTGATGCAGGGAACTGAAGAATGCGTGTTAAATCTTGATAGCATGGTGATTGTTCATAGGAATCTATCACCATGCCGAAGATGAAATCTGCGAAAGTGATGCAGGTAACTAACCTAAAAAATCACATTTATTACATGGTGATTGGAATCCTTTGTTGAAGTGGGGTGACAGATGATTACACTTTTTTCTCAGGTTGATAAGTTCACAACAGCAGCTTTTCCTGCTGTCCGTGTAACTACTCATCTTTGTTGAGGTGGGGTGACAGATGTTATTTCGTGAGCGCCTTGTTGAGAATAAGGTACAATAGCTTAAAAGGAAATAAGTCATATGGGCCAAAGCTGTTTTATTTTCATAATAAACATTTTATTTTCATAATATTTAACACTGTTTTTCTCCAGGAGCTATGTGGAGGAGGTGCTGTTTTTCGGTTGGTTCAAAACACCTTAAAGCTGCCACAACATGATGATCCAAAACTTGCAATTGTGGTATGGCTAACTGTTTCGAGACATTCATCTAAAGATGCACCTTCACAAGTCTCAAGGTGAACCCGATGTGTAGCTCGACAAAAATAATAACAACAGTATGAAACTACAGGTGGTTGTGGACCCAACAATGCGGTTTGTTGAGGTGGTTTCAAGACTCCCAAGGATGGTGTTCTTCAAGAATGGTAAATATTTAGTTTGGCACCGAAAGGAGAGAAGCTATAGGGAATGGATTCAAACTTTCTGAACTTTTTGATGATTGATTAAGATTTGAAGATTAGTTTTAATGACAATTTAGATAGTTGGTTGTGATGATTGATTAAGATTTGACGTTTTCCAGAAATATACACCATTTTATAATTTTAAGTGTATCTTGTAATTGATTCCTATAATAGATGTAACATTTAAATACTTATTCAAGGGTTTAACATTTGCTTCGGCTTTTGGATGGTTGTAATTATTTTACAAGTGATGATGTAAAAAGATGTTTAGAGTGATAATATATTCTGTTACATATATACTAAGAACAATTTGATAAACATGTAGGTGAGTCTAGGCATAACCAGCAAACTCGACTAGAACTCTAAACCAAATTCATTTTTTTTTGAGTAACTTCTTGACTTGACTTGGTATGGAGTTGACTAAGAACAATTTAATAATCATGTAGGTGAGTCAAGCCATAACCAGCCCAAGCTTGACTAGAATTCTAAGGGATTGACTTGGTATAAAGTTGATTTTTAAAGTTCATAGTTTTGATTCTTGAAATAAAAGGCCTACTTTTTTAAGATTGAAGATTAATTGACGGTTAATACCAAAATAAAAAAACTTCAAATAATTAAGTGGAGGGCTAAATGTACCCCTCTTTACTTTTCGTACCCCCTTTCTAAAAATATGAGTTTAAAACTTGTTAATTTCACCCCTCAAAAACTTATATCGTATGGTATAAAAAAACTATTTGAGAAGAAAAAACCAAATATAACTTAACTCAAGTGACGCAGATTTAAAAACCATTTGGACAAAACTTATCAAAATTATGTTTCTTTTTTCTTTCTTGGATTTGTGATTCATTATAGTTGAATACTAATGCAATATGAAAACATAATTGTTTATATGGATAATATGTTTGTAAAAAATCAATAACAATTAACAATTTTTTATTTTTTTTATTTTATGACTCAGCGGTAAGGTTATCTAACAAAAACAAAAACAAAAATATTTTTTAATTTTTGGGTTTCTTGTCCGTCGAACTTCCGGTCTATAATACTTGTTTGGAAAGTACTGATAGCATGATATAATGTTATGTGATATGATATAATACAAGATATCATATTATATCGGATATAACCAATCGTATCATAGCATTTAATATTATATGAAACCATATCAAAAGGATAGAATATGATATACTAGAACATAACATAATAAATACTCCATCCGTCCCATTAAAAGTGTCCTATTTTGAATTTTCAAAGTCTTAATTTATAAACTTTGACTTTAATTATATATTTTTGTGTTATATAAAACTTGATGAAAATTAACCCGATAAAAACACTTGTAAAAACACTCAAATCATATAACTTTCATCAAGTATTATCTAACACAAACAAAATTATTTAAGGTCAAAGTTTATATATAAAGACTTTGAAAATTTCAAAATATGACACTTTTAATGGGACGGAGGTAGTAACAAATATGATGCATTACAATACAATCTAATATAATATAGTATAATATAATGTAGGTCCCGATACGGATCGTCGGGGTACCATGATTTCTCGTTTCGGGTGTCGAAACGAGTGCGGAATCCCCGTTACGACACAAACCGAGCGAGAGAGTAAACGCAATAAAATGATTCAACCTTTAACAAGATGTATGTTGATTTAGACAAAGTTTCGGTACAAAATTCAATAAAATACAAAGCACACGGGAACTTTCTCTCACTACTCTCTCTCTAAGCTCATTCAAGCTCTCTCTTTTGTCTTCTGTTTGCTGAATATATATATGCACAGCAGGTCCGACGAAGAACTATTTGTTGATACACTTTGTGGATGCGTCTCGCTCGGTTCGACAACGTTATGGAATGAAGACCAAGGCTTGATTTCCTCCATCAAGTCTCGGTAATTGTTGCTGATCTGCATGTTACATATACGTCTCTTCTTTTGCTGCTCTCTGCATGATGAAAAATGTAGGTCCGGCTAGGGGAGGATCTAGTCGCCTAATCCTTGTGTACAAACCAACCCGGTTGTGCGGAATCCAACCGAGATAGCAAACCGAGATAGAACACGACAAAGATAAACACACAAGACTCAACGATTAACACCTCTTGTATTAATACGTATGAAAGATCTGTTACAAGCACAAGGTTTACAAATCTGTTCTGCAAACTCTCTCTAACAGTGTGTTTTTGCTCTGAGTGTTCTCTCTAATGTCTCTCTTTTTCGAACTATCTTTAAGTGAACACATAACATGGGTATATAT
Source organism: Helianthus tuberosus (assembly GCA_030545235.1). Classification (NCBI taxonomy): domain Eukaryota; kingdom Viridiplantae; phylum Streptophyta; class Magnoliopsida; order Asterales; family Asteraceae; genus Helianthus; species Helianthus tuberosus. The sequence continues at coordinate 16,879,827 of CM060433.1, forward strand.
ACCCGAACACAGCATGTCTGGTCGAAGGATCGGACAGACTGATCGTAAGATCATCTGTCGACCTGAAACAGCTCGAAGGATCCACATGTACCTCGAAGGATGATATCCTTCGAGGTCCATCTATCGAATGCTTATCTTTCGAGCTCATCGAAGGATCTAAACAATCCTTCGATGACACATCCTTCGACACAGACATATTACTACCATTGTCTAACTGTTTGGCCAAGTCAAACCGGAGGATGGTTGACTTGGTCAAACTTACAGGACTAACAAAGACATCGTTTTGTATCATGACAAAATACAGACAAAGTACAGACACAAGTGCACCAACAAACTCCCCCTTGGCTGTAGCTTTGTCTCGATCTTTGTCTCGATCTTCGTGTCTTCAAGTCTTTGACGTCCTTTCAAGTCTTCCATGTCGGAGGATCTTCAAAGTCTTCACGTCTTGAAAGCAGAAAGTGTACCAACAAACTCCCCGTTTCATGTAGGAAGTGTGTTGACAAACTCCCCCTTAACATAAGCTCCCCCTTGAGTTATGCTCGTGAAATATCTTGATCTTTACAAATTGAGATCCTTGTGGTGTTGATGATGGTCAGCGGCAACTCGATCATCTTCATCAGTTGAGTGCCTTCACGTCGTGTCTTCATTCCGAAGCTTGTCATCGACCATGTTCTCCTAGCCTTTAGAATCTGCACATGCAAGAAATCTAAACGCGTAATGAGAACAGCTGCCTGGAATATCGTAACATAAACAAACGACACACGTGTGACCATTGTTTAATCAAACACCGTCCGACAGTTTGAAAGTTTAAAATACTTTATCCATTTCAAATTTTAACTTTCAACACTTTGCAAATTTCGACCGTTTATGAAGATTTAGTCATTTTCGGTTTTCGTTCAGGTTTCGGGTAACGAAGACTCGAGTTCCAACATCTTACGATCGAAAATAAAATAGAAATAAAATCTTTTTGGCTTTTAGAAAGTTTATATTAAAACACACCTAAAATCTTTTTGGTATTTTGAATATTTCAAACTTAAAGACTGAAAGCAGTAAATAAATATATACAAAGATACAGGAATTGAAAGCATTAAATAAATATTTACAGACATTCTTTTTGCGAGTTTCGAGGGTAAGAGAATCATATCAGTGTACGGTCATGCCAAAACGCTCTTGTTGTTCAATTAGTTAACATTAAGATAAGCATCCTATAACAATTATCGGTATTGTTGTCCACTTAAGCTCAACTTATCATTTGTAATCATGGCGAGGGGATACGTTAAGGTATGATATATACTTACCGACCGGTGTTCATCCACATCACGACACATTCCCGTATCAAGGTATGCACGAGGGTTCATCTTACCGGTGAGTATACCGATTATCATCTGTTTGACCGTATATGATGTGAGAAACTCACTTATTTTGATTTGAAAACAAGCCCTATGTGATAGAATCACTTATTGATGAGGAACTTGATTTTCGATGCATGAAGGCACAGGAGCAAGTCCGTGAACAGGTCAGTACTTTCGTACAGCAGAGAGACGAACTTGACTCCCGGATAAAATTTGTGATATATTATCACTTATTTGTGGACATGTGATTGTTGATCACTTATTGAGGTCGAATGCAGTATGTACACGTATGTATGGTATCATGGAAGATCTAGACTTGCGTCCCCGTTATTTTTCGGTAAAAGGTACAACCATGATACCCAGATGATAAGCAGCATAAAGACCGAATATCTCAGAACCTCGGCAATCTCTCAAACGAAATTTCGGTACCAAGACCATATGCCAATGAATGGTTCCCACCCAGTCTTCAGTCGATTTAAGTTTATATCACCCTGCACACTTTAAAATGATTGTGAGCCTACCGATACATCTTATATAGAGCTGCTTATCGTTTTTCATTTAAGGTTAAAAGAGGCTTGGATAGACCACTGATGTACTATCATTTTCTCTTTTGCTCGCCAGGAAACTCATTTTTGTTTTTCTGTTGTTTTTGTGTTTTTGAAATTTTTCAATGTTTTTGGATTTTCAAATTTTTGGATTTACTCCCCCTAAAATCAACAAACTAAGATAAATTTAAAACACAAAGATATTTACAAAAATGATTTTCCGATGTTGGTTTTACTCTTGCTTGACCTTAATGCCGTTTACCAATAATAGATAGTCAAATCTTGATTTGTCAAAAGCTTTGGTAAAAAGGTCGGCACGTTGGTCATCGGTGTGAACGTAAGCAACATCGATTAGCCTTTTCTCAACGCAATCACGTATGAAGTGATACTTAATTTCGATGTGCTTAGTCTTTGAATGCTGCACAGGATTTCTAGTGATCTGTAAGGCAGCAGAATTATCAACGTAAATAGGAGTAGTTAGGAATTCAAAACCGTAGTCGCGCATTTGTTGTTGGATCCATAGGACTTGGGAGCAACAACTTGAGGCAGCAATGTATTCAGCTTCGCATGTTGATGTAGCGACGCACGTCTGCTTCTTGCACTGCCATGTGACTAGGCGATTTCCCAAAAACTGACATCCAGCCGTTGTGGATTTGCCGTCGATTTTGCATCCGCCAAAATCAGAATCACTGAATGCGATCAAGTCAAAGTTATTATCCCTAGGGTACCATAGACCGGTGTCGGGGTAACCCTTCAAATAACGAAAAATCCTTTTTACAGCTGCAAGATGTGAGGCCTTCGGGTTCACTTGATATCTGGCAAGCAGGCACGTTGGGTACATTATATCTGGTCTTGATGCTGTGAGGTACATAAGAGATCCGATCATCGCACGGTAGTATGAGGGGCTAACAGCTTCACCCTTCAAGTCTGGAGTAATTCCGTGATTTTGCGGCAATGGGGTACCGATGGGCGTTGCATCAGACATCTGGAACCGGCTCAAGATGTCACCAACATATTTAGTCTGATGGATGAATATCCCAGACTCGGTTTGTTGTACTTGTAGGCCCAAAAAGAAAGTCATTTCCCCCATAGCACTCATCTCGAATTTATCCTGCATAATGCGCTCGAAATTCCTACACAAAACATCATTAGTAGAACCAAATATAATATCATCAACGTATACCTGTACCAGTAGAAGATCTCCATCTTGTTCTTTGATGAAAAGAGTACAATCGATAAGACCTCTGCGAAATCCATTCTCCAGCAGATAATTAGATAAGGTTGCGTACCAAGCTCGCGGTGCTTGATGTAGACCATAGAGAGCTTTGTTGAGCAACCAAACCCGATCGGGATGGATAGGATCTTCAAAACCTGGAGGCTGTTCGACGTACACCTCTTCTTCCACCACACCATGTAAGAATGCACTTTTCACGTCCATCTGGTATACCTTGAAACCTTTGAATGAGGCATAAGCCAGAAAAATCCGAATTGCTTCTAGACGTGCAACAGGTGCATACACTTCGTTGTAGTCGATCCCTTCTATCTGACGAAAACCTTGAACGACTAGCCTTGCTTTGTTTCGAATAACGACTCCACGGTCATCCTTTTTGCATTTAAACACCCAACGGGTACCAATCTTCTTGTAACCAGCAGGTTTCTCTACGAGTTTCCAGACACCAAGTTTCTGGAATTGTTGCAGTTCTTCCTGCATTGCTTCAACCCAAGAGCTATATTTCAAAGCATCTTTCCAAGTTCTTGGCTCTTCCTGTGAAACATAACATGCGAAAGACCAATCATTTTGTTGACCAGATTCTCTTATAGTTGCATACAAGCCTGCATTGTTGTTGTTTCGCAACATGTTTCTTGTTTGAACGCCACTTTGTACATTTCCGATGATGTTTTGTTGAGGATGGGTATTATGAATCCTTGTTTCTGGATTATCTGGTACAGAAACATTAATACCCAGGTTGTTGAGATTGAGATCAACAACCAATTCAATGCCCGGAATTGACGAAGAGGATGATGCAGTAGCTTCAGCTGTTCTAGGGACATCCACTGGAGGAGTACCTTCTGAAGTACCATGTACTGCTGTTGCTGGAGCTTCTTGATCTGCATCTAGAAATTCATCATCCTCTGAAGATTCGTTCAACTCGGTAGCATCGTGAAAATCCTCATTGTCGAGAGCATTATTGTTCACTGAAGATGGTTCTTGATTGACAATAATGGGACGAACCAACGGTGAATCTGTTGCATTGTCACTCTCGAAAAACATCCTTGCCGCAGCATTTTCTTCAACTGCTTCAACATTGATCGAATTGAAAAAGTCATCGTACTCAAACATCCAAGGCTGACCAGGACATTTGACTGGTAAAGTGTGCCTTTGTACTCTGACTTCAGACCATTCCTCGACCCTTTTAGTCTCTAGATTCCAGACTCTTAAGTTCGGGGTGGAATACCCAAGAAAGTATCCATCCATTGCTCTTGCCCCAAACTTTCCATTCGGATCGATTATTGTGCACGGAGCTCCAAACGGTTCAAGATATGACAAGTCTGGTTTCCGTTTGTTAATAAGCTCAAAGCAGGTCTTGTTGTGTCTTTTGACTGTAAGGACTCGGTTCAACGTGTAACATGTAGAGGCCACAGCTTCAGTCCAGAATGGAATCGGCAATTGTGACTCTACCAACATAGTCCTAGCAGTCTCGATCAATGTGCGGTTCTTACGTTCAGCGACGCCATTTTGTTGAGGAGTGTAAGCCGCACTAAATTCGTGAAGAATACCTTTTGAAGTGCAAAACTCCGCCATGGCATGATTTTTGAATTCAGTACCATTGTCGCTACGTATCCGCCTAACCTTCAAGTTATACAAATTCTCAATCTGAATGATCAAGTTTTTGATAATACCGAAGGTTTCACTCTTATGTGCCATGAACGCCACCCAAGAAAATCTTGAATAATCATCAGTTATCACGAGGCAATATTGATCATTCCTAATACTTTTGTGCTTGACAGGACCGAACAAATCCATGTGCAAACGTTCAAGCGGAACAGCCACCGTGTTGATTTTCTTTGTAGGGTGTCGCTTCTTCGTTTGTTTTCCTTTTTGGCACGAAACACAGACGTCTTGAAGATGGAAGTTTTTAAGAGGAACACCATTCACCAATTCATTTGAAACCAAATGATTCATTTTGCGTAAGTGAATGTGACCCATTCATCTGTGCCAAGAGATTGTGTCTTTTTCTGTGGCTTTGGAAACGAAACAAGTTGCTTGTGCAGACGTTGTGATAGCTTGGCTCATATCAAGGACATACAGATCATTTATCCTTGGAGCCGACAAGAGAATCCATTCTTTTGGAATTTTGAAGCCGGGTTTCAGCACATAACATCCATTTGCATCAAAGTGTACTGAGAACTACTTATCACAAATTTGAGAAACACTAAGAAGATTGTGATCAAGTTGTTGTACAAAGTTGATCTTATCAAAGCTAACAACCCCGTTGGAAATCATTCCTTCACCCGTAATATATCCGCCTTTATCTCCAGCAAAAGCAACATAACCTCCTCTAATAGATTTAACGTCGTAGAGAAGCTTCATGTCGCCTGTCATGTGCCTGGATGCCCCACTATCAACAATCCAATGACTACTGATAGTTCCTCCTGGAACACCCTGCACATGAACTCACATGATTAGTTGGAGATGGGGACCCAAGCCATTGTGGTCTTGGGTCTTCCATTTTCATCAATAACAATAACCTCTATTCTTTGATGATTTGAAAATTGTGATGGTCCCCCTGAATTTGTGGTCAATTTAGGTTTCCATGTCTGTTGAGTTTTACCAGTTTGATTGTTTAACAATTTAACTTCGTGATTGTTTGAAGTTTTTGAAAATTTTGAATTTTCTGGTTTAACTGAAACAGATTGTTTTTGCACCACATCAGTTTTAAGTGCCTTTTCAATCACCTTGACTTGTTGGCGTTTCTGTTTCTTTTCCCTTTCTCTTACAAGTCGGGGATCTTGTTTTACAGAAACAGATCGCTTTTGGTGATTGTGTTCACGGGGATCATCTTCTTTGGCTTTCAACTTATGAAGATACGGGCAATTTCGAATGATATGCCCGATTGTACCACATTCAAAACATGATCTTCGTTCAACAAACCCCGAAGTATCATGTGATCGTCTTGCCGATGATGAACTTTGTGATCCCGAGGTACTAGGTTTTGAACTATTTGGTTCATTCCTTTTCATCACAGTTGCTTTCTTGACAAAATCTAAGTTAGATTGATTTTCAAACTTTTCAATTTTGTCCGTTCCCTTAGATTTCACAAAGTTCACGTTCTTTTTCTTCTTCTGATTCGGCTTCCTTTGACTTTGAGTCGTTGCTTTACCTTTGGGTTTGGTATGATTTTGCTGTTTTTGCACTGTTGGTAATTTCTTATTTCCAAATTGTTTTCGAATTTCGGCCTTTGGAATAGGAGGACACTGTGTGACTGTAACATGTGGTCCTATCTTTCCCAAAAACTTATTTGTCGAATTTTCAAAGACTTTACGGATTAAAGATTGATTAACATTTTTAATAGGAAAATCTTTGTCTGAATAGATTTTATCATCACCAACAAGAGTGTACAGCAAATCCACACTCTCCGACTCTTGTTCAGACGAGGACTCAATTGCAACAGTCTTAGCGGGTTTTGCAGGAGGATCACACAGAATATGATTCTCAAGAGGTATGTCCTCTTCTTTTATCACCGCATCAGACTTTGCTGAATCAGTATCATCGGATTCATCATCAGAAGAATCAGTATCCTCAATCACAACTGGAGGATCCTGATTCGGTTCAGCAGTTACAAATGTATCTGCTGACACATCTGAATCTGACGATACTTCTTTCTTGTATCCGAGTCCTGTAGCAAATTCATTAACATCTAGAGGAACAGATGGTTCAAAGTGAGTTCTATATTCCTCATCAGGCAGTGCATCGTAATTGTGTCTGACAGGTGGTGGACATTGCTTATAACCTATGCATGTGACATCCTTTTTCTCTTTCTGTACGTCAATGATGTGATCCAACACATAGCTAGAGCTCAAATAACTGTCTAACTTGAGTCGGATCGCCTCACTTTCAGTTTTAACACAAGCCATTTCCTTTTGCATCACCTCAAGACGAGTTATATACAAATTAATGTCAGTTTGTTTTCTGGAAACCATTTTAGTCAGCTCTGTTTTATCTTTCTTCAATGTTTCAATCATCGATTTAAATTCCTTTTCATGGTTTTCATAAAACATGTTGGCTTCAGTGCACTTTGAAAGATCAACGGTCAATTTCTGATTGTGAATGAATGTCACATCATATTTCTCTTGCAAAGCCTCGTGTTTGCTTTGCAATTCACACCACTTATCATTCACTAAAACATGTTTGTCTTGCAAGTCAAACAAACTAGCTTGTAAAGCATCATGTTTGCCTTGCAACTCAGACATGTTTGCATCCAAATCAGCACATCTAACACGCAATCTATCACAATTATCACAAATAGCAGCAGTGGGTTCATCGACACATACCTGACTTGATGAACTGTCGACATTAGCCATAAAGGCTGAATGGAGAGAAGACGAAGAATAAGCAGCTTGATCCACCAAAATAGATCTTCTTTGAATTCCTGCTGCAGCTTCCTCCAAAAGCTCATCAGTATTTGCATCGACTGACGCACTTGATGTCTCATCCACATGATCATCACCTGAACTCGAGGATTCTTCATCTGAACTTCTACTATAACCAGAAGAGTCTTCATCCTCAGAAGATTCATCACCATTGGTGGAAGATTCTCCACCACTGGCGTGTTTAAGATCCTTAACCACTTCAGCAAAACAAGCTGTTTCATCTGGTGCATCATTTCCCAACTGGATTGACCAATCACAACCTTCATCTACTTGAACCACAAGTGCCTGGTTGGCATTTGATGGTCCTGCTTGACTATGGTTGTTGACAGGCACCAATGTGCGCTCATTGTTCCTTACTTGGTTCTGATTTGCCCTGTTCCCTTGACCTCTGAAAGGATTTTGGTTTCCATGTTGAGATGGCCTCGTACATTCACGTTTGAAATGACCACGCTCACCACAATTGAAACACTTGACAGCCTGCTTATCAAACCCATACTTGGTGTCTTTCTTGCTTTCCAAGCTGGTTCTGCCAGTTCTTTCCATGAAATCCTTTGCTCGCCTAACAGCACTGGCAAAGGCCCACTTGATGTCCATCATCTCCATCTCCTCTTTATCGATCTGCTGATAGTCTTCTTGTGTCAGATTAATGTTACCAATCTGACCTTCCACTAATCCACAGTATGCGCTCACCAAAGTGTTTAGCAGCTCCATGTGTTCCTTTGCTACTTCCACACTAACTTTAGAAAAGCTTGAGGTGTCGAGCCGTACTGTATTTGGCTTTGATTGTTGACCAGCAGATGATGTGCTTCCATAACACGCTTGCTGTTGAGGAGGAAGTGGATTCCCATACATGTCTGTGGGTCCGGTAGATTGAGGAGGAGGAAGTGGATTCCCATACATGTCTGTTGGTCCGGTAGATTGAGGTAATGGATTTCCGAACATATCAGTTGCTCTGATAGTTCGTTGGCTTTGCTGTTGTGGTGCTGGTTGAGGAACTGGATCAAGCGGATTTCCATACATGTCTGTTCGAGCAGGCTTGACAGGAACTTGGATAGTATTGCCATACATGTCTGTGCTAGTCACAAAGGCTGTTTGAATTGGAGCGTGTGAAGAAGGTTTTGTGGAAGTGCTAGAAGTTCCATAATACATTTCTGGATTTTGTGGCACTGGAACTCTTTTCGCCTTGAGAGTTTCTTCCTGATTCTTGTTTTCCAGGATTTGAACAAAGTCATTGAAGCTTGTTGTAGCTAAAGTGCCATTGTACTTCATGATTTCCAAGAAGGTATTCCATTGAGGTGGCAACGCATCTGCAAACTTTTTCACAATCTCTGCTGCAGTTGTAACAACCTCAAAATTTGACAATTCAGTCAGCAGATGATTAAATCGACTTGTCAAGTCTCCTAAAGATTCATTCTCCATACAAGTAAAACCATCAAACTCTTTCTTTAGCAGGTCTTTTCTCAATTGACGTGTCGCTTCATTTCCTACGCCCCTTGTCTTCAATGCGTCCCACAACCTCTTCGTTGTCTTGTAACTGACAAATTGATGATAAATGTCTTTACTTAATGCCTGAGTAAGAATGGCATATGCATTCTTTTCCAAATCATAGATCTTCTTCTGATCTTCCGTAAGATCTGCAAACGTAGCAGCAGATGATGCAGCAACCTCTATTGTTTGATCGAAATCTGTGATGAACCGCAACCACAACTCTGTATTTTGACCAAGAACGTATGTATGAAATCTATCAATCCATCCTGGATATTCGTATAAGTGCATCAACTTTGGAGGCCGATTCAAACTTCCTGTTTCGCTCTCGCTTAAGAGAATGCTTTGAATACTTGGAGTTTGATTTGATACGAATGCCCATTGACCGGTAGAAACTGCATTAGCTTGAGAAGATACCGATGCGGAAGATGACGGAGTACCAAAATACATATCTGTATTTACCGGTCTACCCCATCTTGGATTCATTTTTGATCAAGAAAAATAATACCTGAAAATCACAACTTGTTAAACATAAACAGACTAAGGATCGAAAGATCAACACTTGTTCGAAGGATCAACAGTGTTCGAAAGATCACTGTTGAGTGTCGAACAATGATTTCGAAAGACTCCCCAATCGAAGGATCCTTGTCTTTCGAAAAGGAGCAGTAGGCCGAAGGATGTATGCTTCGAAAATATTCCTTGGATCGAAAGATAAGTCACAGATTTCGAAGGATGTTCGAAGGATGATTATCTATCGATCCTCCTTTGATCGAAAGATGATCTTTCGACTTCGAAGGATATCTTTCGAACTGACTGACACAGTTGACAAAGAGTGACAGGTTGGTGAAAAAGTTGACGGGTTGGTAAAAACTTTCAGCAGAAAGTATGTTCAGACCATATCTTTCAGTTCTGAACATGCAGGCTTCACCAAACAGGTAAGGTTCGAATATTATAATCAAAATACTCTTTCCAACACACAAACACTTGGTAATTTGAATTTTTAAGATCAAAAAGTGTATATTTATGAAGAACACAGCCCAAATATATGAGTTTTCCGGTGAACCGAAACTCTCCGAACACAGTATTTGCTAAAATGTTTAACAAAAACCCATGACTAACAAGTAAACATGAAAAATAACAAGGTTTTTAGTCAAACACAAGGCAAAATAACAAGATTAAACCCGATTTTAACAAGCTTTTCCAGAAAATATGAACTTTTCAAAACCCGAAAAACAACAAGAACACCTCGGTTTTAACAAGGATAAGAGCCAAGGCTCTGATACCACTTGTAGGTCCGGCTAGGGGAGGATCTAGTCGCCTAATCCTTGTGTACAAACCAACCCGGTTGTGCGGAATCCAACCGAGATAGCAAACCGAGATAGAACACGACAAAGATAAACACACAAGACTCAACGATTAACACCTCTTGTATTAATACGTATGAAAGATCTGTTACAAGCACAAGGTTTACAAATCTGTTCTGCAAACTCTCTCTAACAGTGTGTTTTTGCTCTGAGTGTTCTCTCTAATGTCTCTCTTTTTCGAACTATCTTTAAGTGAACACATAACATGGGTATATATACCCGAACACAGCATGTCTGGTCGAAGGATCGGACAGACTGATCGTAAGATCATCTGTCGACCTGAAACAGCTCGAAGGATCCACATGTACCTCGAAGGATGATATCCTTCGAGGTCCATCTATCGAATGCTTATCTTTCGAGCTCATCGAAGGATCTAAACAATCCTTCGATGACACATCCTTCGACACAGACATATTACTACCATTGTCTAACTGTTTGGCCAAGTCAAACCGGAGGATGGTTGACTTGGTCAAACTTACAGGACTAACAAAGACATCGTTTTGTATCATGACAAAATACAGACACAAGTGCACCAACAAAAAACCAGCAAGTCTACTTGCTGTTGACGAAAAATCATCAAGGCATATGACAAAAAACCTGCACATAAGAATGACGAAAAACCTGCACATGTGACTGACGAAAGACAGTCTTTCGTCATGAGTTTTTCGTCGGCCGTGGTCTTTCGTCGGCTGTTTGTGTTTCGTCGAGATGTTTCGTCAGCTGCTGATCTTTCGCCGACAGTGTTCCTATTTATAGCAGTAAACTTAAGACAGAAGCTAGTGGACACAGAACCAGAGAACACACACTGAGTTAGTGTATTCAAAGAGAGTTTGAGAGATTATTCTAGTTGAACCTTTGTAAATAAACGTTCTGATTAAGTATGACATTGAGCTGTTTAAACGTTGAATCTTTGTGTTCGTGTTCTTATCTCGGTTTGCATTCCCGGTTGGATTCCGCACAACCGGGTTTGTTCGTATACAAGGATTAGGCGACTAGATCCTCCGCTAGTTGGACCTACAAGTGGTATCAGAGCCAAGGCTCTCATCCTTGTTAAAACCGAGCCGTGTGTCGGGTTTTTCAAAGTTTGTATCTTGATAGTTTTTCTGGCTTTAATCTTGAAAATCTTTTTCATTTTGCTGTTAGTTCATAGAAAACCTTGTTTAAAACTCGTTTATGTATGTTGTGTTAAGGTTTTTAGTGAAGTTTCTCGCAAAATTTGTGTTAGGGAATTTTTCAGTTGGCTGGAAAACTCATAAGTTTCACCGGAAAACTCATAGTGTTCTTCATATATTCAAAGTGTTCTTAAAAATTTCATGAGTTGATCTTTGTTTGAGGTTTAACTGAAGTGTTATCGATTATAATATCTATGTTTGTCAAGTGGGTTTTTGGAATGATTATTATTCTCTGAAAAGTATGGGTAATGTTTGAAAAGTTGGTAAACAAAAGGATAAGGCATGGTCTTTGAAAAGTATGGGTGTTTTGAGAATTTGGTTTACAAACCATTCTTGTGTCAGACATATTAGATTTTGTGATAAGATCTCACCTACTATGAAATAAGTCAACGAAAAACTATATTTTTCCTCAAAATTGGCTTTGACGAAAAACCCGTTTTTGGTCACAACTTTTTTTTGACGAAAAACACATTTTTCGTCACAATTGGTCTTTACGAAAAACCTTATTTTTTGTCACTTAGTCTTTTACGAAAAACACAATTTTGTCAGTTAAGGTCTTTCGCCAAGAACCAAGTTTTTCGTGGATCACTTTTGTCAATTTTTCCCAGAAGCTTTCAAAAATTGTCTTAACGGTTTGTTTTAAGTGATTTAAGCAGGTATTCATTCTTATATATCCGAAATGAGTTCAAATTGGTGGGGTATTCCATCCAATACGGAGAGCAAGTATAGAAGCACGGGTTTGTCACCATCATGGGCCCAATCTCCCGCACCCGCATCCTCGTCTATTCCAGCTCAAGCTGTTGATACATTTTGTGTGGACGCGGCACGTTCGGTTCGACACCTTTATGGAATGAAGACCAAGTCGGATATCCTCCTATCCTACTTGGGTCTGACAAGTTTGTTTCGTTTGTTTTGTAATGTTAAATGACTGTGCATGTTGCATATTTGGTTTCTTTGTGTGTTTATATAGATATGCAACAATATGATGAAACTTCCAAGTTTCATCAAAGATATACATGATGAAACTCCAAGTTTCATCATGATGAAACTTCTTGTGTGATGAAACCCCATATATGACGAAACTTTGTTTGTGATGAAACTCTAAGGAGTTTCACCATAATGACGAAACTCATGGAGTTTCATCAACCCTTGAAGTTTCGTCAGCCCTCATTTAAGTTTCATCATGTATGTTGACAAAACTCCCTAAGTTTCGTCAATATGTGAAGTTTCGCCGGTCCCTGTTCAGTTTTGTCAACTGTTGTGATCTGCTGCCTATATAAACACCTCATAGTTTCACTTTGAAACTTTCAGAGCATAACCTTACTGGGAGATTTAATTCAAACATTGTGTGTATCTGTTTGAACCTTGTTCTCATCCTGTTAATCAATTGATCGTGTTTCATTGGTTATATCGTGTTATTACTATCTATGTTTGGTTTGGCATAGTCATGGGGATTCCGCACTCGTGACCGTGTTTGTGATAAACAAGTGATTTGGTTTCGTTATCGATCCTCTGAGAATTGGGACCTACAAGTGGTATCAGAGCTTTGGCTCTCATCCTTGTTTAACACCAAACATAGTTGTGTTTTATCAAGTATTTTCAAGTGATTGTTTGGATCGTTTCTGAAAGTGTGTTCTTGAAGTTCATATTTTTTTCTTGAAAAGTTTCCTTAAAATTTGTTGTTTTTGTTTGTTTGCTAAAAAGTTTTATAAAAAACCTTGTTAGTTTGTTTGTTAACGTGATAAAAACCGGGTTTTTAGTGAAAGTTTTATGCAAATTTGTTGTTCGGAAAAGTCTCCGGTGAGTGACCGGAAACTTCATATCTTCATGAAACCTTCAAAAAGTTCATATGTGTTCTTCAAACTATCCACTTTTTGATCTTTTATAAATTGACTGTCTAAGTTGTTGGTGAATTAAAAACTATATCTTGTTGAAAATTGTGTTTTCAAAAGAATGCTGGGTTGTTGGGTTGGTAAGATGAGTATGGTGTAGGTTGAAATTTGGTGTACCGTGTCAGACATAGGATAAGGTTTCTTTGAAAAATCTCACCAAAGCTTTCCAACTTTCTGTCCTCTCTGTGATCTTATCTCTTTGTTGACAAGGGTCATAAGCGACAAAACAACCCAGAGTTTCATCGATCATCAATCCTCACTGAGTTTCGTCAAAAGGAATTCAGACCAAACTTCAAGAGTTTCGTCCCACAGGTTTCGTCATTAAGAGGGGTTTCGTCGATCATAGATCATTACAGAGTTTCGTCACTATCTTGAGTTTGGTAAGAGAGTTTCGTCATAACAAAGTTTAGCCAAAGCATAACAGGTTTCGTCAAAAGCAGAGTTTCACCAAAGATTTCTAGAGTTTCGTCATAGTCACATACAAACAAAATTGCTATGGACAGAGTAAACAATTCTGATTGGGCCAAATTATCTACTTTCAATGGATTAACAGCTGGGCCGGCACCTTTTTAATTCATTTTCATGTCATTGGACCGATCAAATGAAGTAGACTGACATTAATCAAATATATTCACGTGATGTTAATGAATGGAACTGGATTGTTGACTGAACATGTTGACTTTAATGAAATAGAAACAAGTGAAGTTGAATCGGATTACCGCCCGTCGAAGCATAGTTAATCCATAGAGTTTCGTCGAAGCAGTTTTTCTCCATACAGTTTCGTCGCATAGAGTTTCTTCAAGGTTTCGTCATTAATCAATGTTTCATCATTAATCAAGGTTTCATCGATATCATTGCTTCAACAAGTGTGTTTCGTCAAGCAGTGAGATTTTCGCCAAAATTTGGGTTTCGTCGAAACTTGTCAAATTGTTTAACAGAAGCTTTGCAAATCTAATTTAACAGTGTGTTTTCAAGTGTGTAACCAGGTTATCACTTTCATACATCGATCATGAGTTGTACGAGTCCATGGGATTGGAGCATGGATCTAAGACCAGGTGAAGATCAGACATCCTCAGCCGTTTGGTTAAGGAATGTCATGCCTCAACAATCTATTAGTGCAAGTCAATGGGCATTGGTGACCAACCAGAATCAAAGTATTCAAAATCTATTGATAAGTGTGTTGGTACACTTTATGTGGACGCGACTCGACTCGGTTCGATTCGGTTCGGGTCGACACGGTTAGGTCCGGCTCAAGTCCGACGTCACGACATTCCTCCGTCGTGTGCCCCAGAGTTCGACACGCGAAGCACGGAGCGCCGCGATCCTATTCCCGTTGACACATCACCATGACATCATCATGATGATGTCACAAAGTTGACTAATGAATGCAAATGTTGTAATGGTGAAAGATTTGTCAACAGAAAGTAACTTGGGCCGATATCCTCTGTTGGGCTTTGACTTCTCTTTGGGCCAAATACTTTATGATCTGTGCAACATGCAATTGACAAAAACACACATGGGTGAAATCCCTTTATGGCGAAATCACATGTGATTTCGTCGAAGTCCTTTGGATTTCGTCGTGATGTCTAATTTCGTCAATCAGATTTCGTTGGAACTCAATTTCGTCAGTCATCTAGTATAAATACACAGACATCAGACAGAACATAGTTAGAAGTCTGAATAGATTTCACTGAGCGAACACATTGTAACACACACACTGAGAGTTTACAGAGATCATTTGTAAACACCGTATTGTAACCGTTTTCTACCATTAATACATTGAGTGTTAATCGTTGAATATTGTGTCTTACGTGTTCGTAACTTGGTTTAACTTACCCGTTTGGATTCCGCACTTTCGGGTTTGTCGGAAAACAGGGAATAGAGGTTACTCGATCCTCCGGGTGGACCTACAATTGGTATTAGAGCTTTGGCTCGATTCCTTGTTTAAACCAAGTTGTTTTTCTTGTGTTTTCAAAGTTTTGTAGGTGTTTTTCTTGATTTTTGAACTTAAAGATCATACATTTTCTGGAAAATCACTTTAAGATTCTCGAAAAACCTTGTTATTTTGCTGTTTGTTTTGCTAAAAACCTTGTTAAATCTTTGTTATACATGTTAGGATAATGTTGTTATTGAAACATTGTGCAAAATCGTTGTTAGGAAAATTTATCGATCACCGGAATATTCAAAGTGTTCATCAAGTTCATCATATATTCAAGTTGTTCTTGTGTTTGTTCTTGATAATATCTCTGATTGATCCTTATTTGATAAATTGGTGAAGTGTTTGTGATTATAAAATAGTTGTTTAACAAATGTGTACAAGTATAAATGATGAAAGGTTGAAATTAACATGCTTCGAAATCTGTTTCAGTAAGGTGGTGAGTGTCTTGGTAAGGTAAACAGGTAAAGTTTGAAATTTGTGGCTTTGTGTCAGAATAGTTGGTTTTGATAATATCTAGTTTGTCTGGCCACTTTTGTCAACGAAATCACTCCTTGGCTGAAAACATATCCACGAAATAAGTTGTGCATATCAATTATCTGGACGAAATCCATTAATCAAGTGCTGGACGAAATCAAATCTGCTCATCTTGTCTTTGCCGAAAACACCCTTGCTGAAATCACCTATCACCGAAATCCCTTATCAACCGAAAACCCCATCTGGGCCGAAATCAGTTCTGGGCCCAATTCAGTCCTGGCCGAAATCACCTACTTCTGGACGAAATCAAACAACTAGTGTGCTTGTCTTGTCTTGGCAGAAATCAGATTGTACTCACATCTGGACGAAATCACATGATCAGCAACCATAGTGGACTTTAGATATCAATTTTTTTTTACTTTGGGCTTCACTAAAACCTTTGTATGTATTGGGCCATTTTTAAATTTATATCTCATTATAATTGGGCCAGTAGTCAAGTCCTTGTGGACATTTATTTTGTGGATCACATTTTAGAATTGGGCCATTTGTCTCACATGAAAATCCCATCAAGTTATTTGTGAGTTGCTATTTTTAGTGGGCTGGAAACAAGTTGACTTGTGAAAGAGAACACATCATATTTTTCGTGGACTTCCATCAGGTGGGAGTAGGGTCGGGTATTCGCGGAGTTGATTTGAATCACGCTTCTAAATATCACGGTTTCGTGGGTGGCAAGATATTAGTGAGCTTTATTTTTTGTTGCTTGTTTTCAATCCAATGTCGAATTCAAGCTTCTTTCCGTTTCCACAATCAGCTCCACCTCCGGATTTCGACCCAAGATCCTATTTTGGAGGAGTAGCCACACCTCAACCCCAATTTGACATAAATGCCTATCTTCCGAAACCTCAAGTTGCACCACCCCAACCCCAATTTGATCCAACTGCCTATTTTTCTAAACCTCAAGTTGCCACACCTCAACCCCAATTTGATATAAATGCCTATCTTCCGAAACCTCAAGTTGCCACACCTCAACCCCAATTTGATCCAACTGCCTATTTTTCTAAACCACCTCAAGCCCAACCTCAAAAAGGAAACCAAAATCCTTTCGAAAATCAAACAAATACATCCACGGCCAACTCAAATCAAACTGATGAAAGGTGTGACTGGTCTGTACAATGTGGAGGTGGAGATCAAGGAGGAACTGTGTTTTATGCTGAAATTGTCAAGAATGTCAATGATGGTAAATCTTCAGGAAATGATAACAGTTCAAGATATAGTGGCAGTACCGATGAAGATGGCTCAGGTGTGAGTGATTACAGTTCAGAATCGGACGTGAAGGAGGGAATAGATTCTGAAGCTGATAGTTTGTCGAATGATGCTAAGGAGAAATCTGACCTGATCAAGAAAGCTGCTGCTTCAAAAGAAATGGAGAAGATTTTCACTGAAGACGGATCTTTCTCTTCTCAGACTGCCTTTATGGCTAATGTCACAGCTTCTACAAGTCAGGTAAAATCTGAAACTCCTAGCATATGTAGTGATTGTGCTGATATGAAACATGAATGTGATAGAGTGAAACTTGAATGTGATACGATTCATAGTCACAATCAGAGTTTAGTTGTTGAACAGTCAAAGTGCAAAGAAGCAAACATGGCCTTAGCTCGCAATGAAAAGGAATTTAAAACAGTTATTGAAACCCAAAAGAAAAGTGTTTCCGAATTAACAAAAACTGTTTTCAACAAACAAATTGGTATTAATAACTACATTAATATCATTGAGGAAACCAAGAAAGAGCTAGCCACGGCCAAGTGTGAATATGAAGCGATCAAGCTCAAATTGGAGAGTTATTCTAACTCCCGATATGTGCTTGATCACATCATTGACGTTCAGAAACTAAAGGGAAACGTTAAAGGCGTTGGTTATGGGAAGTGTCCACCCCCTTTGAGACACGACTATACCAAGTCGCCCGATGAAGAGGATATGCCTCGGTATGAACCCAGTGTGCCTCTTGATTATGAGGAAGTTACAACTGGCTTAGGGTTCAAAACGGACAATTCATCGGAGGGCTCATCTGATAGAAAGGAAAATTCATCATGTGCTTCAAATCAAAGTCCTCCAACCATTGAGGACTATGATTCTTCAGATGATGAGTCAGATGTGAGTGATGAGGATAAATCTCTTGACGATAGAAAAGGAGTAGAAGTGCCTTTTGAGAATCACATTCTGTGTGATCCTCCTACTCCTGCTGTGCAATCAACTGGTGCTAAACAAGAGATAGATCCTATCAATGAGACAGTGTCTACTGTTAAAAGTGATAACGTGTTTTATACTTTGGTCGATGATAGTAAAATTTATTCAGACAAATATTTTCCAATCAAAAACGTCAATCAATCCTTGATTGATAAAGTGTTTGAAGATAATACAACTAAGTTTTTGGGAAAAGCGATCCCGAGAGTTTCAGTAACTCAGTGTGATGCTATTCCAAAAGCTGAAGTTAGAAGAAAATTTGGAAATAAAAAATCACCGACAAAGCAACAACCAATTGCTTTTAAGGGTAAACAACAACAACGAGCTCCAAAGCCAAAGGCTAAGGTTGATTCTAAAGGAGATCGTTACAAGAAGAAAACAAAAGACGTTAAGTTTTTGGCCTCCAAAGGTACTGATAATGTGGAGACTTTTGAAAATAAATCAAATACCGATTTTGTACAAAAAGTCAACATTTTGAAACGTAATAGTGATAACAATTACACCCAACACACAAACGGGTGTGAAGCTAGTACCTCTGGGTCTACAACTTCTACGTCAGGTCATCGATCAGATTCTCCTAAGTTTGTTGAAAGGAGAACGTGTTTTAAATGTGGGAAGTTTGGGCACATCATTAAAGACTGCACAAACTCACCCAAACCAAATTTGTTAGAAAGAGCCCCTTCTGAACAAGGTCACCAACAACGTCGTCCTGTGTCACCAAAAACTGACAAACGCACTGTTAAAGAACAGGAAACAAAACAATGACGTCAAAATATGAAGGTGATCGAAAAGGCTGTAAAAACGGAAGTAAAATCTGTTAATAGGAAACCTAGTTTGTCACCACCATTAAAACCAGAAAGTGTAAATAATACACAAACTGGTAAAAGGAAACAGGCTTGGAAACCGAAAACAGGTGAGGATTCAGGGGGAGGCTTGAAATTTAAGGACCTTCAAGAAATTGAAATTACATTTCTTGATTCTCAGGGGCAACCCAAGTCTATGAAGGCTTGGGTCCCCATCTCCATCTAATCTCTGAGTGAGTGTGCAGGATGTTCCAGGAGGAACTTTTGATAGTCATAGGATTATTGATAGTGGAATGTTCATGCACAAGATCGGCGACAAAAGAAATTGTTGCCTTTGATGGAGAGAAAAAGGACAGAAGACAGAATTGTCTGTCGAAAGAAATTGAAAGCTTCCACAAAATGAAAAATCATTTCAAAGTTTGATTGTTCAAGGCTTTAATCGGGTCCCCAGGATAGATTCAATCAAAATGTACGCACCTGCAGCACGTCTGAAGATTCATAATCAACAAGATGAACGTGCAGTGTACATTTCTTCGCGGTGTGATTGAAGAAAATGTGTTTGTTGAACAAACCAACCGGGTGTGCGGATGCCTTGGCAAGGATTGAACAACCGCACACTACTTCTCAAAGAGAAAGATAAAGACCTTCGCTGGTGCAATGTGGAAGCCTAGCCGGAACCAAAGGTTTATGATCTTGTTGCTGTGAAGAGTTTTCTCGGGTTAATTGAAGTAGCTGCAAAGAATCGACTTTGAAATCCACATCGGGTGGATATCCAGTTTGGGAGAGCGCTCAGATTCCTTGCAATGCACGAAGCAGTTGCACAATCAGCTCCACCTCAGGTTTTCGATTCGAGTACCTATCATCCTCCAGCGCATATGATTGCTCAAGCTCATGCTTTCTCAAAACCTCAATTCGATGCAAGTGCGTGGTTACCTAAACCCAAACCTCCACCACAAGTTCCCCCCACTCAACCTCAATTTGATCCAAATGCCTATATTCCAACACCATCACAAGCCCAACCACAACCACAACCACAAACCAAACAACCACAAGCAAACTTATCCAAAGTCAATGTGGAAACTGCAAGGGAAACCATGGAACTTCTTAACACCATGGTCAATGCCTACTGCGGACTAGTCGCAAGTCAATTTGGCAACATTAATTTGACAAAAGAAGACTATTAGCAGATCGACAGGGACGAAATGGAGTTAATGGATATCAAGTGGGCGTTTGCGAGCGCGGTTAGACGAGCGAAGGATTATATGAGGAGAACCGGGAAGATAAGCTTGGAAAGCAAGCGGGATACGAAGTACGGTTTTGATAAGGATGCCGCGACGTGCTTCAATTGCAGTGAGAAGGGTCACTTCAAACGTGAATGCAAGCGACCAAGCAAACAAGGTAACCAAAATCCCATCCAAAATCAAACAAGTACTTCAAGTCAAGCTAACAACAAAAGTGGGATAGTAGCTGATAACAACCAAACAAACCAGTCAGGGCCATCTAATACTAATAGAGCATTAGTGGTACAAGCCGATGAGGGATGTGATTGGTCCGTACAGTTTGGAGGAGGAACTGCATGTTATGCAAAGATCGTCAGTCACATCAAGCATGTGCACAAAGAAGAATTCTCTGAAGATGATGATAGTTCGGGATACAGTGGCAGTTCCGATTCAGAATCAGATGTGAATGAGACAACTGATTCTGAAGGTGATAGTTTGTTGAATGATGCTGAGGAGGTAAAGTGTCAGAAATATGTCTTGGTCAAGAAAGCTGATGCTACATCAGAAGAAATGGAGAAGATTCTCACTGAAGATGGATCTTTCTCTTCTCAGACTGCCTTTATGGCTAATGTTTCAGCTTCTACAAGTCAGGTACAATCTGAAACTTCTAGCATATGTAGTGATTGTGGTGATATGAAACATGAATGTGCTGAATTGAAACATGATCTGAAATGGTTCATAGTCACAATCAGAGTTTGGTTATTGAACTGTCAAAATGCAAAGAGGCAAACATGGCCTTAGCTCGAAATGAAAAAGATTTCAAATCACTAATCGAAACTTTAAAGAATAGTGTTTCCGAATTGACAAAACTCTTTTTAATAAACAAATTGGTATTAATAACTACATTAATATCATTGAGGAAACAAAGAAAGTGCTAGCCATTGCCAAGTGTGAGCATGATGCGATCAAGCTCAAATTGGAGAGTTACTCAAACTCCCGATATGTGCTTGATCACGTCATAGACGTTGAAAAGCTGAAAGGGAATGTGAAAGGCATTGGGTATAAGTCATGTCCGCCTCCTTTGAGACACAACTATACCAGAATTCCCGATGAGGAGGAAATGCCACGTTTTGAACCAAGTGTACCTCTTGATTATGAGGAAGTTACTACATGATTAGGGTTCAAATCGGACAGTTCCTCGGGTAGCTCATCTGAAAGCTCGGAAAAGTTATCTGTTGATATGGAACAAAGTCCTCCCATAATTGAGAACTATGATTCGTCAGAAGATGAATCGGATGTGAGTGATGAGGATAAATCTCTTGATGATAGGAAAGGAGTAGAAGTGCCTATTGAGAATCATATTCTGTGTGATCCGCCTACTCCTACTGTGCACTCAACTGTTAAACAAGAGATATATCATATCAAGGAAACAGTGTCTACTGTTAAAAGTGATAACGTGTTATACACTTTGTTCGGTGATGGTAAAATTTATTCAAACAAAGATTTTCCCATGAAAAACGTCAATCAATCCTTGATTGACAAAGTGTTTGAAGATACTACAAGTAAGTTTTTGGAAAAAGGGATCCTGAGAGTTTCTGTAACTCAGTGTGATCCTATTCCAAAAGCTGAAGTTAGAAGAAAATTTGGAAATCAAAAATCACCGACAAAGCAACAACATGTCGCTTTTAGGGGTAAACAACAACAAGAAGCTCAAAAGCCTAAGGTTACACAACCAAAGGCTGAAACCAAAGGAGCTCGTTACAAGAAGAAATGCAAACACGTTAAATTTGTGGCCTCCAAGGGTACTGATAAAGTGGAGACTTTTGAAAATAAATCAAATACTGATTTTGTTCAAAAAGTAAAAATTTTGAAACGTAATAGTGATAACAATTACACCCAACACACAAACGGGTGTAAAGCTAGTACCTCTGGGTCTACAACTTCAATGTCAGGCCATCGAACAGAATCTCCTAAGTTTGTTGAAAGGAGACCGTGTTTCAAATGTGGGGAGTTTGGATACATTATCAAAAACTGCACAGAGTTTGGATACATTATCAAAAACTGCACAAACTCTCCAAAAGAAAATTTTGTTGAAAGAGCCCCTTCTGAACAAGGTCACCAACAATGTCGTCCTGTTTCCCCCAAAAATGACAAACGTACGATTAAAGAACAAGAAACAAAACAACGACGTCAAAATGTGAAGGTGATCGAAAAGGCTTTAAAACCAGAAACTGTTAAAAGGAAACCAATTTTTTCACAACCGTTAAAACCAGAGATTTCTAAATATGTAAATAATACACATTCCGGTAAACGGAAACAAGCTTGGAAACCTAAAACGGATAAAGTTTCAGGGGGAGTCTCACCAGTTCTAGGTCATCGCGAGGTTGAAATAACCTTTGTCGATGAACAGGGACGACCCAAGTCTATGAAGGCTTGGGTCCCCCTCTCCAACTAATCTCTGAATGAGTGTGCAGGATGTTCTAGGAGGCACTATTGATAGTCTTAGGATTATTGATAGTGGGGCGTCCATGCACAAGATTGGCGACATGCGGCTCCGAAACATCATCATATCTAGGAGTTGTTGCCTGTGATGGAGAGAGAAGAAGAAATGTCTGATGAAGGAAATTGAAAGCTTCGACAAAATGAAAAATCATTCAAAAGATTGATTGTTAAAGGCTTTGATCGAGTCCCTAGGATAGATTCAATCAAAGTTTACGCACCTGCAGCACGTCTAAAGTTCAAAATCAACAAGATGAACATGCAGCGTACATTTCTTCGTGGTGTGATTGAAGAAAATGTGTGTGTTGA
Source organism: Helianthus tuberosus (assembly GCA_030545235.1). Classification (NCBI taxonomy): domain Eukaryota; kingdom Viridiplantae; phylum Streptophyta; class Magnoliopsida; order Asterales; family Asteraceae; genus Helianthus; species Helianthus tuberosus. The sequence goes on from CM060433.1 coordinate 16,902,774, forward strand.
ACAAACCAACCAGGTGTGCAGATGCCTTGGCGTGGACTGAACAACCGCACACTACTTCTCAAAGAGAAAGACAAAAACCATTGCTGGTGCAATGTGGAAGACCAGCCGGACCTAGAGGTTTATGATCTTGTTGCTGTGAAGAGATTTCTCGGATTAATCGAAGTAGCTACAAAATCGACTTTGAAATCCACATCGGGAGCATATCCAGTTTAGGAGAGCGCTCAGATTCCTAGCAATGCACGAAGCAGTTGCAGGATACGATTTTTAAACTCGTCAACATTGTCATGGTCTGCACTGCTTACCGACGTGCCAACTGATTTTTCCAAAATTCGATAAATCAATTCTGATTAAAATTAATTTTGGTAAACGGCATTAAGGTAAAACATGAGTTAATCTGACATCGGGAAATCTTTTTTTTTTTTTGTAAATACCTTTGTGTTTTTAAAATTTATCATAGTTTGTTGATTTTAGGGGGAGTAAATCCAAAATTTGAAAATTCAAAAACATCGACAAATTTCAAAACATAAAAACAATAGAAAAAAATGAGTTTCCTGGCGAGAAAAAGAGAAAATGATAGTAAATCAGTGGTCTGTCGAAACCTCTTTGAACTAAACTTAAAAAGAAAAATGATAAGTAGCACTATATTCGAGGTATCAGTAGGCTCACAATCATTTTAAAGTGTGCAGGGCGATATAAACTTTAATCGACTGAAGACCAGGTGGGAACCACACATTGGCATATGGTCTTAGTACCGAAATTTCATTTGATTGATTGTCGAGGTTTCTAAATTTCATAACCGAGACGAAGTCTAGATCTTCCATGATACTATACATACGTGTACATATTGCATCCGACCTCAATAAGTGATCAACAATCACATGTCTAACTAAATAAGTGATAATATATCACATTTATCCGGGAGTCAAATTCGTCTCTTTGTTGTACATTGTACTGACCTGTTCACGGACTTGCTCCTGTGCCCTCATGCATATGAAAATCAAGTTCCTCATCAATAAGTGATTCTATCACATAGGGCTTGTTTTCAATCAAAAATAAGTGAGTATCTCACATTCTTTAATACGGTCAAACATATGATAAACGTTATACTCACCAGTAAGATGAACTCTCGTGCATACCTTGATACGGGAATGTGTCGTGTGTGGGTGAACACCGGTTGGTAAGTATAAATCATACACTAATCGTATCCCCTCGCCATGATTACATCTGATAAGTTGAGCTTATGTGGACAGCAATACCGATAATCTTTTTAGGATGCTTATCTAAATGTTAACTAACTGAACAACAAGAGCGTTTTGGCGTGACCGTACACTGATATGATTCTCTTACCCTCGAAACTCGCAAAAAGAAGTTCTGTATATTTTTACTTATTGCTTTCCGTCTTAACATTTGAAAAATGAAAAATACCAAAAAGATTTTAGGTGTGTTTTAATATAAATTTTATAAAAGCCAAAAAGATTTTGCTTCTAGTTTATTTTTGATTGACCGATGTTGGAACTCGAGTCTATCCTACCCAAAATCCTGATTGTAAGCCGGAAAACAATTGCATCTTCATAAATGGTCGAAGTTAACGAGTTTTGAAAGTTAAAGGATTAAAATTGACCAATTTTTAAACTTTCAAACTGTTGTCGGTCGGTGTTTGTTTGAGATTTAATCTCATATGTTTCATTTGTTTAATTTGTCATAACTCCAAGTGGTTGTTCTCATTACGTGTTTAGCTTTCTTGTATGTGCAGATATGACATCAGAATCAGCTAAAGGCAAAGAGAACCTGTCAGATGCCAAGCCATAAAGTGAAGACACGACGTTGATGCAATCAGAAGATCAAGATGATCGGGTTGCAGTTGACCACTCTTCAACACCACAAGGATCTAAAGCATTGAAGATCAAAAGATTCACGCGCATAACTCAATTGAGAGTTTATCTTAAGGGGGAGTTTATTAACGCACTTCCTAAATGAAATGGGGAGTCTATTGATACACTTTCTACTTATGACACGTGAAGACTTTGTAGATCCTCCGACATGAATGACATGGAAGACGAACTATCACAGCAGCGTCCAAGGAGGAGTTTGCTGATACATTTTGTGTAGACGCGGGACGTTCGGTTCAACACTTTTATGGAATGAAGACCAAGTCAGATATCCTCCTATCCTACGTGGGTCCGACAAGTTTGTTTCGTTTGTTTTGTAATGTTAAATGACTGTGCATGTTGCATATTTGGTTTTTTGTGTGTTTATATAGATATGCAACAGTATGATGAAACTTCCAAGTTTCATCAAAGATATACATGATGAAATTCCAAGTTTCATCATGATGAAACTTCCTGTGTGATGAAACCCCATATATGACGAAACTTTGTTTGTGATGAAACTCTAAGGAGTTTCAGCATACTAAATGACGAAACTCATGGAGTTTCATCAACCCTTGAAGTTTCGTCAGCCCTCATTTAAGTTTCATCATGTATGTTGACGAAACTCCCTAAGTTTCGTCAATATGTGAAGTTTCGCCGGGTCCCTGTTCAGTTTCGTCAACTGTTGTGATCTGCTGCCTATACAAACACCTCATAGTTTTACATTGAAACTATGAGAGCATAACCATACTGAGAGATTTACTTCAAACATTGTGTGTATCTGTTTGAACCTTGTTCTCATCCTGTTAATCAATTGATCGTGTTTCATTGGTTATATCGTGTTATTACTATCTATGTTTGGTTTGGCATATTCACGGGGATTCCGCACTCGTGACCGTGTTTGTGATAAACAAGTGATTCGGTTTCGTTATCGATCCTCTGAGAATCGGGACCTACACAAGCGGATCAAATTTCGACAGGTCAATGGGCGTTCGTTTCAAATCAAACTCAAAGTATTCAAATTATACTTTTAAGCGAAAGTGAAACCGGAAGCCTTAACCGTCCACCGAAGTTAATGCACATGAATGAATATCCTGGGTGGGAAGAAAGATTCCATACGTATGCCCTTGGGTAAAACACGGAATTGTGGTTATGTTTTACTACAGATTTCGATCAAGCACTTGACGTTGCCGCTTCAACTGCCGCGACATTTGCAGATCTTACGGAAGACGAGAAAAAGGCATATGAATTAGAAAAGAAAGCATATTATATTCTAACTCAAGCGTTGAGCAAGGATATATATCATCAGTTTGTCAGCTTCAAGACGTCAAAGCGGTTATGGGATGTATTGAAGACGAGGTCTAGGAAATGAAGTGTCATGCAATTGCGACATGATCTACTCAAGAAGGAGTTTGATGGCTTCACATGTATGGAACATGAATCTTTTTGAGACTTGACAAGTCGATTTTATCACTTGTTGACTGAGATAAGTAACTTTGGGGTAGTAGTGACTCCAAAAGAAGTTGTGATCAAGTTTGCCGATGCATTACTAGCTCAATGGAATGGTTTCTTGGAAATCTTGAAATACAATGGCACTCTGGCTACGACAAACATAAATGATTTCATTCAGCTCTTGGAGAACAAAGATCAAGAGGAAATCAGGAAGGCCAAAAGGATTCCAGTGCCACAGAATCCTGATATGTATTATGTAAACTGTGGAAGTTCTAGCACTACTACAAGACCTGCTCCACATGCTCAGCTTCAAACGGCCTTTGTATCAAGAGATATGTATGGAAATCCACTGCCAGTTCCCTCAACTCAAACAGCCTTTGTCTCAAGCACTGGCATATATGGAAATCCACAACCAGAAGTCTCAAACCAAAGCTATCAATCTACCAGAGCAAGAGATATGTACGGAAATCCATTACCAGTTCCACAGCAAGCTAGTTATGAAGCACTTCATCTGTCGGTCAGCCATCTAATCCAAATACAGTTCAGCTCGACACTTCAAATTTCTCGAAAGTAAGTGTTGAAGTAGCTAAGGATCATATGGAGCTATTAAACACATTGGTGAGCGCGCATTGTGGGTTAATAGCAGGTCAGATTGGAAACATCAATCTGACACAAGAAGATTATCAGCAGATTGATAAGGAGGAAATGGATATGATGGATATAAAATGGGCTTTCGCTAGTGCTGTTAGGCGAGCTAAGGACTTCATGGAAAGGACTGGTAGAACCAGCTTGGAAAGCAAGTAAGATACCAAGTATGGGTTCGATAAGCAATCAGTCAAGTGCTTTAATTGTGGTGAAAGAGGTCACTTCAAGAGAGAATGTACAAAGCCAACTCAACATGGGAACCATAATCCGTTTAGGAATCAAGGCAACCAGCAGAATCAGAATCAAAACAGGAATAATGAGCATACGTTGATGCCTTTGAACAATCCAAATCAAGCAGGAGCATCAAATGCCAACCACGCTCTTGTGGTACAAGTCGATGAAGGTTGTTACTGGTCGATTCAGTTGGGAAGCAATGTTCAGGATGGAACAGCTTGTTTTGCTGAGGTTGTCATGGATCTGAAACACACCAGTGGTGGAGAATCTTCCGCCAGTAGTGGAGAATCATCTGAAGCTGAAGACAGTTCTGGTTACAGTAGAAGCTCAGATGAAGAATCCTCAACTTCAGGCGATGATCATTTGGATTAAACGTCAAGTGTGACAGTCGATGCAGATGTTGATGAATTGTTGGGAGAAGCTGAAGTAGGGAATCATAAAAGATCAATCTTGGTGGATGAAGCTGCTTATTCTTCTTCTTCTAATCATTCAGCCTTTATGGCTAATGTGGGAGGTTCATCAAACCAGGTATGTGTCGATGATCCAACTTCTGATAAATGTGTTAACTTAGGTGATAAATTGTCGGACTTGCAAAACAAATATGATGATTTGCAAAGCAAGTATGACGTGACATATATCCACAATTAAAAGTTGATAGTGGATCTTTAAAAAGCAAAGAGGCTAACATGTTTTGTGAAAACCATGAAAAAGAGTTTAAAACGGTGATTGAAAATTTAAGAAAAGATAAAACCAAGCTAACAAAAATGGTTTCAAGAAAACAAACTGACATAAACAGTTATATCAATCGTCTCGAGGTCATGCAAAAAGAGTTAGCCTGCGTGAAGTGTGAAAGTGAGGCGATCCGGCTTAAGCTAGATAGTTATTCAAACTCTAGGTATGTGTTGGATCACATCATTGACATACAGAAAGAGAAAAAGGATGCTACGTGCATTGGATACAAGAAATGTCCACCACCTCTTAGTCAAAATTATGACGCAATGCCTGATGAGGAGAATAGAACTTATTTTGAGAAATCTGTTCCTTTAGACATTGAGGAATTTGCAACCGGACTTGGATATAAAAATGAAGTATCATCAGATTCGGATGTGTCAGCAGATACAGATGTATCAACTGCTGAACAAAATCAGGATCCTCCAGTCATTATTGAGGATGCTGATTCTTCAGATGATGAATCCGATGAAACTGACTCAGCACAGTCTGATGCGGTAATCAAAGAAGAGGACATACCTCTCGAGAATCATATTTTATGTGATCCTCCCGCAAAACCTGCTAAGACTGTTCTGGTCGAGTCCACGTCTGCAAAATAAATCTGAGAGTGTGAATTTGTGTACACTCTTGTTGGTGATGATAAAATCTATTCTGACAAAGATTTTCCGATTAAAAATGTAAATCAATCTTTAATCAGTAAAGTTTTTGAAGATTCGACAAGTAGGTTTTTTGGAAAGTGGGGTTCACACGTTGTGGTAACACAGTGCCCTCCGATTCCAAAGGCCGAAATTGGAAAACAATATGGCAATCAGAAATTACCAACAGTGAAAAAGCAGCAAAATCATACCAAACCAAAAGGTAAATCAATGACTCAAGGTCGAAAGGAACCGAACTAAAAGAAAAACAAGAAGGTGAACTTTGTGAAGTCGAAGGGAACAGACAAACTTGAAACATTTACCAACAAATCTAACTTAGATCATGTTAATCAAGTTAAACTTTTGAAAAGAAATGAACAAAACAGTTCAAAACCATGTACCTCGGGATCACAAAGTTCATCAACAAGACAGTCACATGATACTTTGGGGTTTGTTGAACGAAGATTATGTTTTGAGTGTGGTGAAATTGCACATATCATTCAAAATTGTCCGTATCTTCATAAACTAAAAGCCAAAGTTGATGATCCCCATGAACAAAATTACCGAAAGCGACCTGTTTCTACAAAACAAGATCCCCGTCTTGTAAAAGAAAGGGAAAAGAAACGGAAACGCCAACAAGTCAAGGTAATTAAGAAGTTAATTAAAACTGACGTGGTTAAAAAACAACATGTCTCTGTCAAACCAGAAATTTCTAAAACTTCAAACAAACAAGAAGTTAAAATTTCAAACAATCAAACTGGTAAAAATCAACAGACATGGAAACCCAAATTGAACACAAATTCAAGGGGAACATCACAATTTCCAAACCATCAAAAAATTGAATTAACTTTTGTCGATGAAAATAGAAGACCCAAGACCACAATGGCTTGGGTCTCCATCTCCAACTAATCATGTGAGTTCATGTGCAGGATGTTCCAGGAGGAACTTTCAGCAGTCATTGGATTATTGATAGTGGGGCATCCAAGCACATGACAGGCGACATGAAGCTTCTCTACGACGTTAAATCTATTAGAGGAGGTTATGTTGCTTTTGCTGGAGATAAAGTCGGATATATTACTGGTGAAGGAATGGTATCCAACGGGGTTGTAAGCTTTGATAAGATCAACTTTGTGCAACAACTTGATCACAATCTTCTTAGCGTTTTGCAAATTTGTGATAAGAAGTTTTCAGTACACTTTGATGCAAATGGATGTTATGTGCTGAAACCCAGCTTCAAGATTCCTAAAGACTGGATTCTTTTATCTGCTCCAAGGATTAATGATTTGTATGTCCTTGATATGAGCCAAGCTATTACAACTTCTTCACAAGCAACCTGTTTCGTTTCCAAAGCCACAGAAAAGGAATCAATCTCTTGGCACAGACGGATGGGACACATTCATTTAAGGAAAATGAATCATTTGTTGTCAAATGAACCAGTGACTGGTGTTCCACTTAAAAATTTCCATCTTCAAGACGTCTGTGTTTCATGCCAGAAAGGAAAGCAAAGAAAGAAGTCGCACCCTACAAAGAAGATCAACACCGTGGCAGTTCCGCTTGAACGTCTGCACATGGATTTGTTCGGTCCTGTCAAGCATAAAAGCATTAGGAATGATCAGTACTGCCTCGTGGTGACTGATGATTATTCAAGATTTTCTTGGGTGGCGTTCATGGCACACAAGAGTGAAACTTTCGAAATTATCAAAAACTTGATCATAACGATTTTGAATTTGTATGCTTTGAAAGTTAGGCGGATACGCAACGAAAATGGAACTGAATTTAAAAATCATGCAATGGAGGAGTTCTGTAGATCCAAAGGTATTCTTCTTGAATTCAGTGCAAGTTACACTCCTCAACAGAATGGTGTCGCTGAGCGTAAGAATCGTACATTGATCGAAACTGCTAGGACTATGTTGGTAGAGTCCTAGTTGCCTATTCCATTCAAGAGTGAAGCTGTGGCCTCTGCATGTTACACGATGAATCGAATCCTTACAGTAAAAAGACACAACAAGACCTGTTTTGAGCTTCTTCATAAACAGAAACCATATTTACAATATCTGGAACCGTTTGGAGCTCCTTGCACAATGATCGATCGGAATGGATAGTTTGGGGCAAAAGCAATTGAATGATACATTCTTGGGTATGCCACCCCTAACTTAAGAGTCTAGAATCTAGAGACAAAAAGGGTCGAGGAATGGTCTGAAGTCAGAGTACAAAGGCACACATTGCCAGTCAAATGTCCTAGTCAGCCTTGGATGTTTGAGTACGATGACTTTTTCAATTCGATCAATCTTGAAGAAGTTGAAGAAAATGCTGCGGCAAAGATGTTTTTCGAGAGTGACAACGCAACAGATTTGCCGTTGGTTTGTCACACCCTGACTTTTGCGGAAGCGTGATTATGGTGTGACTTTCTTAATACCATCGCATTCAATCATAACAACACTATATGATTAAAACTATAGATGTTCATCCATAAATTTAGTTTAAAAACACGACATCATTGTCTTAAAACATAAAAATTCAAATACGAGTGCAACCCATGCAACTTGTTTAAAAGTTCACAACTACTCGACCAATGACATCAAATAAAACTAGGACTTGGAAGACGTGTCTTGTCCAGGAATAAGACACACTAACCAACCCTAAGACCATGGATGACGTCTTTTATTTTTACTCAGCTTGAAACATCCAACGCCCGCCAGATCCGCTACAAATTCCCTAAAATACATGTATTTTGAAAACATCAACAAAAATTGAGCGAGTTCATGTGTGTGATTGTGAATAAACCTTTGAAACATTTGAAAGTATTTTTGTGAAAATGAACAGATCAATTAATGTGTAGCTAATACATTAACATAGGTGAACAGGAGTAGGAAGGCTCAATTCTTTGCGTATTTCGCACCGGGCCTCACGGCTGGAACGACATAGTGTTGGTCCCTCGTACAGGATCTGTTCGTTAAGAACTTAGATGAATCGACTTTGACTAATGTGCGGAATCCAAGTAATCAAATCATAGATGTACGACAGAGTATTCAACGATTAAACGCAGTCTGATCTTTCTATTCAACTGTTACGATAGTACAAAAGCGCCTGTAGAAGTCAGACAATGACAGAGTTCTCTCCAGAGTCAAAAGTTCTAAATGAGATACCCGGACGGGGTATTTATAGGCAACTCAGGAACAAGGTTAGTGTTGTCCGCACGGAGGACATGCTTTCCAAACGGATGGCACGTTGTCCGAGCGGATGAGTGCTGTCCGATCGGATGGCCCATCCGATCGGGTGACACTGGTCAACAAAGTCAACACTTTACCATACAGTCCCGTTTCCTGAGTTGTCGATCTTATCTAACATACATACATTACATAATTGTTTACAAAGGGCACAAATATACAAAACATGACTAAATGCTGACAGAAGCTACAGACGTATACACTAACAGACTCCCCCTTAGATGTAGCTGCAGTTCCTTCTAGCATAGTCTTCAATCTTCCTGTTGTGCCTTCTTTCTCACGCTCTCTGTCTTCTTTTTTATGCTTTCTCTTCTAACATTCTTTTCCTTATATGCCTTCCTTCCTCGATCCACCATTTTCTGTAAACTGGATCACCATCACGCTTCCGATCCCATTTGGGAATCTTGTTCTCCTCTTTTTCAATTGGCATTTGATCCGTTGGTGGCACTATACCCATCTTGCGCCTGCCAAGCTCTGCTGCCCTTTCAGAAATAGCCTTAGATCTTTGTTCTCGTTTATACTTTTTTAGGAACTCATCAATTTCAAGATCTCTCCAATTCGTCTTTCAATATCTTCCTGAGTTGATGTCATGGGTAAAGCACACATCCACTATTGTTTGATACCGCAACGCTTATTCTTTGTCTCTCTTTTCATAAACTATCTTGTTGTAGAACAAGCACTCGATATCCTTCTTTGAACAATTTACTAGCCACATCGGGTCTAGTATGCAGATTCTCCTCGACTCTCCCTTTGACTTGTCAAACAAAGAAATTACCACTTCAGCCGTCGTTTCGTTGTAAAGACATCCTTCGAATATATCATGAAAGTCTTGCTCAATAGCTCTGAGAGGCATATTCTTCAAACATCTCGAAGGCTTGACATCTAACGTTATGTCTTTCTTTCCGTTATCCAATATTGTGATGATTTGCTTTGGTCTTTGAGGCTCCCAGTCAGGATAACCAACCTTGGCCTGCTGTTTTATATAATCCCACAAATGTTGGTCATGTACTTTCACATCCATACCATGATAAAATTGCTTTATACATCTACATCCCACCACGGAAGGGTTTTGATATCTGCCCAAAATTCAAAGTACTGTACACCCTCTTCCCGTCTAATGGCGTAGACCTGCAAATCTTCCAGATAACCCCATGACAAAATATCACCCCATGAGAGGTCTTTGTTATGAGTGAAGTACTGAAGTGCCCTAAGTGTCTTTGTTTAGGCATAACTTTAGACCATTTTTTCCTTTCTTTAGCTAATCTTTCTCTTGGAATGGTTTCTGGAACACCTTCACTTGAAACTTTTTCAACAATCTTTCTCCTGATTTCATCTTCATTACGATCTTTGAACATTTCTGCAAAAGAAGGAAATGTCTCATCAATTTAAGAATAGTGAAAGTTAGTTTCTTCATCCGATGAATCTGATGCGTCTTCAACAATTACTTCATCATAGTGATCAACTTCATGAGCATATCTAGGCTCAAATACATCTTCAGATGACTGAGGTATCTCATCTTCAATATCAAACTTGAATTTTCCATCATTCAAACCCAATTCCTCCAACATTTCTTCTCTTGACCTCCTAACCTCAATCTCCTCCTCATGTCTAGCATGTAAGTAAATAACGGTTGGATTTGTGAGGAATACCTGGTCAACGTGTTGTTTTCTAGCATGTAAGTTTCTTGTTCGTTGATCTGATAATTCAGAAACTCTTCAATTTTCCGTTCAACATTAGGATTCTCAACCAGCAATCCCGATGCACCTTGATCATCATCATCATTCTTCTTATCATCATCATCATCTTTCTTATCATCTTTCTGATCAGACTTGTCATTATCATCATTTTCATCTTCATCTTCTTCATCATTACCAAGAATCTCCAGATCAGAATCAATATCAACAACTTCTCCACGAGCTCTCTTTGCTTCTTTTCGCATTTCTTCAATTTTGACTTGACGAACAATTTCTTTTAAGCTGTAAGGCACTGTGGATGGTCTTCCAACAAGAACAAACTACTGTGTCTTCCATTCCAACAACAACATTTCTTTTGCCTTCTTCTTTTTCTGAATGGCACTGACTCGGCGAATAATCTCATCAAGATCAAAGGATAGAGAAGACTCACCAACCAGCATGAAGTCTTGATCTTGTTCATTGTTAACATCTTCAGCATTTTGTTCATGAACATCCACAACATCTTGTTCTTAAACATTTTCTCCACCATGTTCTTGAACAAATGTTCAAGAACATTTTCAACATCAATCATTTCAACCTCAACTTGGTTTGATGACCCACCGGCTTCTTGAATTTCTTCAATAACACTTTTGTTCTTTTGAGTAGCTTCTTCAGCCAGTCATCTTTCTCGTTCAATTCTTCTATCCTTGGCTCTTTTTACTTCAATCTCATTGAAGGCAACATGAAAATCCATCTTCAGGTAACTTTCCGTGACAGAGTATAACATGTGTAATTGTTCATCCTTTACCACTTTATCAGCTTTCATGGCTTCCATTTCCAACTTCATCACCTTCATTTCATTCGTTGAAGCTTCACTCATTTCACTGAGAAGCTGATTAAGTGTTTGATTCACATCTTGAAGATTCTTTATCTTCACATTCAATGTGTCAATCTCAGCTGTCATGAGTTTCTAACACTTTAGAGTTATTATGAATATCCTCCTTCATTTTCTTTATCGTCTCCTCTTGATCTATCAAAACCGTTCTGGCTTGATCATGGGCTTTCATCAGCATTTCACGTTCTGCTTCAGCTTTAGCTTTTGCTTTTTCAAGATCAGCAACTTTCTTTAGCAATTCTTTTACTGCTTCGTTGTTGAACATATCGTAATAATCTTCTGTAATATCTTCGGTAAATACTCCAGTTGCAGGTGGAAGACTTCCTAACAGATTATGAAATTCTTCATTCTTAGGTTGAGAGGATCCAGGTTGATCTTGTGGAGGTGGTGGTGGAGGTGTAGCAACTTTATACCCCGTGATTTCAACGTAATCATCATCACCTGTTTTCTTTTGAGCTGCAACTTCAGGTTCTTTAACACTTTGCACCTCTGGTTCCTGAACCTTTGATGTTTGAATGTGCTTTTCTTTCTTTCCATCTTTGTCTTTTGGTAATTCAGCACCAGATTTCTTTGCCCGTACTCTCCTTGGAATTACCCCGGCTAGAATAGCTTTAAGCTTTGCCCTTTGTTTCTTTGGCTCATCAGGTTTATAGATAGAGTCTTCTTCATCCGATGCTTTCTGTTTCTTTGTAGGATTTTTCTTCAGTTGAGCTTTACCTCTGCCAAGTGTTGTTGGATCGAGCTCTGACTCAGACTCAGTACCCTCAGAATCATCTTCACTTGAATCATCTTGTGCAACACCCTCAGGTTCTGTAACTTTGGTACCTTCAGCTTGAACACTTGAGCTTTGATCTTTTTGTGCAACAACTTCCTCATTCCTTTTGAGATAGCTTTCAAGAGAATGTTTCAATAATCCAGCTCCTTGTTGAATAACTACTGATGGTTCCAATAATGTTTCATCAATTAACTTCTGTTGTGGTTCTGCAGATGTCTCTGGAAAACAGACATTGAAATTATCATTAGAATAATATAACAGATTAACGTTCTAACTTTTCTTATGACTCCCCCTCTCACTATACCCTTTATCACAATCTTAGGAACTGCTTCCTTTGGAATAGGAACTGCAGGGGATGTATTGGGAGTTCTCTTTCTCTTCCCATCTTTTACGAACCACCATCTGGTTTTCTTCTCAACCATCTCACTCATCTTCTCGTCTTCATTGTCAGAATCACTATTTTGGTGTCTCCAAGCATCGTTCTCTGGGGCAACATATGCTGGTCTGCTGATTCTGCATATCATCCCTTTCGCTCCTGGATTGGAACCCTTAATTAGTCTACTTAAAGTTTATGTTGTCACGTGCCTCAGACCTAAAATATCATCATATCTCTTCTTAAGGTCCTTGAACTGATCATCAATCAACATTTGTACAAAGCGAGGATACATGATGTATTTCTTGTTTCCAGCTTTTGTATTCTCAGTCATGTAATCAAATATCACTTGAGAAACATTGTATGGCCTATTCAAAACGAGACAAGTGATAATGTTCATGATGTAGTCCGATGTTTCATCATATACACCCTTCCCTTGCGATAATGCATGAACAACACAATCTACTAAAAACTTGTAAGCATGACTGAAGCTTGTTTTTAAGATTCTTCCATTTAAGTGCCCTGAGAATCCCATTCTGCACCATAATCCTTTAGCTAGATGTTCGGGAATAATAGTTGGATCATCATCAGAATCACCTAAATTTAACACACGTCTCATATCACCAACTTTTATCTTAATCTCCAAATCCACATTCTTTCCATTCTCATCTCTCCTTGTTACTGCAGAGTAGATCGTCTTATCTTCCTCTTCCTATCTTGTAGAGTTCCAAAATCGTCTGACATGTGATTCGTAGACTATGGTTTTGTCAGTTAATGCCTTAGTAATCCTGCTTTCCATCAAGAATTTTGCGATATCTTCAACTACAGTTTTTTCTGTATATTCCTTTTCTAACAGACAGTAGATGTTATGCATTTTCTCCCAGTCCTGCAGAAAATTTTGATTAATAAAGATCTTGAAATTTTTCAAAATTTTTCTCTCTCTAAGGATCTCACCATACATAGTGCAGTGACTCGGATGGCTATCCGACCGGATTGTCATCCGACCGGATTGCCTTTTGAAAACTTAGACCTCATAAGTCAACAGTCTGATGGCTGTCCGACCGGATTGTCATCCGACCGGATTGCCATGCCATGAATGTACAAATTTTAAAAAATATAAAAATATAAAAATGTAAATGACTTAGTTGTCCTGTCGGATTGCTATCCGATCGGATCATCACTCGAGGTATGTGAATGCATTGCTTGTCCGCTCGGATTGCTATCCGACCGGATTGCCACTCGAGCCAAGTGAATGAATTGGTTGTCTGCTCGAATTGCTATCCGAACGGATTGCCACTCGAGCCATGACAGGAGATGAACAATTGAAGAAGTGTTTTTGAAATGCCACTCGGTCGGATTGCCATCCGACCGGATTGCCAAACTATTTAAAGCATATTGACAACTAAAAGGCACAGTTTTCAAGAAACAAGCTATGGGACGGATGGTCACTCGGTCAGATTGCCACACACATGAATAACAGTTAAGAACATTCATGAACACCAAAAAATTTTCTAAGGCAAAACATCAAATTGAACTTAGATCTACGTAGAGAATCTAAGTGCGATCAAAACCCTATGTTCAATGATGTCTAACTCTTCCTAATAAGGGTTTAATTTGACAAAAACACCTCCGAAAGCCGACTTGTTCAAACATCTGATCTTCACAATTTAAACATGTTATGGCACAAATTGATCTGGTAAATCTATAGATCTGAACATTGCGAACATAACCCTATGCTTGAATCTTATCAAAACTGACTAAAACTTCCTAGATCTAACCTAAAAGCTCCGACAGTGACGTCATTGGTCAAGAACAGTCAACAATCATCAATTTTATCAGATTTGAGCAAGGAAAACATTCCTTTTCCATTGTAAAAGTTGTGCTAACCAACGATCTAACGATTTGTGCAAAGAAATATGAAGAAAACAAGATCAGAAAATCAAAAGTGTGAGAGAGTAGGATGGTTGTCCGAGCGAGTAACCCTTTGACTGAACCAATGACCCTCTATATATAGTGACACATGAGAATGATGGATGTCCGACCGGATTGCCATCCGGTTGGATTGCTATCCGACCGAGGCACACATTTGACTTTTAAAGTCTTTGACATTTTGACCATTTGACATTTTCTCAGATTTTATCAGTTTTTAGAAATCCACTTAAGTATCTAGGTCAAAGTTAATAACCCTAGGCACTTAATTTGCCGACCAAGTCCAATTTAATGACCTTGGTTGACTAGAAACAAAGCACACTGATGTTTTGTTCAAACATTTTTTCTGAAAATTACAAGTTTCAACTTAATGAACTTGTTTTGACTTTTTATTTTCACAGGTTTAACATGATAAGCTCCCAACTCAACTGTCCAATTCAGAAATCTCTTGCATCTCCCTCAAACTGCGAGTCTGAAGTTCAGCTTTCCGCTTTGGATTGTCGATATAATAAAACAAAAATGTAAAATCTTTTTGGATTTTAAGAGAGTTTCTAAACAAGAAAGCTATGAAATCTTTTTGAGTTTTGAATGTTAAACAGAAATGAAATGCAGTAAATGTAAACTATTTACAAACATATTTTTGGTGAGCGTGTTAGGGAATCATATCAGCTGCCGACAAGCTACAAGTACCGTTAGGCTTTGATTTCATACTAAGAATTAAACAATTCACTTAGATTGCCGATATACTGAGCCACTTAAGTTCTCATACAGATTTCAATCTGTTCAGGATACGAATTTAGTGTTTTAAGATCTTAACTTTTACTCGCGTACCACTATGAGAGCTCAGGCTATTGCTTCTGTAAAATCAGAGAGATGATGGCTCAACTATAGGTGGGTCCCCTTTGGGGATCTTCTTTAACAACAGCACATGATTAGCATTTTTCAATGTTTCATCATTTTTTATGGTGAGGGGGGGGGGGCTTTATGAATAAAGCTGCGCAGAGTATTATACTAGGAGTAGGCTATTGCTCCCGCAAATTCAGAAGTCCAGGTATAATACCCCTGATATCACCACGTACAAAGATCTAGTATGTCAGAAATAGAGCCTTTCAAACAGGATTTCAGGGGTTACCTATATATCCGAGAGATGTTCCCCACGTAAAAGCAAGTTGTGATTTAGGTTTATATCCCGAACAAATTTACTAAATGTATAAAAAACCTACCGGCATATCATCAGCGAGACTGCTTAACACTTATAAACTTTACATTTCTTTAGCATATTGCAACTGTCTAGCTGATGTACTATCATTTTCCCTTTTTACACAAGCTCTTTTTCGGTTTTCTATTGTTTTTAGATTTTGAAAATATCTCATGTTTTTTGGTTTTTGAATATTTTTTATTGTTTTTGTATTTTATGAAAATATAACCTATCTCCCCCTAAATACCAAAACAAGTAAAAAATCGACAAACCATTGCAGATTGCTTTTCAACATCATCTACAGTGGTACCTTCATCGACGCCAATGATCCCCTCCGTAACCGATAGTAACTTCATACCATTAAGTTTCAAAAGATATTGAAAACGAGTTTTGTCAAATGCTTTGGTATATAAGTCAGCTTTTTGTTCATCGGCGTGGATTTTTTCTATTCGTATCAACTTCTTCTCGAAACAGTTTCGGATGAAGTGATGACGAATTTCAATGTGTTTCGTTTTAGCGTGATGAACATGATTTTTTGTTATGTTTAGAGCTGCCTCGTTATCAACAAAGATAGGGGAGTTAAGAAATTCCAAACCGTAGTCTCGCATTTGTTGCTGAATCCACAAGATCTGAGAGCAGCAGCTGCTAGCAGATACATATTCGGCTTCACATGTGGATAAAGCAACAGACGTCTGCTTCTTACACTGCCAGGTGACTAAATGTGGTCCGAAAAACTGGCACCTCACTGTTGTTGACTTAGCGTTCACTTTGCAGCATCCGAAATCAGAATCAGAATATCCCTCAACAGTGAAATCGCCTTCTTTTGGATACCACAACCCCAGTGATGGAGTTCCTTTCAGGTAGCGTAATATCCTTTTCACAATTACCATATGCGAGGCTCCGGGACTTGACTGAAACCGTGCTGCGAGGCAAGTTGGATACATAATATCTGGTCTTGATGCCGTCAAATACAACAGCGATCCGATCATGGAGCGATACAGCGTTTCATCTACCTTGTCTCTGGTGAGATCAGGGTTTATCCCATGGTTCGTCGCTAACGGGGAGGACATTGGTGACATCCCTGACATCCCGAATTTCTCTAGAACATCATAAACATACTTTGTTTGATGTATGAACGTTCCCTCGGGTAGTTGATCAACCTGAAGCCCCAAGAAGAACTTCATCTTACCCATTGATGACATTTCAAACTTCTGCTTCACAACGTTTTCAAAAGCTTTTCAGAGTTGTTCATTTGTTGACCCAAAAATTATGTCATCCACGTAAATCTGGACTATCAGAAGATGGCCGTCGACTTCTTTCGTGAACAGAGTGGCGTCTACCTTTCCTCGGATGAAGTTGTTGGCTAACAGATGTTGAGACAGGGTCTTATACCAGGCTCTCGGGGCCTGATGTAAGCCGTATAATGCCTTATCCAAGAGATAAAATTTATCTTTGTGGATTGGGTCGGTGAAGCCCGGTGGCAGTCCGACATATACCTCCTCTTTCACCTTGCCATAGAGAAATGCCGAACTCACATCTAGCTGAAAAACTTTAAATCCTTTCCAAGATGCAAATGGTAGGAAGATTCTGATCCCTTCAAGTCTAGCAACTGGAGCATACACTTCAGTGAAATCTAACCCCTCCTGCTGACTGAAACCTTGGACAACGAGTCGAGCTTTGTTGCGAATAATAACCCCTCGATCATCCCTCTTACACTTAAACACCCACTTGGTGTTAATCTTCCTATGACCATCAAGCAGGTCCACCGGTTTCCAGACACCCAACTTCTCAAACTGACTTAGCTCCTCCTGCATAGCGTTAATCCAGGAATCTTCAGTTAGTGCTTCCTTGTACGTTCGCTGCTCAATCTACGAAATGAAACAACTAAGTGAAAACTCTGTTTGTAAAGGAGCAACTATAGAATAAAAAACAAGTAAGGCCTTGGTCAATTTGTCGTCTTGTGCAGACGCCTGATGGTAACTCTCCAATGATTAACTCTTCTGGATGGTATGAAAGAGTTCTCGGCATCACCTCGCCTGGAACATCTACTTCGCTTTCCAAATTCGTAATGTTCTGGTTTGCGACTTGTTCACTGACTGGAATAGTTTGATCTTGAGACTGCATTTGCTCCCCCTCAGACTCTGAATCACCATGATCAAATGTTGGCCTTTCATCAGAATCTGAATTATCATTGATTCCTATCTGATTGGGAGCTTGTTCGCTTTCTGAAGATATCGGAGTTTGCAAAACATCATCATGTTCTCCAGCATTGCTTGGACCTGCTTCATCATCGTTCAAAGCTTGTCGTTGACGACTGTAAGGTTCTGCTGGGAATCTTTCTTGTGATTCTTCATAATCTCTCAGAATATCCAACTCGTCATAGAAATCTGGCTCTTCTTCTATATCGAATGAATCCCACAAAGTATCGTAATTGAAACGCCATGAGTCGTCGGGATTCTGAGGTGGCATGGTATAACCTTGACACTCAACATTTTGTGCTTCGATGATCCGCTTCATGCTTGGAACAAAGATTCTTTTCAATGGGCTTGCATATCCCACAAATATACCTTCAATGCACTTTGGACAAAATTTACCAAAAGGTTCTAGAACTGTACAGGGAGACCTGAACGGTTCCAAATACTTCAGGTTAGGTTTGCGGAGATTAATGAGCTCGAAACATGTCTTGTTGAACTCTTTCACTTTAAGAACCCGGTTGAGCGTATAGCAAGAGGCTGACATTGCTTCTGCCCAGAAATTGACAGGTAATTTTGAATCACCAAGCATCGTCCTATTTTTTCTTTCTGCCACTCCGTTTTGCTGCGGAGTGTATGGCGCGCTAAATTCATGCAGAATACCTCTTTCATTACAATATGTTTCGATTCTAATGTTCTTAAACTCTGTACCATTATCACTTCTTATTCTTCTGATACGAGTTTGGTACAGGTTTTCAAGTTTTCTGAACATTGTCATTAAACTCCAAAATGTTTCATCTTTTGTCTTCAGAAATGTTACCCACGAAAATCTCGAATAGTCGTCTGTGACAACTAAGCAGTAGAGATCACCAGTTATGCTTTTAACATTCACTGGACCAAAAAGATCCATGTGAAGTCTCTCTAACGGCCTCGAGACTGAATTCATCTTCTCTCCAGGGTGAGATTTCTTTCGCTGCTTACCTTTGATACAACTAATGCACTCCCCATCAAGATGAAAACCTTTCAAATGAACTCCATCTACTAATTCGTTGTGTACCAGGTAGTTCATTTTTCGCAGATGAATATGGCCCATTTTTCTATGCCATAATTATGACTCCTTCTCAGTGGCTCTTGACATGAAGCAGTGAGCCTGACCCATGGTTGTAGTTGCTACACTTATGTCTAACACGTACAGATCGTCGACTCTTGGTGGTCTCATGATAACCCCCTCTTTGGGGACAACAAATCCTGGTTTCAATATCAAACACTCTTTGTCTGTGAAGTGCGTCGAATACATACGATCACAAATCTGGGAGATGCTCAGAAGATTGTTTTCCAGCTCAGTGATATAATTCACTCTTTCAAACGTGACAATTCCATTCGATAAAGTACCCTCACCAACTATACGACCACCTTGATTGCCTAAAAATCCCACATATCCTCCATTAAACCCTCGAACATCACACAGTAGGGTTTCCATTCCCGTCATGTGCCGAGAAGCTCCACTATCCATTGTCCAACGTGAGATGGATCTTGGAAGTTCCTGCACATTTCAAAAACATTTAGTGAGATTTTGAAGCAACCCAAGCCTCTTTCGACTCAGGTAGCTTGACGTTCAGAATCACGGTTTTGGTGTATAATAGTGGAAAATTTTTGTCATTCATCTTTAAACTTTCTTCAGTCCCAACCTCAACCTCTTTGTATAAGAAAGATTCGTTTTTTTGAGGTTGACCAGATGGTTGGTCTTTCTTCGGAACATACTTCTTTCCTGGTGGGGTAGAAGTTTGTTTCACAAGTTTCTCATAGTGATCCAAAGGAACATTCATCTTTACCGGTGTAGTAGAAGATGATTGTTTTGCAGACTCTGAAACCTTTGGTTTTGGAGAACTTGCTTTCTATTCAACAGATTTCGGCTTCCATGCTTTTTTGAGATGACGCAACCCGTTTGTAAAATTTATCATTTTTTGTTACCAACTTCTTTACAGGTTCGGTTTTCTTAACTGACTCTTTTGCAGATTCAGTTTTCACTTCGGCATTTTCCTTCTTTAAAAACTTTTCCTCAACAAACAGTGGGGCTTTTCCCTTTATATCGTCTTTTCTTTTCGGATTCTCGACAACCATAGACTTAGGCTTCGAGTTGGTGCACTTTCGTGCAATGTGTCCAACTTGATTGCATTTGAAGCATGTTCGGGTGTCAACTACCCGACTTGTGCCTTCGGTCTGAGGTTGCGAGGCTTTCTTCTCAAAGAATTCTTCATTGGTTTTCGAAAAAATCTCAGATTCTTGTTCGGAGTGTGAACTCGAGCTTTTCACAAACACCTTTTTCTCAACAAATTTCTTGTTTTAAAAGTTCTTTTTTGATTTTTCTTACCACCCTGATAACCACCCGACCATTTGTTTTGGTTGTTGTCAGAAAAACGTGGCGGTACAACATGTTTTTTATAGTAAGATTTATCTTTTTCAAAGTTCAATTGCCTTTCAGAACGTTTCAAACCTTCGATTTCACAAACATCAATCTCAACCAGTTTAAAAACTTTTTTCAATTTGTCGACATTCACATTCTCTAACGGAAACTCAAGATCCGAATACAACTTATCAGAACCCGACATCTTGTACATCACAAGAGTAGGTTTTTCACTTAAGTTGTTTTTGGAGGTTGATTTCAGAATGTAATTGTTCAAAAAGCATTCTTCATCTTCAGTTGAATCACTGTCAGATTTCAAAATATTTTCAACTACGTTTTTAACAACTTCAGACTAAACGCTGTCTTCATCAGATGATGAAGTGAATGTGATGTCAATTGTTTCTGGAAGTTTGATTTCATTTGTTTCATCATTGTTAACCAACCCAGATTTCTTCTTTGTAAAATTATTCAACACAGGCGGTGGAACTTGATGATACCTAACCCCTGTTCAATCAGCATATACATCTTCGCCAGCCTTGTTCTTCCCAATGGGTTTGGGAACTATGTGTTGAAGAACAAAACTTGTGGAGTTGTAACTGTTGAGTTTCAGATTGATGCGTTCATTTTCTATCTTAGCTTCCTGAAACTGAAGCTTCAGATTAGTAATCTCATCCAACTGTTGGTTGATTTGCTTTTCTTTCGACTGAAGGACTCCTGTCAATTGCAAATTTTCTTTGCTTGTTTTACTTTTTCTCTCATCAGAATCTTTAATCGTCCTTTTTAACTTCTCATGATTTTCAAAAAGTTGATGGTTTTCATGGATTAACTTTTCGTTTTCTTTCCTGATTCGTTCTACGTCAAGTTTATCATTTTCAATTTTCTCAGTTAATTCTTTGATTCGATCATTTGAAGCTTTTACCAGTTTGTCACGACTTAAGATTTGATTTTCAACTTCTCTGACTCTTTCTGTCAGTTCTTCAGTCTTTTTACCGCTGAGGTAAGCAAGTGTACTACCAAACCTTGCAGTCTTTCATGCAATTTTTGTAGTCGCTCTCAATTTTGGCTTTCTTACCTGACTCGTTGGTTGAATCATTAGAACTGACCTTGCTTTTAGACTCAGTTCCTGACTCAGAAACTACCTCTAACTCTTTCGCTGCGAGCACCTTGTCAGCCATTTTCTTCAGATTATCTGCAGTGAACTCTTTGGTCGTGTCGATTATCCCATCATCGACCTTCTTTGACTGTAGCTCCTTTTCTTTCTCCTTTTCTTTAGCTTCTCTTGCCCACATTCTCTGCCTTTCCTCTTCCTCTTCTTCTTCTTCTTCTGCTATCTGCTCTATGAAGGTTTCAACACTGATTGACGATGGTTCAACAACTATATTCCCTTTAGGATCCAAATAGCATTCCCGAGTTGCATCCCATCTTTTTGCACTCTTTGCCTCTTTCCATGTTCGATAAATTTTATCTTTCATGTTTTGGGCTAACATCTTCCTGATGACATATTTTTTTTCTTCTGTTCTGGTATCCTTGAAAGGAACAATCTTTGCCATGAATGCAAAACCCACAGCATCTTCTTCTGGTAGCACATCACTCCAGTCTTATCCCTCATCATCCTGCATAACGGCTAATGCTCTCGACTTTTCTTTGGGAGCATCTTCTAACTGCTTCATTCTTGGAGATTCTGCTTTGTTTTGATGATAGATAGCCCTTTTATAATAATCCTCACGGAATGGATTGGCAGTTTCATCAGCAGGAGCATTTCGACATTTTCGTTTGAAGTGCCCTTTTGTTTGCACTTAAAACATGTAACCTTTGACTTGTCAAACCCTAATTTAGTTGATGGTCCACCAATGGAGTGTCTGCCTGTTATCTCCATGAACCTCTGAGCCCTTCTAACCGCACTCGCCATACACCATCTAATGTCAATCAACTCCATTTCCTCTGGGTCAATTTGATCATAGTCCTCCTTGGTGAGGTTTGTGTTTCTGATTTTTCCAGCAACAAGGCTCTCATATGATTCCAAGACGGATGCCATAAACACCATTTGCTGCTTGGCTGCTTATTCGCTGAAGTTTTGTGCATTTTTGAGGTCTACAGCAATATTGCACTGGAACATGTTTTTCGGAACAGATTGTTGCTGTTGACTTGGAGTCGATGAAGACGATCCTCCATGATATCCGCTGCTTGGAGCAGGACTGCTGTTTTGATTCTCTTGATTTGGCACACTTGGATTTTCTGCTGAGAACGCTGTCTTTGGTGATACTGTTTTTGGAATCATACTTCCTCGATAATACAAATCAACATTTTGCTGATACTGAGTATTGTTGACTTTGTTTGTCTTCCTGATTTTCAACTCGTGACTTTCAAGCCTCTCGATCAGAAAATCAACTGTCAGATCCTTTTTCTCCACAGTGTTTTTCAACAACAGAGCAAAGTACATCCAATCTTTTTCATCAGGTAGTGAATCCATCAGCTTATTAACTAATTCTTCTTCTGTGAACGTAAACCCATGTCTAGTCAGCTCAATCTTCAAATGACAAAACCTTTCTATCATCTTTGACACTGATTCATTTTTCATACATCCAAATAAATCAAATTCCTTTTTCAACAATTTTTTCTTGTTTTTAACAATTTCTGCTCCACCCACGCACTTTTTCTCTAATTTTGCCCATAAATCTTTGGAATCTTTGTAATCAATTAGAGATATGATATCATCCCTTACTGATTGATGTAGCAGTGCGATACATTTTTGCTCAGGGATAAAACTTTCTTGTTCATTTTCAACTAAGTTCTCATAGTCACTTCTACCAATGTTGAACCCGCTCTTTAAGCATTCCCAACTTGGGTAGGCGAAAGCCTTCAACCAGTCTTCAAACCTCGCTGCCCACCTACTGTATTCCTCGATAGGCATTAGCTTGGGTGGTTTGTTGTATGTGCTATATGCGTTATCTGTCACACCCCTTTCTGCGGCGGAAGCACGAGGTGTGATCATGAAAGGTTCTCATTGCATACGAAAGGTAAACATAATATATGCTCATAAAAATAACTTTAAATGCAACACATTACATAACTGAAATCGTAGTTTAAGTGTTTACATCACAAGACAGCAATTTGTCTGATAAGTTTACAACTTTATTCAAAGATAAACAAAAGCGACATCCAAGAGCATGAGTAAAACCGCACGCACATCCACTAGTTACCTGAAATACATGTGAGTTTTGGAAAAACGTCAACATAATGTTGGTGTGAATTCATGCAATTTTTGTGTTTCACGTTTGTATACTTTGTATGAAAACCTAATTTGTATCTTGTATAAGTCAAGTCTTTTGTGTACACCACGTACTCATGTATAAACCAAGTATTTCTGTATGTATCAAGTGTTAATGGCTTGCAAAGCCATTAACATGTGACACGACATAGGAAGTCACCAAACCATAGGCATTTTTCTGTAGTTGATTCACGACTGAGACATAAAAACACGACTCGGTTCTAGTTGTCACCCACGAAGTTATTTGTAACATGTATTTCACCCCTGAAGTTATAAACATTGTAAACATTGTAATATTTGTAACATGTATTTCACCCCCGAAGTTATAAAACTAAAAACAGTTAAAAGAAAAGGGGGAGCATGAACTCACAACTTTGCGTTCCTTGCGTCGTAAACTTCACCGGATTTGCTTAATTAACGTCGTGACCTATACGTGTTTTCTTAACGTTAGTCACTAGACTTGTATCGTACAAGTACAAGTCACTGTCTTTTATGTATATGTTTTCTTGTGTTAAAAATAATTCATATTTTTAACTAAGTGTCTTACTTATATTATTTTCTCAAAAATAAATATAAGTTTCTTGTATTTTGCACTTTGCACCCGAGTTATGTATCTTGTATGTTGTATGTGTATTATTGTTACAAAAATTATGGCGAGGTTTATATTCGAAAAGCATAGTTTAGAACACACTAGCAAACATTTGTCTAGAAAATATTTACTAAGTGTTAGGATTTTTATAAAATTTTGCCATAGTCTCATTTGTAAATGCAGGTACCCATGCTAAGTAGCATATCATTTTCTTTAACATATATCCTGTAGATTGTTCTCACATAACCAACCCGACAACCAGACATGCAATATACTACTTATGTCATTTCAGCTTTATTCATCAAAACTGGACTGTTTTCGAGCATTTTAATAAAATAGTTAACCTTCTCCAAAAATTCCCAAATTTTTACAGAATGTCATATACAATCCAAGTTTTATTGTGTAAAAATTTCGGGGTCCAGTTCATTGCCAATATTTTATAGAAACTCATTTACCGGACTACAATCAGCTTTGTCACTTTCTGACTGCAGTCTACAGTATAATTCACTAAAAATTAATCGTAAGTCCGATTGACGAAATTCAAGTGGGAGAATTACGGCGACAACAGTGACCGTCTACAGTAAAAATTCCATGAGCTGATTCTACTCAGCTTTTAAGTTATGACTCCGAACACAACACACTTTTTCAGCAGCTTGAGCTGCTGTCCAAAAATAGTTCTTTAAAAATAGTTTTTCGAAAATACATAATTTAGGCTTCAGAAAATCCGTTTTTCGATTTATAATGATCCAGTTACAGCCTGTTGAAGTTGGCTGAAAATACTAATCAGCATGCTATTTAGAGTGTAAATGTTACTAAAACGCGTCAACAATTGTTCTAACAACGGGTTTATCGAGAATTCAGTGTTCAAACAACATGCATGCTTATACCAACATAATCCAATCAGATTTTATCATTATATAAGTTCATGTTTAGGTTCCTTGTTCATTTTCTCTTTGTGTCCTTATGTTAAACTTCAAACAACAATGTTTTGAACAATCAACGTAGAAGTGATTCAGGAGTTAAATCGAAGACTTACAACTAGCACAAGGGCTAGGGATGAACTTGTGAACAAGAAATGACGATGAAAATGGCGTGAGAATGCAAGGGGTGATGTTTCTTCAAGACTCCAAGCTCCAAGCTTCACAAGGTTCCTTCTATCACTTGTTTTGGACTTGAAAATGGATCAAAGGGGTGAATGTTGAAGTGATGGTGGTGGTGGTGGTGGCGGATGTGGGCAGCCGAGAGAGAAGAGGGAGAGTGAGTTTGAGTGAGGTGAAATGAACTAGTGAAGGTGGTGATGATATAGAGTTTCTTGGAACTCACATGGCCACCCTAAGCAAATCCTAGAGGAATGATTACATTGATTCTTGGCCAACCACAATTAAGGAATAAAAAAAGATAAAATCCAAGAGTATCTTGTGATGATGATGACCGAAATAGGCTAGGGGGAGGGGGTAATTTGTAAATTTTGTAACTAGATAGTAATGGTAGTTCAATTCCAAGTAATATGCTTTCATATATTATTTATTTGATATATAGTGGGTGTTAGGGTGTTCGGGGATCGCGACTAGCCAAGAATTAAATAAATAATGTGGTTGGCAAAAATTTGGTGTCCCGGATAATGTCCGGTTGTTCGGTTAAATACCGTTCCGTTAAAGTGCTAAATTGCACTGTTTAGTGTCCTACTTGTACCCTTTTGCCCCCTTTCAATTCCCGACACTTAGGGAAATATTCTGGACGATAGAACGTAAATTCTGTATGATATTTTATTGTTTAAAAGCTGGTTATAGCTGAATTTAGAACAATTATGCACTTAAAGTGCGTTTCGGGTGCTTTTTAGTGCGTATTATCACTTTCAGAGCGTCTATATGTTAACCCTTGTATGTACTCTTGGGTTTTAATGTATTCTTGTCGTTGGACCTACACCTAGGCCTCAGTTCTAATGTCTGACTGCTTTTTGCAGAGTTGTTGACATGTTGTGTTTTACCGGTGAATTTACTAGTATTTTTGACGCAACGCCCTCGTTATTGCATAAAGTAATATTTTGTAGTATTGAACGTGCATGAATTCACTTGTATATAATGTAATCATTCAATGTTGACATTTAAGCACATAATTGCAGTCATTAAGTAATAATTAAAGTGTACGAAAATTAGCGGTTTCGTGCCAGTTGTCACAGTCTCCCCCCGTTAAAAGAATTTCGTCCCGAAATTCAGGCTGAACTAACTCTCGCAGGAGTCTTCTTGAATAGGTGGGGATACTTTTCTTTGAATTGGTCTTCACGTTCCCATGTGTACTCGGGTCCGTGCTTAGAGTTCCAACGTACTTTGACAAGTTTAACAGTGCTCCTCCTGGTCTTGTTGACTTTCCAGTCGGTAACCTCAACGGGTTGTTCTGTAAATCGGAGGGCGTCATCAACATGTACTTCATCCGCATGGATGATCACGTCTTCTTGTGTTGGACTCTTCTTGAGGTTGGATACATGGAACGTATCATGTACTCCATTCAGTCCTTCCGGTAATTCCAACTTGTATGCCACGGTACCAATTCTTTCCAAGATTCTGAATGGTCTGATGTATCGTGGATTCAGCTTTCCACGTTTTCCAAATCTTACTACGCCCTTCCAGGGTGAGACTTTTAGCAACACTTTGTCTCCTACCTCGAAATCTAATGGCTTTCGTTTTAGATCAGCGTAGCTCTTTTGTCGATCCCGAGCCGCCTTAATGCGCTCTCGGATTTGCGTAATCTTGTCGGTTGTCTCTTGTACAAGTTCAGGACCAACCATACGTTTATCTCCAGCGTCTGCCCAACATAAGGGCGATCGACACTTGTGGCCATACAGAGCATCGAACGGTGCGGCTTTTATACTTGTATGGTAACTGTTATTGTAGGAAAACTCAACTAAAGGTAGATGAGTATCCCAGCTGCCGCCCAGGTCCATGACACATGCGCGAAGCATATCTTCTAGCGTTTGTATGGTTCGTTTGCTCTGGCCGTCTGTTTGAGGATGGAATGCCGTGCTTAGATCCAACTGCGATCCAAAGGCTTCCTGAAAGGATTGCCAGATTCGTGAGATAAAGCGTCCATCTCTGTCTGAAATGATTGAGATTGGCACTCCATGACGTGCTGCAATTTCTTTTAAGTATATCTCAGTGAGCTTTCCAGTGCTATCCTTTTCTCGGATTGGTAGGAAATGCGCAGATTTCGTCAATCGATCAACTATCACCCATATCATATCGTGCCCTCTTGGGGTCTTGGGTAATTTTGTGATGAAGTCCATTGAGATTTGCTCCCACTTCCACATGGGTATCTCTGGTTGTTGTAGTAGGCCGGATGGTTTCTGATATTCAGCCTTAACCTTAGCACAGGTTAGGCATTTTCCAACATAAACAGCAACATCGCTCTTGAGTCTCGGCCACCAATAGTATTCTTTCAAGTCTTGGTACATTTTGTCCGATCCTGGATGGATCGAGTATCTTGACTTGTGCGCTTCATCAAGGATGACTTCTCGCAAGCCACCATAGAGCGGAACCCAAATACGCTTCTCAAAGTATAAGGATCCCTCTTCATTTGGCACCATGTATTTCAACATACCCCGTAGGTATTCAGTTTTACGGTTTTCCATCTTAAGGGCTTCTTGTTGTGCATCACGAATACGTGTAGTGAGGTTTGTTCGAATAGTCATTTCTAATGCCCGAACCCTTAGGGTCTTAACCCTTTCTTTTTGACTTAGCGCGTCTGCTACAACGTTTGCTTTTCCAGGATGGTACTTAATCTCACAGTCATAATCATTCAGCAACTCGACCCAACGTCGTTGACGCATATTTAATTCTTTCTGATCAAATATGTGTTGTAGGCTTTTGTGATATGTGAAGATTGTACATCGAGTACCATATAAATAGTGTAGCCAGATCTTCAAGGCGAATACCACCACGCCGAGTTCCAAATCGTGAGTGGTATAGTTACTTTCATGTTCCTTCAATTGTCTTGAGTCATAAGCGATGACTTTCTGGTGTTGCATGAGCACGCAACCCAATCCTCGTCGTGAAGCGTCGCAGTATACCACGAAGTCTTCCATGCCTTCGGGTAACGATAGTATCGGTGCATCGCATAGTTTGTTTTTGAGCAGTTGGAAGGCTTCTTCCTGCGTATCACCCCAGACGTACTTCTTGTCTTTCTGCGTAAGGGTAGTTAGCGGTTGAGCTATCTTGGAGAAATTCTCAATGAATCGCCGATAATAGCCCGCTAAGCCCAAAAATTGACGAATTTCAGTTGGGGTTTTGGGAGCTTCCCAATTCTTTATTACTTCAATCTTGGATGGGTCTACATGAATACCCTTCTCATTCACAACATGACCCATAAATTGTACTTCGCGAATCCAGAATTCGCATTTTGAGAACTTTGCATAAAGCTTCTCTTTCTTCACTAGTTCCAAAATGGTCCTGAGATGTTGCTCGTGCTCGTCTTTCGTTCGCGAGTAAATCAGGATATCATCGATAAATACAATCACGAATTTATCGAGATATGGTTTGCAAACGCGGTTCATCAGATCCATAAAGACCGCTGGCGCGTTCGTCAATCCGAATGGCATCACAAGAAACTTGTAATGCCCATAGCGCGTTCGGAATGCAGTCTTTGGTATGCTTTCTTCTTGTATCCTTAGCTGATGGTATCCAGATCGAAGATCGATCTTGGAATAGTAGCTTGATCCTTGCAACTGATCAAATAAGTCATCAATCCTCGGAATAGCGGGTACCGATTCTTGATTGTGGGCTTGTTCAGTTCTCTGTAATCGATACACATCCGCAGAGTTCCATCCTTTTTCTTCACGAACAATACCGGAGCTCCCCAGGGTGAGAAGCTTGGTCTAATGAACCCTTTATCCAACAACTCCTGGAGTTGTGTAGATAATTCTTGCATTTCGGATGGTGCAACCTGATAGGGCGCCTTGGCTACAGGAGCGGCTCCTGGAACCAAGTCTATATGAAATTCGACTTCTCGTTGCGGAGGTAGTCCTGGCAGATCTTCGGGAAAAACATCAGGGAATTCCTTTACCACGGGAATATCCTCGAGCTTCGGCTCCACAGCCTTCTTATCTACAACGTGTGCTTGGAAAGCAACACATCCTTTCCTTAAGCACTTTTGTGCCTTCATGCAACTGATGATTCGAAGAGGCGTGTTTCGTCTTTCTCCATGTACGATGAGAGTTTCATCATTCGCCAAAGGGATGCGAATGATTTTCTCGTGACAAATAACTTCAGCTTTGTTCTTGGACAACCAGTCCATTCCGACTACTACATCGAAGCTACCCAATTGAATAGGTAAGAGGTCGATGCTAAATCTTCGTTCACCAAGTTCTAATGTGCAACCTCTAACAACTTCGCCCGACTTAACAAGTTTACCATTGTCTAATTCTACGGAATAAGGAATTTCTAATCTACTAGATTCTATTCCAATCACGCGTTTAAATTTCACAGACATGAAGCTATAATCGGCACCAGTGTCAAATAATATGGATGCAAAGTGATTGTTAACGAGAAACGTACCGGTGACCACGTTAGGGTCCTCGCGTGCGTCTCTTGCTCCAATCACAAACGCTCGTGCCTGAGCATTGTTTCCCTCTGGGCAATCTTTCATGAAGTGCTCCTTGCTTCCACATCTGAAGCATCCTTGGTTACGCCCAGCTCCATTCCCAATCCGGTTGCCATTACCATTTCCATTCCCACCATTCGAATTACCAGTACCGTAGCGATTTCCATTTCCGTTCCTTCCTTTTCCCCAACAGTCTTCAGTACGGTGACCCAACTTTCCACACTTGTTGCATTTTGAAACGCGACACACCCCTTCGTGGTGACGCTTGCAATGATTGCATTTGGGCAGAGTGCCCAGGTATCCTTTAGTTGGAGCGTCATTCATGGCTGCAAGAGATTTTGCCACCTAAGGCGGGTTAGTGTCACGCTTCTTGTTGGAACCCCTGCTGTTACGAGTTGCTTGATTCAGGTTTGCATATTTCCTTTTCTTGTCACCGGACGACTCAGCATGCGTCTCGGTATCTTCTGTTGGGTTCAGTGATAGCTTCTTCATGCGAACACAATCTTCAGTAAGGCTGACTGCCAGAGTTACAGCCTCGGTGATTGTTTGAGGTTTGGCCGAAGTTACCATGCAACAAAATTCTGGGGCCAGTCCCCAAATGTAGCGTTCAACTCGCTTAAATTCGGGAGTCACCATGTAGGGAAGGACTCTAGACAGATCGTGGAACCTTCGGGTATACCCATTAATGTCAGCACCTACCATGGTCAAGTGCCAGAACTCAGTTTCCAATCTTTGGAGTTCAGCACGAGAGCAATACTTCTCTCTCATTCTTTCCTTTAGTTCATCCCAAGTCAGGCCATAAGCGGCATCATCACCCAAGGTTTGGACCTGTAAGTTCCACCAGGTCAAAGCTTCATCGACAAACAACCCAGTAGCAAAAGTGACTTGCTGATCCGCGGTACACTTGCTCATGAGGATAGTAGCTTCAGTCTTCTCAGTCCAGCGTACAAATGCTAGTGCACCTCATGTGCCGTCATTGTTCATTGGTTTGCAGTCGAGAAACTGCTTGAAAGTACAGCCATGAGCTGCGTTTCCTCTAGATGAATCTCCATTCCCATTACGTCTGGCATTGCTTGGTCCACCACTGTCTGCAGTACGGGTTGCCTCGTAGTGGGCGATAGCTACAGAGATCCTTTCCTCCAGTAGAGCGTTCAGCTCTTCAGCAGTCTTTGGCAGTGGGGGAGGAGGAGGTTGATCACGTGCGTTCACAGCTTTCCTGGGTGCCATGTTCTGACAGAACGTAACACAACAGGGTTAGATATTTGTTTGATATCATCGTACTAGACAGTAGTAGTATATATTTACACAGGTATATACCACATAAGTGACATCAAACAATTTTTACTCTAGCCGAGTATTTAATAGGCTGGTGTTCACGTTTGACCTTTTCTTGCACTTAGGGAATCTATACGTGACAAGACTTGCTATGATTTCTGTGCACTGAATTCCATAATTATGTATGCATCCATAATTACGTAACTCCTTGCACAGTCTGCACAGTTCGTTTCATCCTCATATTTCTTCCTTCAGATAGGCCATTGTTTTCAGGTAAAGTCATGTATACTAGTGGTATTCTATTTCTAGTATGTGTATTTGCTAATTATCACACATAATTGCAAGTAATTTCTCAGTTAAAGCCAAGTGCTACTTCTGTGCACTCTAGGCCTCGTAGTGTCTTTTCTAGACTCCTGTAAACAGTTTCAGGTAGTGGATGTCGCGGAAGGTTTTATGCAATGAAAACTCTTTGTAAAATTGTTTTCGTGAAAGGATCCTAGTGATTGTAGACTAGACTCGAGAAGGAATCCTGGTTCACTACAATCGCAGCTCTGATACCAATCTGTCACACCCCTTTCTGCGGCGGAAGCACGAGGTGTGATCATGAAAGGTTCTCATTGCATACGAAAGGTAAACATACTACATGCACTTAAAAATAACTTTAAATGCAACACATTACATAACTGAAATCGTAGTTTAAGTGTTTACATCACAAGACAACATTTTGTCTGATAAGTTTACAACTTTATTCAAAGATAAACAAAAGCGACATCCAAGAGCATGAGTAAAACCGCGCGCAGATCCACTAGTTACCTGAAATACATGTGAGTTTTGGAAAAACGTCAACATAATGTTGGTGTGAATTCATGCAATTTTTGTGTTTCACGTTTGTATACTTTGTATGAAAACCTAATTTGTATCTTGTATAAGTCAAGTCTTTTGTGTACACCACGTACTCATGTATAAACCAAGTATTTCTGTATGTATCAAGTGTTAATGGGTTGCAAAGCCATTAACATGTGACACGACATAGGAAGTCACCAAACCATAGGCATTTTTCTGTAGTCGATTCACGACTGAGACACAAAAACAATACTCGATTCTAGTTGTCACCAAGAGTGGGGCTGCCCTAAAACCCATTAGATCTAACCTTTTGTTCTGCGGTCTTAGTATGTACACGATTAATGGTGCTTATGGTACCCTATTCGTGACACGATTTCTCGTATCATTCTTGTATCCATCATACCATTTGTAAACATTGTAATATTTGTAACATGTATTTCACCCCCGAAGTTATAAAACTAAAAACAGTTAAAAGAAAAGGCGGAGCATGAACTCACAACTTTGCATTCCTTGCGTCGTAAACTTCACCGGATTTGCTTAATTAACGTGGTGACCTATACGTGTTTTCTTAACGTTAGTCACTAGACTTGTATCGTACAAGTACAAGTCACTATCTTTTATGTATATGTTTTCTTGTGTTAAAAATAATTCATATTTTTAACTAAGTGTCTTACTTATATTATTTTCTCAAAAATAAATATAAGTTTCTTGTATTTTGCACTTTGCACCCGAGTTATGTATCTTGTATGTTGTATGTGTATTATTGTTTCAAAAATTATGGCGAGGTTTATATTCGAAAAGCATAGTTTAGAACACACTAGCAAACATTTGTCTAGAAAATATTTACTAAGTGTTAGGATTTTTAGAAAATTTCGCCATAGTCTCCTTTGTAAATGGAGGTGCCCATGCTAAGTAGCATATCATTTTCTTTAACATATATCCTGTAGATTGTTCTCACATAACCAACCCGACAATCAGACATGCAATATACTAATGTCATTTCAGCTTTATTCATCAAAACTGGACTGGTTTCGAGCATTTTAATAAAATAGTTAACATTCTCCAAAAATTCCCAAACTTTTACAGAATGTCATATACAATCCAAATTTTATTGTGTAAAAATTTCGAGGTCCAGTTCATTGCCAATATTTTATAGAAACTCATTTACCGGACTGCAATCAGCTTTGTCACTTTCTGACAGCAGCCTACAATATAATTCACTAAAAAATAATCGTAAGTCTGATTGATGAAATTCCAGTGGGAGAATTACGAAGACAACAGTGACCATCTACAGTAAAAATTCCATGAGCTGATTCTACTCATTTTTTAAGTTATGACTCTGAACACAACACACTTTTTCAGCAGTAAAATCGCAGCTTGAGCTGCTGTCCAAAAATAGTTCTTTAAAAATAGTAAACAACCTCAAAAAATTACGATTACAGTGCCATTTGATCAGTTTTTCAAAAATACATAATTTAGGCTTCAGAAAATCCGTTTTTCGATTTATAATGATCCAGTGACAGCCTGTTGAAGTTGGCTGAAAATACTAATTAGCATGCTTTTTAGAGTGTAAATGTTACTAAAACGCGTCAACAATTGTACTAACAACGGGTTTATCGAGAATTCAGTGATCAAACAACATGCATGCTTATACCAACATAATCCAATCATATTTTATCATTATATAAGTTCATGTTTAGGTTCCTTGTTCATTTTCTCTTTGTGTCCTTATGTTAAACTTCAAACAACAATGTTTCGAACAATCAACGTAGAAGTGATTCAGGAGTTAAATCGAAGACTTACAACTAGCACAAGGGCTAGGGATGAACTTGTGAACAAGAAATGATGATGAAAATGGCGTGAGAATGCAAGGGGTGATGTTTCTTCAGGACTCCAAGCTCCAAGCTTCACAAGGTTCCTTCTATCACTTGTTTTGGACTTGAAAATGGATCAAATGGGTGAATGTTGAAGTGATGGTGGTGGTGGCGGATGTGGGTAGCCGAGAGAGAAGAGGGAGAGTGAGTTTGAGTGAGGTGAAATGAACTAGTGAAGGTGGTGATGATATAGAGTTTCTTGGAACTCACATGGCCACCCTAAGCAAATCCTAGATGAATGATTACATTGATTCTTGGCCAACCACAATTAAGGAAATAAGAAAAGATAAAATCCAAGAGTATCTTGTGATGATGATGACCGAAATAGGCTAGGGAGGAGGGGGTAATTTGTAAATTTAGTAACTAGATAGTAATGGTAGTTCAATTCCAAGTAATATGTTTTCATATATTATTTATTTGATATATAGTGGGTGTTAGGGTGTTCGGGGATCGCAACTAGCCAAGAATTAAATAAATAATGTGTTTGGCAAAAATTTGGTGTCCCGGGTAATGTCCGGTTGTTCGGTTAAATACCGTTCCGTTAAAGTGCTAAATTGCACTGTTTAGTGTCCTACTTGTACCCTTTTGCCCCCTTTCAATTCCCGACACTTAGGGAAATATTCTGGACGATAGAACGTAAATTCTGTATGATATTTTATTGTTTAAAAGCTGGTTATAGCTGAATTTAGAACAATTATGCACTTAAAGTGCGTTTCGGGTGCTTTTTAGTGCGTATTATCGCTTTCGGAGCGTCTATATGTTAACCCTTGTATGTACTCTTGGGTTTTAATGTATTCTTGTCGTTGGACCTACACCTAGGCCTCAGTTCTAATGTCTGACTGCTTTTTGTAGAGTTGTTGACATGTTGTGTTTTACCGGTGAGTTTACTAGTATTTTTGACGCAACGCCCTCGTTATTGCATAAAGTAATATTTTGTAGTATTGAACGTGCATGAATTCACTTGTATATAATGTAATCATTCAATGTTGACATTTAAGCACATAATTGCAGTCATTAAGTAATAATTAAAGTGTACAGAAATTACCGGTTTCGTGCCAGTTGTCACATTATCCACGCTCAATGAGTCGATAATGGCTTTCTTTGGATTCGGGTTAGGGGCAGTAGTGTTTGTGTTACTTGACGTAGTGTCTCCTGCGGTTCTGGTGTAAGCAAAGATATCACTGAAAGGATTGAGAAAATCGTCCCCCATTTTAGTGTGCCTGAAACAATTTACAAACACTTAGACAAATTTTCACAAATTTCAAAGATTTCAAAAAAAGCACATGGATCGGATGGTGATCCGGTCGAGTCACAATCCGAACGAGTGACACAAGTAATCAACTGTACTACTATGAAAAGGCTATCCGACCGGATGGTGATCCACTCGGGTGGTCGTTCGTTCGAGTGACACACTTAAACTTGAAAAGTTTGACTTTCAACCTTTCACCGCTCGGATGGTAATCCGACCGGATGAAAGGTTAAATGTTTGTAACTGAAAATAAGAACTTTCAAATCCTATCTGATCGGATTGCTGTCCGACCGGGTGGGATGATGAAGTAGACAAATAAACTTGAACAATCAAAATTACACCACTCGGATGGTAATCCGAGCGAGTAACACTGATGATGTCAGCAAGCAACTAACAGGTACTGTCTTGTCCAATCCTTTCGAACAGCTGTCCGAGCGAGTGGATGATGTCAGCAAACATGAACAGTTCAACATGGTTTTTGATGAATTTGATCTAGTTTTCGATTGAATTTGATTATGAAACTTGGTAGGATTATACTTTGATTGATTGCGAATCGAATGATATCAGTTTTATCAAATTTTAACCATAGATTCACGTCCAATTTTATGTTTTTCTGATTTTATGGTGACAAACTGATAAACAATGTAATAAATGAGTAGAAAGTGAGAGAATATGCCAAATTTCTGGAGAAATTTGACTCTGATCAGCAAGAAAAGCTCGAATTCCGATGAATTCGATGTCGTAGATCTCGATTCAGCTCCCTGGATGCTCTGATACCACTTGTTGGTCCCTCGTACAGGAACTTAGATTAATCTCCTTTGACTAATGTGAGGAAACCAAATAATTAAATCATAGATGTACGACAGAGTATTCAACGATTAAACACTGTCTGATCTTTCTATTCAACTGTTATGAAAGTACAAAAGTGCCTGTAGAAGTCAGACAATGAAAGAGTTCTCTCCAGAGTCAAAAGTTCTAAATGAGATAACCGGACGGGGTATTTATAGGCAACTCAGGAACAAGGTTAGTGTTGTCCGCACGGATGACATGCTGTCTGAACGGATGGCATGCTGTCCGAGCGGATGTGTGCTGTCCGATCGGATGGCCCATCCGATCGGGTGACACTGGTCAACAAAGTCAACACTTTACCATATAGTCCCGTATGGTCTACAAAGTCAACACTTTAAAATAGTTTGGTCAACAAAGTCAACACTTTACCATACAGTCCCGTTTCCTGAGTTTTCGATCTTATCTAACATACATACATTACATAATTGTTTACAAAGGGCACAAATATACAAAACATGACTAAATGCTGACGGAAGCTACAGACGTATACACTAACACATAGTCACCACATGAGCCAACTCGCGGACTCATGGGTGGGGCTCGCAACACCCAAATAGATCTATCAATCATGCCCCTCGGTCCTTCTAAAGGATTAATGGTCTCAAGCTAACGCCTACCCTTTTCACATGATCTAGCAGTTCATTTCATTTGCAAACCCTTTGAAATCATAATCATTTATAACATGTACTTCACCCCCGAAGTTCTAAAACGAAAACAGTTAAAAGAAAAGGGGGACATGAACTCACAGTCTTGCGTCTTCAGCAATCGTAACTCTAGCTTCTTCGGTGAACACGGCTACCTACAACGTACTAATGTCTATTAGACGAACGGGCCGTGCCTTGACTTAGTATTAATGTTCTTGAGTTACGTTTCTTTTGTGTCTTTGACATTATTCCAAGTTACATAATTCTTTGTTAAAATAATTACTATTTTAACTTAAATCATATTTATAAATTTTTGGAATAATTGTTAAACAATATTATTGTAATAATACTTCCCAAGTATTTTCAGTTGTATTTTCCTTCCCAAGGATGGGGGTATCTTATACATGTTTATTTTTATGGTATTTATTAAGTATTCTTTGTACTTAATTCTGTATTCTCTTATAAAATCCAAAAATAATATATTTTCAAGTTTACTTGGAATATATATATATATATATAAACTCATTTTTCCCAAAAATATATTGTTTCTCATATTTGTGTAAGAAAATATATATTTCTTAAAAATAATATATCTTCTATAATTTCAAGAAAATATAAATTTAATATTAGTCAAAATATAATATATTTTTCCTTGTCGAAAATATGATATACTCTTGTGGTAATTGTAAAAATTATATTTTTACTTCTTTGGTGTCCAAAATATTATTTACCAAATTATTATTTGTGAATAAATCTTTCCGGATTATTTCTGTAAGTTACATTTCGTAGTTCGGTTCTCCAATATTTTGTGTAGGCTTGTATATTTATTCATTGGAAATTTCGGTAATATGTTGGATGGTAATTTCTTGGTATTTTGTGTGTTATAATATTTTAAGTCCTAAAATAATATAACTAATACACAAAATATACAAATAATCACACATACATGGTGTCTTCTACGTATATATTTCCTAAATACATATTTAGTCACTTTTATTTATAAAATCCAACCTCCAATACTTATATTTTTGTAACAAAAATTATGGGAAAGTTTATGTAACAACCTAGGGTTTAAAATACACTCATAAATATTTGTTTAAAAATATTATTCTAAGTGTTCATATTTTTAGAAAATTTTGCCATAGTTTCCCTTAAAAATGGAGGTTTCCATGCTTTCAAGCATATCATTTTCTTTTGTAAAAATCATCACAATCAATTTGCAATCATCAAGAAACAACCTTTACTTACCAATCTTGCCAAAATCATGTATTTCTTACTACTTCATGAACTTGAATATTTTGTAAAAATTTGTAGTAACTTACTCGTATTCTTAGTAATTCTTATTACCCTTTAAAATGTGTTTACTTCTTTAAAAACTTCATTTTTAATGAAGTTGCATGTTTACAACTTCAAAACATATTTTCTAAAAATATTGCTTTATGCGACCTTCTTGTTTCACAATTGTTCTTGCACTTGTTTAACCTTTAAAAACAAGATTTTTTTTATGTAAGAACCAAGTTTTGATGAAACTTATATTTTAAACTTGGTTTCTTTAAAGATCACTCATAAATATTTAGATCTATGTGTTTAACATCTTACTTTGTTCATTACTTTTGAAGAAAACAAAGTGTTCTTTCAAGTTCATGATCTTCATGAGGATGATTTATCATCCTACAACAATTTCCTTTCTTACATCTTACTAGATTATGTTTTTAATCATGATCTAGCAAGCTGTTATGATGATCAACATCATTTCTACAAACAATCAAAGATCAACAAGCATAACAACTTATATTCATTAAGATATCTTCATCTAGCAAGTTTATGTCCATGTTTTCTTCATATGATCTTTAGTGTTCTTTATT
Organism: Helianthus tuberosus; assembly: GCA_030545235.1. Taxonomy (NCBI): domain Eukaryota; kingdom Viridiplantae; phylum Streptophyta; class Magnoliopsida; order Asterales; family Asteraceae; genus Helianthus; species Helianthus tuberosus. The sequence goes on from CM060433.1 coordinate 16,941,051, forward strand.
TTTTATCATGATTCATCATTAACCACTTAAAATAGATGTGAAATAGATAGATCAAGGTTCTTACCACTAGCACAAGGCTAGGGATGATTCAAGTGTAGAAATGAAGAGGGTGAAAGAGAATCAGAGAGGTCCTTCTACTTCCAAAGCCACCAAGCTTCCTTATGTGATCTCTAGCTTCCTTGCATATGCTTGAAATGTATGAAGAAAGTTGGATGAAGGTGATGGTGGTGTGGGTTGGGTTCGGCCGGTAGCAAGAGCAAGAGAGGGAGAGAGTTAAGTGTGTGAAGTGTGGGTGTAAGAATGAGTTCCTGGTCCCTAATGTTCTTCTTATAACCAAATTTATCTACTAACTCTTGGATGATATGCTTATGATTAAGAGACAAGATCCAATTTTTAATTTCCATAAAATCACAAGGTTGGTGCCCTTGTTGGCCGTGAGATAGGTAGGGGGTCTAGCTTAAGTTCCAACAAGTTAGTTATAATCTAGTTACAATTCAAGTATTAGTTACATGATTTAGTTAGTAGATATTTTTTATGGTGTGTTATGATGTTCGGGGACCATAACTAGCTTAGTAATGTTAAAATAGTGCTTCTAGTGTAAATCTGGTGTTTCGGGTAGTGTCCGGTTGTTCGGTTAGATACTGGTTCGTTAAAGTGTTAAATTATATAGTTTAGTGTTCTTTATGTACTTTTTTGTGACACTTTTAATTCATGACACTTAGGAAAGCATACAGGACCATGTAAGCATATTTCTGCATGAAATTAGATTGTTTAAATGTTGATTTTTGCTGAATTCAGCACTTTGGGTGAGTTTTAGGCACTTTCCGGCACTTAAACTATAACTTAGAAAGGCAGTTTTGGCATCCTTACTTTCCTACACACTATACTAGTGCAGTACATTGTTTCTGGCCTATACTGGGTCTCGAAACAATGTCTATCTATGTGTTGAGTTCTGTCAGCATTTTCCTGATTTATCCGCTCACTATGCTAACTGTACTTAATGCATTCTCTATGGCAATATGTTTGCATGCAGTAATGAAATGACATTATGCAATAAGTGATGCACAAGTAAATAAAATGCAGTAATCAGTCAACAGTTAATTCCAAATTCAGCACAGTCATTAAGCCCTAATCATGATTAACTAATTGTACGGATACCTGGATTTTAACAGTTGTCACATTCTCCCCCTGTTTAGAAAATTTCGTCCCGAAATTTTAAGCTCTACTACTAGCTGCAGGGGTGTTAGGGAATAAATGCGGATACTTAGCCTTCATGCGGTCCTCACGCTCCCAAGTAAACTCTGGGTCGTGACGCGCATTCCATCTAACCCTAACCAGTTTAACACTACTCCTTCGAGTTTTGTTAACTTTCCAATCGGTAACCTCAACAGGTTCTTCGGTGAAGTGGAGTGTTTCGTCAATGTGAACTTCGTCAGCAGGAATAACCACCGTCTCCTGTGTTGGACTTTTCTTCATATTAGATACATGGAATGTATCATGAACACCATTCAATTCCGCAGGTAGCTCCAACCTATATGCTACAGTACCAATCCTTTCCAGGATTCTAAACGATCCAATATATCATGGGTTTAACTTACCACGCTTTCCAAAGCGTGCCACACCTTTCCAAGGTGAAACTTTCAATAGGGCCATATCTCCCACTTCAAATTCCAAAGGCTTCCTTCTTTGGTCCGCATAGCTCTTTTGTCGATCACGAGTCGCCTTAATGCGCTCTCGGATCTGCATTATCTTGTCCGTCGTCTCTTGAATCAATTCAGGACCAACCAGCTGTCTATCGCCTACATCTGCCCAGCATAACGGCGATCGACACTTTCGTCCGTAGAGAGCTTCAAAGGGTGCAGCTAGAATGCTTGTATGGTCGCTGTTATCATAGGAGAAATCAACCAAAGGCAGGTGAGTGTCCTAACTGCCACCCAAGTCCATTACACAAGCTCGCAACATATCTTCAAGCGTCTGAATCGTTCTTTCACTCTGGTCGTCCGTTTGTGGGTGAAATGCGGTGCTCAAATTCAGCTGTGAGCCAAATGCTTCTTTGAAAGATTGCCAAATCCTCGAAACAAATCTTCCATCTCTATCAGATATAATCAAGATAGGCACTCCATGATGTGCGACTATCTCCCTTAGGTATAGCTCAGCTAGCTTACCTGTGTTATCTTTCTCCCTGATCGGTAAAAAGTGTGCACATTTTGTCAGACGGTCTACGATTACCCAAATCGTCAAATCATATCATGACCTCTGGGTGTCCTTGGCAACTTGGTTATAAAATCTATTGAGATCTGCTCCCATTTCCACATGGGTATCTCAGGTTGCTGCAGAAGTCCTGAAGGCTTCTGATATTCGGCCTTTACTTTGGCACAGGTTAAGCACTTTTCGACGTAAGTAGCAACATCACCTTTCAATCTTGGCCACCAGTAGAAATCCTTTAAATCTTGGTACATCTTATCTGATCCTGGGTGGATCGAGTACCTCGATTTGTGTGCTTTATCGAAAATCACCTCTCTAAGACCACCAAAGAGGGGAACCCAAATTCGCTTCATGAAACATAAAGTTCCTTCCTCATTGGGTATCAACTTCTTCTCCATACCATGGAGGTATTCGTCTTCAAGATTCTCTTTCTTGAGAGCTTCTCTCTGAGCAGCACAGATGTGTAATGAGAGGTCCGTTTGAACGATCATCTCCAAAGCCCAAACCCTTATGGGCTTAATCCTCTCTTTTCGACTTAAGGCGTCTGCTACCACATTCGCCTTTCTTGGGTGATATTTGATTTCACAATCATAATCATTTAACAGCTCCACCCAACGTCGTTGTCGCATGTTAAGCTCCTTCTGGTTGAATATGTGCTGAAGGCTCTTGTGATCGGTGAAGATCGTGCATCGGGTGCCATACAAGTAATACCTCCAAATCTTCAAAGCAAACACCACTGCGCCTAGTTCCAAATCATGTGTGGTTTAATTCTTCTCATGAATTTTCAATAGGCGCGAAGCATAAGCGATAATCTTCTGTAGCTGCATCAGTACGCAGCCCAATCCCTGACGCGAGGCGTCACAGTATACCACAAAGTCATCGGTGCCTTCGGGTAGGGACAAAATAGGTGCATCGCAAAGCTTATTCTTCAGTAGTTGAAAAGCTTCTTCTTGCTTATCTCCCCATTCGTACTTCTTATCCTTTTGAGTGGGGAGGTTAGCGGTTGAGCGATTTTAGAAAAATCCTCAATGAATCTGCGATAATATCCTGCCAATCCCAAGAACTGTCGGATCTCGGTTGGCGTCTTAGGAGTTTCCCAATTCTTTATCGCCTCGATCTTGGTTGGGTCCACATGAATCCCATCTTCGTTCACTACCAAGGAATTATACCTCACGCAACCAGAACTCGCACTTTGAGAACTTTGCGTACAATTTCTCCTTCTTGAGCAGCTCTAAAATGATTCTGAGGTGTTGCTCATGCTCTTCCTTTGTCCGAGGATATATCAGAATATCATCGATAAATACAATCACGAATTTATCGAGATACGGCTTGCAAACTCGATTCATCAAGTCCATAAACACTGCTGTCGCGTTTGTCAGACCAAACGGCATTACTAGGAACTCATAATGTCCATAACGAGTCCTAAAAGGAGTTTTCAGAATACTCTCTTCTTGAATCCTCTACTGGTGATAACCTGATCGAAGATCAATCTTGGAGTAGTAACTCGAACCTTGAAGTTGATCGAAGAGATCATCAATCCTCGGCAAAGGATACCGATTTTTGATGGTTAACTTGTTTAGCTCTCGGTAGTGAATGCACATAAAACATTGTCTTAAAAAGTTTACAACTTTATTTAATGATAAACATAAGCGACATCCACGAGCATAAGCAAGACCACGCGCACATCCATCCTAGTTACCTGAAATACATGTGAGTTTTGGAAAAACGTCAACATAATGTTGGTGTGAATTCATGCAGTTTTTGTATTTCACGTTTGTATACTTTGTATGAAAACATAGTTTGTGTCATGTATAAATCAAGTTTTCATATATAAATCATGTATTCATGTGTACACCACGTACTCAAGTATAATTCAAGTTTTTCTTGAGTACCCAACGTACTCAAGTATAATTCCCGTTTTCTTGAGTACCCCACGTACTCAAGTATGATTCAAGTTTTCTTGAGTACCCCACGTACTTCAAGTATTAATCACGTTTTAGTATGGTATGAATTTTATGTAAATAAAGTTTTCCTGTAAGTATCAGGATTTGTTAATGGGTTGCAAGGCCATTAACATGTGACACGACATAGGAAGTCACCAAACCTTAGGCATTTAGTTGGCATATTCTGAGACACAAAAGCACTACTCGATACTCGCCCTCACGGAGAGTGTGGCTGCCCGGCACCCGTTAGATCTAACCTTTTGTTCTGCGGTCTAGGTATATTGTTTATTAATGGTGCTTATGTACCCTATTCGTGACACGATTTCTCATATCATTCCTTATAACGCATCATACTTGGTACTCGTCCTCACCAAGTGCGCTTCTCGTATTCTTATATCTCATCACACTTGGTACTCGTCCTCACCAAGTGTGCTTCTTGTATTTGTATTGTTGTGTTAAAAATATTTATATTTTTAACTATGTATCTTACTTATATTATTTTCTCAAAAATTAATATAAGTATCTCGTGTTTTGCACTTTGCACCCGAATTATGTATCTTGTATGTTGTATGTGTATTTTTATGTTTATACTCCTCATGAGTATTTAGTGTATTTTTAATTCTTAATACACTAGCACGTATGACACATACTTTGTACACTTAGCACAAAAGTTGCTGATCAAATAATATATATTTTTCTCTCAAAAAAAATATATACTTAATATCCATTTTTATTTTTGAAGAAATCATTATTTCTTATCACCAAAAATTAGGGAAACCTTGGTAACATTTTTAGATACATTTTTAGGGAATAAGTTTCTCAAAAACTTATATTTTTCTAAGTGTCAAAATTTATAAAAAATTTGACAGAGTTTCCCCTAAAAATGGAGGTTTCCCATGTTTTCATAACATGTGTTTATTTTCTTTTAAATCAACAACAATCTCAACAACACAGTCTTTAATTTCTAAACTTGTCAAAACAAGCATAAACGACAAACTCATGAACTTGAAGGTTTGCAAAAATATGTAGTAAGTTACTAACATATTTAGTAGGTCTTGTTATCTTTAAATATAAATTTAGTTTCTGAGAAACTTTATTCTTAAAGATTTTGAAGTTTCACAACTTCTAGTCATGATTTATTAAACATATTTCTTGTTAAATTTTTCTTGTGACACAAGTGTTTACACATTTGTTTATTCACTAAAATGCTCTTAGTTTATGTAAGGTCCGGGTTATAACAAAACTAGCATTTTCCGCTTGGTTCTTTCGAAAAACCACTTGTAGACCTTTAGATCTACATGTTTAGAGCCTTATTTTACAAGAAAATTTACTTTTACACAAGTTCATGCTTATGTGTGGAAGGGTTCATCATCTTATAACTTTTACACTTAACTTATCACTAGTTCATGTTCCATGAACATGATCTAGCATGGTTAGATGACGGTCCGTTCCACTACTAGCAACAAACAACATCAAATAATCATAACTAGGCAAGTTTCACAAGATTTACACAACTAGTTTCTTTTTATCCAACATATTCATCTTACTTTTAAGTCTTTAAGTTATGATCTTGTGTGTTCTTGATTTTGAACCGTTAAATCACTTATTAACCACTTTAAACAAGAACAAGATGGTGTTTAGAGGCACTTACTACTAGCTCGAGGCTAGGGAAGAATCAAGACGTAAACGAGGTGGATAAAAGAAATCTAGAGAGGTTCTTGATATTCCGAGAGCACCGAACCTCCTTGTATGTCACCTTGCACCATTGAGTGTATGGAAAATGCTTGTAAGGAAACATGATGATGGTGGTGGTGTGGGTTATGGTTTCGGCCGAACAAGGGAGGAGAGAAAGAGAGAGAGTTGTGTTGGTGGTGTGTTATGCAAATGAAGATTCAAGACCCTTGGTGTTCTTTTATAATCCAAGTTCCAAGTTTAACCAATGTGTCTAATGTTTCTTTAACCAACATCAAGGGAATAAAAAAATCAAAAGAATGTGGGGGTTGTCCCACCCCTTGTAACCGTCAATTAGGGGGGGGGGGGGGTTATGGTTGCATTTCAACTCCAAGTTACATAATCTAGTTAGCTTTAAGTATTAGATTTAGGTGTTTAAGTATGTTAAGTAATATATAGTGTGTTAGGGTGTTCGGGGACCCTAACTAGCTTAGAAAAATAAAAACAATGCTTCTAGCATTATTTTGGTGTTCCGGGTAAAGTCCGATTGTTCGGTTATATACCGGTTCATTAAAGTGCTAAACTACACTTTTTAGTGTCTTTTAAGTACCTTTCTTGTATCTTTTCAATTCCCAACACTTAGGGAAATATTCTGGATGATAAAACGTAAATTCTGCATAATATTTTAGTGCCATAATGCTGATTATATCTGATTTATATAAAATTATGCACTTACAGTGCGTTTCGGATGTTTTTAGTGCTTATTTTTGCTTCCGGAGAGTATATATATTAAACCCTCATATGTTTTCTTGGGTTTTAATGTATTCTTGTTGTTGGACCTAACCCTAGGCCTCAATTCTAATGTCTGACTGCTTTCTGCAGTTCTGTTGACACAGTGTGTCTTACTGGTGAGTTTACTAGTATTTTTGACACAACGCTCTCGTTTATGCATAAAGCAATATTTTGTAGTATACAACGTGCATGAATTCACTTGTTTAGTATGTGTTCAGACATTGCTAACAATTAAGCACATAATTGTAGTCATTAAATAACAATTAAAGTGTACGGAAGTTACCGGTTTTGTGCCAGTTGTCACAGTCTCCCCCTGTTAAAAGAATTCCGTCCTGAAATTCAGGCTGAGCTAACTCTCGTAGGAGTCTTCTTGAATAGGTGGGGATACTTTTCTTTGAACTGGTCTTCACGTTCCCATGTGTACTCGGGTCCGTGCTTAGAGTTCCAACGTACTTTGACAAGTTTTACGCTGCTCCTCCTTGTCTTGTGACTTTCTAGTCGGTAACCTCAACGGGTTGTTCTGTAAATCGGAGGGCGTCATCAATATGCACTTCATCCATCGGGATGATCACGTTTTCCTGTGTTGGACTCTTCTTCAGGTTGGATACATGGAACGTATCATGTACTCCATTAAGTTCTTCCGGTAATTCCAGCTTGTATGCCACGGTACCAATTCTTTCCAATATTCTGAATTGTCCGATGTATCGTGGATTCAGCTTTCCACGTTTTCCAAATCTTACTACGCCTTTCCAAGGTGAGACCTTTAACAACACTTTGTCTCCCACCTCGAATTCTACTGGTTTTCTTTTCAGATCAGCGTAGCTCTTTTGTCGATCTCGAGCCGCCTTAATGCGCTCTCGGATCTGCGCAATCTTGTCGGTTGTTTCTTGTACAAGTTCAGGACCAACCATACGTTTATCTCCAGCATCTGCCCAACATAAGGGCGATCGGCACTTGCGGCCATACAGAGCTTCGAACGGCGCGGCTTTTATGCTCGTATGATAACTATTATTGTAGGAAAACTCAACTAAAGGTAGATGAGTATCCCAGCTGCCGCCTAGATCCATGACACATGTGCGAAGCATTTCTTCTAACGTTTGTATAGTCCGTTCGCTCTGGCCGTCTGTTTGTGGATGGAATGTCGTGCTTAGATCTAACTGAGATCCAAAGGCTTCCTGAAATGATTGCCAGATTCTTGAGACAAAGCGTCCATCTCTATCTGAAATGATTGAGATTGGCACTCCATGACGTGCCACAATTTCTCCTAAGTATATCACTGCAAGCTTTCCAGTGCTATCTTTCTCTCGGATCGGTAGGAAATGCGCAGATTTCGTTAATCGATCAACTATCACCCATATCATATCGTGCCCTCTCGGGGTTCTGGGTAATTTCGTTATGAAGTCCATCGAGATTTGTTCCCACTTCCACACGGGGATCTCTGGTTGTTGTAGGAGGCCAGACGGTTTCTGATATTCAGCCTTAACCTTAGCACATGTTAGGCATTTCCCAACATAAACAGCAACGTCGCTTTTGAGTCTCGGCCACCAATAGTATTCTTTCAAGTCTTGATACATTTTGTCCGATCCTGGATGGATCTCATATCTCGATTTGGGTGCTTCGTCAAGAATGACTTCTCGTAAGCCACCATAGAGTGGAACCCAAATACGCTTCTTAAAGTATAAGGCTCCCTCTTCATTTGGCATCATGTTTTTCAACATACCCTGGAGGTATTCAGCTTTACGGTTCTCTCCTTTAAGAGCTTCTTGTTGTGCATCACGAATGCGTGCAGTGAGGTTCGTTTGAATGGTCATTTCTAACGCTCGAACCCTTAGGGTCTTAACCCTTTCTTTTCGGCTCAACGCGTCCGCTACAACGTTTGCCTTTCCAGGATGATACTTGATCTCACAATCGTAATCATTCAGCAGCTCGACCCATCGCCGCTGGTGCATATTCAATTCCTTCTGATCAAATATGTCTTGTAAGCTTTTGTGATCTGTGAAAATTGTACATCGAGTACCATATAAATAATGTCGCCAAATCTTCAAGGCGAATACCACCGCACCTAGCTCCAGGTCGTGCGTGGTGTAGTTTCTTTCATGTACCTTCAATTGTCCTGAAGCGTAAGCGATGACTTTTTGGCGCTGCGTAAGCACGCAACCCAAACCTTGTCGTGAACTGTCACAGTATACCACGAAGTCATCAGTGCCTTCGGGTAATGATAGTATCGGTGCATCGTATAGCTTGTTTTTAAGTAGCTGAAAGGCTTCTTCTTGTTTGACACCCCAGTCGTACTTCTTGTCTTTTTGAGTAAGGGTCGTTAGCGGTTAAGCTATCTTTGAGAAATTCTCGATGAATCGCCGATAATAGCCCGCTAAGCCCAAAAATTGTCGAACTTCAGTTGGGGTCTTAGGAGCTTCCCAATTCTTTATTGCCACAATCTTGGATGGGTCTACATGAATGCCCTTCTCATTCACAACGAGACCAAGAAATTGTACTTCGCGAATCCAAAATTCGCACTTTGAGAACTTTGCATAAAGCTTCTCTTTCTTCAGTAGTTCCAAGATGGTTCTGAGATGTTGCTCGTGCTCTTCTTTCATTCGCGAGTAAATCAGGATATCATCGATAAATACAATCACGAATTTATCGAGATATGGTTTGCATACGCGGTTCATCAGATCCATAAAGACCGCTGGTGCATTCGTCAGCCCGAATGGCATCACAAGAAATTCGTAGTGCCCATATCGTGTTCTGAATGCAGTCTTTGGTACGCTTTCCTCTTGGATTCTCAGCTGATGGTATCCAGATCGAAGGTCGATCTTAGAATAGTAGCTTGATCCTTGTAACTGATCAAATAAATCATCAATCCTCGGTAGCGGGTACCGATTCTTGATAGTGAGCTTGTTCAGTTCCCTGTAATCGATACACATCCGCAGTGTTCCATCCTTGTTCTTCACGAATAATACTGGAGCTCCCCAGGGTGAGAAGCTTGGCCTTATAAATCCTTTATCCAACAACTCCTGAAGTTGTGTAGACAATTCTTGCATTTCGGATGGTGCGATTCGATAGGGTGCCTTGGCACCAAGTCTATACGAAATTGGACTTGTCGTTGTGGAGGTAGTCCGGGCAGATCTTCGGGAAAAACATCAGGAAATTCCTTCACCACAGGAATGTCTTCGAGTTTTGGCTCCACAGCCTTCTTGTCTACCACGTGTGCTAGGAAGGCAACACTTCCTTTCCTTAAGCACTTCTGTGCCTTCATACAACTGATGATTCGAAGAGGCGCTTCTCGTTTTTTTCCATGCACGATGAGAGTTTTATCATTCGCCAGAGGGATGCGAATGATTTTCTCATGACATACAACTTCAGCTTTGTTCTTGGACAGCCAATCCATTCCGACCACTACATCGAAGCTACCTAATTGAATAGGTAAGAGGTCGATGCTAAATCTTCGTTCACCAAGTTCTAGTGAGCAGCCTCTAACGACTTCGCCTGATTCAACAAGTTTACCATTGGCTAGTTCTATGGAATAAGGAATTTCTAATCTACAAGATTCTATTCCAAGCATGCGTTTAAATTCCACAGACATGAAGCTATAATCGGCGCCAGTGTCAAATAATATGGATGCAAAGTGATTGTTAATGAGAAATGTACCGGTGACCACGTTAGGGTCCTCGCGTGCGTTCTTTGCTCCAATCAAATGCTCGAGCATGAGCATTGTTTCCCTCAGGGCAGTCCTTCATGAAATGATCATTGCTTCCACATCTGAAGTATCCTTGGTTCCGCCCTTTCCCGTTACCATTCTTGTTACCAGCACCATTTCCATTCCGGTTCTTTCCTTTTCCCAACAGTCTTCTGCTTGATGACCCAACTTACCACATTTGTTGTACCTTGGAATGCTATAAGCTCCTTCATGATGATACTTACATTTTTGGCATTTAGGCATGGAGCCTTGGTATGCTTTGGTTGCAAGGGTCTTCGCCTCCTGAGATGGGTTAGCGTCACGCTTCTTATTGTTGAACCCTTTGTTGTTACGAGTTGCTTGATTTAGATTCGAATGCTTTCTCTTCTTGTCACCGGACGACTCAGCATGTGTCTCGGTCTTCTCTGTTGGGTTCAGTGATAACTTCTTCATACGAACACAATCTTCAGTCAGGCTGACAGCCAGAGTTACAGCCTTAGTGATTGTCTGTGGTTTGGCCGACGTCACCATGCCACGAAACTCTGGGGCCAGTCCCCAAATGTAGCGTTCAACGCGCTTGAACTCAGGAGTCACCATGTAGGGAAGCACTCTAGACAGATCATGGAACCTTCGAGTATAACCATTAATGTCAGCACCTTCCATGGTCAAGTTCCAGAACTCCGTTTCCAGCCTTTGGAGTTCAGCCCGAGAGCAATACTTCTCTCTTATTCTTTCCTTCAGTTCATCCCAAGTTAGGCCATAAGCGGCATCATCACCCAAGTTTTGGGCTTGCAAGTTCCACCAAGTCAGAGCTTCATCGACAAACAACCCAGTAGCAAAGGTGACTTGCTGATCCGCGGTACACTTGCTCATGCGGATAGTAGCTTCAGTCTTCTCCGTCCAGCGTACAAATGCTACTGCACCTCCTGTGCCATCATAGTTCATCGGCTTGCAGTCGAGGAACTGCTTGAAAGTGCAACCTGGAATTGATTCAACCAATTCACATGTGAGCAATCGAAGAAATAATGAAACAAAGACCGTTCATAAATTTCTCCATGCTTAACACATTGTCTTAAGGTTACCTTGAGCTGCGTTTCCTCCAGACGAATCTCCATGCCCGTTACGTCTAGCATTGCTTGGTCCTCCACTGTCTTGAGTACGGTTCGCCTCGTACTGGGCGATAGCAACGGAGATTCTTTCTTCCAGTAGGGCGTTCAGCTCTTCAGCAGTTCTTGGCAGTGGGGGAGGAGGAGGTTGATCGTCATTGCGAGCATTCACAGCTTTCCTGGGTGCCGTGTTCTGACAGAACATAACATAACAAGGTTAAACATTTGTTTGATATCGTCATACTAGACAGTAGTAGTATATATATTCACAGGTATATACCACATAAGTGACATCAAACAATTATTACTCTAGCAGAGTACTTAGTAGGCTTGCACTGAGGGAATCTATACGTGGCTAGACTTGCTGTGGTTTCTGTGCACTGAATTCCCTAATTATGTATGCATCTATAATTACGTAACTCCTTGCACAGTCCGCACAGTTCGTTTCATCCTCATATTTCTTCCTTCAGATGGGCCATCTCTTTCAGATAAAGTCACGTATACTTGTGACATTCTACTACTGGTTTGCTAATTATCACACATAATTGCAAGTAATTTCTCAGTTAAAGACAAGTGCTACTCTTGTGCACCCTAAGTCTCGTAGTGTCTTTTCTAGACTCATGTAAACAGTTTCAGGTAGTGGATGTCGCGGGACGTTTTATGCAATGAAAACTCTTGGAAAATTGTTTTCGTGAAAGGATCCTAGAGATTGTAGACTAGACTCGAGAAGGAATCCTGGTTCACTACAATCGCAGCTCTGATACCAATCTGTCACACCCCTTTCTGCGGCGGAAGCACGAGGTGTGATCATGAAAGGTTCTCATTGCATACGAAAGGTAAACATGCTACATGCTCGTAAAAATAACATCAAATACCATAATTTGAAAACATAAGTTTAGCGTTTACATCGCTAAGTCGCATAAAACATTGTCTTAAAAAGTTTACAACTTTATTTAAAGATAAACATAAGCGACATCCACGAGCATAAGCAACACCGCGCGCACATCCATCCTAGTTACCTGAAATACATGTGAGTTTTGGAAAAAAACGTCAACATAATGTTGGTGTGAATTCATGCAGTTTTTGTATTTCACGTTTGTATACTTTGTATGAAAACATAGTTTGTGTCATGTATAAATCAAGTTTTCATATTTAAATCAAGTATTCATGTGTACACCACGTACTCATGTATAATTCAAGTTTTTCTTGACTACCCCACGTACTCAAGTATAATTCCCGTTTTCTTGAGTACCCCACGTACTCAAGTATGATTCAAGTTTTCTTGAGTACCCCACGTACTTCAAGTATTAATCACGTTTTAGTATGGTATGAATTTTATGTAAATAAAGTATTCCTGTAAGTATCAGGATTTGTTAATGGGTTGCAAGACCATTAACATGTGACACGACATAGGAAGTCACCAAACCTTAGGCATTTAGTTGGTATATTCTGAGACACAAAAGCACTACTCGATACTCGCCCTCACCGAGAGTGTGGCTGCCCGGCACCCGTTATTTCTAACCTTTTGTTCTGCGGTCTAGGTATATTGTTGATTAATGGTGCTTATGTACCCTATTCGTGACATGATTTCACGTATCATTTCTCATAACGCATCATACTTGGTACTCGTCCTCACCAAGTGCGCTTCTCGTATTCTTATATCTCATCACACTTGGTACTCGTCCTCACCAAGTGTGCTTCTTGTATTTTTATATCTCATCACACTTGGTACTCGTCATCACCAAGTGTGCTTCTTGTATTTTTATCATACCATTTATAAATATTGTAACATTTGTACATGTATTTCACCCCCGAAGTTATAAAACTGAAAAACAGTTAACAGAAAAGGGGAGCACGAACTCACAACTTTGTGTTCCTTGCATCGTAAACTTCACCGGATTTGCTTAATTAACGTCGTAACCTATACGCGTTTTCTTAACGTTAGTCCCTAGACTTGTGTCGCACAAGTACAGTCACTCTCTTTTGTATTTGTATTGTTGTGTTAAAAATATTTATATTTTTAACTATGTATCTTACTTATATTATTTTCTCAAAAATTAATATAAGTATCTCGTGTTTTGCACTTTGCACCCGAATTATGTATCTTGTATGTTGTATGTGTATTTTTATGTTTATACTCCTCATGGGTATTTAGTGTATTTTTAAGTCTTAATACACTAGCACGTATGACACATACTTTGTACACTTAGCACAAAAATTGGTGATCAAATAATATATATTTTTCTCTAAATAAAAATATATATACTTGATATCCATTTTTATTCTTGAAGAAATCCTTATTTCTTATCACCAAAAATTAGGGAAACCTTAGTAACATTTTTATATACATTTTTAGGGAATAAGTTTCTCAAAAACTTATATTTTTCTAAGTGTCAAAATTTATAAAAATTTTGACAGAGTTTCCCCTAAAAATGGAGGTTTCCCATGTTTTCAAAACATTTGTTTATTTTCTTTTAAATTAAAAACAATCTCAACAACACAATCTTTAATTTCCAAACTTGTCAAAACAAGCATAAACCACAAACTCATGAACTTGAAGGTTTGCAAAAATATGTAGTAAGTTACTAACATATTTAGTAGGTCTTGTTATCTTTAAAAATAAATTTAGTTTCTTAAAAACTTTATTCTTAAAGATTTTGAAGTTTCACAACTTCTAGTCATGATTTATTAAACATATTTCTTGTTAAATTTTTCTTGTGACACAAGTGTTTACACACTTGTTTATTCACTAAAATGCTCTTAGTTTATGTAAGGTCCGGGTTTTAACAAAACTAGCATTTTCCGCTTGGTTCTTTCGAAAAACCACTTGTAGACCTTTAGATCTACATGTTTAGAGTCTTATTTTACAAGAAAAATTACTTTTACACAAGTTCATGCTTATGTGTGGAAGGGTTCATCATCTTATAACTTTTACACTTAACCTATCACTAGTTCATGTTCCATGAACATGATCTAGCATGGTTAGATGACTGTCCGTTCCACTACTAGCAACAAACAACATCAAATAATCATAACTAGGCAAGTTTCATAAGATTTACACAACTAGTTTCTTTTTATCCACCATATTCATCTTACTTTCAAAACTTTAAGTTATGATCTTGTGTGTTCTTGATTTTTAACAGTTAAATCACTTATTAACCACTTTAAACAAGAACAAGATGGTGTTTAGAGGCACTTACTACTAGCTCGAGGCTAGGGAAGAAACAAGACGTAAACGAGGCGGATAAAAGAAATCTAGAGAGGTTCTTGAGATTCCGAGAGCACCGAGCCTCCTTGTATGTCACCTTGCACCTTTGAGTGTATGGAAAATGCTTGCAAGGAAACTTGATGATGGTGGTGGTGTGGGTTATGGTTTCGGCCGAACAAGAGAGGAGATAAAGAGAGAGAGTTGTGTTGGTGGTGTGTTATGCAAATGAAGATTCAAGACCCTTGGTGTTCTTTTATAATCCAAGTTCCAAGTTTAACCAATGTGTCTAATGTTTCTTTAACCAACATCAAGGGGAAAAAAATCAAAAGAGTCTGGGGGGTTGTCCCACCCCTTGTAACCGTCAACTAGGGGGGGGGGGGTTATGGGTGCATTTCAACTCCAAGTTACATAATCTAGTTAGCTTTAAGTATTAGATTTAGGTGTTTAAGTATGTTAAGTAATATATAGTGTGTTAGGGTGTTCGGGGACCCTAACTAGCTTAGAAAAATAAAAACAATGCTTCTAGCATTATTTTGGTGTTCCGGGTAAAGTCCGATTGTTCGGTTATATACCGGTTCATTAAAGTGCTAAACTACACTTTTTAGTGTCTTTTAAGTACCTTTCTTGTACCCTTTCAATTCCCAACACTTAGGGAAACATTCTGGATGATAAAACGTAATTTCTGCATAATATTTTAGTGCCATAATGCTGATTATAGCTGATTTATATAAAATTATGCACTTACAGTGCGTTTCGGGTGCTTTTTAGTGCTTATTTTTGCTTCCGGAGAGTATATATATTAAACCCTCATATGTTTTCTTGGGTTTTAATGTATTCTTGTTGTTGGACCTACACCTAGGCCTCAATTCTAATGTCTGACTGCTTTCTGCAGTTCTGTTGACACAGTGTGTCTTACCGGTGAGTTTACTAGTATTTCTGTCACAACGCTCTCGTTTATGCATAAAGCAATATTTTGTAGTATACAACGTGCATGAATTCACTTGTTTAGTATGTGTTCAGACATTGCTGACAATTAAGCACATAATTGCAGTCATTAAATAACAATTAAAGTGTACGGAAGTTACCGGTTTCGTGCCAGTTGTCACACTTCCCAACTCGACTGGCAAAAGGTCCAGCGTAAACTCACGCTTTCCCAGTTCTATCACACAACCTCTAATGAGCTCATTCGCTTCTACTAGCTTTCCATTGGCTAGTTCAATCGAATACAGAATATCTAGCTTACTGGCAACTAATCCGAGTATATTCTTAAATTCTATGGATACGAAGCTATAATAGGCATTGGTATCAAATAATACAGATGAAAAATGTTGGTTGATAGGGAATGTACCAGTGACTACGTTCGGATCTTGACGAGCTTCCCTAGCTCCAATGTTGAAGACTCTGCCTTAGGTTTGGTTGTTCTTTGGGCAATCTCGCTTGAAATGCCCGATGTCTCCACATCCAAAACAACCTTGGCCTCTACCATTTCCATTTCCATTTCCTCCCTGGTTGTTGGTCGCTCCACGGTTTCCGTTCCCAGTTTGATCACCACGATTCGCATTACCGCCATTTCCTCCTTGATTACGGTTCCCAGTCTGATTCATATTACCGTTTCCACCACAGTTTCCATTACCATTTCCACCGGATCTGCCGTTCCTTCGTCCAGCACCGTACCAGCATGCCTCCCTGGCATGTCCTACCTTGCCACAATTTTCGCATTTCTCATACCTACATCGCCCTGTGTGATGATGCTGACAAATATCACACTTGGGCAGGGTGCCCATGTAACCTTTTCCCTTGTTCTCAGAACTTGCAACACCAGTCTTGACCTCTGCTGGTGGGTTAGCATCTCTCTTCTTGTTGGTACACCCACTGCTTCCTTGGGTTCCTTTCTTGAAGTTGGAGAACTTTCCCTTGTTCTCTCCTGATGACTTGACGTGAGTCTCCTTCTTCTTTCCATCAGAGGTCAAGAACTTGTTTAGCCTAATCGCTTCTTCTGTCAATGCCACACTCAAATCAATGGCCTCAGTGATTGTTGGGGGCTTTGAAGTAGTCACCATGCTCATGATTTGGGGTGCCAATCCCCAAATGAAACACTCAATTTGCTTGAACTCTGGATCAACCATGTACGGGACAACGCGAGATAAGTCGTGAAATCTTTGCACGTACTCAGCAATCTTCGGTCCATCTATCTTAAGATTCCAGAACCCAGTCTCCAGCTTCTGAATCTCAGTTCTCGAGCAGTACTTCTTGTGCATCAGTTCCTTCATCTCATCCCATGTCATACCATAGGCAGCTTCCTCTCCCAGAGTCTGAACCTGAAGGTTCCACCATGATAAAGCTTCATCTAGGAAGAGTCTAGAAATGTAGGTGACCTGGTGCTCAGGTGCACACTTGCTCATCCGCAGCACATAATCGGTTTTCTCAGCCCAGCTTATGAAAGCTACAGCACCTCCAGTGCCGTCAAAGTCCAGAGGCTTACAGTCAAGGAACTTCTTGTAACTACAACCTGTACAAGCAACATCATTCACAGAAAGCATTAGCAAACGCACATGGAAAATCCAAACGTAACATAATGTGTCCTGAGTGACTTAAACATTACCGTGAGGTGGGTTATTTCCTGAGGTACCTCCGCTATGCTCAGAGGGAAAGGCCTCATGTTGTGCGATCGCTTGTGAAATCCGTTCCTACAGTTCTGCCTCTGTTGTGGGCAACTGATTCTTTCTACGAGGAGGCATCTTTTATAAAGAAGATGGTATTGGTTAGGTCTTAAATATATAATAAGTAGTATACGTATATAGTAGCACTTATCATAATAACTAAGCAGGTAATCGTGTTAACAATGCATATAATGAGAACATTGTGATTGAGCTTTCATTAATCATCGACCAAGAATACAATTACATGTTCTACAAATGTATCGTATCAAAAGGGAACACAGGGTCACACTACCCTTGCCCAAAAATGTCTATCAGTCTACCATAGGTCACACAATCAGAAGTGGTCTCCAAAAGGCTTCGTAAGCTAGGCCCAATAGCGATACTCTCATCAAAATAAAGCTACCTACATAAAACCAAAAACCGGCTATGCTGATGGGGGTGGAGGAACAAAAAGCAAGGTGCGCACATGCGCAAGCTCCTCCTCAAGATCGTAAACGCGTCGCAACAGATAACTGAACTGCTGCTCCATGGTGAGGAATCGAACATCAAAATCTGGATAAGGCAAAAGAGGAGCAGGTGGAGTTCGCAAAAGGTGACGGACATGAACAAGGTGGAGGACATGGGGTCCTCTCAAGCTCCATAACTCTACGACACAAGATCTCTTGCTGAAGTTGCAGGGACAGGAGTAACTCATCCCGTGTGTAACCAATAAAGTGTGAGGGATGGTAGGGATCAGAAACTGGCATGGTGTTCGACGGAAACCATATGAGTGGCTCGCCGGGCGGTGAAGAAGTAAAATGAGTAGTAGGTGTATACTAAGGTACGTGAGGAAAAGCTGCTGAGCCATGAGGGTCGTGGCCTGGCTGCTGGCTAGACGGGCCTTCCCCTGGACGAGGTGCAGGTATGTCTTGCAAGAAAGTGATAGGCAGGTCAGTGCGGTGAACATCGGATACAATTGGGTGAAAAGGGGCAAGATCAACAGGTACGGGTGCATATGGGGGAGTAACATGCTCAACAATAGGAGGTACATCATCATCATCATCTATCCACCCATTGCTAGTGAAAGCATATCAGGGGTCTATCTGGCCGGCAAAAGCAGCAGGGTCAGCAGGTGCAGGAATCGGATCTGGTATAAGTGGTGCGATGTAAGGGGTGCCAAAAGGAACAGAGTCATGAGCAGGCAAAGGCTCAGGAACAGGTGCATCAACAGGCTGATCGATAGGAATAAAATTAAGCTCAATTCCAGGCTCAACGTCATGTGGAGGAATCGGGGCAGCTGACATGGCTGTATCGTCATCGGTATAAGTGGCGTAACGTCGCAGACCAACTGCCTGTAAGGCGGAAGAAGATACAGACTCGAAAGAATCGGGGACAGAATGATCAGACGAAATCTCAATAATAGGAATCTCAACAAGTGGAACAACAATGGCATCCTCAGCTACAACTCCATCTCCCTAGGCATCAGCAGGGGGACCATCAAAAAGATCGACATCATCATCAAACAAGTCATCAAAAGGCAAATCCTCGAAAGGAAAAGCAGCAAGAGGCAAAGGGGAAAGGATCGGAGCTACGACATGCTCACCATCAGGATTGTAGGACCGGGTTTGGGGACCGAAACCGTGATTCGTGTGATTATGTTCAAAGACGGAAGAGATTAGCAATGATAAACAAACAACTTTGTATTAATCCGGTAGTAAAACGTTACAAATCGGCCCGATTACATGATAACCGAACTAATACCAAAGGAGTATACATTCCGGGAGAGATCAAGTGGTGATCTCTCCCCGGGTGAGGTCTCAAACCTTCTCTAACTCTCTTACACTCTCTTGGGTTTGCAAATGACAAAGTGTTGGTATTTATACCCAACACAGGTTGTATGGTCGAAGGATCAAACTGACCGATCGATAGATCATCTGTCGATCATCCAGTTATCGAAAGATACACATATACCTCGAAGGATGACATATCCTTCGAGGTCCATCTTCATCTATCGATGGATATCTTTCGAGCTCATCGAAGGATATACACAATCCTTCGATGCCTTATCCTTCGACACAAAACATTACACAACCATAATCTAACTGTTTGTCTAGCAAAACCCACACGGTCAACCGAATAACCCTCTCGTTTGACCACTTCAAACGAGCGGGTCTATACACGTTCGATAGACCGTTTCACTAACTATTACAAATTCAGCGTAAAATAATAACTAATCTATTCGACAAGCATCGGACACAAAATCTGCATCAACAAATTCCCCCTTGTCCGTTGCTGTCGAATGCTGAAAATGCAACTGCAATCGATCTTCAGTCAAGTATTCATCTTCTCTGTGTTAACAAATTCCCCCTTGACCGATGATCCAGGTAAGTAGTATCTTGACGCTCCTTGTAAAATATTTCCCCCTTAAAGTACGCGTATCCGTGTTGGGTGTTGTGCAATTTCCTCAATTGACCGATCTTCCGCTGATCTTCCAATACTCCAACCGGCATTTAATAAGGGTTCCAATCTTTAAGAACTGCATCAAGTCTTGATCTTGTCATAAGAACTCTATTTCATTCAAGCATACTACATTGATAGAGATTTCTGGTGAACTGTCTTCTGTAAACCGTCTTTGTGGAATCGACCAAGTAATGCACTTTAATCTTCAGCATCAACACTCAGGAAAGTCAGCTAGACCAAGTGTATCCCTTGCAAGCTCAACCAGCATGCTTAGTTGAACTACATCCAGATCTCATTGTCTCGCCTTTGTGAAGTTGACCACGTAATGCACTACGGATCTTCAGCATCAGTACTCAGGAAGTCAGCTTGACCAAGTACATCGTTTGCAAACTCAACGAATTGAGTTACCCCCAGATCCCTGTAAAATCCCAAAGAAACATCAAACCCAAAACCGAATCCTGCAGGTCTTCAGCCTTGAACTATCAGCTTCCATAAAGATTCCCCAGGTCTTCAGTGAACAGCGCTTTTGTAACTACTGTAGACTTTAGAAACCTGTATTTTTCCGTGCAAAACCCTTCACGCTGGCTGGAGAATTAATTAAAATCCTCAAATATGTGTATGTGCAAAACATTCCACGCCGAACCGATTGTATCACCAGAAAATCACAACTCTACCACCTGTGATTGCGTTTAGAAATTTACCGAAGAAATTCAATTTTTATCCCCCCATTTCTTTGGTAAAATCTCTAAACCTTAACAGATTCTCTCCACTTCAAAGAAACTGTCGTCAAATGTTCACCAATTCCCTCCACTAAGCGGAACTGTCGTCAATCTTCACTGAATGTTCTCGGTTCCGAAAATTCACGAAAACGACTTTCTTCTCTGCATATTCTAGTTGAATAAGAACGTCCCCTAGTACCCCGTAGGATCCGACTTGTATCCCTCCAAAGACTTTGTGAACTCGTTAGGACCGGCGTTGACATTCTAGGTTCATCTATTCGTTACCAAATGCGAGAATATGACAATAAACAAAAAAGATTTCTTCGTTGCATATTCTAGTTGATAAAGCAATATCGCCTAGTACCCCGTCGGATCCGACTTGTATCCCTCCAAAGACTTTGTGAACTCGTTAGGACCGGTGTTGGCGTTCAAGGTTCATACGTTCGTCTTCAAATGCGAGAATATGACAATAAACAAAATGCTTTCGAACATTTACGAATAACCGGTAACAATCATGAACATTGACGTGCGGAAGTGAACATACCATTCCGTTTTTGGTTTTTGGCCCATAATAGTCGCGACCATTTTTGACATTTGCATCGGTAACCGTGACTACCCCACATTTTTCAAAATATCATCATCATTTTTCATTTTTTTTTTGTTTTTTAACAACATGCCCAATTTTCTAAATCAATTTCTAAACTCACGAAACACTAAGATATTCAAAAGCCCACTTAATTGAAGTCCACTAAGCAAGTAGTTGTTTTGTGAGTATATATGTTTCGTGAGTTGTTGTCCACAAAGAATCTTTATCCTCATTTGATGAACAACAGTAGCCATCATCATCTTTCAAATCCCAAATACCTTTTGTCTCTCTCTTCGATACACAAAACAGGAGAAGACAAATTATCTTTACCAAACAACCCCACTAAACCTCCAAAAGTCAAACATCCCTAAAGAAGTTTATCAGCCGACAACTCCATCTTTTTAGACAAACCCAAATACCTTTTCTTTCCCTCTTTCTGCGATGAAGCTGCTGAAACCCCCAAAAAAAAATTGTGCAGACATTATCTTCTCCACATAAAACCTGCGATTCACAAATAGCAGCAGCAATCCAACAAGGTCTTCTTCTTCGATACATCCAGCAGCAATCCACGAAGGATGTTGATTCTCAACCTCGAAAGATGTGTTGCAAAATATCTTTCGAATTGAGACTCGAAAGATGTTAAGTTTCTCGAAGGATTCATCCTTCGATTGATCAGACCTTTCGAATGGTCAAGATATCTTTCAAATTCTTGATTTTTCGAAAGATGATCCTTCGATAAGGAATTTCATCCTTCGAGGAAAGTAACATCTTTCGAACAGTCTGTCATCCTTCGAGCCATGTTTCAATCTTTCGGGAGTGGATCATCTTCCGGGTCTTCAAGCAGCCGCCAAGAACATCAAGAACACAGCGACTGTTCTTATGCAGATCTTGACGAAAACATTGTATTTTTTTTTTTTTTTTTGATGATAATAACTTGATTATATAGGTGAAAAACATAAAACGGAACACTTGTTTCAGCACAGATCTGAATATTCGGGTCCAGATCTGAGTTTTTCTCATTTTCACCCAACTTTACATCTTGAACAAAAAGCACAAAAATCACAGATCTAGAGCACATGTGACTTAGTAAACGGTTAGATTTACTAAATCGGGCACCATGGCTCTGATACCAATTGTAGGACCGGGTTTGGGGACCGAAACCGTGATTCGTGTGATTATGTTCAAAGACGGAAGAGATTAGCAATGATAAACAAACAACTTTGTATTAATCCGGTAGTAAAACGTTACAAATCGGCCCGATTACATGATAACCGAACTAATACCAAAGGAGTATACATTCCGGGAGAGATCAAGTGGTGATCTCTCCCCGGGTGAGGTCTCAAACCTTCTCTAACTCTCTTACACTCTCTTGGGTTTGCAAATGACAAAGTGTTGGTATTTATACCCAACACAGGTTGTATGGTCGAAGGATCAAACTGACCGATCGATAGATCATCTGTCGATCATCCAGTTATCGAAAGATACACATATACCTCGAAGGATGACATATCCTTCGAGGTCCATCTTCATCTATCGATGGATATCTTTCGAGCTCATCGAAGGATATACACAATCCTTCGATGCCTTATCCTTCGACACAAAACATTACACAACCATAATCTAACTGTTTGTCTAGCAAAACCCACACGGTCAACCGAATAACCCTCTCGTTTGACCACTTCAAACGAGCGGGTCTATACACGTTCGATAGACCGTTTCACTAACTATTACAAATTCAGCGTAAAATAATAACTAATCTATTCGACAAGCATCGGACACAAAATCTGCATCAACAAGGATGTCCGAGGATGAGATGGCCCTGGACAGGAATAGGAATATGAAAGGGATCCTCGTCGGGGATACCATCAGCATGCGGTACGTCGTCTCCAAAGTCAGGCAGCGCAAATGACTGGAAATCGTCATCGTCGTCGGACATCATCTCCGGGTCACTCTCGCTATCAGAGGTAAAGATCTTTGGCTCAGGGATAATCTCATCCTCAGAGACAATAGCCATGGGATCAACAGTGTTAGACAGTCCACTCTCAGACGAAGACATAGTGTCTGTAACAAAACAATTACAACATATGCACATATATTAACATTTATTATTTAGCATGCAGTCAAATCAGTGTAATCATGTTATTACGCATCCTTCCTAGTCTCCCAGACTAGACCACCTAGTCTCCCAGACTAAACCAACTAGTCCGATAGACTAAACAAACCAGTCTCTCAGACTACCAACCAGTCTCCCAGACTGAACCACCCAGTCCCCCAGACTGAACCACCTAGTCTCCCAGACTAAACCAACTAGTCCGATAGACTAAACAAACCAGTCTCTCAGACTACCAACCAGTCTCCCAGACTGAACCACCCAGTCCCCCAGACTGAACCACCCAGTCTCCTAGACTAAACCACCCAGTCTCCTAGACTGAACCATAACCATAAATTTTGAAAATGTGTTTCGTGCCTTTTGTTTGTAAAAATATTTATTTCCTGGATCTGGGTGTTTCGGATATGCAACGAAAAACATTTTACGACACATTTTCGTGAGAGCCCTAATGATTGTAGTCTAGACTCGAGAAGGAATCCTTGTTCGCTACAATCGAAGCTCTGATACCAAGCAGTCACACCCTGACTTTTGCGGAAGCGTGATTATGGTGTGACTTTCTTAATACCATCGCATTCAATCATAACAACACTATATGATTAAAAACATAGATGTTCATCCATAAATTTAGTTTAAAAACACGACAACATTGTCTTAAAACATAAAAATTCAAATACGAGTACAAGCTATGCAACTTGTTTAAAAGTTCACAACGACTCGACCAATGATATCAAATAAAACCAGGACTTGGAAGACGTGTCTCGTCCAGGAATAAGACACACTATCCAACCCTAAGACCATGGATGACATCTTTTATTCTTACGCAGCTTGAAACATCCAACGCCCGCCAGATCCACTACAAATTCCCTGAAATACATGTATTTTGACATGAACAAAAGTTGAGCGAGTTCATGTGTGTGATTGTGAATAAACCTTTGAAACATTTGAAAGTATTTTTGTGAATAAAAAAAGATCAATTAATGTGTAGCTATTACATTAACATAGGTGAACCGAAGTAGGAAGGCTCAATCCTTTGCGTATTTCGCACCGGGCCTCCCGGCTGGAACGGCATAGTCACCACATGAGCCAACTCGCGGACTCATGGGTGGGGCTCGCAACACCCAAATAGATCTATCACTCATGCCCCTCGGTCCTTCTAAAGGATTAATGGTCTCAAGCTAACGCCTACCCTTTTCACATGATATAGCAATTCATTTCATTTGCAAACCCTTTGAAATCATAATCATTTATAACATGTACTTCACCCCTGAAGTTCTAAAATGAAAACAGTTAAAAGAAAAGGGGGACATGAACTCACAGTCTTGCATCTTCAGCAATCGTAACTCTAGCTTCTTCGGTGAACACGACTACCTACAACGTACTAATGTCTATTAGACGAACGGGCCATGCATTGACTTAGTATTAATGTTCTTGAGTTACGTTTCTTTTGTGTCTTAGACATTATTCCAAGTTACATAATTATTTGTTAAAATAATTACTATTTGAACTTAAATTATATTTAAAAATTTTTGGAATAATTGTTAAACAATATTATTGGAATAATACTTCTCAGGTATTTTCACTTGTATTTTCCTTCCCAAGGATGGGGGTATCTTATACATGTTTATTTTTATTGTATTTATTAAGTATTCTTTATACTTAATTCTGTCTTCTCTTATAAAATCCAAAAATAATATATTTTCAAGTTTACTTGGAATATATATATATAAACTCATTTTTCCCAAAAATATATTGTTTCTCATATTTGTGTAAGAAAATATATATTTCTTAAAAATAATATATCTTCTATAATTTCAAGAAAATATAAATTTAATATTTGTCAAAATATAATATACTTTTCCTTGTCGAAAATATGACATACTCTTGTGGTAATTGTAAAAATTATATTTTTACTTCTTTGGTGTCCAAAATATTATTTACCAAATTATTATTTGTGAATAAATCTTTCCGGATTATTTCGGTAAGTTACATTTAGTAGTTTGGTTCTCCAATATTTTGTGTAGGCTTGTATATTTATTCTTTGGAAATTTCGGTAATATTTTGGATGGTAATTTCTTGGTATTTTGTGTGTTATAATATTTTAAGTCCTAAAATAATATAACTAATACACAAAATATACAAATAATCACACATACATGGTGTCTTCTAGGTATATATTTCCTAAATACATATTTAGTCACTTTTATTTATAAAATCCAACCTCCAACACTTATATTTTTGTAACAAAAATTATGGCAAAGTTTATGTAACAACTTAGGGTTTAAAATACCCTCGTAAATATTTGTTTAAAAATATTTTTCTACGTGTTCATATTTTTAGAAAATTTTGCCATAGTTTCCCCTAAAAATGGAGGTTTCCATGCTTTCAAACATATCATTTTTTTTTTTTGTAAAATTCATCACAATCAATTTGCAATCATCAACAAACAACCTTTACTTACCAATCTTGCCAAAATCATATATTTCCTACTACTTCATGAACTTGAATATTTTGTAAAAATTTGTAGTAACTTACTAGTATTCTTAGTAAGTCTTATTACCCTTTAAAATGTGTTTACTTTTTTAAAAACTTCATTTCTAATGAAGTTGGATGTTTACAACTTCAAAACATATTTTCTAAAAATATTTCTTTATGCAACCTTCATGTTTCACAATTGTTCTTGCACTCGTTTAACCTTTAAATACATGATTTGTTTATGTAAGAACCAAGTTTTGATGAAACTTATATTTTAACCTTGGTTTCTTTAAAAATAACTCATAAATATTTAGATCTATGTGTTTAACATCTTACTTTGTTCATTACTTTTCAAGAAAACAAAGTGTTCTTTCAAGTTCATGATCTTTATGTGGATGATCTATCAACCTACAACAATTTCCTTTCTTACATCTTGCTAGATTATGTTTTTAATCATGATCTAGCAAGATCTTATGATGATCAACATCATTTCTACAAACAATCAAAGATCAACAAGAATAACAACTTATATTCATCAAGATATCTTCATCTAGCAAGCTTATGTTCATGTTTTCTTCATATGATCTTTTGTGTTCTTTATGTTTTTGATCATGATTCATCATTAACCACTAATAATAGATGTGAAATAGATAGATCAAGGTGCTTACCACTAGCACAAGGCTAGGGATGATTCAAGTGTAGAAATGAAGAGGGTGAAAGAGAATAAGAGAGGTCCTTCTACTTACAAAGCCACCAAGCTTCCTTATGTGATCTCTAGCTTCCTTGTATATGCTTGGAATGTATGAAGAAAGTTGAATGAAGGTGATGGTGGTGTGGGTTGGGTTCGGCCATGAGCAAGAGCAAGAGAGAGAGAGAGAGAGTTAAGTGTGTGAAGTGTGGGTGTAAGAATGAGTTCATGGTCCCTTATGTTCTTCTTATAACCAAATTTATCTACTAACTCTTGGATAATATGCTTATGATTAAGAGACAAGATCCAATATTTAAATGCCATAAAATCACAAGGGTGGGGCCCTTGTTGGCCGTGAGATAGGTGGGTGGGGAGGTCTAGCTTAGGTTCCAATAAGTTAGTTATAATCTAGTTACAATTCAAGTATTAGTTACATGATTTAGTTAGTAGATATTTTGTATGGGGTGTTATGATGTTCGGGGACCATAGCTAGCTTAGTAATGTTAAAATAGTGCTTCTAGTGTAAATTTGGTATTTCGGGTAGTGTCCGGTTGTTCGGTTAGATACTGATTCGTTATAGTGTTAAATTATATAGTTTAGTGTTCTTTATGTACCATTTTGTGACACTTTTAATTCCTAACACTTAGGAAAGTATACAGGACCATTTAAGCATATTTCTGCATGACATTAGATTGTTTAAAAGCTGATTTTTGCTGAATTTAGCACTTTGGGTGAGTTTTAGGTACTTTCCGGCACTTAAACTATAACTTAGAAAGGCAGTTTTGGCATCCTTACTTTCCTACACACTATACTAGTGCAGTACTTAGTTTATGGCCTATACTCGGTCTCGAAACACTGTCTGTCTATGTGCTGAGTTCTGTCAGCATTTTCCTGATTTATCCGCTCACTGTGCTAACTGTACTTAATGCATTCTCTATGTCAATATGTTTGCATGCAGTAATGAAATGACATTATGCAATAAGTGATGCACAAGTAAATAAAATGAAGTAATCAGTCAACAGTTAATTCCAAATTCAGCACAGTTATTAAGCCCTAATCATGATTAACTAATTGTACAGATACCTGGATTTTGACAGTTGTCACATGGTTCGTCCAATTATTGTCAACAATCCAGAACCAACTTCAGTGAACAATAATTCTCTCGACAATGAGGATTTTCACGATGCTAACGAACTGAACGAATCTTCAGAGGAGGATGAATTTCTCGATGCAGACCAAGAAGCTGTACATGGTACTTCTGAGGCTACACCTCCAGTGGACGCCCCTAAAACAGTTGAAGCTAGTGCATCATCCTCTTCGACAGTTCAATATATTGAATTGGTTGTTGATCTCAATCTCAACAATCTGGGTACAAATATTCAAGTTCCAGATAATCCAGAAACAAGGATTCACAATACCAATCCTCAACAAAACATCATCGGAAATGTACAAAGTGGCATTCAAACAAGAAACTTGTTGCGAAACAACAACAATGCGGGCTTGTATGCGGCTATTCGAGAATCTGGTCAACAAAACGATTGGTCCTTCATGTGTTATGTATCACAAGAAGAACCAAAATCTTGGAAATAAGCTTTGAAAGATAATTCTTGGGTGGAAGCTATGCAGGAAGAATTGCAACAATTCCAGAAGCTAGGTGTCTGGAAACTCGTTGATAAACCTGATGATTACAAGAAGATTGGTACCCGTTGGGTGTATAAGTGCAAAAAGGATGACCGTGGAGTAGTTATTCGAAACAAAGCAAGATTAGTTATTCAAGGTTTTCGTCAGATTGAGGGGATCGACGACAACGAAGTTTATGCACCTGTTGCACGTCTGGAAGCTATTCGGATCTTTCTAGCCTATGCGTCCTTCAAAGGATTCAAGGTCTACCAGATGGACGTGAAAAGTGCATTCTTACATGGTGTGGTTGAAGAAGAGGTGTACGTCGAACAGCCTCCAGGTTTTGAAGATCCTATTCACCCTGATCGGGTTTGGCTGCTCAACAAAGCTCTGTATGGTCTACATCAAGCACCGCGAGCTAGGTATGCAACCTTATCTAATTATCTGCTGGAGAATGGATTTCGCAGAGATCTTATCGATTGCACTCTTTTCATCAAAGAACAGGATGGAGATCTTCTATTAGTGTAAGAATTTCGTGCGTGTTATGCATGAGAAATTTGAAATGAGCGCTTTGGGGGAGATGACTTTCTTTTTGGGCTTGCAAGTGCAACAAACGAAGTCTGGGATATTCATCCATCAGACTAAGTATGTCAATGACATCTTGAGCCGATTTCAGATGTCTGACACAACTCCCGTTGGTACCCCACTGCAGCAAAATCATGGAATTCATCCTGACTTGAAGGGTGAAATTGTTAGCTCCTCATATTACCGCGCTATGATCGGATCTCTTATTTACCTCACAGCGTCAAGACCAGACATAATGTATCCAACGTGCCTGCTTTCCAGATATCAAGTGAACCCGAAGGCCTCACATCTTGCAGCTGTTAAAAGGATTTTTCGCTATTTGAAGAGTTGCCCGGACACCGGTCTCTGGTACCCTAGGGATGATAGGTTTGACTTGATCGTGTTCAGTGATTCGGATTTTGGCGGATGCAAAACCGACGGCAAATCCACAATGGCTGGATGTCAGTTTTTGGGAAATCGCCTAGTCACATGGCAGTGCAAGAAGCAGACTTGTGTCGCTACATCAACATGCTAAGCTGAATACATTGCTGCCTCAAGTTGTTGCTCCCAAGTCCTGTGGATCCAACAACAAATGCGCGACTACGGTTTTGAATTCCTAACGACTCCTACTTTCGTTGATAATTCTGCTACCTTACAGATCACTAGAAATCCTGTGCAGCACTCAAAGACTAAACACATTGAAATTAAGTACCACTTTATACGTGATTGCTTTAACAAAAGACTAATCGATGTTGTTAAGGTCCACACAGGTGACCAACGTTCCAACCTTTTTACCAAAGCTTTTGACAAATCACGATTTGACTTTTTATTACTGGTAAATGGCATTAAGGTCAAGCAAGAGTAAAACCGACATCGGAAAATCGTGTTTGTAAATATCTTTGTGTTTTTAATTTGTCATAGTTTTTACATTTTAGGGGGAGTAAATCCAAATTTGAAAAATTCAAAAACATCGAAAAATTTCAAAAACACAAAAACAATAGAAAAACAAAAATGCGTTTCCTGGCGAGCAAAAGAGAAAATGATAGTACATCGGTGGTCTGTCCAAACCTCTTTAAACTGAACCTTAAATGAAAAACGATAAGCAGCTCTATATAAGATGTATCGGTAGGCTCACAATCATTTTAAAGTGTGCAGGGTGATATAAACTTAAAATCGACTGAAGACTGTGTGGGAACCACTCATTGGCATATAGTCTTGGTACTGAAATTTCGTTTGATAGATTGCCGAGGTTCTGAGATACGTGGTCTTTATGCTGTTTATCATCTGGGTATCATGGTTGTTTCTTTTACCGAAATATAACGGAGACGAAGTCTAGATCTTCCATGATACCACACATACGTGTACATACTTCATACGACCTCAATAAGTGATCAACAATCACATGTCCACAAAAATAAGTGATAATATATCACATTTATCCGGGAGTCAAGTTCGTCTCTTTGATGTACGTTAGTACTGACCTGTTCACGGACTTGCTCCTATGCCCTCATGCATCTGAAAATCAAGTTCCTCATCAATAAGTGATTCTATTACATAGGGCTTGTTTTCAATCCAAAATAAGTGAGTATCTCACATTTTCATATACGTCAAAAGAGATGATAAATGGTATACTCACCAGTAAGATGAACTCTCGTGTATACCTTGATACGAGAATGTGTCGTGTATGGATGAACACCGGTTGGTAAGTATAAATCATACACTAATCGTATCCCCTCGCCATGATTACATCTGATAAGTTGAGCTTATGTGGACAACAATACCGATAATCATTATAGGATGCTTATCTAAATGTTAACTAACTGAACAACAAGAGCGTTTTGACGTGACCGTACACTGATATGATTCTCTTACCCTCGTAACTCGCAAAAAGAATGTCTGTAAATATTTATTTAATGCTTTCAGTTTCTGATCTTTGTATATATTTATTTACTGCTTTCAGTCGTTACATTTTACAAATTCAAAAATACCAAAAAGATTTTAGGTGTGTTTTAATATAAACTTTATAAAAGCCAAAAAGATTTTATTTCTAATTTCTTTTGATTAACCGAAGTTGGAACTCCAGTCTTCGTTACCTGAAACCTGATCGAAAACCAAAACGACTGACTCTTCATAAATGGTCAAAATTTGCAAGTTTTGAAAGTTAAAAACCAAAATTGAACAATACGTTAAACTTTCAAACTGTCGGACGGTAGTTGATTGAAAAATGGTCACATGTGTGTCATTTATTTATGTTAACTATATTCCAAGTAGTTGTTCTCATTACGTGTTTAGCTTTCTTGTATGTGCAGATGCAACATTCAAACCAGCTAAAGGCGAAGAGAACGTGCATGATAACTAGCTTCGGAATGAAGACACGACGTGGAGGCACTCAAAAGACAAAGATGATCGAGTTGCCGCTTACCTATCATCAACACCTCAAGGATCTAAGTGCTGAAAATGGAGTTTATTTTAAGGGGCAGTTTGTTAACACACTTCCTAAATGAAAAGGGGGAGTTTGTTGATACACTTTCTACTTACGACGCGTGAAGAATTTGAACATCCTCCGACATGATAGACATGGAAGATGAACCCTCTCAAGCAGCATCAAAGGGGGAGTTTGTTGATACACTTTGTGGATGTGTCTTGCTCGGTTCGACAACATTATGGAATGAAGACCAAGGCTTGATTTCCTCCATCAAGTCTAGGTAATTGTTGCTGATCTACATGTTACAGATATGTCTCTTCTGTTTGCTGCTCTCTGCATGACGAAAAACCAGCAAGTGTACTTGCTGTTAACGAAAAATCATCAAGGCACATGACGAAAAACCTGCACATAAGAATGACGAAAAACCTGCACATGTGAATGACGAAAGACCATGTCTTTCGTCATGAGTTTTTTGTTGGTTGTGGACTTTCGTCGGCTGTTTGTGTTTCGTCGAGATGTTTCGTCAGCTGCTGATCTTTCACCGACAATGTTCCTATTTATAGTAGTAAATTGAAGATAGAAGCTAGTGGACACAGAACGAGAGAACACACACTGAGTTAGTGTATTCAGAGAGAGTATGAGAGATTGTTCTAGTTGAACCTTTGTAAACAAACTTTCTGATTAAGTAATACATTAAGCTGTTTAAACGTTGAATCCTTGTGTTCGTGTTCTTATCTCGGAGTGCATTCCCGGTTGGATTCCGCACAACCGGGTTTGTTCGTATACAAGGATTAGGCGACTAGATCCTCCGCTAGTTGGACTACACTATTACCGACGAAGAAGGTTCTTTGTCGAACTCATTATCAGCGAATAACCCCTTGACGAAACATGTTCTTCGTCTGATGTTGTTTGAATGGTTCTTCGCAGGTTGTTAAAGACGAAAGATGTTATTCATATGTGGATTCTTCGTAGGTTGTATGTTGACATGCATGATTCTTCGTGAAGACTCTTATCCATAAAATATCATACTGGTTCTTCGTATGATCTTTCCTCCGCAGACTTTGCGGTCTTAAACAAACAGTAGACAATAATAATCAGCAGCCAACCAATTAATTCACGTTTGACATGTAGCCATGCTTTGATAAGTCTTCACATGACATCATCATGGCGATGTGGCGTCGGGAAGGTTCGCGGCTCTTCGTGCTTCGCGTGTCAAACCCTGGGACGCACGATGGATGAATCTCGCGACGTTGATCTTGAGCCGAACCTAACCGAGTCGAACCGAACCGAGTCGCGTCTACATAAAGTGTACCAACAAACTCCCCCTTGGACGCTGCTCGTTATGGTTCGTTCTTCACAATGTCGGATCTTTAAAGGTCTTCATGTGTTGCAAGAGGGAGTGTATCAACAAACTCCCCATGGGATATGCTCTAAAAACTTTTGATCTTCGATACTTTAGATCCTTGTGGCATTGATGAGTGGTCAGCGGCAACTCGATCATCTTGATCATTTGAGTGCATCCATGTCGTGTCTTCATTCCGAAGCTTGTCATCTAATACGTTCTCTTCGCCTTTAGCTGGTTTGAATGTCACATCTGCACATACAAGAAAGCTAAACACGTAATGAGAACAACCACTTGGAATATAGTTAACATAAACAAACGACACACATGTGACCAGTTTTCAATCAACTACCATCCGACAATTTGTTTGAAAGCTTAACACATTTTTATCAATTTTAGTTTTTAACTTTTAAGACTTGCAAATTTTGACCGTTTATGAAGATTTAGTTGTTTTGGTTTTCGTTCAGATTTCAGGTAACGAAGACTCGAGTTCCAACATCGGGCAATTGAAAATAAAACAGAAATAAAATCTTTTTGGCTTTTATACAGTTTATATTAAAAAAAACCTAAAATCTTTTTGGAATTTTGAGTATTTCAAATGTAAAGACTGAAAGCAGTAAATAAATATATACAGAAATGCAGAAACTGAAAGCATTAAATAAATATTTACAGACATTCTTTTTGCGAGTTTCGTGGGTAAGAGAATCATATCAGTGTACGGTCATGCCAAAACGCTCTTGTTGTTCAATTAGTTAAGATTTAGATAAGCATCCTATAATGATTATCGGTATTGTTGTCCACATAAGCTCAACTTATCACATATAATCGCGGCGAGGGGATACGATTAGTGTATGATTTATACTTACCGACCGGTGTTCATCCACACAAGACTCATTCCCGTATCAAGGTATGCACGAGAGTTCATCTTACTTACTGGTTAATATACCATTTATCATCTGTTTTGACGTATAAAAAAAGATGTGAGATACTCACTTATTTTGAATTGAAAACAAACCCTATGTGATAGAATCACTTATTGATGAGGAACTTGATTTTCAAATGCATGAGGGCACAGGAGTAAGTCGTGAACAGGTTAGTACCAACGTACAGACAAAGAGACGAACATGACTCCCACATGAAAGCAGTGATATATTTTCACTTATTTTGTTTGGACATGTGATTGTTGATCATTTATTTAGGTCGTATGCAATATGTACACGTATGTATAGTATCATGGAAGATATAGACTTCGTCTCCGTTATATTTCGGTAAAAGAAACAACCATGATACCCAGATGATAAACAGCATAAAGACCACATATCTCAGAACCTCAACAATCTCTCAAACGAAATTTTGGTACTAAGACCATATGCCAATGAGCGGTTCACACACAGTCTTTAGCCGATTTAGGTTTATATCGCCCTGCACACTTTAAAATAATTGTGATCCTACCGATACATCGAATATAGAGCTGCTTATAGATTTTCATTTTAAGTTCAAAGAGATTTCGACAGACCACTGATGTACTATCATTTTCTCTTTTTCTCGCTAGGAAACTCATTTTTGATTTTCTATTGTTTTTCTCCATTTTTTGCAACGTTTTGAGTTTTTCGGATTTGGATTTACTCCCGCTAAAATTCAAAAAGTAAATTTAAACTTTGAAAGACATGTTTTTGGATTTTCTAAAGAAAAATATTAACAAAAACGATTTCCCGATGTCGGTTAACTCATGTTTTACCTCAATATTGTTTACCAAAATTAAATTTTAATCAGAAAAGATTTATCGAATTTTGGGAAAATGAGTTGGCACGTCGGTAAGCGGTGTGGACCATGACAACATTGACGAGTTTCATATTAAAACAATAACTGAGGTGATATTCGAGATCAACGTGACTAGTAGAAGAGTGTTGTACGAGATGATAATAATTCATAAAGCAACTTAAATATCGACAAGTATAGTAGAGATTAGAAATTCAAAACCGTATCCTGCAACTGCTTCGTGCATTGTTAGGAATCCGAGTGCTCTCCCAAACTGGATAGCCACCTGGTGTGGATTTCAAGGTTGATTTTTCAGCTACTTCAATTAACCGAGAAATCTCTTCATAGCAACAAGATCAGAAACCTCCAGGTCTGGTTGGTCTTCTACATTGCACCAGCGAAGGTCTTTGACTTTCTCTTTGAGAAGTAGTCTGCGGTTGTTCAATCCATGCCAAGGCATCCGCACACCCAGTTGGTTTGTTCAACAAAACACATTTTCTTCAATCACACCGTGGAGAAATGTACACTGCACGTTCATCTAGTAGACTTTGAACTTCAGACGTGCTACAGGTGCGTACATTTTGATTGAATCTATCCCGGGGACCCGATCAAAGCCTTTAACAATCAAACTTTGTAGTGATTTCCATTTTGTCGAAGCTTTCAATTTCTTTCATCAGACATTCTTCTTTTCTTTTTCTCTCTCCATCAAAGGCAACAACTCCTAGATATGATGATGTTTCAGAGTCGCATGTCGCCAATCTGGTGCATGGACGCTCCACTATCAACAATCCTAAGTCCATCAATAGTTCCTACTGGAACATCCTGCATACACATTAAGAGATTAGAGATTAGTTGGAGATGGGTACCCAAGCCTTCACAGACTTGGGTCGTCCGTCATCATCGAGGATTGTGACATCCATTTCCCGATGATTCTGAATTGATGGAGCTCCCCCTGAAACAGTTACCGATTTTGGTCTCCAAAACTGTTTTTGTTTTTCATGTTTAACATCTGATTTAACATATTTTGTTTGGATAACCTCTTTGAAAGCCTTTTGAACCTCTTTTCTTTGTTTCCTTTTATGTTTCACTTCTCGTTGTTGAACAAGACGAGGGTCCTGTTTTGGTGACACAGATCTTTTATGGTAACTGTTACCACGTGGGGCATGAACTTTTGCCTTTCCCTTGGTGAGATATGGACAGTTCTTGACTATGTGTCCATACTCACAGCATTCGAAGCATGATCTCCGCTCAATAAACCTCGGAGTATCATAATTTTAAGAGCTTGAAGATGAACTTCATGATCTTGAGGTACTTGGTCCTACATGACAACCGTTTGTGTGTTGTGTGTAGTTATTTTGACTGTTTCTTTTCAAAATTTTAACTTGTTTAAAAAAATCCGTGTTGGATTTGTTTTTGAAAGTTTCAATTTTATCAGTCCCTCGGGATTTCATGAAGTTCACCTTCTGAACCTTTTTCTTGTAACGAGCTCCCTTTGTTTCCACCCTCGGTTGTGAAACCTCAGGCTTTTGAGCTCGTTGTTCCTTTTATTTACCTTTAAAAGCGATAGGTTGTTGCTTTGTCGGTAATCTTTGATTTCCAAATTGTCTTCTAACTCCAGCTTTTGGAATATGATCACACTGAGTTACAGAAACTCTCGGGATCGCTTTTCCCAAAAACTTACTAGTAGTATCTTCAAACACTTTATCAATCGATTGATTGACGTTTTTGATTCGAAAATCTTTTTCTGAATATATTTTACTATCACCGACTAAAGTGTACAACATGTTATCACTTTTAACAGTAGACATTGTTTCCTTGATGTGATCTATCTCTTGTTTAACAGTTGAGTGCACAGCAGGAGTAGGAGGATCACACAAAATATGATTCTCAATAGGCATTTCTACTCCCTTCCTATCATCAAGAGATTTATCCTCATCATTCACATCTGATTCATCATCCGACGAGTGATAAATTGGTTGAAAACCAGTGTTCGTAATTGTGTAACTTAATGTTTTCACATAAGTTTTAATCTTGAATAGCCTACTTTTAATTAGATTTGTGTTTTGCATGTTTAATGGAGTTTAAGGAGCTTTTTGGGAGCTTTACGAGTCACCGGGTCGAAAACCGGACGACCGGGACATCAAACGGGTCAACCAGGAGTGCAAAATGGAAAAAATAGAAAATCGAAGTTGGGGAGGTCGTCGGCGACGCCCCGTAGTTAACCCCGTCGCCAGAAAGCTCGTAACCAGTCAATTAGCGCGTCACAGAAAAACAGCAAAAGTAGAGGGCGTCGCCGACGGGATCAGGGTCGTCAACGACGGGCTCCAGTTTCTTCTATCGTGAAAGTTCATTTATTGGGTGTTTTGACGGGTTTAATGACATGTTTTGACCATGAATCGGGGGTTACGAGTAGGAGGAGGTTACAAGACCATGGGGGATCATTTTTTTCATCATCTAACACATTCCTAATCCATCTAACA
Organism: Helianthus tuberosus; assembly: GCA_030545235.1. Classification (NCBI taxonomy): domain Eukaryota; kingdom Viridiplantae; phylum Streptophyta; class Magnoliopsida; order Asterales; family Asteraceae; genus Helianthus; species Helianthus tuberosus. The sequence goes on from CM060433.1 coordinate 16,977,518, forward strand.
CCACACCCTTCACCACTAACAACTTCTTCATCCTAACCCTAATCAAATCACCATCTCCATCATCCCCCCATCACCATAATCTTCATTCACCATTCAACCCCTAACCTCCACCACTCCTCAAGGCTCAAGGTCATGGCTCCGTGTTCGTGTTTGTCGGCCGGTGATCGCGTCCACCCAACCATGAGCGGCTAGTCTCTTCGGTTTCACCCCGGTGTAGGTAGTTGTATTTTCTAGGGTTTATGCATTTGTAGTTTAATTCGACTTTTTGACAAATTGTATTGATTTTTGAAACCATTGACAATTGTTTACATTTGTTTCGTGTTCGTAAATTGTCGAACGATGATAAAGTTATGACTTTGCAAAAAGGTTATGTGTAATTATGTGTTGTCGTGGTTAGGATTTACTTGTGTTGATTACAAACTGCATTCTTGTCCGTTCTTCAGGACGTTGATAGTTATTGGCACCTAAGTCACGGTACACTAAATCCGTTAATCGTTATGCAATTGAGTTGAATTAAAAACATGTAGGAACCCTAGGACTTACAATTACCGAAACAGGGTGTGATCCGTATTCTTAATTCTTGTTTTCAATTAAGTAGTTTAGTTTTTCAAGTTTCGTTAATAAATCATTGTTTTAGATAATATCAATTTGTCGGTTCACTCCGATATCCTTTCAAACTAATTAAACAAATAAAATTAGCAAACTTCATAATCACGTTGTACATTGTTTGTAAATAGTCTAACTAATCGAACGGGTCGTGCAATACTGACCACCTGCTCTTCGTGGATTTGATACCCGACTTACCCTAGCTACCTAGGTTTAATTGGGTTTTCGACTGATCGGAACGACACGGTCACGTCAAAATGGCGCCGTTGCCGGGGAGCTAGTGCGCTTAGTATTTCATTGCTTGTTCGATTTTAGTTTAGTTTTTTTTCTCTTTTCTTTCTTGTATATTTGTGATTTTACTTTGGGTGGTCGAGCTTGTGTGTGCAGGTACATGTTTTGCAGGAATTACTTTTCAATATGAATTGGGTAGATGATGATCCGTGTGAGTGTTGCGGAAGCGGAGAGCATTATTTAGAGGATTGCTCTGTTTTCCACGAAAAAAGTTCAAGCCTACAAGGACCGGGAAGATTACCTCAGCGGACTGTATGAATATAGGAGGGCGGATTATGAAGATTTCAATGATCCATCCTCAAATTATCCATACGCTAGACCACCACCAACACCAGATTATCAAGAATATTACTATTTGGAGCTAGATTACCATTATGAGCAAGAGCAGGGTTACAACAATTATCAACCCGACTTGCCACATTTCCCGAGTTACCAGGAGGAGTATGATGACTATTATCATGACTCCCCTCAGCCGACATACAAGGAGCCTCAAGATTCATTAAACTCTAAGCTCGATATGATTATGGATATGATGATAGAAATGAAAAAGAAAGACGAGCTGAGAGACAAATCATTTGAGGCTTTGGTTATTCAGGTTGGTCAATTAACCGAGGAAATAGCCCAAATTAAACGCGAGCGGGATGTTTTGGCTAATGGTACCATGGTTGATGGTGATGTGGTGGAAGAGGTTAGAGATCTTTCAGAGCAAAAAGTTGAATGTTTGAACCGAGTGGATGACATGACACCGCAAGACGAATCGGATTCGAAAGGAGCTCACATTCATATTCATCCTTCTCCCAAATTTATCACTCCAACCAACAAAGTTGGGGATGCGGGTTCGGGCATAAGGATTCGAAGGGTGGCGTTGCAAGACATTGGCCATGTTGTTAAGAGATGACCCCGAAGTTGTAGATTACGCATGCCGAATAGAAGAAAAAGAGAGTGGATTCGGCATGCCAACTACCGAGCGTATGTTGGAAACTCGGTAGGCAAATGTGTACTTCGACCACCATGAGAGGTAAACCAGGTATGATTGTTGTAGAGTTTGCATTATTATTTGTTTTATTTTATTTTAGTAGTTAAATGAACGTTGTGGGTGTGTTCCCTATATAACCCTCACGAGACCTCTAGTCCTCCCAAGCTATTGGGGGGTTTAAAAGGGCTTGTTGCATAAGCTAAATGCAACCGTGATTCCTACGAAAGTGAGTTAGGATTGTTATTGTTGTAAATTATTTTTCCACATAAATCAAGGTAAATTAATGCATAACGTCGTAACACTTTCATAAAAATGGTAGAACTAAGTAGCTAACAAATTTCAGTGGTTGTGAGAAGCATGCTTCTACACAAGGATTAGAATTTGAAGGTACATTATGTTCGAGGGACGACCGTTTTGTGAAGGGAAGAAGAAGATATGGGCATCAAGCGACAAAAATCAGGTGCATGCGTTTCCTTTTTACTTTGATTCTTATATTAGTAATAAGTGGATTGTATTTGTATGTTATTTTTCCGGGGTGAAATTTTTGGGAGGTTAGCCGTGTCACATCCCTTGTGCGATTTAAATAACTCTAGTTCTTACACATTGAGGACGATGTTTATCTCAAGTGTGGGGATGGGGGAGTAGTAAAAGTTTTCGATTTTGACCCTTCATTTAAACACTACACGTTGAGGACAATGTTTACCTCAAGGGTGGGGATGGGGGGAAATTTCAAAAATTTTTCAAAATTTTCTTGTTTCAAAAGCGATCTTAAAAGCACAAGTAACTAAGTCAACGAGGGATGTCACAACCCATTTGGTCTTTTGTCAAGGTCAAGTTCGAATTAATAGCATGACGGGTATTTAGTGGGTGGTTATTTGGGAATAATCCGCTTAAGAAATTAGCATTTTATGCATGTCACATATCATACCCTTTACATATGTGAGGTTTTGAGCCACTTTTACATTATAGAGCACATGCTTATGTTTCTTTGTTTGAGTGGACCATTAGTCACGTATCGTAGAACTTGAGACTTTTGATACGTTTGAGACCATAGACCGAATACAAGCACAAGAATTATTAAGGCATTAGGTAAACCTTTTCCATTTTAAACCATTTTTATATCCTTACCCAAAAATTTATCCCTTAGTAGCCAATTTTGAGCCTAATCCCTTCGTTTGATCCACCCTATAGACCATAACCTTCAGCCTTTTCTTTTTAAACCCGTGTGATAAAGATTCGATTATAGGAGTTAGGTTTGTATAGTTGTGATTTATTCATATATAAAAAAAATAAAAAAATTCAGAAAATGTTATGAAAAAAATGAAAAAAAAGCGTTGAGAAAAACACAAAAAGATGTGTTAGTAGTTGTTGAATAAAAGGCGAAAGTTGTTGCCTCATAGTTGATGTTTATATTTAGTTTTGTTTAGTTTAGTGGTTTGTAATAAATATCGAACTTTCATCACCTTAGCCACTTTAAATATCCTACTTCCTACCCTTAGCCTAGCCCCGTTACAACCCGCTCAAAGACCTTATGACTTGTGTTTGGTATTCGTGTTCGGTGGTGGAGAATGATTGAGTTGCAAGCCTTTGCGGGTACGTGTTCTAGTCAGTTTTGAGCGATTATTTGTTGAAGTGCTAATACATTATACACATTAGCCAATTTATAAGCCGAGTGGAGAGAACATTGTGAAGGATGTGCATGAATTGTTGGTTTCGCGGGTGGGTTAATCTTGGATAACCATTGTATATGTGAATGCTCACTTTACCGTTAAATATGTTGGAAATTGTAAAGAGTTTGAACTTTTGTATGACAATTGACCTTAACCTTCGTCTCGGGAATGGGGAATGTATTCGTTGTTCGACCCACGTGAAAGTGAAAAACAGATTTGCTTGAGGGCAAGCAAAAGACAAGTGTGGGGATGTGATACGTGGTTGAAAACCGGTGTTCGTAATTGTGTAACTTAATGTTTTTACATAAGTTTTAATCTTGAATAGCCTACTTTTAATTAGATTTGTGTTTTGCAGGTTTAATGGAGTTTAAGGAGCTTTTTGGGAGCTTTACGAGTCACCGGGTCGAAAACCGGACAATCGGGACATCAAACGGGTCAACCGGGAGTGCAAAATGTAAAAAAAAATAGAGAATGGAAGTTGGGTAGGTCGTCGGCGACGCCCCGTAGTTAACCCCGTCGCCAGAATGCCCGTAACCAGTCAATTAGCGTGTCGCAGAAAAACAACAAAAGTAGAGGGAGTCGCCGACGGGGTCAGGGCCGTCGGCGACAGTTTCTTCTATCGTTAAAGTTCAATTATTGGGTGTTTTGACTGGTTTAATGACATGTTTTGACCATGAATCGGGGGTTACGTGTAGGAGGAGGTTACAAGACCATGGGGGATCATTTTTTTCATCATCTAACACAATCCTAATCCATCTAACACTACACCCTTCACCACTAACAACTTCTTCATCCTAACCCTAATCAAATCACCATCTCCATCATCCCACCATCACCATAATCTTCATTCACCATTCAAACCCTAACCTCCACCACTCCTCAAGGCTCAAGGTCATGGCTTCGTGTTCGTGTTTGTCGGCCGGTGATCCGTCCACCCAACCATGAGCGGCTCGTCTCTTCGGTTCCACCCCGGTGTAGGTAGTTGTATTTTCTAGGGTTTATGCATTTGTAGTTTGATTCGACTTTGTGACAAATTGTATTGATTTTTGAAATGATTGACAATAGTTTACATTTGTTTCGTATTCGTAAATTGTCGTACGATGATAAAGTTATGACTTTGCGAAATGGTTATGTGTAATTATGCGTTGTCGTGGTTAGGATTTACTTGTGTTGATTACAAAGTGCATTCTTGTCTGTTCTTCGGGACGTTGATAGTTATTGGCACCTAAGTCACGGTACACTAAATCCGTTAATTGTTATGCAATTGAGTTGAATTAAAAACATGTAGGAACCCTAGGACTTACAATTACCGAAACCGGGTGTGATCCGTATTCTTAATTCTTGTTTTCAATTAAGTAGTTTAGTTTTTCAAGTTTCGTTAATAAATCATTGTTTTAGATAATATCAATTTGTCGGTTCACTCCGATATCCTTTCAAACTAATTAAACAAATAAAATTAGCAAACTTCATAATCAGGTTGTACATTGTTTGTAAATAGTCTAACTAATCGAACGGGTCATGCAATACTAACCACCTGCTCTTCGTGGATTTGATACCCGACTTACCCTGGCTAGCTAGGTTTAATTGGGTTTTTGACTAATCAGAACGACACGGTCACGTCAACGAGTGACAGTCCTCAACAGTTGGAGCACTTTGTTCCGTAGATGTTGAATTTTCTTCTTTTTCAGATGAGCCCACTGAGGAACTGTCTGATTTGAACCCTAATCCTATAGTTACTTGCTCATAATCAAGAGGTACACTTGGTTCAAACCGAGACATTTCCTCCTCATCGGGCATTTTGGTGTAGTTGTGTCTCAAAGGAGGTGGACACGACTTATACCCAACGCCTTTCACGTTCCCTTTCAGCTTTTGAACGTCTATGATGTGATCAAGCACATATCAGGAGTTTGAGTAACTCTCCAATTTGAGCTTGATCGCATCATGCTCACACTTTGCCACGGCTAGCTCCTTCTTTGTTTCCTCAATGATATTAATGTAGTTATTAATACCAATTTATTTATTAAAAACAGTTTTTGTTAATTTGGAAACGCTTTTCTTTAAAGTTTCAATTACTGATTTGAAATCTTTTTTCATTACGAGCTAAGGCCATGTTTGCCTCTTTGCATTTTGACAGTTCAATAACTAAACTCTGATTGTGACTATGAATCATTTCAGATTCATGTTTCAATTCAGCACAACTATCACACCTATCAGATTTTGGTTCATTGACACATACCTGACTGGATTTATCCTCGGATATTGATCCATCTGCCTAAGAATCAACAACCTCCCTTGATGGATATTCGGTTCCATCCTCACTTGAACTTGTAACATTTTCATCTGAACTACTGTTGTATCCCGAACTGTCATCATTTCCCGAAGACTCACCATCGCTGACATTCGTGACGATTTTGGCATAAAACGCAGTTCTTGTGTGATCACCGTTTCCCAACTGTATAGCCAGACCACAATCGACAGTAGGTTTAGGAAAATAGGAACTTGGATCGAATTGAGGTTGAGATGTGGAAACTTGAGGTTGAGGGAACCAGGTACTCGGATCGAATTGAGGTGGAGATGTGGAAACTTGAGGTTGAGGTTGAGGGAACCAGGCACTCGGATCGAATTGGGGTTGAGGAGTAGCAACCTGTGGTTTAGGAAAATAGGCACTTGGATCGAATTGGGGTTAAGGAGTAGCAACCTGTGGTTTAGGAAAATAAGCACTTGGATCGAATTGTGGTGCGGCATATTGGGTTTGTGGTGCGGCTTCTTGTGGTCGAGGGAAATAGGCGTTTGGATTAAAAACCTGACCATATGATGTTTGAACAATTGAAGAAGTTGATTGATCTGGTGTAGGTTGTGGTAGGGAGGGATTTACATTTGACATTGAAAAAAGGTTTATATTCGACATTGGATTGTTGTTTACAAACAATCACTCGAAAAATCAAAATAAAAAAATTGTGTGATTTGATAACCTTCTGTGACAATTTTAAATGTGAAACCCACGAAGAACTGGTCTCCACGAAGAACTACAGTCAGACGAAGAACTAGATATTTCCTTTGTGAAAAATGAATTTTGTTAGAAACACAAAAAGACAAACAACTTTATTTGTTTTCGACTCAACAAATTTCTAGTTTGACCAATGTAGTTCTTCGTAGAATGAAATGTATTCTCAAATTGAATAAGACAAATATGCCTAATAAGAGAAAATCAAGTTCTTTACCAACTTGAAAATTGAAATTTGAAGCCGAAGAGGTAGGTAGTTTTTTCGTGAAGAACTAAAATGACGAAGGACTGGTTCTTCGTCCAAAACAATCTTGACTGTAGGTCCAACTAGCGGAGGATCTAGTCGCCTAATCTTTGTATCCGAACAAACCTGATTGTGCGGAATCCAACCGGGAAAGCAAACCGAGATTGAGACACAAAACAGAACAAAGATTCAATGTTTAAAGTTCACTTGTATATTATATATTAGCAAAGTTTCAGTACACGGTTTACAAGAGACTCTCACAAACTCACTTATCTCTCGTGTCTCTGTTCTGTGTTCACTCTTCTGTGTCTTCAGTGTCTATGTTCTTATCTTTCTGTCTTCAGCCTTCTGGTTATATAAAGGACCATCTCGACGAAAGATGTTGCTGTCGACGAAACACTTCAGCATCCGACGAAAGATCATGTCTGACGAAAGACAAGCAGATCTTTCGTCAACAGCATTGAAGACAAGCTGGTTTTTGGTCATATGTAGGTTTGGCTGGGTTTTTCGTCAATAGCATGTGACTATCAGGGGTTTTTCATCAGGAGCATGTTGCTGGGTTCTTCATCACAACATGGAGTCTTCGTAGTGATATTAAAATTGAATATTTGAACCAAATTCACGTTACATACATTAATCCATGCATTGACAAGTAATCACATGACATCATGATGATGATGTCATGGTGATGTGTCGTGATGATGGTTCGCGGCTATTCGTGCTTCGCGTGTCGAACTCTGGGGTGCACGACGGAGGAATGTCATGACGTCATGCTTGAGCCGAACCTAACCGAGCCGAATCAAACCGAGTCGAACCAAACTGAGTCGCGTCTACATAATATGAATCAACAAACTCCCCCTTGGACGCTACTCGTAAGGGTCATCTTCCATGTCTTTCATGTCGGAGGATCTTCAAAGTCTTCACGTGTCGTAAGTAGAAGTGTATCAACAAACACCCCTTTTCATTTAGGAAGTGTGTTAACAAACTCCCCCATTAAAATAAACTCCATTTTCAGCACTTAGATCCTTGAGGTGTTGATGATAGGCCAGCGGCAACTCGATCATCTTCATCTTTTGAGTGCCTCCACGTCGTGTCTTCATTCCGAAGCTAGTCTTCTATCAGGTTCGCATCTGCACATACAAGAAAGCTAAACGCGTAATGAGAACAACCGATTGGAATATAGTTAACATTTAAACAAATGACACACATGTAACCATGTTTTCAACTAACGTCTGACAGTTTGAAAGTTTAACAAATTGTCCAATTTTGGTTTTTAACTTTCAAAAACTTGCAAATTTCGACTGTTTATGAAGAATCAGTTGTTTTGGTTTTCGTTCAGGATTCGGGTGTCGAAGACTCGAGTTCCAACATCGGGTAATCAAAAGAAATTAGAAATAAAATCTTTTTGGCTTTTAAAAAGTTTATATTAAAACACACCTAAAATCTTTTTGGTATTTTTGAATATTTGAAATGTAAAGACCGAAAGCAGTAAATAAATATAAACAGAGATGCAGAAACTGAAAAGCAGTAAATAAATATTTACAGACATTCTTTTTGCGAGTTTCAAGGGTAAGAGAATCATCTCAGTGCACGGTCACGCCAAAACGCTCTTTTTGTTCAATTAGTTAACATTTGGATAAGCATCCTATAACGATTATTGGTATTGTTGTCCACATAAGCTCAACTTATCAGTTGTAATCATGGCGAGGGGATACGATTAGTGTATGATTTATACTTAACGACCGGTGTTCATCCACACACGGCACATTCCCGTATGAAGGTATGCATGAGAGTTCATCTTACTGGTGAGTATACCATTTATCATCTGTTTTAACGTATAAAAAGGTGTGAGATACTCACTAATTTTCGATTGAAAACAAGCCCTGTGTGATAGAATCACTTATGGATGAGGAACTTGATTTTCAGATGCATGAGGGAACAGGAGCAAGTCCATGAACAGGTCAGCACTAACGTACAACAAAGAGACGAACTTGTCTCCCGGATAAATTGTGATATATTATCACTTATTTTGTTTGGACATGTGATTGTTGATCACTTATTGAGGTCGTATGCAGTATGTACACGTATGTATGGTATCATGGAAGATCTAGACTTCGCCTCCGTTGTATTTTGGTAAAAGAAACAACCATGATACCCAGATGATAAACAACATACAGACCACATATCTCAGAACCTCGGCAATCTATCAAACAAAATTTCGGTACTAAGACCATATGCCAATGAGCAGTTCCCACACAGTCTTTAATCGATTTAGGTTTATATCACGCTGCATACTTTAAAATGATTGTGAGTCTACCGATACATCTTATATAGAGCTGCTTAACATTTTTCATTTAAGGTTTAAAGAGGTTTGGACAGACCACTGATGTACTATCATATTCCCTTTTGCTCGCCAGGAAACTCATCTTTGTTTTTCTATAGTTTTTGTGTTTTTGAAAATTTCCGATGTTTTTGGATTTTTAAAGTTTTGGATTTACTCACCCTAAAATGTAAAAACTATGATAAATTAAAAACACAAAGATATTTACAAAAACGATTTTCCGATGCCGGTTTTACTCTTGCTTGACGTTAATGCCGTTTACCATTAATAAAAAGTCAAATCGTGATTTGTCAAATGCTTTGGTAAAAAGGTCGGCACGTTGGTCATCGGTGTGGACCTTAACAACATCGATAAGTTTTTTGTCAAAGCAATCACGTATGAAGTGTTACTTAATTTCGATGTGTTTGGTCTTTGAGTGCTGTACAAAATCTTAGTAAATCATAAAGCAGCTTAAATATCGACAAGGATAGGGGAGATTAGAAATTCAAAACAATAATCTTGCAACTTCTTTGTGCATTGGCAGGAATCTGAGAGTTCTCCCAAACTGGATATCCACCCGGTGTGGATTTCAAGGTCGATTTTGCAGCTACTTCAATGAACCGAGAATTCTCTTTACAGCAACAAGATGATAAACCTTCGGGTCCGGCTGGCAAGTGACAAGGGAGTATGTGGGAAAGTTTGTACACATCCTCATTGGTCGGTCCATACATGATGTCTTCCACATGCTTTTGCACCGGCAAAGGTCTTTCGTCTTTCTCCTTTAGAAGTAGTGTGCGGTTGTTTAATCCACTCCAAGGTATCCGCACACCCAGTGTGGTTTGTACAACAAACACATTTTCTTCAATCACACCATAGAGAAAAGTACCCTACACGTTCATCTTGTGGACTTTGAACTTCTTATGGAAGAAAAATCCATGAATCTTCAAAAGGCTTCAGACGTGCTGCAGGCGCGTACTTTTCATTGGAATCTTTCCTGTAGACCCGATAAAAAACCATAACAACCAAATTTTGGCACATTTTTCATCTTGTCGAATTTTTCAACTTCATCCAACCACATTCTTTCACCATCATTCCTTGATCGGAATTTTTGTCTGCTTTTCATTTTCCTTTCTCTCCATCAATGGCAACAATATTCTCCTAGATGTAACAATGTTTCGGAGCCTTATGCCACCGATCTTGTGCATGGATGCTCCACTGTCAACAATCCTAAGACTATCAATAGTTCCTCCTGGAACATCCTGCACACTCATTCAGAGATTAGTTGGAGAGGGGGACCCAAGCCTTCACAGACTTGGGTCATCCGTCATCATCGAGAATTGTGACATCCATTTCCCGATGATTCGGAATTGATGTAGCTCCCCCTGAAGCAGTTTCCGATTTTGGTTTCCAAATCTGTTTTTGTTTTTCATTTTTAACATCTGATTTAACAGAGTGTGTTTGGACAACCTCTGGTTTTAAAGCCTTTTCAACTTCTTTTCTTTGTTGCTTTTTCTGTTTCTTTTCTCGTTGTTTAACAAGACGAGGGTCCTCTCTTGGTGAAACAGATCTTTTATGGTAATTGTTACCATGGGGGGCATCAACTTTTTCCTTTCCTTTCATGAGATATGGACAATTTCTGACAATGTGCCCATACTCACCGCATTCGAAACATGATCTCCGCTTAACAAACCTCGGAGTATCATAACTGTAAGAACTTGATGATGAACTTCGTGATCTTGAGGTACTTGGTCCTACATCACAACAGTTTGTGTGTTGTGTGTAGTTGTTTTGACTGTTTCTTTTCAAAATTTTCTTTTGCATAAAAAATCTGTGTTGGATTTGTTTTCAAAAGATTCAATTTTATCCGTCCCTCGGGATTTCACGAAGTTCACCTTCTGAACCCCATTTTTTGTTTTGGCTCTGTTTGCCTTTTCCATTTCGTTGGTGAGCGTGACTTTGCTTTCGTTGATTGTTTTGTGGTTACAATTTTTGATTCCCATATTTGTTTCTAACTTCGGATTTTGGGATAGGAGCACACTGAGTTACTACAACTCCTGGGCTCGACTTTCCCAAAAACATACTGGTAGAATCTTAAAAAATTTTATCAATCAAGGATTGATTGACATTCTTGATTGGGAAATCCTTGTCTGAATAGATTTTATCAGATCCAATCAACGTGTAAAGCAAATTCACGCTTTCACAACTTTCAGACTCTTACGCAGACGTGGACTCAACCAGAACAGTCTTAGCAGGTTTTGCGGGAGGATCACATAGAATATGATTCTCAAGAGGTATGTCCTCTTCTTTCATTACCGCATCAGACTGAGTTGAGTCAGTATCATCGGATTCATCATCTGAAGAATCAGCATCCTTAACAATGACTGGAGGATCCTGATTCTGTTCAGCAGTTGACGAACTTGTAACTGTTGAAACATCCGAATCTGCTGATACTTCTGTTTTGTATCCAAGTCCGGTTGCAAATTCCTCAATGTCTAAAGGAACAGATTGTGCAAAATGAGTTCTATTTTCCTCATCAGGCATTGCATCATAATTGTGTCTAACAGCTGGTGGACATTTTTTTATATCCAATGCACGTGACATCCTTTTTCTTTTTTTGAATATCGATGATGTGATCCAGCACATAACTAGAGTTTAAATAACTATTTAGCTTAAGCTGGATCGCCTCACTTTCAGACTTAACACATGCTAACTCATTTTGCATGACCTCGAGATGATTGATATAACAGTTTAGGTCAGTTTGTTTTCTTGAAACCATTTTTGTTAGCTCGGTTTTATCTTATCTTAAATTTTTAATGACCGTTTTAAACTCTTTTTCATGGTTTTCATAAAACATGTTAGCCTCTTTGCATTTCGAAAGATCCACGATCAAACCTTGATGGTGGATAAATGTTACGTCATACTTGCTTTGCTAATGGTCATATTTGCTTTGCAAATCAGACAATTTATTTCCTAAACTAACACACTTATCTCACCTATCAGAACTTGGTTTATCGACACATACCTGATTGGATTCGCTCTCAGATAGTGACTCACTTGCCTCAAAATCAACAACCTCCCTTGTTGATTCATATTCCGATCCATCCTCGCTTGAACTTGAACTTGTACCATCTTCAACTGAGCTACCGTCATGTTCAGAACCATCATCATTTCCCGAGGATTCACCATTGCTGGCATCTTTGACAATGTTGGCATAAAACGCCGTTTTTGTTTGATCATTGCAGTTTGTATCTAGAAATGATGAAACTCCCGTAGAACGATGGCTTTGCTCTGAGGCAACTGGTATTGGTTCACCATACATATTTCTTTCCATTTTTGGTTTGTGTATTTGGTTAGTAACCAATGCTCACTGATTTGCCGTAATATAACACGATTGTGTTGATGAGGTAGGCGTGGGAGTCTTAGCCCATGAAGGAGATAAACCCGTGCTTCTATACTTGCTCTCCGTATTGGATGGAATGCCCCACCAATCTGAACTCATTTCAGATATAAAATAATGAAAACCTGCTTAAATCACTTAAAACAATTTGTTAAGATAATTTTTGAAAGCTTCTGTTAAAACTTGACAAAAGAGACCCACGAAAAATTTGATTGTTGGCCAAAAACCGTAGCTGACGAAAAAAGGTTTTTTTTTTTTTTTTTTTTTTTTTTTTTTTTTTTGTAAATGACCAAAGTGACGAAAAATAGTTTTTTCGTCAAAGACCAATTATGGCGAAAAATATGTTTTTCATCAAAGACAAAACAAATAATGAAAAAGGTTTTTCGTTGACAAATGGGAACACTTTAGTCAAACTTTTCCCTTACCCTTACACAATAGTATTCACATACTTTCAAAACATCACCCATGCTTTGAGCCATTTTGTCCATCATCTTCCTACGAACTATCACAGTAATTTTCCAACAAAAAATCAGCCAATCACAAACTCAAAAACCCAGAAATTTTGAAGATCTTGAAGAACAAATGAAGAACACCAAGAACTTTATGAGTTTTCCGGTCACCGGAGAAATTTCCGAAACACGATTTTGCATAAAAGTTTAATAAAAACGAATTTTTAACATGTAAACATGTTTTTAACAAGGTTTTTAACAAAACAAACAGCAAAATAACAAGGTTTATCACAGACTTTAAAACCAGAAAATATGAACTTCAAAACACAAGAAAAACACTCGGTTTTAACAAGGAAGAGAGCCAAGGCTCTGATACCACTTGTAGGTCCAACTAGCGGAGGATCTAGTCGCCTAATCCTTGTATACGAACAAACCTGGTTGTGCGGAATCAAACCGGGAAAGCAAACCGAGATTGAGACACAAAACAGAACAAAGATTCAATGTTTAAAGTTCACTTGTATATTATAGATTAGAAAAGTTTCAGTACACGGTTTACAAGAGACACTCACAAACTCACTGATCTCTGGTGTTTCTCTGTGGTCACACTTATGTGTCTGCTACTGTCTTCTGTCTTCAGCCTGCCTATTTATAACTGCAAGTCGACGAAACATGAAGCAGTCGACGAAACATCATCAGCAGCCGACGAAAGTCCATCAGACGACGAAACATTCATGCCGAAACACCATGTCTGACGAAAGACATCAGGTGTTTCGTCATGTATGTTCAACAGGTGTTTCGTCATGTGTCTTCAACAGGTGTTTCGTCATTCAGGAAGCTGGGAGTTTTGTCAATGGGCTTCAACAGGTGTTTCGTCAACAGCAAGCTGGTCAGGTTTTTCGTCATGCAGAACTAGACCAGGTCTTTCATCATATGTATGAAGTCATGCTGCTCTTTCGCCAATCAGCAGCAAACAGAACAACTGCAACATGCAGATCAGCAACAATTACCGAGATATGATGGAGGATATCAATTCTTGTAGCGATGTCGAACCGAACGGGCCGCGTCCACATATATGCATCAACAAACTCCCCCTTGGACGCTACTCGTGAGGGTTCATCTTCCATGTATTTCATGTCGGATGATCTTCAAAGTCTTCACGTGTCGTAAGTAGAAAGTGTATCAACAAACTCCCCTTTTCATTTAGGAAGTGTGTTAACAAACTCCCCCTTAAAATAAACTCCATTTTCAGCACTTAGATCCTTGAGGTGTTGATGATAGGTCAGCGGCCAGTCAATCATCTTCATCTTTTGAGTGCCTCCACGTCGTGTCTTCATTCCGAAGCTAGTCTTCTATCAGGTTCGCATCTGCACATACAAGAAAGCTAAACGCGTAATGAGAACAACCACTTGGAATATAGTTAACATTTAAACAAATGACACACATGTGACCATGTTTTCAACTACTGTCCGACAGTTTGTAAGTTTAACAAATTGTTCAATTTTGGTTTTTAACTTTCAAAAACTTGCAAATTTTGACCGTTTATGAAGAATCAGTTGTTTTGGTTTTCGTTTAGGTTTCGGGTGTCGAAGACTCGAGTTCCAACATCGGGTAATCAAAAGAAATTAGAAATAAAATCTTTTTGGCTTTTATAAAGTTTAAATTAAAACACACCTAAAATCTTTTTGGTATTTTTGAATATTTGAAATGTAAAGACTGAAAGCAGTAAATAAATATAAACAGAGATGCAGAAACTGAAAACTAGTAACTAAATATTTACAGATATTCTTTTTGCGAGTTTCGAGGGTAAGAGACTCATATCAGTGTACGGTCACGCCAAAACGCTCTTGTTGTTCAATTAGTTAACATTTGTATAAGCATCCTATAACGATTATCGGTATTGTTGTCCACATAAGCTCAACTTATCAGATGTAGTCATGGCGAGGGGATACGATTAGTGTATGATTTATACTTAACGACCCGTGTTCATCCACACAATTTTCAACAACTAGCGGATGATCTAGTCGCCTAATCCTTGAATACGAATAAACCCGGTTGTGCGGAATCCAACTGGGAAAACAAACCGAGATTGAGACACAAAACAGAACAAAGATTCAACGTTTAAAGTTCACTTGTATATTATAGATTTGCAATGTTTCAGTACACGGTTTACAAGAGACTCTCACAAACTCACTGATCTCTCGGGTCTCTGTTCTGTGTTCACTCTTCTGTGTCTTCAGTATCTGTGTTCTTATCTTTCTGTCTTCAGCCTACTAGTTATATAAAGGACCAGGTCGACGAAAGATGTTGCTGTCGACGAAACACTTCAGATCCGACGAAAGATCATGTCTGACGAAAGACAAGCAGGTCTAACAAGCCGGTTTGTCGTCATATGTAGGTTTGGCTGGGTTTTTCGTAAATAGCATGTGACTATCAGGGGTTTTTCGTCAGGAGCATGTTGCTGGGTTCTTCATCACAACATGGAGTCGTCGTAGTGATATTAAAATTGAATATTTGAACCAAATTCACGTTACATACATTAATCCATGCATTGACAAGTAATCACATGACATCATCATGACATCATCATGATGATGTCATGGTGATGTGTGGTGATGACGGTTCGCGGCTATTCTTGCTTCCCGTGTTGAACTCTGGGGCACACGATGGAGGAATTTCGCGACGTCGGGCTTGAGCGGAACCTAACCGAGCCGAACCGAACAGAGTCGAGCCGAACCGAACCGAGTCGAACCGAACCGAGTCGCATCCACATAATATGTATCAACATTGACGAAGAATGGTGGTTCATCTAAGGGGTTCTTCGTTGACAAAGGTTTCATAGACAGCTGTGTTTAGATATTTTGAAAAGCGAATCAAATCTTCTCGGCCAAAGTTGGTGACACTATTTTCAAGCCACCCCTTACCGTAACAAACTGTTCAACAACTCACTATCATGACTTTTGTACACAATTTTCAACAACTATGTTATAATAAGATAAAGCAATCTTCAAATATTCAAACAAAGATAAACCCAGAAAGTTATGAATATATGAAGAACACAATAACAACTCCGATGAAATATATGAGTTTTCTAACCAAAGGTTTACAGGAAAAATTTGCCGAACACAAATGTTTAACGTCGAAACTCAAAACAACTTTTACCCTATGATAATCTCCAATGATTTTGAACAAGCTTTAAGCAAACCAACGTCAAACAAATGCAGATTTTCGAGCTTTAAAACAGAATATTTATGAAACGCAGCTGGGTTTTAGAAGTTTTATGCGAAACACATTTAAAAACCAACTCGAAAATCACACCGGTAACTCGGTTTTCGGGGCTGTTTGGTAGCATCTGAATGGTCATTAAGAGGCTACCTCTTAATGGAACCATTAAGAATTTTACCAATGAGAATGTAGAAGAATGTAACATGTGATGATTTACCATTCAGAGGTTACTTCTTAACCATTCAGACTTGAGGTTACCTCTTATTCATTCAGAGGTTTTAAACCATCAAGAGGTAGCATCTGAATGGTTATTAAGAGGCTACCAAACAGCCCCTTCAACAAGAAATCGAGCCTTACTCTCTGATACCACTAGTAGGTCCCGATACGGATCGTCGGACAACGATGATTTCTTGTTTCGGGTGTCGAACGAGTGCGGAATCCCCGTTACATCACAAACCGAGCGAGAGAGTAAAAACAATAAAAGGATTCAACGTTTAATATAAGATGTATATTGATTTAGACAAAGTTTCCGTACAAGATTCGATAAAATACAAAGCACACAAGAACTTTCTCTCACTGCTCTCTCTCTAAGCTCATTCAAGCTCTCTCTTTTGTCTTATGTTTGTTGAATATATATATGCACAGCAGGTCCAACGAAGAACTATTACCGACGAAGAAGGTTCTTCGTCGAACTCATTATCAGCGAATAACCCCTTGACGAAACATGTTCTTCGTCTGATGTTGTTTGAATGGTTCTTCGTAGGTTGATAAAGACGAAAGATGTTCTTCACATGTGGGTTCTTCGTAGGTTGTATGTTGACATGCATGATTCTCCGTGAAGACTCTTATCCATGAAATATCGTATTGGTTCTTCGTATGATCTTTACTCAGCGGACTTTGCAGTCTTAAACAAACAGCACACAATAATAATCAGCAGCCAACCAATTAATTCACGTTTGACATGTAGCCATGCTTTGATAAGTCTTCACATGACATCATCATGGTGATGTCATGGTGATGTGGCGTCGGGAAGGTTCACGGCTCTTCGTGCTTCGGGTGTCGAACTCTAGGGCGCACGACAGAGGAATGTCGCGACGTCGATTTTTAGCCGAGTCGCGTCCACATAAAGTGTACCAACATATAATAAAATATGATATGTTACAGATTTTTGGTTTAATGGTTTTTATTTCTATTATTTAATGTTACTCTACGCTTTTATATTTTTATTGGCTTGAAATGTTTGAAATTATATATATTGCACGTCTTATTTCTTTATCAAGTTTTGTAACATAAAGTTTATAGGGTTTTTCCAACTCAAGTGGGTTTTCTAGTTAGCCTAGCTCTATATATATATATAGAGGGCCGCTAGAATGAGAACCACCCTGAGTTATGAGAACCGCGAGAACCACACCATCCAGGGCGAGGTGGACCAATTTTTTTTTTTACAACTAGATGTGTATATTATAAACACATTCGTAAAAAAAATTTTTAAAAAAATGCCGTGTGGGTAGTTTTTTACACCACAAGTTTGGTGTTTTTTTTTTTTTTTTGTTTTTTTTTTTACACCAAACTTGTGGTGTAAAAAACTACTCACACGGCATTTTTTTAAAATTTTTTTTTTACGAATGTGTTTATAATATACACATCTAGTTGTAAAAAAAAATTTTGGTCCACCTCGCCCCGGATGGTGTGGTTCTCGCGGTTCTCATAACTCGAGGTGGTTCTCATTCTAGCAGTCCTCTATATATATATATGATTAGGCTCATTTGTGAACAACTCTCTTGATAGTGTATATATATATAGTGGATAGTTCAAATGAGAGGAATTTTTTATTAAGAATAAAAAAGAAGAAATTTCAAATCATGGCCATTGATTTACACTTGTTTATTGATAATAAAGGGCTAGGATGAGTTCACACAGTTCACTATTAAGAGGGTTGTTCACAAATGAACCTAATCATATATATCTATATATATATATATATATATATATATATTGTTAGTGCACTTTGGGTGATAAGTGCATGCTTTCCAATTGTTAGGGTCTTTATTGTACATGTCTTGAAACTTAATCCAAGGTTTATCCTTGGACAATTTGTCCAAGTTTATGTCTAGGACTTTTGTCAGGGGTTTGTGTTTAGGCAAAAGTCAGGGTTTTTGTGTAGATTATTTTGTCCGGGTTTTAGTCCCTAGACTATACATATGTGTTGTATAAGATTAGGGCAACAGATCGATCAAGAAGCTTTGTGCACCTCTCCTACAACTTGTCCCTCCTGGTGTGCACATCCTAGAGAGAGAGAGAGACTATGTGTTAGTGAGAGAAAGCTAGGGTTTAGATCTTTGTGATCTAAACCAGCTTGTAGATGATGTATACTCTTTTGGTATGTAATCTGTGATGACTGATTCGTTAATAAAGAGATTCATCTTCTACATATTTCTATCTTGTTCATATTTTGTTCTTCATGTCTTGAATCAAGTGCAATGTTTGATGTTCGTCATCGATCCGGTGCTTTCACAGTGGTATACTGTGAAAGCACCGGATCGATGACGAACATCAAACATTGCACTTGATTCAAGACATGAAGAACAATCATAAACACCAAAGATAGAAAGATGTAGAAGATGAAACCTTTATTATTGAATCAGTCATCACAGATTACACAAACCAAAGGAGTATACATCATCTACAAGCTGGTTTAGATCACAAAGATCTAAACCCTAGCTTTCTTTCACTAACACATATTCTCTCTCTCTAGAAAATGTGTACACCAGGAGAAAGAACAAGAAGTTAGGACAGGTGCACAAAGCTTTCTCCCGGGTTGCACAAAGCTTTCTCTAGTGTTTTTCTAATCTACACAATACACACATATATATAGGCTAGGGACTAAACCCGGACAAAACACATTGTCCGGGATACAAAACAATACAATAATCCGAAACACTAGAAAGTCGTCCGGAATGCCTTCAGCAATTGATAATCTTCAATCACCGGATACTGCACTTTCAGACTCTCCCTTGACTGATGATATCATGCATGCTTTCAACTTTAGCTGAGACTTGATCTTTTATGTAGAGCACAGCGATCTTCAACCCTTCTAATTAAAGACTTGCTGACGATCACTTAAGGCCGCTTTGAGAAACCCGAAGAATCCAACATCAAACACTGTAGATCCTCCCCCTCAAACTAATCCCGAATCAAGTTAACGCGAACCGACCTACAACCACATGTAGGAATATCGCTCGATACATTAATCTTCAAACCTAATCGGTAGCAGAAAGAAACATTGGATTTCCAATGCCCAATCTTGAACACTTCAAACTTCACAAAGGCATGAAGCTCAGTTCGATAAGTTAATAACAAACTGAACTTTGTAAAAGTACATCCACCATCTTGATCTGAGTCTTCAACCGAGTGTCTGAAATCATTTCATCTCGAATCTTCAAGATCCAATCTCGTATCTTCACAAAATCCACCAATTACCCGTTGACGTTCGTCTCTGATCTCCCCCTCAATGTAAGAACCCCTATTTCGAGAATCCGATCAGTCACCAACTTGGAAGAGGTACCAAGAAGACTAATCTTCTCTACTCTAACTGGCATACGATAAAGGCATGACCTTCAACTAGTTGCCAAACGAACAATTTGCTTCATCACGTTAACACTTGATTAAACCTCGAACAAACTTGACAAAACTCAATCATACACTAGCTCTAACTTGCTTCATGTTATAAACACTTCGCCACTGGTAAGATTAACACTAATTTAATCTCAAAGATAGTAAACATGAACTTGTTTCGATGTAGCACCACGAGCTTTTGGTTTACAAAGAAAATAGGAACTTCAAAAAAAAATTTTACTCCCCCTTTTTCTTTGTAAACAATACAAAAATCAAACATCAAACATTGCACTTGATTCAAGACATGAAGAACAAAATATGAACAAGATAGAAATATGTAGAAGATGAATCTCTTTATTAACGAATCAGTCATCACAGATTACATACCAAAAGAGTATACATCATCTACAAGCTTGTTTAGATCACAAAGATCTAAACCCTAGCTTTCTCTCACTAACACATAGTCTCTCTCTCTCTCTAGGATGTGCACACCAGGAGGAACAAGTTGTAGGAGAGGTGCACAAAGCTTCTTGATCGATCTGTTGCCTTAATCCTATACAACACATATATATATAGACTAGGGACTAAAACCCGGACAAAATAATCTACACAAAAACCCTGACTTTTGCCTAAACACAAACCCCTGACAAAAGTCCTAGACATAAACTTGGACAAATTGTCCAAGGATAAACCTTGGACTAAGTTTCAAGACATGTACAATAAAGACCCTAACAATTGGAAAGCATGCACTTATCACCCAAAGTGCACTAACAAACTCCCCCTTGATCAGTGCATGGTCTTCATGTGGTCTTGAATTCTTCATTATCGTTGACTTTAACTTGGACTTCTGCTTTGGTTGACCAGAACTGATAAGCGACAGTTACCCTGCAGGAACTGCACTTACAGTCTCCCCCTTAACTGTTGCTATCAGTTCTATTTGACATTGATATCTTCAGTCACCGAATACTGCACTTACAGACTCCCCCTTGACTGATGATATAATGCCTGCTTTTAACTTTGGCTGAGACTTGATCTTTCCGGTAGAGCACAGCGATCTTCAACCCTTCTAATAAAAGACTTGCTAACGATCACTTAATGCCGCTTTGAGAAACCTGAAGAATCCAACATCAAACACTGTTGATCCTCCCCCTCAATCTACTCCTGAATCAAGTTAACGCGAACCGACCTACAACCACATGTAAGAATATCGCTCGATACATTAATCTTCAAACCTAACCAACAGCAGAAAGAAACATTGGATTTCCAATGCCCAACCTTGAACACTTCAAATTCCACAAAGACATGAAGCTCAGTTCGATAAGTTAATAACAAACTGAACTTTGTAAAAGTACATCCACCATCTTGATCAGAGTCTTCAACCGAGTGTCTGAAATCATTTCATCTCGAATCTTCAAGATCCAATCTCGTATCTTCACGAATCCACCAATTACCCGATGACTTTCGTATCCAATCTCCCCCTCAATGTAAGAACCCCTATTTCGAGAATCTGATCTGTCACCAACTTGGAAGAGGTACCAAGAAGACTAATCTTCTCTACTCTAACCGGCATACGATAACGGCTTGACCTTCAACTAGTTGCGAAACGAACAATTTGCTTCATCACGTCAACACTTGATTAAACCTCGAACAAACTTGACAAAACTCAATCATACACTAGCTCTAACTTACTTCAAGTAATAAACACTTCACCACCGGTAAGATTAACACTAAGTTAATCTCAAAGATAGTAAACATGAACTTGTTTCGATGTAGCACCACGAGCTTTTGGTTTACAAAGAAAACAGGAATTTCAAAATTTTAACTCCCCCTTTTTCTTTGTAAACAATACAGAAGTCCAATCAAGTCTTGTTCTCTTCACCTCCTCACTTGATCCGGACAACATAAGTACCATAAAACTTTTCGATAATACGAAACCGACTTTAAGTTTCCAAACTACGCATAATTCTGACTCTTAGTTAGTTATCCGGTACCCCAGGTAACCTGGAATAACTAGAAAAACTCGGAACATGCACAACTCAAAACTTCCGAACAACACAAACTTCTAAATTTGCTAAAAATCCGGTACCCCAGGTAACCCGGAATTCTAGAAAATTCGAAACTCGTAAAACCCGAAAGATCTTGAAACCTCGAATCAAATCATTGAGCAGTACTTAGAATACAAAGGAATTCGAAACAAGCAAGGAAATAAAGGAAGCTCTGAAGAAACCCGGGGACTGCAATCCGAAAGACTAATCTCGGAACAGTGTACTGAAGATATAAAACCCGGACTAACCAGTGGTTTACTCTAAAGAAGTTGGACCACCAAACAGTTTACCAACAGACAACTTCTTAAAGCTCGGACCAAATCTCGGATTGATTTGGAACAAACTAAAAGTAAACATGTTGAAACTGTTTACTGTCAAACCTCGGTACTGAACAAAACCTCGGTACTAAACCAAACCTAGGAACAGATCAGAACAGAACATTGAACTCGGATATACTCGGAACTGAAACAAACCTCGGAACTGAAATAGATTGACTTTGATCTCTTGAAACTCAGATTGATGAATGAATTGTTACTAAAACTCGGAATTTTTAAAACTCACAAACTCGAAACAATCATAAACAAACTCAGACTTTAAAACTCGGAACATGTGAAACAATCATAAACAAACTCAGACTTTAAATCTCAGACTTTAAAACTCGGAACATGTGAAACAATCATAAACAAACTCAGACTTTAAAACTCGGAACATGTGGAAACTCAGAGCCTTTTTCAATCACAAACTCCAACTTTCAAGTGCTTTCACCTGAGACAAACTCACAAACTCGGTGTTTGTCAAGATTCGGACACTTGAAATCTTTTAAAATCCACAATGAAACAAACTCGGATCACAATAGACTAAGGTAAAACTCGGATATAATGGTGTATAGAAACTCGGACTTAATGGATATATGAAGAAAAACTCGGACTCAATGGAAATATGAAGAAAACTCAGACTCAAAGGAATATAAGGAAACTCGGATAAAAAGACAGGCTCCAACTCGGACCTCAAGTTCAAGTTCTGGATTTGAAAACTCAGACTAAAGGAGCTGAAAACTTAAACTCGGACCTAGTAAAGTTCTTAAACTTAAACTCGGACCTAGTAAGGTTTCTCAAACTCGGATCCAATTGACTCAGTAACCAGTCTCCGGACTATCTCCCCAATGTGACTTCACACTGGTTCAACAATACCCCGGAAACACAAACACAAAGTTTTAAACTCAGACAATCCTTTTTGGATCAAAACCCTAGATCTCCAAAAACCCAGCAGTTCTCTCCAACACAGCTCCAATTTCTTCATATCTGGACCAAAATCTTCAAGTCTTCAAGATGTTTGGCGGAAACAAACATCAAATCAAGAGCAATGGTGATTCGGAAGGCGGTTAGACCACTCCGAATCGGTAACCACGCTCTGATACCACTGTTAAAGCACCGGATCGATGCCGAACATCAAACATTGCACTTAATTCAAGACATGAAGAACAATCATAAGATTAACAAGATGTAGAAGATGAATCTCTTTATTAACGAATCAGTCATCACAGATTACATACCAAAAGAGTATACATCATCTACAAGCTGGTTTAGATCACAAAGATCTAAACCCTAGCTTTCTCTCACTAACACATAGTCTCTCTCTCTCTAGGATGTGCACACCAGGAGGAACAAGTTGTAGGAGAGGTGCACAAAGCTTCTTGATCGATCTGTTGCCCTAATCCTATACAACACATATATATAGACTAGGGACTAAAACCCGGACAAAATAATCTACACAAAAACCCTGACTTTTGCCTAAACACAAACCCCTGACAAAAGTCCTAGACATAAACTTGGACAAATTGTCCAAGGATAAACCTTGGACTAAGTTTCAAGACATGTACAATAAAGACCCTAACAATTGGAAAGCATGCACTTATCACCCAAAGTGCACTAACAAACTCCCCCTTGATCAGTGCATGGTCTTCATGTGGTCTTGAATTCTTCATTATCGTTGACTTTAACTTGGACTTCTGCTTTGGTTGACCAGAACTGATAAGCGACAGTTACCCTGCAGGAACTGCACTTACAGTCTCCCCCTTAACTGTTGCTATCAGTTCTATTTGACATTGATATCTTCAGTCACCGAATACTGCACTTACACATATATAAATATATATATATATATCTATTAAGAGGGTTGTTCACAAATGAACCTAATCCTATATATATATATAGATATATATATATATATATATATATATATATATATAGTGGTAAGTTCAAATAAGAGGAATTTTTTTGTAATAAGAATGTTTCATTTTACTTTATTTCATTTTGGTATTTAACAAGTTAACACTAACCCGCGTGTTGCAGCGGGTTGTTGATTAAACCCAAGTTCGATTTTAAATCCAAATTAACAGTGAAGACACGAAAGGAATTCCGTTGGTATTAGTTCGGTGGTGTAAATCAATGTGATAAAAAAAACGTACGGTTTAATTTTGCTTTCTAAATTGTGTAAACTTGTAATTTAGAAAGATGTACTTATTTGATGGTGTAAACGAACGTGATAAAAAAATAATGGGTAAATTACTCTTTTCGTCATTTATGTTTGTATTGGATTGCAGTGGATAGCCTTTAACTTCAATAATTACATTCACAATCCTTTATTTGAAAAACACATTACACTATAGGTCCTTTAGCACTAACCCAGTTTATTTTAAACGTTAAGATTGGTCATGTGCACAACATGTGAGGGCATTAAAGTCTTTTTACACTGTCTTCTTCCCCATTATTAACACACACTCATCACGTTCAAATACTCATTATCTTCTTCTTCATTATCAAAACTCAAACCACCATAACCAGCCACTACAAATGAACCGGTGATGTTATTGGAAGTCAAACCGTTCTTAAAAGCGGTCATTGTCCAGGCTGTCAACAATCGAATTTACCCTAGAGAGTAGAAAGTGCACCTAATTTTAGAGAAACTGGCTTTCCTATTTATGGTGTTGCAAACCCAACTGTTGAAGGAATTAAATCTGTTATTCAAAGGATTGGTAGTTCTAAGAAGGGTAGACTTGTGTTTTCGCATAACATGACAGAAGAGCCCATTATCAAACATTCCAATCAAAGTTCGCCGGAGTCTTAGAACTCCGGCCAAGTTCTTCCTGCTCTGTTGTAACACCTTACAGGGTAATTTCTATTATCTTTTAATTGGTTTACATTCCATGATCAAATGCCCTATGGTGATACTTATGAACTTTGATCGACTCATGTTCAATTTGATGGATCTAGGGTTTAGGGTTACTTAGAGATGTGTGTTTGTGGAGGCTGGATCTGGTGGTGGTAGGGCTCGAATTGGTGGTGGTGGTTGCTAGATACGGTGGCGGCGGTGGGATTTAGCAGTGGTGGAGGTTGTCGGGAGGGTGGTGGGATAACTGAGAGAAAGAGAGATGGGTTTTGTTGTGTGTGTATATATATATATTTTTTTAATTTATAAACAAATAAGTAAAATTACCCATCTACCCTCATGTGCAAGTCACATGACTACACTTATTTGAAAATTTTAACCGTGTGAGTGCTAAAGGACCTAGGGTGTAACGCCTCGCTTTTTATAATTTCCTTTAATTAGAAAGCCCGCCTTGTATTTCTATTTTTGGATAAAAACTTACTTGTTTTAAATACTAACTATCAAAAATACCAGAGTTTATACGTTTGACATATGCAAATACTTAGTTATACAATTTCAGTACTCAATCCATACTTCTATACTAGTTTAACACTTAAATGTATTATAATTACACATACTCGTGATTCTGATTCTGGTGAAAACGTATCTATCTTACAAACAAACTATGGTAAATATTATACACTTTAAACATACAAATACCTAATTTTATGTTTACAATACTTAAAGTATACTTTTACCTATATTTAATACTTAATTATATGTTGTTAATACAAATCATACCCTAACATACCATAAAACGTCAAATAAACAAACCACAGGGACCTTTATTGTCAAAAATGAAAGTTGACACAGAGAACCCTAGCTGGAGTCACGGCAATGACCCAACATCCATCCGCGATGCGCCCGCGGACTCAATCCGCATACAGCTTTGATCAGCGCAATTATTGGCTCATTTCTCACATCTAACTCCCACCTAATTGCCTTAAACACCCAAGTAACCCACTTTAACGCCTAACCCTAACCTCCACACTATAAATACAAGTCTTCTGTTGATACATATTATGTGGATACGGCTCGGCTCGGTTCGACTCGGCTACAAAGTGAAGGCCGTAGTCAAGACATCCTCCTGTCTTGACTCGGTATGCGATTGACTTCGTAACGTACGAAATTGCTACTGCGTGTGTGCAGTATGCAATTAGTATTGCTTATGTGTTTATTATGTTTGTTGTCTGCTTGTTTGAAGTCCAACATGAGACAAGGCCCAACATGTTAAGCCCAAGCCCATATGAGACGCAATCCAGGGATTTCGTCCAAGTCCTTTGTGATGAAAACACTTTTTGGTGAAAACCCTTTTGGTGAAAACCAAATGAGACGAAAACACTATGGGACGAAATCACCAGATCTTGGATTTCGTCAGTGGGTTTTCGTCTGGGACTTGATTTCGTCATGTGTGTTACTATATAAACACAACAAACAGACATAACACAGTTAGGCAAATCTGAATAGATTTGAGAACGAACACTGTAAACACACACACAACTGAGAGTTTATAGGTTTATCTTGTAAACATTGCTTTGTAACGGTTTCATACGAGTTAATACAATGGAGTGTTAATCGTTGAATCTTTGTGTTTGTGTTTGTGTTCGTAACTTGGTTTAACTCACCCTTTTGGATTCCGCACTTTCGGGTTTGTCGGAAAACAGGGAATAGAGGTTACTCGATCCTCCGGGTGGACCTACATCTTCCACACCACCTTAATACTTTTACACTGCCTCAAATTACTCTCAAATCCTCTCAATTCATCCAAACTTTCAAGTTTTTGGCATATTATACCTTTACTCAAAACAATGAGTTTTGAGCACTTTTCTTCTACTTTTTCTCATGTTTTTTTATTCTACCAATCTACTTGGATAACCTTCAAGGATATTATCCAAGATTCACCAAGGTGAAATAAGGTGATACATCACTTACATAAGGCTCCAAAGTCAGATTTGCTTTCTGATTTATATAAACTTATGCAAACTCACTTTTATTCGACTTTTCTTCATCATTTCTTCTCTTACAAAGCTATGAACACCTTTAGGAATGTTTCCAGAGGTCTACCATGGTAAACCAAGGTAGAACAACACCATTTTGAGGTCAAAACTTTCTGACTTTTTCAAAACTTAACTTTGTATGCTTGAATCTTGTACCTAGCAACCTCCTAAACCCATCAATGGTTGTGAAACTTGTCAGAGTTGATTCGTACAAGTTTAGAGGTACAAACAACCTCTAAACTTTATGTTTTAATAGGGTTCAATACAACTCACAAGTGTTAAAGTCACATAAGTTTACCAAAGTTCATACGGAGAGACTTATGTTTGATACAAGTGTGAACATGGGATGCTTTGGCAATCCTAACTTGGTTCCATACCTCACTTGATGATTTGTTTGTTAATGTATTAGTTCTTTATTTGTTTATTGTTATTCATGACCCTCCGAATCATCCTTGTGATGATTTGTGTAGTGGTAAATCATACAAAGAGGTTAAATCCTACATGCTTGACCTACATGATAATATATGACAATCTATGATGGACATAGCTTAGATTATTAATATAACTATATAATTATACTTATATATATGAACTTGGCCAAGTTGGTGATAATAATCGGTTTATGGTTATTCATCATAAACTAGGGCAAACTTATCTACGATTCTAAGTCACTCGTTGTCGATTCTAATGAGCAAACTAGGACTCATAAAATCACATACAACTTAGTATCACTACGAGTACTTAGACTAGATAACACTTTTATGAGTACATACTTTTATGAATACATACTTTTTACACGTTATCACTCTAAAAATGAAATCACATATCTTAGTCGGATCTAAATAACAATCTTTAAATCTATGAAGAATCTAAGAAATCGCTTGTATGTGTAGGTCCCATTTTCGGAGGATCGATTACGAAACCAAACCCATGTTTATATGAAACATGGTCACGAGTGCGGAATCCCCGTGAAGATGCCAAACCAAACACATATAGTAACAACACGATGTAACCAACGAATCACAGTCAATTGATTAAAACGGATGAGAACAAGGATCAAACAAATACACACAATGTTTGACAGTAAACTTTCACAGTAGGTATGCTCTCATGGTTTCACACAGAAACCATGTTGTGTTTATATAGGCAGCCCAGCCCAAGTGTTGACGAAACACAGAATGGTCTTGACGAAACACCAAAGTTGACGAAACACTAGGTGTTTCGTCACTGTTCATGGCGAAACTCTGAGTGTTGACCATGAAGGTCTTTCGTCATACATGGGAACGACGAAACACCGAGTTTTATCGAGGGCTGCAAAACTTGATATGCGGCAAACAAACAGTTTGCAGCAAACAGAAAAACACACAAACATAAGATTTTCTACCCAATATGCAACATGCATAGTTAATAAAACATTACAAAACAATGAGACAACTTGTCGGACCCAAGTTGGATTGCAGGATATCTGACTTGGTCGACTGACGGAATAACAGACTCAATAATAAGAGACCGTAAATTACAACGCTTAACTAGAACAAGTTACACACACAAAATATGCATCAACAAACCCCCCCCCCTTGTCTGTTACTTGGTCTTCGGTCTTCAATCTTCAGTGTTTCAGCGACCAGGTGCTTCTAGCATGAATTCCTCGGTAAAAACAGTAACAAGCGACCCGTTGGAATTTTAACGCTTGATGAGCATCCTTGTATTCATAAAATATATCATGCCGAAAAAGCTTGCTGATGTCTTTCGCCGTCATATTCACGATCCACATCGGATCTAACATCCGAAAATTCTCACGATCACCCTTAAACATAATCACTGCTTCATGAGTATCCGAGTCGTAACACCACAACGCCATTTCTTCAAAAAAGTTTTGTTCCATAGGAATCAACAAAATTTTGTTCAAGACCTTCGCCGGCTGGTATATAAGCTTTTATCGAGCCGTGTTGGTCGCTGGATCCAATGTGAATTTGATCTGTTGATATATTGGAAATTGTGGCTTGTACGACGCATCCTTCCATCCTTTCTTCCGTTCAAACTTGATTTTCCTTGCAAATAAGCCAAAGTAATTTGAACGATTAATGTTATCCAGCTTCGATAAGGCGACAACTTCATAGAACGGCAGAGATAGAATGCTCAGCATGGAGTTGAAGTACTGGATTCCATGTTCGCGCTTGATCGCAACACAATGAATTTCCTTCACGAACATCCAGCTCAGAATTTTTCCATGCGGCTTAACTTTCTCAAATTGCAGAAAATCAACTTGTGCTTCCGGAGGCGTAGGCTTTTCAACTTTCGACAAGAAACGTTTTCTCCATTCTTGGAATGAATCAGTCGGATTATTAGAAGACGTTCGATTCTTTAACTGCTCATCAATGTCTTCTTGATTCTCTTTCATCCATTCTTCATCAAATGGATCAAACTCCATTCCGTCGGCATGAACATACGTTGATTTGCTGGTTTCGCCTTCAAACACTATTTCTTCAATGTTCTCGTTATCAGCAGTCTCTAGTTCAACCGACATTTGATCAATCACGAATTCTTTAACTGTTTTCATTTCGTTCAAGGCAAGCAGCTGTTCATGTGAAAGATCCGATACAAACTCTCCTTCTTCAAGAATTTCTCCAGTGATAGGATGAACAGCCTACAAAGCAAGATCAGCAGTGCTAGGAACAGAAGATGTACCAGGCAAAGAGCTTTCGATGTAAGAACTGATTTCAAGCTGTTGTATCTCTTCTACGGCTCAACTAGAGGTTCCTTGAGTAGATTCAAGCTACGAAGGCTTGAAGACAAAGAGTTGAGAAGAGGTAGATGCTGGCAGTTGCTCTGATGTGGCAGAAGGGTCGGGGTTCCCTGGATCCTCAGCATCATGATCCCTTTTCTGTAATACTTCCTATTGTTTACATCGATTGCCCCACAGAATGTTGACCCGCTTTCTAACAAACTCAAAGCCTTCAGTTATTCGCTTGACCCCATCAACTATCGTGATGTTTCGAGAATCATACCACTCCTTCATATAGTCATGCCTTACTTTGAGAGCCTCGGCCAACCTCTGAAGCTCGGAGCTTCTTTCTTTCACGCGGTTCATTTCAATACCACGAGTATTATCCACCGCTCGCATCTGTTGCAACTGTCGTTCTCTCTGTTCATCTGCAGCTTTCAAGTGAGCATTTTCAGCTTTTAGTTGCTCTATTTCTGCTTGTTGGCGAGTGATCTCTATTTGCTGACGACCAAGAGTGGAGTTCAACGTATTTATCTCCAACTGTTTGATCATTTCACCTTTTGTAACTTTGATCGCTGCCGATTGCCTATTGATTTGTCCAGCAGCCTGCAATTGAGAAAATAAGAAGTCTATCTTTTCATCTTACGGCATCTGAGAGAATATAGTTTGTCTACGCTTTGCGGTCAGCTGCAAAGTCGTTGCACGAATGGTTGATGCTGTGGAGGGAGCTGGTTCTTGAGGAGTCACTGTAGGACCTTCAGGAGCTGAAGTCACTAAAGGAGTTGGTTTTGAAGATCTTGGAGGAGATGCCACCATTTCAGAAGCTTCAGTGGTCGTGAATTCAAGGTTTGGATCCATTTCCGCTTCTTGAGAAGGTTCTTGTGCAATGGATTGATGCGCAGATGAAGTACCAATGTACTTTCTTGCCTTCTTCTTTCGACAAGCAGCTGTTTGTTTCTTCTTTAAACGTTCAGCTTCGGTATCCAAAGGAACGTATTTAGCATCATCCTCTTGCCTAATCCTCCTGACCCTTTTCACAACACGTTCATCAAAATAAACATCGTATCCAGGCTCAGGTGGATTGTCATCTGATTCAGTATCTTCCTCATCATTACTAGCTGAAGTATCACCAGCTGCACCAGCAGTCGATGCACCAGATGCACCAGCACCAGATACACCAACGGCACCTGTATCACCACCATCACCATCACTGTCACTGTCAGAAGAATCAGAATCTTTTCGACCAAACTTTTCTTCCATCTCTTTCTTTAACTCTGGCTCCTCATCATCAGATTGGATGTCATTGTGACGCCATTTGTCATCTTCTGGAGTGATGTAGTCGGTTTTATCAAGAGCACCGAACAATTTCCTAGGCGGCTCGCTTTCTTTGTATCTCTTTATTGCAAGGCCCTTGAATATCTTTAATGAATGCTCTATCATCGAATCTATCTTCAAGATGTCATCATCGGCTTTTGGAAGACCGGGATGCTGGACATTCATAACCATTTGCAGAAAACAAGGATACATCCAGAATTTATGCCCAGTTGTTCGACCACCAGTTCTTGTCATGTTTTCTTTCATGTTGGCAAAGTTGTACTTTGAAATGCTAAACGGTTTGTTCAGCACAAAGGCCACCATGAGTCTAACGAGATCGTTGCCTGCCATGTCATAGTCAGCTCGCCTGTTGCTAAGACATTGAATAAGTACATGTAATAAAAACTTGTACCGCATAGGCAGATCTCCCTTGTTGATTTGACTGCTGAAGATATCACCACTACACTTCATCCTTAGTAAACAGCCACGAGTACACATGATTGGAATAGAGGACGGTGCATTCGGATCATCTTGCAGTTCTAGAACGGTGTTCAAGATTTCCGGTGAGACATTCACGTTAAAATCATTCACTTGCCCTTGAATAAATTCAGTTCCATCAACTTCCACAACGCTTGCAAAATTCCAGAATGCTTTGACGAGCGATTTGTAAACTGGAGTTGAAAATGACAGCTTTGTTTATCCGTGACTCCCTTATCCACTGCGTGATCTCCTTTAATTCAGAGATCTTCCTTTCCGGATCATGATAGGCAATCATATTGTGACGCCTTTTGGACATCACTAGTTCTTCCGGTTTGTCGCTTATCTTGGTCTCCGGCTTACGTTTCTTCTCTTTTGGTGCCATCTGTATTCGAAAACGTCCACAATAAGTTAAAATGTCATATTATGTGCATTACACATAAGTCTATGCAAGTTCAAGTATGAAGTGGATAGTTAACAAGCAAATACACTACTTCTGTGAAAGGGCACCAATCTTGAAAAATTTCTAAGTGTTGGACGACGAAACATCAACACTGCGACGAAACACTTGGTATCATGGCGAAACACCCTTGGTCAAACAAAGTCAACATTGACCTTTGACCACTGGTGTTTCGTTGACAGTCTCTCGATGAAAGATATTCCTTTGTTTAATCGGTTGTTTCGTCGCAGGGGGTTTCATCGTCTTCAGTTTGAAGAAACATTAGTTTCGTCGTCAAAGGGGTTTCGTCGCAGACACTTAGGGTTTCGTCGAATTGGGGGTTTTCAAAATCAAAGGGATTTTCATCGATTGAAGGTTAACCGATGATCGACTCACAAAAACCAACATTATGACACTTTGTTAAACCCAATCAAGAGGAAACAAACCCTGAAGTTAAACCGATATGATTTTGATCGTAAAACATACAACTCGGTTCAACATTAAACCAATTACCCAACCCCTGTTTTTGTACCCGAAATATAAGCACCAAATCAATGTATAAACCATCATACAAATCCTAGTTCTATCGGTTTTATCAAGCACAAATAACAATGAACAAAGATTCATATGCAGAAATCGAACAAGAATGGTCTCTGAGGGTTTGTCGAACAATCGGACAAAAACACAGGGTTTCCAAAGATTCAAAACATGAAAATGAGCATTTTGTATATCTTAGATTTACTAAAAATTTAGAGAAAAGAAAGGGTTTGAGAGTCGGTGAAAAAGGGTATGGGGGTGGAGTGTAGGAGAAGATAAACAGTGAGGTGGTTTGAAAAAGTGATACTTCTGATTGACCTGGGACCCCTTTGAATACCCACTCACTCGGCGAAACTCCATCCTCGACGAAACTCGTTATGGGCTCGACGAAACATGCTGTTGGGCTTCCACAGTAAGCCCATGACGAAAGTAAGTTAAGCCAAATGGTGTTTCGCCATGACTTCGACAAAACTCATGAGTTTCGTCGTGAACATTTCAAATTTTGACCAAGACTGACCACCATTGACCAAAAATAGTTTTTCGTCGACGTTTAGGTCTTTCGTCGACCTATGGATTTTTGGTGAACACTTTTTCTCAAAATTACCAAGTCTTGAAATTTAGCACACTTGAATAGATTTTGTTTATATGAACAAATTTTCATTGTGATTGAGTTTACCAAATGCAAAGTACATTTTTATGAAGTAGGTTTCAGGCTTCACCAGAAAACTCCAAGTTACAACTTCGGCCAATCAAAAATGAACTTTACAATTTACACTAGAACATAAATTAAAGCGTGGTAAAATAACGAAAAACTATAAAAAGCAATAAACAACTGTACAAAGTCAAACTTTTTGCGAGTCTCAAGGAAAAGGAATCATACCAGCTTACGGTCTATGTCAACATGATTTTTGTTTCGGTTTCAAGCTTTGGATAAGCATACTATCACGTTTATTAGTATTGTTGTCCACATAAGCTCAACTAATCAGATGTAATCATAATTAGGAGATACGATTTATGGTAAGAGTTATACTTACAAGTCGATGTTCATCCACTCACGACACATTCCCGTATCAAGGTATGCATGAGAGTTCATCTTACCGGTGAGTATACCGTTTATCATTTGTTTAACCGTATAAAAGAATGTGAGATACTCACTTATTTTTTATTGAAAACAAGCCCGATGTGATAGAATCACTTATTGACGAGGAACTTGATTTTCATATGCATGAGGGCACAGGAGCAAGTCCGTGAACAGGTCAGTACATCGTACAACAAAGAGACGATCTTGACTCCCAGATGAATGTGATATATTATCACTTATTTTGTTGGGACATGTGATTGTTGATCACTTATTGAGTTCGAATGCAATATGTACACATATGTATAGTATCATGGAAGATCTATACTTTGTCTCCGTTATTTTTCGGTAAAAGATACAACCATGATACCCAGATGATAAGACAGCATAAAGACGGTATATCTCAGAATCTCGGTAATCAATCAAACAAAATTTCGGTACTAAGACCATATGCCAATGAATGGTTCCCACCTGACTTAAAGTCAGTTAGGTTTGTATCATCCTGCACATTTTAGTCTGATTGTGAGCTTACCGATACATCGTTAGTAGAGATACTTATCATTCCTCATTTTTTTTTGTTTTACAATTTGAACATGTTGACCGACCACTCTAGTGAATATCATCATTTTCCTTTATCCAAGAAACTCATTTTTGGTTTTCTAATTTTTTTTTTGAATTTTTGCTTTTCTATTTTTTTTAATTTTTTAATTTTTTTTGGATTTTTAAATTTTTAAATTTTTGGATTTTTAATTTTTTTTGGATTAAAGACAGAAAGTAAAGACATCTTTTTGGATTTTTAAATTTTTTTTTTCGAATGTTTTTGTATTTTCTTGAAATTTTCTCCCCCTAAAATGCTAAAAGGTTACGAAAATGAAAATCTTTTTGTATTTTTAGAGTTTTTAAAGAAAATATTTACAAAAACGATTAGCCAAACGAGTTTTACTCGAGTATCACCTTTATGCCATTGACCAAAAGTAGATAATCAAAACGTGATTTATCAAAAGCTTTAGTGAACAGGTTGGCACGTTGGTGATCGGTGTGAACTTTAACAACATCGATTAAACTTTTGTCAAAACAATCACGTATGAAGTGATATTTAATTTCGATGTGTTTGGTCTTGGAATGCTGCACATGATTTCTAGTGATCTGTAAGGCAGCATTGTTATCAACAAAAATATGAGTAGATAGGAATTCAAAACCGTAGTCGCGCATTTGTTGTTGGATCCACAAGACTTGGGAGCAACAACTAGAGGCAACAACGTATTCTGCTTCACAAGTTGATGTAGCAACACAGGTTTGCTTCTTGCACTGCCACGTGACCAAGCGATTTCCTAAGAATTGACATCCCGCTGTTGTTGACTTGACGAAGTTTTTGCAACCACCAAAATCAGAATCACTGAACGCGATCAAGTCGAAGTTATCATCCCTAGGGTACCAGAGACCGGTGTCCGGGCATCCCTTCAAATAGTGGAAAATCCTTTTAACAGCTGCTAGATGTGAGGCCTTCGGGTTGGCTTGATATCTTGCAAGCAGGCACGTTGGATACATGATGTCAGGCCTCGAGGCTGTGAGATACATGAGAGATCCGATCATAGCGCGATAATATGAAGGGTTAATACTTTCACCCTTCAAATCCGGAGTAATCCCGTAATTCTGCGTAAGTGTGGTACCAATGGGCGTTGCGTCAGACATCTGGAACCGGCTCAAGATGTCACCAACATATTTAGGCTGATGGATGAATATCCCAGACTTGGTTTGTTGAACTTGTAGGCCCAAGAAGAAATTCATTTCCCCCATTGCGCTCATCTCGAATTTTTCCTGCATAACGCGCTCGAATTGCCTGCACAAAGAATCATTAGTTGAACCAAATATTATATCATCAACGTATACCTGTGCAAACAGCAGATCTCCATCTTGTTCTTTGATGAAGAGAGTGCAATCAATAAGACCTCGCCGAAAACCATTCTCTAATAGATAGTTAGATAAGGTTGCATACTGATGCGTGTGAAGTGTTATATATATTAGGTGTATATTTTAAGCCCATTTAACACTTATTTTTAGCCAAGTTTTAAATTTATAAAACACGATATTTAACTAACACTAAACACACATATGGGCAAGTGCACCCATCGTGAGCGTAGTATAGTGTTGGTAAGATACCGAGGTCGTCCAAGGACACAAGAGCTTTTAGTACCGGTTTATCCTCAACGTCTAATCAAATCAAAAAGTTTAGAAAAAAAATGTTTTAAACTAAGAAAAATAAAAACTAACTAAAATGCTGAAAATAAAAATAAAAAGAAAAAACAGATAGACAAGATGAATCACTTGGTTCCGACTCGTATCTAGTGTAACCTTTGATTATTTCCGCACTTTTGCACTATTTTAAGAGATTATCTTAGTTATTGTAGTAGGCCCCTCTTTTGAAGGTAACGTTACCCTCACCCCAGTAGTTTGAGTCAGCAAGGATACAATCCTAAAAGGGTGGATTATTGGAAGATAATTAATTAAGTTATTAATGCAAATTATGGTAGGCCCCTCTTTTGGAGGTGACGTTACCCTCGACTAAGTAGTCTGAGTCAGCAGGGATACAGTCCTAAATAGCCGGGTTATAGTATTAATAGTAGTTAACTTATGAGGGGATCAAAGAGTTTGGACCACCGCCATCCAATACCGTTAAGTATTGAAGGAGGTCCTACTAAATTTGACCCAGGTCCATTGCAGGACCTCTAAACGCTGAACAATGGCAAGACCTTTACCAAACCGTTCCCTTAACCCCCGACAAGGTAGCCAACATACCTCCATATAGACCGTGCAGATATGAATGGTGAAAATCTTTTATTTTATATAGACAGTAAAATATTGCCAAGACACCACGGACAAATGATAAGGAAAGATCACCTTCAACATAAGCAACTAGTTATTAAAGTCATTAATATAAAACCAAGTAAAAAGTGCAAAAGATTAGAAATAAAAAGTATTACACTAGATACTTTGTCTTCACCAAGTGATGTAAGAGACTTAGGCAAACATGGCCTTGATTGTCAAGAACTCTTACGATCAATCTTGGATCCCGAGACGACTCACACACTCTATGATGGACAATGGATGATGGTGTTATGGTGGTGGTCGGTGGTGGGTGAAGTGTGAGAGAGGTGGTGTGCCAAGGGATGGTTTGAGTTTGAGCCAAGCACTTCTATTTATAGGCTCGGGCACGGCCCCGTGTCCGGTGGGCACGGCCCCGTGTCCACATCCTTCTCTTTCTTCATTTAATGCAGTTTTGTCTTTTTAGTTGACCACGCCCCCGTGTCCGCTGAGCACGACCCCGTGGTGCAGAAGAATCTTTGTACTATGCAGATTTGCTTGATTGTGCGAATCTTATAGTTGATCACGGCCCCGTGTCCGCTGAGCACGGCCCCGTGGTGGGCAATAGAAGCTTCTACCACTTGGACTTTTCTGCTGACACTTGGGCACGCCCCCGTACTGGCTGAGCACGGGGCGTGTTCAGGCTTCTGATCTCTTGTTTTGCTTGGGAAGATGCTGTCGTGGGGTCGGGCATGTCACGTCTTGTCCCTTTTCTTGTATTTATGTTAGATTTTGATGTCTTTTTGCTTCTTTTGTTAATTTGAGCTCATTTAATCCTGAAAATACAAAAGGAAGACAAAAGCACACTTTTTCCAACATTTGTACTAAAAAAGTGTTAGTTTTATGCCTCATTTGATGAAATTTATATGTTGCATTTTTAACACATCAAATACCCCCACACTTGAATCTTTGCATGTCCTCAAGCAAAACTCTTTAATATGTGGCTATTAAACTCCCAAATGGAATGGGTAGAGACGAAGGTTTTTGGGCTTGTCGTAGAGTGTCGGGATTTCCAAGATTCTTTATTTAATTTAATTTTTATTTATTTATAATCCTATTCGTCATGATTTATTTAAAACTTTTCATAAGATAAATTACTTATTAGGGCATAACATGCCTCTTTAAAATTCTATTTATATACAAGTTCACATACCTCACGGGGATCACTCAACACTCGGCCGAAAATGTATTTTTGTGGATCACTCGAGAGCGGCCTGAAACTTACTCCAACCATAGGCTTGCCAAGCAATCAATCCTCCTCCTTTTTAACTTATATACCTTTGTAAATATCAAGAGGACTTTGTGGGTGAAGGGTTAGGCTTGGGTTAAAGGTAGGTGGTTGGGTTGGTGGTTAGTGGTTAGTAGAAAAAAAAAAGGCGAAAAGCGTAACAAGTGTCGGTTTTCGTAAGACTTCCTATTTTTGTAACTTTTATTTTGATGAAGCTATTTATTCAAACAAAGTTATTTTTGATGAACTTGTCTGTTTATTTTCTTTTGCTTCATCATCAACACAAATTTTTATTTATTTTTTGAAAAGTCATACGAAAAATCGAACTTGTTACTAAAACAAAGGGGTAAAAATGAAAAAGGTGTTGGTGGGTAAAAAGGGTGTTTGGTTTGGGTTATGAAATGAAAAGGTTTAGGCTCAGAGGGGCTAACTAGGGGGATTTTGGGTAGGGGGTAAAAAAAAGAAAAATAATGGTGTAGAAATAAAAAGGGTTAGTCCTAATGCCTCCATCATTTACTTACTCGGGTATAAGTTGGTAAGGACCGGGAATGTATCGTCATGGCAAGTTCTAGAGTCGTAAGAACCAAGCGGCTATTCACACAAGAAACGAAAAATGAGCATTTAGTTCTAATGATATGTAATTGTATGCTCAATAAAGGCTCAAAACTCACTTTTGTGGGAATGGGTTTTTATGTGATCAACTATATATAATCAAATTTTAACTAAGCTTGTCATGCCTTTTCATAATTTTCTTATGTTGGTTCTTTTTATCACGACGCTATCGGTTGTAAATTTGTAAAAATATAACCTTTTTGAGAACTTGAATTTCCCGAGTTAAACCTAGACAAGTAAAAAAAAATGAAATTTTTTGAAAAAATTTGGGGTGATTAGCGATTCCAATAGAGTTTTGTGTAAGGCTTGTATTTAGGACTTGCAAGATTCAAGGTTTTAGCATCCCCCCCCCCCCCCCACACTTAAATTACACATTGTCCTCAATGTGTCCCAAAAATAAGTTTTTAGGTTGATTGAATGTGTAAAAGGTGTAAAAAGCAAAATTTTGTGTTACTGGTTACCTGGGCACGACCCCGTGTTGAGTGAACACGACCCTGTGCTCAGGTGCCAGTAAGGAAAATTTACAGAAGGTGAACACGGGGGCGTGTCGGCTGAACACGACCCCGTGTCTGTCAAGGTCTGCAGAATTAAAACGAATAGCAGGTTCAGGGGAATGGGCACGGGGGCATGTCGGTTGGACACGGCCCCGTGTGGACAGTCTGCAAAGTTGAAAAACAGGTTTCTTTCGTCGGTTTTCCTCTCCCGGCTTTAGTAGTACTAATGTTTAGCACTCTAAGCCTCGTTTGTACCTGTTTAATCAATAAACACTCCACCAAAACATAGCAAACATCCTACTTTTACCAAAGTTAACATCCATGTCAAAGTTAAAAGAAAAATAAATGCAGAAAACAAAAGAAGTTAGGGAAAGTAAATTGTTCAACACTTGGCACGCAGGCCATCAATTGTTCAAGAGTGAAAAAGGGTTAACCTGGGAAACCATCAAACAACCTCCTCTTCCTCCGCTCCTCCCGCCTATTCCATGGCATCGTCATCGTCATCATCATCATCATCCCCTCCATGGCGTGCAATGTGGTCTCGAATATATCCAATATCATCTTGGATATCAGATATGTTTCTTTCGATAGCTCCGACCCGGTGGTACGTGTTGCTCGCCATGTTATAGGTGTTCCTTGTGCACATAAGGTTTTCCTGCAACAAATCATGCAAACTTTGAAAGTTAGGAAAACCGCCTCCCGAGGAGGATGATTGGCCCGGATCACCATGGGGTTGGTATTGGTACTAATGATGTTGCGGAGCTTGGAGGACAAGCGCTTCTTGCGGGTTCCATGCATGACCCTGCATCCTTTGAAAGCTTACCGTCCCGTCTTCCGCCTCATAAATCAGGTTCATTGAGCGGCATATGTGTATATCCACCATACCAGACCATGGGCTCCTCTCAAATGACCTTGGTATGTGGGCGAAGTGCTTGAAGAGACGGTACACCCATCCCCCAAAGAAGATAGGAGTCGGTGCACTAGCAAGGCGGTTGTGATGCATGTTTCGGAGCATGAGGAACGAAACATCGAGCGGCCTGCGGTTGTGGATGCAGTGGAGGACAACCAAATCTCTTAACCCAACGACGCCACTACTATCATGCCTTTGGCTAAGAGAGTAGCCGAGGAGCCTATGGATGTATCTGTAGAGCGGATCCCTCAGCTTTGTACTCTTAGTGCTGCTCGGATTGTAGTACCCTTCACCAATATGAGCCCAAATGGCTTGGCGTTCGTTCTCACCTATCTCTCTCATTCCTCCAGTATTTTCTTCATTTCCCGCATCCTCTTCCGCATACAACCCGACAATCAATCCAAACTAAGCCATAGAGATCGAATACCTCGTTCCGCCACATCGGAATGCTACCCCGTGATTGTCGAACGGGTCGCACCTCGAGTTGAATGTGAAGGTGCTATAGAACTCCAAAGTGCATTCGTGGACGGAACAGAGTCGATTTGTTAGGGCGACTCTGAGTGGTCCCGTGACAATGTTGTTGAAACGGTCGATTTGATTCACCGTGGTTAGCAAGTCCGTGCATGCTTGCCTCGCGTATTCCTCCGGCCTTGTTTGAAGTATCTCGTATCGAGCTCTAGCATCGAGCTCATTGGCGTTGAATCTTGTGAACTTCCTAGCCATCTGAAAGAATACACCAAAAGTTAGCACGAAACAGAAACTTTTTTGGTCAAAACTGCAAACAGTGTCCAGCGGACACGGCCCCGTGTCCAGCGGACACGGCCCCGTGTCCAGGCGTCTGTTACTAAAAAATTTCATTTTTCGACACGGTTTCGAAAACTTGAAAATTTTTGGTCCAATAGGTGCGGTTTCCCCCGAAAATGAAACCCTAAGTGCCGTTTTTCCCAAAATATCCCGTTTACCCTATCAATTTTATCTTTTTCGGTTCAAGAACAAGGGTTTGGGGGTTTTGTGAGAAATCGGGTGAATCTATGAACAATACAAGTGTATTTACTTCCCATAACACTAATATAACTAAATACAAACAGATCCAAACAAAAATTTGAGGTTCGATCCGGATGAACTTCAAGAACCCTAGATTTTTCCACAAATTTTTGGAGTTTTAACTACATGCAAGTAACTAATCTAACTACTAAAAATGATAGAATCATACCTTGATGTTGTTAGAGCGATAGGAGACATTGAAATTCTGCGAAAAATCGCCTGGAACCAGAGCTTTTTCGGGGAAACGGGGCGTGTGGAATGAACTAACTGTTTTGAAAAAGGGGATTTATACCGACTGCAGCGGGGACACGGCCCCGTGTCCAGCGGACACGGCCTCGTGCCGAGCAAAGTTTTTTTTTTTTTGTTTTTTTTTGTTTTAGTGCTCGTGTGAGTGCCCTTGTTTCCCATAAGCTTTGGTTAGAAAACTTACCGCTTTATTTGTTGTCTCAATCGTTCGTAACTTACCAGGTATGATGTTTTATTCTTCCACCGTTTGAAGCCAGATCTCTTCTTCTTCATCCTCAATGAATCCTTGATAGAGTTTCTACCGTTGGCCATTGACTTTAAATGGAGGCCCATTTCGAGATTTAATTTCTACTGCACCGTGTGGGAAAATATGGGTGATGGAAAAAGGTCCTGACCACCTACACTTTAATTTACCAGGAAACAATCGAAGTCGTGAATTAAACAAAAGAACTAGATCCCCTACCCGAAATTCATTAGGTTTAATGTGTTTGTCATGCAAATTTTTCATTCTTTCCTTATAAATTTCAGAGTTTGAGTATGCATAATTCCTAAGCTCGTCTAATTCATTTAATTGAAAAAATCGATTTTTACGAGCAAATTCTAAATCTAAGTTTACATTTTTAATTGCCCAGTAGGCTTTGTGTGCAATTTCTACTGGCAAGTGACAACTTTTTCCATAGACTAGCTTGTACGGGGTTGTACCTATTGTTGTTTTATAAGCAGTTCGAAAAGCCCATAAAGCATCATCTAATTTATCTGCCCATTCCTTTTTATTTAAC
Source organism: Helianthus tuberosus (assembly GCA_030545235.1). Lineage (NCBI taxonomy): Eukaryota > Viridiplantae > Streptophyta > Magnoliopsida > Asterales > Asteraceae > Helianthus > Helianthus tuberosus. The sequence goes on from CM060433.1 coordinate 17,019,306, forward strand.
CCTATAGTTTTTTCGAGTATTCGTTTTAAACCTCTATTAGTCACTTTGGCTTGTCCGTTTGTTTGAGGGTGATATGCTGTTGAGACCCGGTGATAGACCCCATAGCTTGTTAAAAAAATTTCGAGTTGATGGTTGCAAAAATGGGTACCTCTATCACTTATTAATGCTTTAGGTGTGCCAAAACGAGAGAATAATTTTTTCAGAAATCTTACCACAACTCTTCCATCATTTGTTGGAAGTGCCTCGGCCTCGGCCCATTTAGACAAGTAGTCTACTGCCACAAGTATATATTTGTTTCCTTTCGATGGTGGGAAAAGGTCCCATAAAGTTGAGTCCCCACACATCAAAAATTTCACAAACAAAAATGCCATTTTGTGGCATCTCGTTTTTGGAAGAAATATTACCTGTTCTTTGGCAAGTATCACATGTCTTGACAAGACTTTGGGTGTGTTTGTAAATGGTTGGCCAATAAAATCCTGAATCAAATACCTTTCGTGCGGTACTAGCGGCACCATGATGCCCTCCGTATGGACCTTCATGACAATGGCGGAGAATCCTTCGTGCTTCGCTACCATGTACGCATCGTCGGACGAGTTGGTCGGCACACATTTTGAAAAGATATGGATCTTCCCAAAAATAGTGTTTCACATTGGCAAAGAACTTTTTTCTTTGATGATGTGACCATCCTTTTGTGACTAGACCGCTAGCTAGGTAGTTAGCATAGTCGGCGTACCATGGCTCTTCCTTATATTCCACCATTTCCAGGGACTCAGTTGGAAATTTTTCGTTGATTTGCTCGTCCCTGGTCGCCTACAAAGCTGGGTCTTCTAAGCGCGAAAGATGATCTGCTGCGGTATTTTCTACTCCTCTTTTGTCTCTGATTTCAATGTCAAATTCTTGGAGGAGTAGAATCCACCGAATCAAACGTGGTTTTGCGTCCTGCTTCTTGAAGAGATAATGAATGGCTGCATGATCTGTATAGACTATAGTTTTAGAAAGAACAAGATAAGAACGAAATTTATCAAAAGCAAATACCACAGCTAGTAATTCTTTTTCAGTTGTTGTGTATTTTTCTTGTGCATCATTAAGTGTTTTACTAGCATAATAAATTGGATGGAAATGCTTTTCTTTTCTTTGTCCCAAGACAGCTCCAACTACAAAGTCACTAGCATCACACATGATTTCAAAAGGATATTTCCAATCAGGTGCTATCATGATAGGTGCATTGACTAACATTTCTTTTAAGGTTAGAAATGCTTGGTTGCAATCCTTGTCAAAGATGAAAGGGGCATCTTTTTCAAGTAATTTCTTTAGAGGCCTTGAGATTTTTGAAAAGTCTTTGATAAACCATCTATAGAATCCGGCATGCCCTAGGAAACTTCTGATAGCTCTTACGGAGGATGGAGGTGGTAATCTAGAAATGGTATCTATTTTGGCTCGATCCACCTCCATTCCTTCGCTTGAGATCTTGCGACCGAGCTCTATTCCCTCCGTTACCATGAAATGGCATTTTTCCCAATTAAGGGCGAGGTTAGTTTCCTCACATCGGGATAGCATTCGTTCAAGGTTATCGAGGCATTGGTCGTATGAATCCCCAAAGATAGAAAAGTCGTCCATGAAGACTTCCATTGTCTTTTCTATCATGTCATGGAAGATGGCTACCATGCAACGTTGGAATGTTGCGGGGGCATTACATAGACCAAACGGCATGCGTCGATAAGCAAAAGTTCCATAGGGACATGTGAAAGTTGTCTTTTCTTGGTCTTCGGGTGCTATCGGGATTTAAAAGTAACCTGAAAAACCATCCAAGAAACAATAAAATTTATGACCGGATAATCTTTCTAACATTTGATCAATGAAGGGCAAAGGAAAATGATCTTTTCTTGTTGCCTCATTTAATCGTCTATAATCTATACATACTCTCCATCCTGTGACGGGTCTCGTTGGTATTAATTCATTCTTTTTGTTAGTTATTACCGTCATACCTCCTTTCTTTGGAACTACTTGGACGGGACTCACCCAAGGACTATCGGAGATAGGATAGATAAGTCCGGCGTCAAGTAGTTTGATGACCTCGTTTTTAACCACTTCTTGAACATTTGGATTCACTCGACGTTGTGGTTGTATGACCGATTTGTAGTCATCATTCATCAAAATTTTGTGTGTGCACATAGAAGGACTAATTCCTCTTATGTCTACAAGTTTCCAAGCTATTGCATTTTTATGTTTTTTCAAAAGACTAATTAATTTTTCTTTTTCTAAGCTATCTAATTTAGATGAAATAATTACATGTAAATTACCCTCTTTGTCTAGAAAAGCATATTTCAAACCTTTTGGAAGTTCTTTGAGCTCAAGTGGTGGGTCTTTAGGAGACTCCTTATTTGGTTGCTCATTTCGATCAAGAACTTTAAAAGTTTGTTCTATGGCGACCTCTTCTTCAACAAAGTGGTCAATCTCTTCACTTGTATCGGGTGGTTCATCTTCATCTACAATTAGGGGGTCATTATTGCCGAATGGATATTTCATTGACCGTTCGAGATCGACACTTCTTTTAAATGCCCCTAATTGAAGAGGTAGATTGTTGAACTTCCTGTTTTTCAAAGCTTCGTGTGTTTTTAAAAATGGTCGTCCCAACGTTAGAGGAGCGTCATTGAGGATGATAAAGTCGGTCGGGATTACCATTTGATTTCTTTGAACCAATACATCCTCAACTATACCGATTGATTTTATTACTTTCCGATTGGATAGAAAATGGGTATTTGAAGTGGAGAAAAATCACTAATACTTAATTTTTCGATTGTGACATTACTAATAAATGAATTTTGAAAGAAACATGGAACCGGTGTAATGTTAATTTCAAATGGGTCTTCTTTTATTAGCGAGGTTTGATCATTAGTTAACTTAAACTTACCGTTTCGTCAATTTTAGTGTTAGTGTTTAACTCTTTTAAAAACTTAGCATGAGTGGGTACTAAACAATGATTTTCGAAAGAAGGTGACAAGAGGTTAATTTCTTCAAAATTAGACTCTTCTTGAATTTCAACTTTGTCGGACTCATCTTTTTCATTGTTTAACTCATGTGTCGGTTTTTCACTTATTTGTTCTTCCATTTTTACAATTTCAGTTATCTCTTCCTTTTTTAATTCTTCTCTTGCGTGGGACTCCTCTTCCCTTGCGCGAGATTCTCTTATACAACAATTGATAACTCTTATGTGTTCTAATATCCTATCGGTTACTTCGGTTATAGAAAAAGAATCGGGATTTTCTAAGCTTGAATCCGGTTGTTCGACCCTTTGTTCCTCATAATACTCATGTGAAGTAGATGGTTCGCACCATTGTTCTACATTGTAAGCATATGATGGATAAGGTTCGTAATTTTGTTCTTCATAATACTCATATGAGGTGGGTTGTTCACGCCAAGGTTCCTCATAATAAGCATATGAAGGTGGTGGCTCATATCTTGGTTCCTCAAAGTATGAGTATGAAGGCTCATACCTTGGTTCATCAAAATATGAGTATGAGGGAGGAGGTTCATACCTTTGGTCTTCATAGGATGTGTATGAAGTTGATGGCTCGTACCTGGGCTCCTCATAGTAGGTGTATGAATTGGATGGTTGATATGAGTGATTATTTTGAACCGAGCGTGAGTTACGACAATTAGTGCAATAATTACCCCTATAATCATCCTCATCATAGGTGTAGTTGTAACCTCCTGAGTATTGATCCATAAGAATCACTCAGCAAACCACAACCGAGTCTCGAGATCAGAAAACAAAAATAAAAACGGAAACAGAGGCTGGACACGGCCCCGTGTTGAGTGGACACGGCCCCGTGTTCAGGAACTGTATCTGGGCGTTTTTAATTAAATTTACTGATTTCGTTGAGCACGGGGCGTGTTCAGTGAACACGGCCCGTGTTCAAGCTTCTGTTACTGGGTGTTTTAAGAAAAATCTGCAGCACGGCCCCGTGTTCAGTGAACACGGCCACGTGTACAGGTTACTGTAAATGCAAAACTAAACTAAAATGCAGAAAAAAGTGCGCGCGTTTTAAAAAGGTTTTGAAAAACTGATTAGGCCATCGATTTTAAGCTTTCTTAAAATCCTTGTGTCCCCGGCAGTGGCGCCAAAAACTTGATGCGTGTGAAGTGTTATATATATTAGGTGTATATTTTAAGCCCATTTAACACTTATTTTTAGCCAAGTTTTAAATTTATAAAACACGATATTTTACAAACACTAAACACACATATGGGCAAGTGCACCCATCGTGAGCGTAGTATAGTGTTGGTAAGATACCGAGGTCGTCCAAGGACACAAGAGCTTTTAGTACCGGTTTATCCTCAACGTCTAATCAAATCAAAAAGTTTAGAAAAAAATGTTTTAAACTAAGAAAAATAAAAACTAACTAAAATGCTGAAAATAAAAATAAAAAGAAAAAACAGATAGACAAGATGAATCACTTGGTTCCGACTCGTATCTAGTGTAACCTTTGATTATTTCCGCACTTTTGCACTATTTTAAGAGATTATCTTAGTTATTGTAGTAGGCCCTCTTTTGAAGGTGACGTTACCCTCACCCCAGTAGTTTGAGTCAGCAAGGATACAATCCTAAAAGGGTGGATTATTGGAAGATAATTAATTAAGTTATTAATGCAAATTATGGTAGGCCCCTCTTTTGGAGGTGACGTTACCCTCGACTAAGTAGTCCGAGTCAGCAGGGATACAGTCCTAAATAGCCGGGTTATAGTATTAATAGTAGTTAACTTATGAGGGGATCAAAGAGTTTGGAACCCCGCCATCCAATACCGTTAAGTATTGAAGGAGGTCCTACTAAATTTGACCCAGGTCCATTGCAGGACCTCTAAACGCTGAACAATGGCAAGACCTTTACCAAACCGTTCCCTTAACCCCCGACCAGGTAGCCAACATACCTCCATATAGACCGTGGAGATATGAATGGTGAAAATCTTTTATTTTATATAGACAGTAAAATAATGCCAAGACACCACGGACAAACGATAAGGAAAGATCACCTTCAACATAAGCAACTAGTTATTAAAGTCATTAATACAAAACCAAGTAAAAAGTGCAAAACATTAGAAATAAAAAGTATTACACTAGACACTTTGTCTTCACCAAGTGATGTAAGAGACTTAGGCAAACATGGCCTTGATTGTCAAGAACTCTTACGATCAATCTTGGATCCCGAGACGACTCACACACTCTATGATGGACAATGGATGATGGTGGTGGATGATGGTGTTATGGTGGTGGTGGGTGGTGGGTGAGGTGTGAGAGAGGTGGTGTGCCATGGGATGGTTTGAGCTTGAGCCAAGCACTTCTATTTATAGGCTGAACAGAAGCTCGGGCACGGTCCCGTGTCCAGTGGGCACGGCCCCGAGTCCACATCCTTCTCTTTCTTCATTTAATGCAGTTTTGTCTTTTTAGTTGACCACGCCCCCGTGTCCGCTGAGCACGACCCCGTGGTGCAGAAGAATCTTTGTACTATGCAGATTTACTGGATTGTGCGAATCTTATAGTTGACCACGGCCCCGTGTCCGCTGAGCACGGCCTCGTAGTGGGCAATAGAAGCTTCTACCACTTTGTCTTTTCTGCTGACACTTGGGCACGCCCCCGTGCTGGCTGAGCACGGGGCGTGTTCAGGCTTCTGATCTCTTGTTTTGCTTGGGAAGATGCTGTCGTGGGGTCGGGCATGTCACGTCTTGTCCCTTTTCTTGTAATTATGTTAGATTTTGATGTCTTTTTGCTTCTTTTGTTAATTTGAGCTCATTTAATCCTGAAAATACAAAAGGAAGACAAAAGCACACTTTTTCCAACATTAGAACTAAAAAAGGGTTAGTTTTATGCCTCATTTGATGAAATTTATATGTTGCATTTTTAACACATGACATACCAAGCTCTTGGTCCTGGATGTAAACCATAAAGAGCTTGTTGAGCAACCAAACCCGATCTGGATGAATAGGATCTTCAAAACCCAGAGGTTGTTCGACGTACACCTCTTCATCAACCACACCGTGTAAGAAAGCACTTTTGACATCCATCTGGTAGACATTGAATCCTTTAAATGAAGCATAAGCTTGAAAGATCCGAATAGCTTCCAGACGTCCAACCGGTGCGTAAACTTCATTGTAGTCAATGCCTTCGATTTCACGAAATCCTTGAACAACCAATCTCGCCTTGTTTCGTATGAATACTCCACGATCATCCTTTTTGCATTTAAAAACCCAACGTGTGCCAATTTTCTTGTAATTTTCAGGCCTTTCAACAAGCTTCCAGACACCCAGTTTTTGAAACTGTTGCAGTTCATCCTGCATGGCTTCCACCCAAGAATTATCCTTTAAAGCTTCTTACCAAGACTTTGGCTCTTCTTGTGAAACATAACACACGAAGGACCAATCATTTTGAAAACCAGATTCTCTGATGGCTGAATACAAACCAGCATTCTTGTTGTTTCTTAGCTGATTATGCGTCTACACACCGCGATGGACATCTCCAATAATATTCTGCTGCGGATGAGTATCATGAATTCTCGTTTCAGGATCATCAGGAACACGATTATTGATACCCAAATTGTTAAGATTAAGATCAACAACCAAATCCACACCGGGCATAGGTGTAGATGTGGATGTATTCCCTTCGGCAGTGTCTACATTCTGCACATGAAGAGTTGCTACAGAAGCACCTTGAACAGTAGCAACTGGAGCTGAAGTGCCTTCATTTGCATCATGGTATTCATCATCTTCCGACGACTCATTGAAATCAGCAGCATCTTTAAATTCCTCATTTTGAACCACGATTGTTAACCGAATTAGAAGCTTGGGGGTTAACAATAATTGGTCTCACCGACGGCGAGCCAGTCGCGTTGTCACTTTCAAATAGCATTTGATTAGCTGCAGATTCTTCGTCAAAGGTTGGCAGATTAAAGGAGTCGAATAACCCATCATAATCGAACATCCAAGGATCACCAAAAGCTCTAACAGAATCGGTATACCTTTGAACCTTTACTTCATTCCATAGCTCAATCTTTTTGGTCACCAAATTCCATACACGAAAATTAGGAGTAGCATATCCAAGGAAGAAACCCTCGATAGCTTTAGGACCAAACTTTTCGTGCGGCTTGATGTGCGATAAAGTGTTATATATATTAGGTGTATATTTTAAGCCCTTTTTAACACTTATTTTAGCCAAGTTTTAAATTTATAAAACATGATATTTCACTAACACTAAACACACATATGGGCAAGTGCACCCATCGTTGAGTGTAGTATAGCGTTGGTAAGATACCGAGGTCGTCCAAGGACACAAGAGCTTTTAGTACCGGTTTATCCTCAACGTCTAATCAAAATAAAAGTTTAGAAAAAAATGTTTTAAACTAAGAAAATTAAAAACTAACTAAAATGCTGAAAATAAAAATAAAAGAAAAACAGATAGACAAGATGAATCACTTGGTTCCGACTCGTATCTAGTATAACCTTTGATTATTTCCGCACTTTTGCACATAATTAAGAGATTATCTTAGTTTTTGTAGTAGGCCCCTCTTTTGAAGGTGACGTTACCCTCACCCCAGTAGTTTGAGTCAGCAGGGATACAATCCTAAAAGGGTGGATTATTGGAAGATAATGAATTAAGTTATTAATGCAGTATTGTGGTAGGCCCCGCTTTTGGCGGTGATGTTACCCTCGGCTAAGTAGTCTGAGTCAGCAGGGATACAGTCCTAAATAGCCGGGTTATAGTATTAATAGTAGTTAACTTATGAGGGGATCAAAGAGTTTGGACCCCCGCCATCCAATACCGTGAAGTATTGAAGGAGGTCCTACTAAATTTGACCCAGGTCCATTGCAGGACCTCTAAACGCTGAACAATGGCAAGACCTTTACCAAACCGTTCCCTTAACCCCCGACCAGGTAGCCAACATATCTCCATATAGACCGTGGAGGTATGAATGGTGAAAATCCTTTATTTTATATAGACAGTAAAATAATGCCAAGACACCACGGACAAACGATAAGGAAAGATCACCTTCAACATAAGTAACTAGTTATTAAAGTCATTAATACAAAACTAAATAAAAAGTGCAAAATATTAGAAATAAAAAGTATTATACTAAACACTTTGTCTTCACCAAGTGATGTAAGAGACTTAGGCAAACATGGCCTTGATTGTCAAGAACTCTTACGATCAATCTTGGATCCCGAGACGACTCACACACTCTACGATGGACAATGGATGATGGTGGTGGATGATGGTGTTGTGATGGTGGTGGGTGGTGGATGAAGTGTGAGAGAGGTGGTGTGCCAAGGGATGAGATGAAATGAATCCAAGCACTCCTATTTATAGGCTGAACAGAGAGCTGGACACGGCCCCGTGTCCGCTGGGCACGGCCCCGTGTCCGTCTGACAATCTCTCTCCTCATTAATTGTAATTCGCAATTACAATAAATGCGCCTGCTGTACTTTCGACATGCCCCCGTGTCCGCTGAGCACGGCCCGTGGTGGGCAATAGAAGCTTCTATAGGTTTGTCTTTTCTGCTGCTTCTTGGGCACGGCCCCGTGCTGGCTGAGCACGGGGCGTGTTCAGTCTTCTGATTTCTCTACTTTGCTTTGGAAGGTGCCGTTGAGGGTTCGGGCAGTCCACTAATATTCCTTTTCTTGTATTTATGTTGGATTTAGCTGTCTTTTTGCTTCTTTTGCGTTTTTGAGCTCATTTAATCCTGAAAATACAAAAGGAAGACAAAAACACTCTTTTTCCAATATTAGTACTTAAAAAGGGTTAGTTTTATGCCTCATTTGATATAATTTATATGTTGCATTTTACATACATCAAATACCCCCACACTTTAACTTTTGCTTGTCCTCAAGCAAAACTCTTTAATATGTGGCTTACACTCCCAAATGGAATAGGTAGAAGAGAAGGTTTTGGGCTTGTCGTAGAGTGTCGGGATTTCCAAGATCTTTTTGGGTTTTATTTTTATTTATTTACACTCCTATTCGTAATGATTTATTTAGAACTTTTCATAAAAGAAATTACTTATTTGGGCATAACATGCCTTTTTTAAAATTTTATTTATATACAAGTTCACATACCTCACGGGGAAATCACTCACACTCGGCCGAAGGTGTATTTTTAGTGAATCACTCGAGAGCGGCATGGAACTTATTCCTACTATAGGCTTGCCAAGAAATCAATCCTCCTCCTTTTTAACTTTATACCTTTGTAGATCTCAAGAGGACTTTGTGGGTTAAGGGTTAGGCTAGGGTTAAAGGTATGTGGTTGGGTTAGTGGTTAGTGGAAAAAAGGGCTAAAAGCGTAACAAGTGTCGGTTTTCGTATTTTTGCAACTTTTTATTTTGATGAAGCTTTTATTCAAACTAAGTTATTTTTGATTAACTTGTTTGTTTATTTTCTTTTTGCTTCATCATTATCACACAAAAAATTTTATTTTTTATTTTTTTTTATTTTTATTATTATTATTTTTTTTTACGAAGAACCGAACTTGTTACTAAAATAAAGGGTTAAAAATGAAAAAGGTTTTGGTGGGTAAAAGGGTTTTTGTTTGGGTGATGAAACGAAAAGGTTTAGGCTCAAAGGGGCTAACTAGGGGGATTTTTGGGTAAGTGGTAAAAGAAAAAGAAAAAATAATGGTGTAGAAATAAAAAGGGTTAGTCCTAATGCCTCCATCATTTACTTACTCGGGTTTAAGTTGATAAGGACCGGGAATGTATTGTCTTGGCAAGTTCTAGAGTCGTAAGAACCAAGCGGCTATTCACACAAGAAACGAAAAATGAGCATTTAGTCAAATGATATGTAATTGTGTGCTCAATAAAGGCTCAAAACTCACTTTTGTGGGAATGGGTTTTTTTTTGTGATCAAGTATATATAATCAAATTTTAAATAAGTTTGCTATGCCTTTTCATAATTTTCTTATGTTGGTTCTTTTTATCACTACGCTATCGGTTGTAAATTCGTAAAAATATAACCTTTTTGAGAACTTGAATTTCCCGAGTTAAACCTAGACAAGTAAAAAAAATGAAATTTTTGAAAAAAATTTGGGGTGATTAGCGGTTCCAATAGAGTTTTGTGTAAGGCTTGTATTTAGGACTTGCAAAATTCAAGGTTTTAGCATCCCCCCCACACTTAAATTACACATTGTCCTCAATGTGTCCCAAAAATAAATTTTTAGGTTGATTAGATGTGTAAAATAGTGTTTAAAAAGCAAAAATTTGTGTTACTGGGCACTGAACACGGCCCCATGTTGAGTGGGCACGACCCCGTGTTCAGGTGCCAGTAACAAGAACTTACAGAAGGTCCACTGGACACGGCCCCGTGTCCACTGGACACGGCCACGTGTCTGGCAAAATTCTGCAGAACAGAAGCCAAACAGCAGGTCTGGGAGGTGAGCACGGGGGCGTGTTGGCTGGACACGTCCCCGTGTGGACAGTCTGAAAGCCTGAAAAACAGGTTTCTTCCTCCGGTTTTTCCATCCTGGCCCTATAAGTGCTGAGGCTTAGCATCCCAAGCCTTGGTTTGTACATGTTTCATCACTTAATACCACACCAAGCAATACAAACATCCTACATTACCACAGTTAATTGTTCCAAGCATAAAGTAAAAGAAAAATAAAACGGAAAATAAAAGTGTTTAAGGAAAGTAAATTGTTCAACTTCTGGCACGCAGGCCACCAATCGTTCGATAGATAAAAGGACTTAAACCTGTGGGCTCGCCATCAACCCGCTCCTGCTCCTCCAAACCCTCTAATCCATATCTTCATCGCTCTCATCACCTCCATCCCCATGCCCCGCCATGTACTCCCGGATGCTGCCGATATCGTCTTGTATATCGTTGATGTTGCGTTCAATAGCTCCGACCCGGTGGTATGTGTTGTTGGCGAGGTTGTAGGCGTTCCTGGTACACATGAGGTTTTCCTGCATAAGATCATGTAAGCTTTGAAAATTAGGAAAACCGCCTCCTTGTGAGGAGGATTGACCCGGATCACCATGGGGTGGATACTGGTGGTGGGGAGGTGGTGCGTGAAGAACTAGGGCCTCCTGTGGGTTCCATGCATAGCCTTGCGTTCTTTGGAAACTCACTGTTCCGTCTTCCGCCTCATAGAGTAAGTTCATGGCTCGGCAAATGTGGTAGTCAACTCGTCCCGACCATGGGCTTCTTTCAAAGGCTCTTGGAATTCGCGTGTAATGCTTAAAAAGACGGTACACCCATCCTCCGAAGAAGATAGGCGTTGGAGCTCGAGCAAGGCGGTTGAGATGCATGTTTCTTAACAGGAGATACGGAACATCAAGAGGCTTTTGGTTGTGGATACAGTGGAGGACAACCAAATCTTTCAACCCTACAACACCACTACTGTCGTGACGTTGGTTTAGAGAGTAGGTGAGGATCCTGTGAATGTAGCGATAGAGCGGATCCCTCAGCTTCGTACTCTTGGTGCTACGAGGGTCGTAGATTCCTTCACCGATTTGAGCCCATGCGGCTTGTCTTTCATTTCCCTCCAAGTCTCGTAATCCCCCGGTATTTTCTTCGTTTCCCGATTCCTCTTCTTGGTATAGACCTATTATGGCTCCAAACTGTGCCATGGAGATCGAGTACATTGTCCCTCCACACCGAAATACAACCCCTTCATTGTCAAATGGGTCACACCTTGAATCGAAGTTGAAGGTACTGTAGAACTCCATGGTACATTGATGCACCGACTGAAGCCTAGTGTTTAATGCAACAGCTAGTGGTCCCGTAATGATGTTGTTGAATCGGTTCAGCTGGTTTACCAAGGTTAACAGATCCGTGCAAGCTCTCCTGGGGTACTCTTCGGGTCTTGTTTGAAGAACCTCATACCTTGCCCTTGCATCAAGCTCACTTGCATTGAACCTTGTGAACTTTGCCATCTGAAAGAATACACCAAAGATTAGCACGAAACAGAAATGTTTTCGGACAAAACTGCAAACAGCGGGCTGGACACGACCCCGTGTCCAGCAGACACGGCCCCGTGTCCAGAGGTCTGTTACTCAAAAACTTCATTTTTCGACCCGGTTTCGAAAACTTGAAAATTTTTGGTCCAATAGGTGCGGTTTCCCCCGAAAATGAAACCCTAAACACCGTTTTTCCCAAAATATCCCGTTTACCTTATCAATTTTATCTTTTTCGGTTCAAGAACAAGGGTTTGGGGTTTTTGTAAGAAATCGGGTGAATCTATGAACAATCTAAGTGTATTCACTTCCCTTAACACTAATCTAACTAAATGTAAACATATTTAGGCAAAAAATTTTAGGTTCGATCCGGATGAACATCAAGAACCCTAGATTTTTCCCCAAATTTGTGGTGTTTTAACTACATGCAAGTAACTAATCTAACTACTAAGAGTGATAGAATCATACCTTGACATTGTTAGATCGGTAAGAGACGTCGAAATTTCGCGAAAAATCGCCTGGAACAAGAGCTTTTGTGGGGAAACGGGGCGTGTGGAATGAAGAAACTGTTTTGAAAAAGGGGTTTTATCCCGTCTGCAGCGCGAACACGGCCCCGTGTCCAGCGGACACGGCCTCGTGCCCCTTTTTCCCATAAGCTATGGTTTAGAAAACTTACCGCTTTATTTTGTCGTCTCAATCGTTCGTAACTTACTAGGCATGATGTTTTTATTCTTCCACGGTTTGAAGCGAGATCTCTTCTTCCTCATCCTCAATAAATCCTTGATAGAGTTTCAGCCGTTGGCCATTGACTTTAAATGGTGGCCCATTTCGAGGTTTAATTTCTACTGCACCGTGTGGAAAAATATGGGTGACGGAAAAAGGTCCTGACCACCTAGACTTTAATTTACCAGGAAACAATCGAAGTCGTGAATTAAACAAAAGAACTAAATCTCCTACCCGAAATTCATTAGGTTTAATATGTTTGTCATGCAAATTTTTCATTCTTTCCTTATAAATCTCGGAGTTTGAGTATGCATAATTCCTAAGCTCGTCTAATTCATTTATTTGACAAAATCGATTTTTACCAGCAAATTCTAGATCTAAGTTTACATTTTTGATTGCCCAGTAGGCTTTGTGTGCAATTTCTACTGGCAAATGACAACTTTTTCCATAGACTAGCTTATATGGGGTTGTACCTATCGTTGTTTTATAAGCAGTTCGAAAAGCCCATAAAGCATCATCTAATTTATCAGCCCATTCCTTTCTATTTAACCCTACGGTTTTTTCGAGTATTCGTTTTAACCCTCTATTAATCACTTCGGCTTGTCCGTTTGTTTGAGGGTGATATGCTGTCGAAACCCGGTGATAGACCCCATATCTTGTTAAAAAAATTTCAAGTTGATGGTTGCAAAAATGGGTACCTCTATCACTTATTAAAGCTTTAGGTGTGCCAAAACGAGAGAATAACTTTTTCAGAAATCTTACCACTACTCTTCCATCATTTGTTGGAAGTGCCTCGGCCTCGGCCCATTTAGACAAGTAATCTACTGCCACAAGTATGTATTTGTTTCCTTTTGATGGTGGGAAAGGTCCCATAAAGTCGAGTCCCCATACATCAAAAATTTCACAAACAAGAATGCCATTTTGTGGCATTTCGTTTTTGGAAGAAATATTACCTGTTCTTTGGCAGGCATCACATGTCTTTACAAGATTTTGAGCATCTTTGTAAATGGTTGGCCAATAAAATCCTGAATCGAATACCTTTCGTGCGGTACTGGCAGCACCATGATGTCCTCCGTATGGACCTTCATGACAATGGCGGAGAATTCTTCGTGCTTCACTACCATGTACGCATCGTCTGACAAGTTGGTCGGCACACATTTTGAAAAGATATGGATCTTCCCAAAAGTAGTGTTTCACATTGGCAAAGAATTTTTTTCTTTGATGATGTGGCCATCCTTTTGCGACTATACCGCTAGCTAGGTAGTTAGCAAAGTCGGCGTACCATGGTTCTTCCTTATATTCCACCATTTCCAGGGACTCAGTTGGAAATTTTTCGTTGATTTGCTCGTCCCTGGTTGCCTCCAAAGCTGGGTCTTCTAAGCGTGAAAGATGATCTGCTGCGGTATTTTCTGCTCCTCTTTTGTCCTTGATTTCAATGTCAAATTCTTGGAGGAGTAGAATCCACCTAATCAAACGTGGTTTTGCGTCTTGCTTCTTAAAGAGATATCGAATGGCTGCATGGTCTGTATAGACTATAGTTTTAGAAAGAACAAGATAAGAACGAAATTTATCAAAAGCAAATACCACAGCTAGTAACTCTTTTTCAGTTGTTGTGTAATTTTCTTATGCATCGTTAAGTGTTTTACTAGCATAATATATTGGGTGGAAATGCTTTTCTTTTCTCTGTCCCAAGACAGCTCCAACTGCAAAGTCACTAGCATCACACATGATTTCGAAAGGAAATTTCCAATCAGGTGCTATCATGATAGGTGCATTGACTAGCATTTCCTTTAGGGTTAGAAATGCTTGATTGCAATCCTTGTCAAAGATGAAAGGAGCATCTTTTTCAAGTAATTTTGTTAGAGGCCTTGAGATCTTTGAAAAGTCTTTGATAAACCGCCTATAAAATCTGGCATGCCCTAGGAAACTTCTAATTGCTCTTACGGAGGATGGAGGAGGTAATCTAGAAATGGTATCTATTTTGGCTCGATCCACCTCCATTCCTTCGCTTGAGATTTTGTGACCGAGTACTATTCCCTCCGTTACCATGAAATGGCATTTTTCCCAATTAAGGGCGAGGTTAGTTTCCTCACATCGGGATAGCATTCGTTCAAGGTTATCGAGGCATTGGTCGTATGAATCCCCAAAGATAGAAAAGTCGTCCATGAAGACTTCCATTGTCTTTTCTATCATGTCATGGAAAATGGCTACCATGCAACGTTGGAATGTTGCGGGGGCATTACATAGACCAAACGGCATGCGTCGATAAGCAAAAGTTCCATAGGGACATGTGAAAGTTGTCTTTTCTTGGTCTTCGGGTGCTATCGGGATTTGAAAGTAACCTGAAAAACCATCCAAGAAACAGTAAAATTTATGACCGGATAATCTTTCTAACATTTGATCAATGAAGGGTAAAGGAAAATGATCCTTTCTTGTTGCTTCATTTAATCGTCTATAATCTATACATACTCTCCATCCTGTGACGGTTCTCGTTGGTATTAATTCATTCTTTTCGTTAGTAATTACCGTCATACCTCCTTTCTTTGGAACTACTTGGACGGGACTTACCCAAGGACTATCGGAAATAGGATAGATAAGTCCGGCGTCAAGTAATTTGATGACTTCGTTTTTAACCACTTCTTGAACATTTAGATTTACTCGACGTTGTGGTTGTATGACCGATTTGTAGTCATCATTCATCAAAATTTTGTGTGTGCACATAGAAGGACTAATTCCTTTTATGTCAACAAGTTTCCAAGCTATTGCATTTTTGTGTTTTTTCAAAAGATTAATTAGTTTTTCTTTTTCTAAGTTATCTAATTTAGACGAAATAATTACAGGTAACTTACCATCTTTGTCTAGAAAAGCATATTCCAAACCTTTTGGAAGTTCTTTGAGCTCAAGTGGTGGGTCTTTAGGAGACTCCTTATTTGGTTGCTCGTTTCGATCAAGAACTTTAAAAGTTTGTTCTATGGCGACCTCTTCTTCAACAAAGTGGTCAATCTCTTCACTTGTATCGGGTGGTTCATCTTCATCTTCAATTAGGGGGTCATTATTGCCGAATGGATATTTCATTGATCGTTCGAGATCGACACTTCTTTTAAATGCCCCTAGTTGAAGAGGTAAATTGTTGAACTTCCGGTTTTTCAAAGCTTCGTGAGTTTTTACAAATGGTCGTCCCAACACTAGAGGAGCGTCATCGAGGATGACAAAGTCGGTTGGGATTACCATTTGATTTGTTTGAACCAAAACATCTTCAACTATACCGATTGATTTTATTACTTTCCGATTGGATAGAAAAATGGGTATTTGAAGTGGAGAAAAATCACTAATACTTAATTTTTCGAAAATGTAGTTAGGCATTATGTTAACACAAAGATCTTTATCGATTTTGACATTACTAATAAACGAATTTTGAAAGAAACATGGAACCGGTGTGATGTTAATTTCAAATGGGTCTTCTTTTATTAGCGAAGTTTGATCATTAGTTAACTTAACACTTACCGTTTCGTCAATTTTAGTGTTAGTGTTTAACTCTTTTAAAAACTTAGCATGAGTGGGTACTAAACAATGATTTTCGAAAGAAGGTGTCAAAAGATTAATTTCTTCAAAATTAGACTCTTCTTGGATTTTAACGTTGTTGGACTCACCTTTTTCGTTGTTTAACTCATGTGTCGGTTTTTCACTTATTTGTTCTTCCATTTTTTCATTTTTAGTTATCTCTTCCTTTTTTAATTCTTCTCTTGCGCGGGACTCCTCTTCCTTTGCGCGAGCTTCTTTTATACATCGATCGATAACTCTAATGTGTTCTAATATCCTATCGGTCACTTCGGTTATAGAAAAAGAATCATTATTTTCTAAGCTTGAATCCGGTTGTTCGACCCTTTGTTCCTCATAATACCCATATGAAGTTGATGGTTCACACCATTGTCCTTCATTGTAAGCATATGATGGATAAGGTTCGTAATTTTGTTCTTCATAATACTCATATGAGGTGGGTTGTTCACGCCAAGGTTCCTCATAATAAGTATATGAAGGTGGTGGCTCATATCTTGGTTCCTCAAAGTATGAGTAAGAAGGTTCATACCTTGGTTCATCAAAATATTAGTATGAGGGAGGAGGTTCATACCTTTGGTCTTCATAGGATGTGTATGAAGTTGATGGCTCGTACCTGGGCTCCTCATAGTAAGCGTATGAATTGGATGGTTGATAAGAGTGATTATTTTGAATCGAACGTGTATTACGACAATTAGTGCAATAATTACCCCTATAATCATCCTCATCATAGGTGTAGTTGTAACCTCCTGAGTATTGATCCATAAGAATCACTCAGCAGAGCACAACTGAGTCTCGGGACCAGAAAATGAAAACAAAGACTGAAACAGAAGGCTGGACACGGCCCCGTGTCTGGTGAACACGGCCCCGTGTACAAGATCTGTATCTGGGCGTTTTAATTAAAGTTACTGGTCACGTTGACCACGGGGGCGTGTTTAGTGAGCACGGCCCCGTGTTCAGACTCTGTATCTGGGTATCTAACTAAAAATATGCAGCACGGGGGCGTGTTCAATGAGCACGGCCCCGTGTTCAGGCTACTGTAAATGCAAACTAGACTAAAATGCAGAAAAATGTGCGCGCGTTTTGAAAAGGTTTTGAAAAAAAACTGATTAGGCCGTCGATTTTAAACTTTCTTAAAATCCTTGTGTCCCCGGCAACGGCGCCAAAAACTTGATGTGCGATAAAGTGTTATATATATTAGGTGTATATTTTAAGCCCTTTTTAACACTTATTTTAGCCAAGTTTTAAATTTATAAAACACGATATTTCACTAACACTAAACACACATATGGGCAAGTGCACCCATCGTTGAGTGTAGTATAGCGTTGGTAAGATACCGAGGTCGTCCAAGGACACAAGAGCTTTTATTACCGGTTTATCCTCAACGTCTAATCAAAATAAAAGTTTAGAAAAAAGTGTTTTAAACTAAGAAAATTAAAAACTAACTAAAATGCTGAAAATAAAAATAAAAGAAAAACAGATAGACAAGATGAATCACTTGGTTCCGACTCGTATCTAGTATAACCTTTGATTATTTCGGCACTTTTGCACATAATTAAGAGATTATCTTAGTTATTGTAGTAGGCCCCTCTTTTGAAGGTGACGTTACCCTCACCCCAGTAGTTTGAGTCAGCAGGGATACAATCCTAAAAGGGTGGATTATTGGAAGATAATGAATTAAGTTATTAATGCAGTATTGTGGTAGGCCCCGCTTTTGGCGGTGACGTTACCCTCGGCTAAGTAGTCTGAGTCAGCAGGGATACAGTCCTAAATAGCCGGGTTATAGTATTAATAGTAGTTAACTTATGAGGGGATCAAAGAGTTTGGACCCCCGCCATCCAATACCGTGAAGTATTGAAGGAGGTCCTACTAAATTTGACCCAGGTCCATTGCAGGACCTCTAAATGCTGAACAATGGCAAGACCTTTAGCAAACCGTTCCCTTAACCCCCGACCAGGTAGCCAACATATCTCCATATAGACCGTGGAGATATGAATGGTGAAAATCCTTTATTTTATATAGACAGTAAAATAATGCCAAGACACCACGGACAAACGATAAGGAAATATCACCTTCAACATAAGTAACTAGTTATTAAAGTCATTAATACAAAACCAAATAAAAAGTGCAAAATATTAGAAATAAAAAGTATTATACTAAACACTTTGGCTTCACCAAGTGATGTAAGAGACTTAGGCAAACATGGCCTTGATTGTCAAGAACTCTTACGATCAATCTTGGATCCCGAGACGACTCACACACTCTACGATGGACAATGGATGATGGTGGTGGATGATGGTGTTGTGATGGTGGTGGGTGGTGGATGAAGTGTGAGAGAGGTGGTGTGCCAAGGGATGAGATGAAATGAATCCAAGCACTCCTATTTATAGGCTGAACAGAGAGCTGGACACGGCCCCGTGTCCGCTGGGCACGGCCCCGTGTCCGTTTGACAATCTCTCTCCTCATTAATTGTAATTCGCAATTACAATAAATGCGCCTGCTGTACTTTCGACACGCCCCCGTGTCCGCTGAGCACGGCCCGTGGTGGGCAATAGAAGCTTCTATAGGTTTGTCTTTTCTGCTGCTTCTTGGGTACGGCCCCGTGCTGGCTGAGCACGGGGCGTGTTCAGTCTTCTGATTTCTCTACTTTGCTTTGGAAGGTGCCGTTGAGGGTTCGGGCAGTCCACTAATATTCCTTTTCTTGTATTTATGTTGGATTTAGCTGTCTTTTTGCTTCTTTTGCGTTTTTGAGCTCATTTAATCCTGAAAATACAAAAGGAAGACAAAAACACTCTTTTTCCAATATCAGTACTTAAAAAGGGTTAGTTTTATGCCTCATTTGATGTAATTTATATGTTGCATTTTACATACATCACGGCTCAATCATAGTGCACGGAGCGCCAAAAGGTTCTAAGTGAGAAATATCCGGTTTCCTTTTGTGTAAGAGTTCGAAACAAGTTTTGTCATGCCTTTTAACTATGAGAACTCTGTTTAATGTGTAGCAAGCAGTCGACACGGCCTTCCCTCTACCAACATCGTTCTTGCAGTCTCTATTATCGTCCGATTCTTCCTCTCAGCGACACCGTTTTGTTGTGGAGTGTAGCGAGAACTGTATTCATGAAGAATGCCCTTTGAAGTACAGAACTCATCCATTATACGGTTCTTGAACTCAGTTCCATTGTCGCTTCGGATCCTCTTCACTTTTAATAAATTTTCTAACAAAGTAAGAAGATTCTTGAGGATTTCAGGAGTTTCACTCTTGTGCACCATAAAAGATACCCAAGAAAATCTAGAGTAATCGTCAGTAACCACTACACAATAAGCATCCCCAAAGGTTGTGTTGTGTTTCATAGGTCCAAAGAGGTCCATATGAAGACGTTCAAGAGGCATGCTAGGAGTGTTGACTTTCTTAATCGGGTGAGATTTCTTCATTTGCTTTCCCTTCTGGCACGACACACAGACATCTTGTAGATGAAAACTTCTCACAGGCACACCATTCACAAGATTGTTTTTCACCGAATGGTTCATTTTTCTTAAGTGAATGTGGCACATTCGTCTGTGCCAAGATATAGACTCCTTTTCTGTGGCTTTTGAGACAAAACATGTCACTTGTGCAGATGTCGTAATCGCTTGGCTCTCATCAAGAATATAAAGATCATTAACCCTTGGAGCCGATAAGAGAATCCATTCTTTTGGAATTTTGAAACCAGGCTTCAGCACATAACAACAGGAAGCATCAAAATGCACGGTAAACTTCTTATCGCAGATTTGTGAAACACTCAGAAGATTGTGATCAATTTGACGAACATAATTGATCTTATCGAAACATACAACACCATTGGAGATCATTCCTTCTCCAGTGATATAACCGCCTTAGTCTCCAGCAAATGCGACATAACCTCCTCTAATGTTTTTCACATCATAAAGAAGTCGTAAGTCGCCTGTCATGTGCGTGGATGCTCCACTGTTAACAATCCAATGACTATTAACAGTTCCTCCCGGAACATCCTGCACATTTCATTCAACGATTAGTTGAGGATGGGGACCCAAGCCATAGTGGTCTTGGGTCGTCCCCGAGCATCACGAAATGTGATCTAGATTTCTTGATGATTCTGAAAAATAGCACCTCCCCCTGAACATTCACCCGTTTTAGGTTTCCAAGTCTGTTTTTGTTTACCAGTTTAAGTCTTATGAAAAGATTTTGAAATATGTGGTTTTAATGGTTGTGACGAACTTGGTTCCCTTTTAACATATTTGACTTCAGATTTTAAAGCCTTTTCAACTGCCTTGACGTTTTGACGTCGTTGTTTTGTTTCTTGTTCTTTAACAGTTTGTTTATCATGTTTTGGTGAAACAGAACGACGTTGTGGGTGAACCTTTTCAGGAGGGGTTCTCTCAACAAATTTCTCTTTGGGAGTATTTGTACAATTTTTGATGATATGTCCAAACTCCCCACACTTAAAACATGTTCTGCTTTCAACAAACTTTGGAGAATCGGAATGACGAACAGATGTCGAACCTGTAGAACCGGAGGTACTTGCTCTTTCATCACACCCATTTGTGTGTTGGGTGTAGTTGTTTTGACTGTTACGTTTTAAAATTTTGACTTGTTGGACAAAATCGGTGTTTGATTTATTTTCAAAAGTCTCAATTTTATCAGTACCCTTTGATGCTACAAATTTGACATCACTGTTTTTCTTCCTGTAACGAGCTCCTTTTGTTTCAAACTTTGATTGAGAAACGTTAGACTTTTGAGCTTGCTTTTCTGGCTGTTTACCTTTAGAAGCAATAGGTTGTTGCTTTGTCGGTGATCTTTGGTTTCCAAATTGTTTTCTAATTTCTGATTTTGGAATAGGGTCGCATTGAGTTACAACAACTCACGAAATCATCTTTCCCAAAAATTTACTCGTATTATCTTCAAAAACTTTATCAATCAAAGATGGATTGACGTTTTTAATTGGAAAATCATTATCTGAGTAAATTTTAGCATCACCGACCAAGGTATACAACACGTCATCACTCTTAACGGCAGACACAGATTCCTTCATTTCCTTGACAGGATCTGTCACTTGTTTTGCAACAGGTTGCACAGAAGGAGTAGGAGGATCACATAGAATGTAATTCTCAATAGGAATTTCTACTCCTTTCATCTTATCAAGTGATTCATCCTGATCACTCACATATGATTCATCATCAGATGAATCATAGTCTTCAATAATTGGAGCACTTTGATTCGTCATTGTTGAAGTGTCTATTCCTTCTGATGAGGTACTCGAGGAACTGTCCGATTTGAACCCTAATCTAGCAGTAACTCCCTCATAATCAAGAGGAACACTGGGTTCAAAACGAGGCATTTCCTCTTCATCAGGCATTCGAGAATAGTTGTGTCTCAAAGGGGGTGGATACGACTTATACCCAACGCCTTTCTTGTTCCCTTTCAGCTGTTGAGTGTCTATGATGTGATCAAGCACATATCGGGAGTTAGAATAACTCTCCAATTTGAGCTTGATTGCATCATGCTCGCATTTGGCCACGACTGGCTCTTTCTTTGTTTCCTCAATGATATTAATGTAGTTATTAATACCAATTTGTTTGTTAAAAACAGTTTTTGTTGATTCGGAAACATTTTTCTTTAAAGTTTCGATTACATCTTTGAAATCCTTTTCATTTCGAGCTAAAACCATGTTTGCCTCTTTGCATTTAGACAGCTCAATAACCAAACTTTGATTATGACTATGAGCCTTTTCGGATTCCACTTTCAAATCTGCACACATATTACATACACTAGGAGTATGAGTGTCGTATTTTACCTGACTCGTTGAGGCTGAGACATTTGCCATAAAGGCTGTCTGATAAGAAAAAGATCCATCCTCAGAGAAGAATTTCCCCATTTCCTTTGATGCTATAGCAGCCTTCTTAATTAGAATAGATTTCTGACACTTCAACTCCTCAGCTTCCTTTAATAGATCATCAACGTCAGAATTCAACTCTTCCTTCACATCAGATTCAGAATTATAACCTCCAGCATTCGAGCTTTCTTCATCCGAACTACCGCTATAACCAGAACTATCATCACTTTCAGAAAACTCTTCTTTGTGAACATGCTTGATGTGATTGATGATTTTTGCATAACATGCGGTTCCTCCTCCTTCTTGATCACCATCTCCGAACTGTACTGACCAGTTACACCCTTCGTCAGCTAGAACGACTAATGCTCGATTGGTGTTTGAAGGTCCAGCCTGAGTTTGGTTTGTGGTGTTGTTTATAGCTACCATCCTTCTCTCACGGTTATCTTGATTTGTATTGGAAGTACTCGTCTGATTACGGAAGGGATTTTGATTGCCTTGTTTGCTCGGTCGGGTGCACTCACATTTGAAGTGACCCTTTTCACCACAATGAAAACATGTAACCGCATCCTTATCAAAACCGTACTTCGTATCCTTCTTGTTTTCCAAGGAAGTTCTTCCAGTTCGAGTCATATAATCTTTGGCCCTTCTAACAGCACTTGCGAATGCCCACTTGATGTCCATTAACTCCATTTCATCACGGTCTATCTATTGATAATCTTCATTGGTCAAATTAATGTTTCCAATTTGACCTGCGACCAATCCGCAGTAGGCACTGACCATTGTATTGATGAGTTCCATATGCTCCTTTGCCACTTTGATGCTTACATTCGAAAGGTTTGAAGTATCAACTCTGACTGT
This sequence comes from Helianthus tuberosus, assembly GCA_030545235.1. Classification (NCBI taxonomy): domain Eukaryota; kingdom Viridiplantae; phylum Streptophyta; class Magnoliopsida; order Asterales; family Asteraceae; genus Helianthus; species Helianthus tuberosus. Next base: position 17,042,223 of record CM060433.1, read on the forward strand.
GTTGGGGTTTTGGGGTGGAGGGTTGTTACTGTAACATGCTTACTGTTGTTGTTGTTGGGCTTTTGGTGGGGTCGGAATATAAGCACTTGGATCAAATTAAGGTTGAGTAGTGGAAACTTGAGGTGGAGGTTGAGGTTTAGGTAGCCAGGCACTCACATCGAATTGAGGTTTTGAAAAAGCATGAACTTGAGCAATAACATGTGCTGGCGGAAGATAGGCACTTGGATCGAAAACCGGTGGAGGAGCTGACTAGGGAAAGGGAAACGAGCTTGTATTGGACACAAACGCCATTTGTAGTTTTGGTTGCTGAACGGAACTGGAACTAGCTGCAGGATTAAAACCTCCTAGGTACATTTCAGTATTTTGAGGAACTGGAATCCGTTTAGCTTTCTGGATTTCTTCATCATTCTTGTGCTCCAACTTCTAAATGAATTCATAGATACTGACAGTATCTAAAGTACCCGTATGTTTTAACAATTCAATGAAAGAACTCCACTTCGGGGGTAGACCATCAGCAAACCATGCAACCATTTCCTGTTGAGTTGCAAGAACACCGTAAGAATACATTTCACTAATTAAATGATAAAAATGAGTTGTCATATAATTTAGTGTTTCGTTTTCCATGAAATGAAATGATTCAAACTCCTTCTTCAACAAATCATGGCGTGTCTTTCGTGTAGCCGCATTTCCTTCTCCTCTTGCTACCAAGGCATCCCATAAGGCTTTCGTGCTAGTAGAATAATCGAATTGATGATAGATGTCTTTGTGGAGTGCTTGTGTGAGAATAGAAAACGCCTTCTTCTCAAGATCATATGCCTTTATGTCGGCTTCTTGCATATTCATAAAGGTTGTCGCATTTGATCCTGCTTCTTCAAGAACATACGTGTTATATGGTGAAATGAAGCACGTCCATAACTCGGTGTTTTCCCTAGAACATACGTGTGGAAACTACCATTCCAAGTCGGATAGTCGTTCATATGATTCAGCTTTGGAGGGCGGTTGTTGCTACCCGTTTCCCTCTCACTTAACAACAGATTCTGAATACTTTGATTCTGGTTCGTCACCAATGCCCATTGACTTGCACTAATTGATTGTTGTGGCATTACATTCCTTAACCAAACGGCTGCGGAGGTCTGATCTTCACCTGGTCTTGGGTCCATGCTCCAATCCCATAGACTAGTACTACTCATGATTGATGTATGTGAGACAATACCTGATCACACACTTGAAAAGAGACTGTTAAAACACTTTTACAAAGCCTCTGTTGAAAATATTGACAAGTGTCTCGATGAAACACCACGTCATTGGCGGAAAACCAAGTCTGATGAAAGATGGTTTTTCGGCAAACACCCTTGCCACGAAACACATGACCTTTCGTCAACATATCCTTTGACGAAACACTAGGTGTTTCATCGAAGTTCCTTTTGGTGAAACACTAGGGGATTTCGTCGTTTGGGATTTTCGTCGAGATATGGTCACAGACAGTTGGTGAGATTTTTCAAAAGAAAATCTTATCTTTTTGTACTGTCAAGACACCCGTTCCAACTTACAACATACCTATCTTACCAACCCAAGCATGGTGACAATATTTTAATCAATTTATCCTTTCCTTTTCATTTTAAAAATCCAAGAATATCTCAAGAACACTTGAAGGTCACATGAAGATATGAAGAACACTGACGAATGTATGAACTTTCAGGCCTAGTTTTTCACCGGAGAATTTTCCGAACCACAAATTTTGCACAAACTTTCACTAAAAACCCGGTTTTATCACGTAAACAAGTAATACAACAAAGGTTTTTGATAAAACTTTGGCAAATAAACAAGATCTAAGCAGATTTTGAGAAACTTTTTTCGAAACTTATGAGTTTTTCAAGAACACAGTTTTCAGAAAATCAAAAACAAACACTTTCAATCACTTGATAAAATCACAACTATGTTTGGTTTTAAACAAGCATAAGAGCCGATGCTCTGATACCACTTGTAGGTCCCGGTTTTGGAGGATCGATTACGAAACCAAACCCTTGTTTATATCAAACACGATCACGAGTGCGGAATCCCCGTGACGATGCCAAACCAAACACAGATAGTAATAACACGAAGTAACCAACGAATCACAGTCAATTGATTAAAACGGATGAGAACAAGGATCAAACAAATACACACAATGTTTGACAGTAAACTTTCACAGTAGGTACGCTCTCATGGTTTCACACAGAAACCATGTTGTGTTTATATAGGCCGCCCAGCCCAAGTGGTGATGAAACACAGAATGGGCTTGACGAAACACCAAAGTTGACCAAACACTAGGTGTTTCATCACTGTTCAAGGCGAAACTCTGAGTGTTGACCATGAAGGTCTTTGGTCATACATGGGAACGACGAAACACAAAGTTTCGTCGAGGGCTGCAAAACTTGATATGTTGCAAATAGACAATTTGTAGCAAACAGATAAACACACAAACATAAACTTTTCTACCCAATATGCAACATGCATAGTTCATAAAAATTACAAAACAATGAGACAACTTGTCGGACCCAAGTTGTGGATAGGAGGATATCCGACTTGGTCGACTGACGGAATAACAGACTCGATAATAAAAGACCGTAAATTACAACGCTTAACTAGAACAAGTTACAGACACAAATTATGCATCAACAGTATGCTTCTTAATTTAATGGTTGTCACTATAGTAAAGTGCTTCCGTCTCCTCCACCTAGCACACGTTATATTATTAGTTTTTGGTTTTTTTTTAACATCTGATTTTGCATATGTTAATTTCTACAGCAACGTACAACACATCAGGATTGTATCCCCATCTTGTAAATATGAACATTGAAATCTAAACAAAAGCGAAAAGCACCAAAACTTGGCTTTGTAATCTTTACCCACCGTCACTCTCAAGACAAAGCATGAATCCTGATAGGATCTAAAATGAAATTTTAAAATCTAAAAATAATCTAAGTAATCTCATGAGTGCTTATTTTAGGGTTGTTACTAGAGTATGTTTTGAAAACTCTTAAAGATATGTGATCATAAATCATATCTTCAAATTAGGACTTTTTTTGTACACATTTCTATAATAAATTAAGCTGTTAAAATGTACACGTTTGTTGTCATATTTTTGCAATAACATCCATGATTATATTATCACAATGTCAATGCACATCATGAACTTATGACTCTCCTATTAAAATGTACCACAAAATCTATGTAGAATTTAAGAAATTGCTTGTGCACTTCTTAATTTCATGGTTGTGACTACCGTAAAGTACCTCAGTTTCCATCTAGCACGTGTTATATTATTACTCAACAAGATACATATTTCTATGTGAATTGGAAAAAATCGTGTGTGGAAGAAGCAGTTGTCACAACAATGAGCTCCCTTATATACGTGGATGTGTGTTTTAGTGAAGTTGTTTAAAAGTGACATAGAGGTAGATGACTATGTGATATGAAAAATGAGAATAGGTTTAATGGATTTACTTAATTAGTAATTAAACCCCCAATCCTTTAAGAGGTTTAATATAAATTAAGATCAATTTTTAATTATATGGAAATGATCCAAACTTGTTTACGCAAGCCCCCAACCCTTCCCCCTAAGATGAAAGAAAGAATCTTGTATATCTTAAAGTTGAATTCTTAAGATTTATGAACCATCCGAGAATTCACACGTGTTTGTTATAGTTGCTAGAATAAAGTCTCACTAACTCTACTTAGCACGCATGCCCAACAAATCACATATTTCAATGTGATTTTGAAGCACATGCATAATCGTGTGATGAGAGTGGCTATCCCATGTTGGATAATCTTGACGGCTTTGGTTTGGTTCATGGATACGCGTCTGAAACGGGTAGGGGTTAGTGTATTAGTCGCATGTTTTATGTGTGTAATTAATGGTATAGTAGGGGGCTAGGTCATGGCTTAAGTTTTGTTGATTGAGTTAGTAGTTGGTTGGTATTTTCCTTTATTTACGTAGCATGAGTATGTATTTATATGTGATGTTTACCAATTAATGAAATTGGGTTTTAATTAAACAGTAAAACAAATCTTCTTTGGTGAGTTTTTCTTGTGTGTGATTGAAGCTTGAAACCCAACAATTGATATCAGAGCTATTGGCTCGTATCATGGGATTCTTGAAGTTGACAAACGTGAGCAGGTTTGAGAGTCGACTTTCGGAGAAGGGGGAGCGTTCCCTCAGACCGTGGGGCTGAGAAGTAGAGAATAGTGGTGTTAGCAAGCAAGAAGGTTAAGTTCATGAGTGGTTGTGGAAGTTCAAAGTAAAGAAGAAGGAGCAGGTTCTGACTAAGCCGTAGTACAGCTTCTGAGGGAACCGAACACGGTTCTGAGTGTGCCGGGAAGATAAAACGAAGAAGAAGATCTTGTGATCAAGATTGTTCTATGTGAACGAAGATGTACCGAGATTTATGTGATCGGGGACGAGACGAAATCGACACCAGAAAAGGGTTCTGGGTGAACCGGGAAGAGTGGTGATCTGTGTGATCTGAAAGAGTTTTATGATAGTGATGAAAAGGTTTCGTGAGAGGCACAAAAAGAATCTGCGTGATGCGTTGAAGAAGGATTATGTGTGATTTGGTTAAGAAGAGGAAACCAAAGAAAATGTGTTCTACGTGAACGTGAATGTGTTATGTGTGAACAAAAAGTAGAACAAATCTGTGTGATTCGTTGATGTCGATAGAGATTGTCATGCAATATTTTTGAAAAGGCATGGAGGTGAAGAAGTTGCGGTTACCATCAGATTAAGGAAGAAGAGACAAGCAAAGTAGGATTTCTTTGTTTGGAATAATATTATGAACTACATTTTAATATTGAAAATGGTGGTTTCATAATGGTTCGGTGGATTAGTATTGAGTTATAATTCAATTTCAAATCCAAATTTTGAAGTCACCATTCACGTCACAAAGGAAAATAAGGGCCGAAAAGAATGGAAGCAAGTAGCAAGCACCTCTAGGTGTAGTCAAGAGAAAGAGAGCGTTGTGAGGTGATCGGGAAGCGGCTTACCGGTGGGATTCAAGAGTTGAACGAGATGTTGTTTAGGTGTGGAATTGGTAACAAACCGTACTGAGTGAAAGAGGTATAGGCCTGCCAAAATAGGTGAGTAAAAAAACAGCGATGATCGAGTTAGCAAGTGATTGAGCACGAATCAAGAGTAAAAATAGAGTTGGATCTGTGTGAACCGATCAAGCAAGCGAGCTATGAACCTGTGTGTTTCAGTTAAGGAGAAGAAGCCAACGTCAAGATTATGGGGGTGAATGTTGGACAATCTTGACGGGTTCAGTTCGGGTCATGGATACGGGTCTGAAACATGTCAGGGATTAGTGTATTTAGTCACATGTTTATTTGTTTAATCGATGGTAAAGTAGTTGGCTAGGTTATGGCTTAAGTATTGTTGATTGAGTCAAGTAGTTGGTTGGTATTTTTCTTTATTTACGTAGCATGAGTATGTATTTATATGTGATGTTTAGCAATTAATGAAAGAGGGTTTTAATCAGTAAAACAAATATCCTTTGGTGAGTTTTTCTTGCGTGTGATTGAAGCTTGAAACCCAACATCCCACCGACCCATGTAATTCATATATGTACTTGGATGAATGCTTCAAACCTAATTCGATGAAATGTGACATAGAGATACACGACAATGCAATGTGAAAACTAATGTAAACATGTGTTGTTTGAATTATATCATAAGCACATATGCACAACAATATATTTTTTTAGTCTTAGCAAACATACTAAATAAAAGGGCCAGAAGGGTAATTAATAGATAAATAGTGTAAAAACGAAGGGTTAAAATGGAAAATCTCACATGAACGCACCATTATAAACCCTGATTCTCTATTTTATTCAGCGCCGCTTCTGACTGCCACTGTTGGTAAACCCTAGTTCACCACCGCCGCACCATCTGCCTCCAGTTGACTTCACTGTCGCTTCAGACGCATCTAGGGCGCCGCATCTTTTGACTCCAGTTGACGAAAGTAGCATACGGACTCAATGGTTAGTTATCTTCAGTTCTTGGTTTATATTGTTTTTGTTAGACGGATAATTATAAGCTAGATTATATCAATATTATTATTATGTTACTTAATTAATATTTAGCCTAAGTTTTATATATAGCGGTTACAGCCGCTGTAATACATGTATATATTCGGATGTATGATTACATTTACGGTATCAATTCATAATTATATGAACAAAAACTCTTTCGTTCTTCAAACCCTAATTCAGATTTCTAACATAGTGGTATCAGAGCCACATCGATCCAATCCACGAAATTACAAATTCACCGAATATGAATCAGATACAAGGAATACAAACACAGATTCCCAAATTTACTGGACAGAATTATTATCACTGGCGTATTCAAATCAAGGTATTATTCGAATCTCAAGAATTATGGGGCGTTATTGAAGATGGAATTCGGGAACTGGGAACAAATCCCACTGATGAAGCAACAGCAGTGTATAGAGATGCAGTCAAAAAAGACAAGCGGGCTTTACATATATTATTTCAATCAGTGGGTGACACCATTTTTGAAAGGATAGCCCTGGCAAAATCATCGAAGGAGGCATGGAGTATTTTACACAAATCCTATCAAGGAGAAAACCGGGTAAAATCAATTAAACTTCAATCTCTTCGTTGTGAATTTGATGCATTAAATATGAAGGAAGGAGAATCTGTTGAAGATTATTTCAATAGATTAATCTTAGTTGTTAACAAATTAAGAATGAATGAGGAAACGATTACTGAACAACGGATAGTAGAGCAGATTCTACGAAGTTTGACTCGAAATTTTGAGTCGGTTGTGATTACTATCGAAGAAACAAAAGATCTGGAAAACGTTTCGACTGAAGAACTGATGGGAATCCTTCAATCTCACGAATTGAGATTGAAGAGATATGATGATGTACCGATTGAACACGCATTTCAATTGCAAAACTCAAATTACGATAGGAATAATCAGTCCAGAAACGATACAGGAGGAAAAGGAAAAAATAAATACAAGGGCCGAAACTGGAATACGGTTAGATGCTATAACTGTCAGCGAATGGGTCACACGGCCAAGTTCTGTCAAAGAAGAGAGGAAGGCGACAAGCCTGATAATGTTTTAATACATAAAGATGAAGAAATCACAGATCAAGATGACACAATGTTCATGATCTTTAATATGGAAGAAACAGTTGAAGACGACTGTTGGTATTTAGATAGTGGCTGTAGCAACCACATGACCGGAAATAAGGATCTATTCATTAAACTAGATGAATCCGTAAAGAAGGAAGTTCGAACAGGAGATGACAAACGGCTTGAAGTGCTTGGCTGTGGCGATGTTTCTTTAAAAATTAAGGAGCAAGTTCGTAAAATACCAAGTGTATTTTACGTTAAAGGTCTGAAACATAACCTACTAAGCATTGGGCAACTTTTACAGAAGGGATATGCAGTACTGTTTAAGAAGGATCGATGTATCATTAAAGACGTAAATGATGAGACTATTGGAAACATTAAAATGACAAGTAATAAAATGTTTCCTTTGCGTCCGAGTAATGATTTGAATTTTGCAATGACTATGACCACCAAAGAGACAACTGCTCTTTGGCATAAAAGATACGGACATGTAAATGTAGACACACTAGTTAATATGGGAAACAAGGGGTCAGTACTTGGATTACCTAAGATCATAAAGGATGAAAGTGTATGTGAAGGGTGTGTCTCAGGAAAACAAGCAAGGAAAGCTTTTTCGAAGAAGGTCACATGGCAAGCTACCAAACCCTTAGAATTGGTTCATTCTGATATATGCGGTCCTATGAGAACAGAATCCATAGGAGGATGTAAGTATTTCATTATATTTATCGATGACTATTCAAGGAAAGCTTGGGTGTTTTTTCTAAAGTATAAGTCAGAAGCATTAAATTTTTTCAAAACATTCAAAGCACAAAATGAACGACAATCTGGTCATCCAATCAATACACTAAGAACCGATCGAGGAGGAGAATACTGTAGCAGGATATTTCAAGACTATTTGAAAATGAATGGGATACGTCACCAATTAACGAATAGTTTTACACCCCAACATAATGGGGTAGCAGAAAGGAAAAATAGAACACTAATGGAACTAAGCAGAAGTATGATGAATGTCAAGCAACTACCAAACTGCTATTGGGCAGAAGCAATAGCTTGTGCTACCTATATTTTAAATCGAACCATTACAAAGACAAGACCAAATCAAACCCCTTATGAAGCATGGAATGGTAGGAAGCCCAACGTAGATCATTTCAAAGTATTTGGCAGTTTAGCTTATGCTCATATTCCAAAGCAACACCGAAGCAAGTTAAATGAAAAGACGGAGAAGACAATATTTGTTGGTTACAGTGAACAAAGCAAAGGATATAAACTATAGAATCCACATACTAACAAGATTGTCATAAGTCGAGATGTGGTGTTTGATGAAAGCAAACAATGGGTCATAAATTCAGAAACTTCGGAGATTCCATTTATAGTATCCGATACAGATGCTTGTCAGACTCAAGGAACTGAAGGGGCAGATGTCACACGAGGCGGGCAGACATCAGCAGGGTTATCTGATCAAAATGAACAGGTGTTACAAGAAAATGAAAATGAGGATCAATCTCCAGGAGCAAATCATGAACAGCAAAACGAAGGCGAAAATGGAAATATAACTGAATCTGCACATCAACAAGAAAGTAACTCATCTTCGTCAGATTCGGAGAATGAAGTTATCTGAACAAAAGATCTACAAAACATATATCAGAAAACTAGGAAGCTTACAGAAGCTGAAACTTTGCAAAAGTATAGGGAGAAACAGGGTGTTAACTTTGTTCTCTATACTTGTTCTGATCCTACATCGTTCGAAGAAGCTAGGAAGGATTCAAGGTGGCAAGAAGCAATGGACAAAGAGATAGAGTGAATACGAAAAAATGAAACATGGGAACTTGTAGATCCTCCAGCAAGACAAAAACCAATTGGTGTCAAATGGATCTACAAGACAAAATATGATGAAAATGGAAATGTAGACAAATATAAAGCCAGGTTGGTTGTAAAAGGATACAAACAGAAGTACGGAATAGATTATCAAGAAGTTTTTGCTCCTGTGATTAGATTTGAAACGGTTCGTTTGGTGTTGGCTCTAGCAGCACAACATGAATGGCATCTCCATCAAATGGATGTGAAAACTGCGTTCTTAAATGGAAAACTGGAAGAACAAGTTTATATAGAACAACCACAAGGATATATCAAGAAGGGAGAAGAGAAAAAGGTATGTTTTCTGTAGGATCGTGAAACGACCTAACGAGTCGATCAGAAGAGTGCTCAGACCGAATCAGAGGCGGAATTCATTGATTTGGTCTTCGTTTAGCTTGTATTCACTATTAATTGTCTCGTTTATTAATCTCTGAACGTTTACAGGACTGGAGACACCTCGACAGCACCTCGGCGTCGGAAACTAGAACCTTACAAATTAAATCGTTTGAAGGCTATTTATAGGGAGGACCCTTCCGTTTGAAAATGACATGACCATTTCAAACAGAACCCTTCAAACGGTCACCTCTTAAATTGTTACACTTTCAAACGGTCATGCATATTTATACGGTTTTGACAAATTCAAACAATTACATCTTTTGTCTTCATGTGATGATGCATATGATGATGTCACATATATGATGTCATCATCATATATGATGACATCACTCTTGTTCAGCAACGCAACGAACCCGAGACTCGACATAAGACGAAGACGACAGATGAATGCACCAACAGCCTCCCCCTCAGATGTTGACGAGTCTTAAGTGTCGAGTCTTCGCATCTTCAGTCTTTATCAGTCTCTTTTCTTTCTTAGCATATACCAGGATCTTCTCTTTGGCTCTAACCTCGTCAGACTCCCCCTCTCATCATGATGGGATTGCTGTCTGGAATTAGCTATCACCTAGAGATCAATTCCTGGCTTTATCTCTGTTTAAGCTCATCTCCTGCACAATCTTCTCACAAACACATAAGTTTTTACTTAAAACAATAAGAAAAACTTACTGGAAATAGTTACATCAAGTTCAAATTAATGACCCTGATTAACTAAACAAACTTCTTTCTCAAAATAAATTTCTCAATTCAATACACACACTCCCAAACCAGTTCATCATGTTCAGTACTTGAAATTTTGAAAATCAGCTCTTCAACATCAGTTGTCGAAAATCTTTTTGTATTTTTCAAAATTTATGCTAAAACACACTAAAAATCTTTTTGGATTTTTGAATATAATGAAATGCAATAAAGAAATATTTACAGACAATATTTTTGTGAGTTTGTGTAAGAGAATCATATCAGTTTATGTGACCAATCACTAGCACCGTTAAGCTTTAAACATTTTCAGTTCTAAACGATTCACGTTGATTGACGATATTGTTGTCCACTTAAACTCAATCTAAAAACTTTCGAAATGCTTACCGATACGTTAAGGTATATTAAGATAGCACTAAATTCTTATGGACCCCACGATCTCAGCATATCCCCTCATCATGCAATACACTAACTCAAGTAATGCCTTTAAACTTTTATCAACTGTGATTTGTGCGAAAAAACAAAGCAGAATGTTTAAACATTAACAATCAGGTCGATACTTCCGTATACGCAGAGAAAGTCCAATGTTTAAACAAAATAAGAAAAATAAAACAAGTTGAAGTTGTTTAGGCTTTAACCACCAGGTCGATACTCCCGTATACGCAGAGGAGGTCCAAAGCTTAAACGAAACACCAAAGAAAATAAAGCAGAACGTTTAGGCAACAACATCCAGGTCGATACTCACGTATACGCAGAGGATGTCCGATGCTTAAACAAAATAAAGAAATAAGACAAGTTTAAATCTTTGCAAAATAAAATGCACAATCACAGCGACTTTTTAGCAAAGTTGTGAAATTTCACAAACTTAACCAGTTTTATGTCTTTCGACAATCAGCGATTACTGAGTAGGCACACAATCAAGAAGGACAAAACTAAGTACTATGCTTTTAACCATGTTTCCCACTAGAACTAGGCTTTTTCATTTAGGTTTGTATCGTTATCGCAAATCTACTAGTCTAGCTGAGCCTATCGTCACATCTTTAGTAAGTGAAACGACCTAACGAGTCGATCAGAAGAGTGCTCAGACCGAATCAGAGGCGGAATTCATTGATTCGGTCTTCGTTTAGCTTGTATTCACTATTAATTGTCTCGTTTATTAATCTCTGAACGTTTACAGGACTGGAGACACCTCGACAGCACCTCGGCGTCGGAAACTAGAACCTTACAAATTAAATCGTTTGAAGGCTATTTATAGGGAGGACCCTTTGTTGATACATATTATGTGGACGCGACTTGGTTCGGTTCAACTCGGTTCGGTTCGACCCGGTTAGGTTCGGCTCAAGCCAGACGTCACGACATTCCTCCGTCGTGCGTCCCAGAGTTCGACACGCGAAGCACGGAGAGCCGAGGATGTTTCCCGCTGCCACATCATCATGACATCATCATGATGATGTCATGATGATGTCATCATGTTGACTAAGTTGGCTAAACATCTCAAACCTTCAATCTGCATGTATTTTACGTATAGAAAGGTTGTTGGGCCATTAACTTGGGCCTTTGACAAGCCAATCGCACAGGCCAAACAGTTGGAACATTGGTGTAATACGTCTGTGTCGAAGGATGTGTCATCGAAGGATTGTTTAGATCCTTCGATGAGCTCGTATCATAAACCTTCGATGGATGAGCTCGAAGGATAACTCGAAGGATATCATCCTTCGAGGTATATGTGAATCCTTCGATGTGTTTCAGGTTCGGTCTTTATATCCAAAATTTGAAAAATCCAAAAACATTGAAAAATTTCTAAAATACAAAAACAATAGAAAGACAAAAATGAGTTTCCTGGCGAGCAAAAGAGAAAATGATAGTACATCAGTGGTCTGTCCAAACCTCTTTAAACCTAAACTGAAAAACGATAAGCAGCTCTATATAAGATGTATCGGTAGGCTCACAATCATTTTAAAGTGTGCAGGGTGATATAAACTTAAATCGACTGAAGACCAGGTGGGAACCATTCATTGGCATATGGTCTTAGTACCGAAATTTCGTTTGAGAGATTGCCGAGGTTCTGAGATATTCGGTCTTTATGCTGCTTATCATCTGGGTATCATGGTTGTATCTTTTACCGAAAAATAACGGGGACGCAAGTCTAGATCTTCCATGATACTATACATACGTGTACATACTGCATACGACCTCAATAAGTGATCAACAATCACATGTCCAAACAAAATAAGTGATAATATATCACATTTATCCGGGAGTCAAGTTCGTCTCTCTGCTGTACGAAAGTACTGACCTGTTCACGGACTTGCTCCTGTGCCCTCATGCATCGAAAATCAAGTTCCTCTCAATAAGTGATTCTATCACATAGGGCTTGTTTTCAATCAAAATAAGTGAGTTTCTCACATCCTATACGATCAAACAGATGATAATCGGTATACTCACCGGTAAGATGAACCCTCGTGCATACCTTGATACGGGAATGTGTCGTGATGTGGATGAACACCGGTCGGTAAGTATAAATCATACCTTAACATATCCCCTCGCCATGATTACAAATGATAAGCTGAGCTTATGTGGACAACAATACCGACAATTGTTATAGGATGCTTATCTTAATGTTAACTAATTGAACAACAAGAGCATTTTGGCATGACCGTACACTGATATGATTCTCGAACCCTCGAAACTCACAAAAAGAACGTCTGTAAATATTTATTTAATGCTTTCAGTTTCTGCATCTTTGTATATATTTATTTACTGCTTTCAGTCTTTAAGTTTGAAATATTCAAAAATACCAAAAAGATTTTAGGCGTGTTTTAATATAAACTTTTTAAAAGCCAAAAAGATTTTATTTCTATTTTATTTTCGATTGTACGATGTTGGAGCTCGAGTCTTCGTTGCCTGAAACCTGTTTGAAAACCAAAGTGACTAAATCTTCATAAACGGTCGAAATTTGCAAGTTTTGAAAGTTAAAGACTAAAATTGACAAATTTATTAAACTTTCAAACTGTCGGATGGTGATTGATTAAACAATGGTCATATGTGTGTCGTTTGTTTATGTTTACTATATTCCAAGCAGTTGTTCTCATTACGCGTTTAGATTTCTTGCATGTGCATATTCTAAAGGCAAGGAGAACATGGTCGATGACAAGCTTCGGAATGAAGACACGACGTGAAGGCACTCAAATGACAAAGAAGATCGAGTTGCCGCTGGCCATCATCAACACCACAAGGATCTCACTTCATAAAGATCAAAACATTCACGAGCATAACTCAAGGGGGAGCTTATGTTAAGGGGGAGTTTGTCAACACACTTCCTACATGAAACGGGGAGTTTGTTGATACACTTTCTGCTTTCAAGACGTGAAGACTTTGAAGATCCTCCGACATTGAAGATATGGAAGTTGAACCTCACGAGTAGCGTCCAAGGGGGAGTTTGTTGATACATATTATGTGGACGCGACTTGGTTCGGTTCAACTCGGTTCGGTTCGACCCGGTTAGGTTCGGCTCAAGCCAGACGTCACGACATTCCTCCGTCGTGCGTCCCAGAGTTCGACACGCGAAGCACGGAGAGCCGAGGATGTTTCCCGCTGCCACATCATCATGACATCATCATGATGATGTCATGATGATGTCATCATGTTGACTAAGTTGGCTAAACATCTCAAACCTTCAATCTGCATGTATTTTACGTATAGAAAGGTTGTTGGGCCATTAACTTGGGCCTTTGACAAGCCAATCGCACAGGCCAAACAGTTGGAACATTGGTGTAATACGTCTGTGTCGAAGGATTGTTTAGATCCTTCGATGAGCTCGTATCATAAACCTTCGATGGATGAGCTCGAAGGATAACTCGAAGGATATCATCCTTCGAGGTATATGTGAATCCTTCGATGTGTTTCAGGTCGATAGATGATCTTTCGATCAGTCTATCTGATCCTTCGACCAGACGTGCTGTGATGGATATAAATATCCATGTAGTGTGTGAGAACCGTAGGCAGAAAACTAGAGAGAGAGTGTAGTGAGAGAAAGTTCCGGTGAGCTTTGTATTTGTCAAATATTGTACCGAAACTTTGTCGAAATCAATACACGTAACTGTTAATCGTTGATATCTTTACGTATTGTTCACTTTCTGGATCTCGGTTTGCATCTCCGGTTGGATTCCGCACAACCGGGTGTGTTCGATAACAAGGATTAGGCGACTAGATCCTCCTAGCCGGACCTACACCCTTCCGTTTGAAAATGACATGACCATTTCAAACGGAACCCTTCAAACGGTCACCTCTTAAATTGTTACACTTTCAAACGGTCATGCATATTTATACGGTTTTGACAAATTCAAACAATTACATCTTTTGTCTTCATGTGATGATGCATATGATGATGTCACATATATGATGTCATCGTCATATATGATGACATCACTCTTGTTCAGCAACGCAACGAACCCGAGACTCGATATAAGACGAAGACGACAGATGAATGCACCAACATTTTCTCAAGCGTGCTTTATATGGCTTAAAACAAGCTCCTAGAGCATGGTATAGTCGGATCGATACGTATTTCATTAAGAATGATTTCAAGAAATGTATCTACGAACACACTCTCTACATCAAGAATACAAATGAAGGAAAGATTGTGATATGCTTGTATGTAGATGACCTGATAATAGCAAGTAACTCAATAAAGTTGATTACTGAATTCAAGGAGTCAATGAAAAAGGAATTTGAGATGACGGACATGGGTCAATTACATTATTTTCTCGGCATGGAAGTCACGTATGAGAATGGGAATATCACTTTATCACAAAAGAAATACATGTGAAATCTACTTGAAAAATATAGAATGACACATTGCAACACAGTGTCAACACCGATGGAATATGGTTTAAAGTTATCTAAAGACGATCCAGAAGAATTTATAGATGAGGGAATGTATCGTAGTTTGGTTGGAAGTCTGATGTACTTAACCAACACTAGACCTGATATTATGTTTGCAGTGAGCAAAATAAGTAGATACATGGAAAATCCGAAGAAAAGTCACTGGGAAGCGGCAAAACGTATTCTAAAATACATTAAAGGAACCCAAGAATTAGGAGTTACATACTCTAAAGGAGGGAAGAAACATTTAATGGGGTTCAGTGATAGCGACTATGCCGGAAATGTAGATGATAGCAAAAGTACCTCAGGTTATATTTTTCATCTAGGATCAGGTCCTATATCCTGGCAATCAAAGAAGCAAAAAGTGGTGGCACTGTCATCAACAGAAGCTGAATACATGGCTTTGTCTTTGACGGGATGTCAGGCCTTATGGCTCAAAGGAATCTTAGATGATCTACAAGGAAAAGAAGACTATACAATTCCAATATTTTGCGATAACAAATCGACTATATGTCTGGCCAGAGATCCGGTATATCACGGCAAAAGCAAGCATATAAGGGTCAAATATCATTTTATTAGAGACTTAATCAAGAAAAAGGAAGTGATTGTTACATTCTGCACAACCAAGGATCAACTAGCATATATTATGACGAAAGCTCTCCACCCAAAGGACTTCACCAGACTGAAGGAACTACTGCATATGAACCTGAAATAATCAAGCTTACGGGAGGGTGTTAGACGGATAATTATAAGCTAGATTATATCAATATTATTATTATGTTACTTAATTAATATTTAGCCTAAGTTTTATATATAGCGGTTACAGCCGCTGTAATACATGTATATATTCGGATGTATGATTACATTTACGGTATCAATTCATAATTATATGAACAAAAACTCTTTTGTTCTTCAAACCCTAATTCAGATTTCTAACAGTTTTGTGCTGTTAATTATACTGACTGATTCCTGATGCAGGGAACTGAAGAATGCGTGTTAAATCTTGATAGCATGGTGATTGTTCATAGGAATCTATCACCATGCCGAAGATGAAATCTGCGAAAGTGATGCAGGTAACTAACCTAAAAATGACATTTATGATTAATTAATATTTATTGATAGAACTTCTAAGAATGATAATTCAAACAAGCCGGTAATATCTGAATATACTTTTGGTCGCTTTTCAGAACCATTCCATCAAATAATGGGTCCGTTTTCAGTTAGGCTTTTATTGGTTATGTATCTTTAAAAGGTTTTTGATGTTAACTATATTGATTGTAGAGTCAAAACTTATTTCCAATCCATTTATAGATATAATGGGTTAAATATACAAACTCTATCATTGTCGTTAATTTCTATAAAAGAAAAATGTTAGAAAATGAGTGAAAGTTATACTTTTACAGTAAAATTGAATCTGTATGCAAATAATGGTACTTTTCTATGTGTTATATAATTGATTATTTTGGGTTTTGTTCTTCTTGATGAGAGCTTCTTAACAAGCTAAAATGCGTCTACAACGGAGCTTCTTAATTTCCGTTGAAGACATTGCTTTGAATACGTTTACATTTATGTAGTGTTCAATTTATATATTTAGTCCTTCGTAGCACGTTGTACTATATTTTACCATAGGTATAAAGGGAGTACCTTTATTATTATTACTATTACTATTACTATTACTATTTAAATTGAAACACACTTATTTTCAATACAGAAATTCCATCGCCCGTGCCCAGTATCCATGGACTGGTATACAACAATAGAAGGAGAAGAAATTAAGTGCAATGGTGGTTGCAAACTATGTATTCTGTGCTTAAGTTCTTGAATTACTGAAATTGATTAGATTCTGGAATGTTAAAATGCATCTAGATTGATAATCAGTCATCTTCTAATTTTGCAGTAAACATGACTTCTGATTGATCAGTTTCAATCTGGCCATTTAATGGTAAATTAATAACAGTTGTCAAGTTAGTTGTGAGTTTAGAATCAACAAATGTGCTTTAATGTTAAATTGTTTAATCTTGATTATCTTTACTGTTTTCAGTTAATTTTTTAATCATAATTATTAGCTAGTGTTGACTTGATTGACTTTGTTAGTTAGCTACTAGCTAGATAGTTTGTTAGATTATGTATCTCGTTGTAATCACTCCTTTTGTAATTAATCATATCATAGTGAACGTTTACTCTCTCTCTACTTTCTCTCTCTAAACACACTACTGATTTTTATAATTTTTTTTGCTTCAATTTCAACAGCGGCAGGGGCTCGAAAAAAAAAAAGGGAAAGGCTCTCGTAACAAGTATTAGAAGCATAATGTCTGAACCCGTACCGGGAGTCTATACATTTAACATGCTGAATCTGAATTTCTGTCAAAAGTTAATACACGAGGTTGCTAAATTATTAACCAAATTGCAATGTTTTCAGAACCAGACCGGACGTCGAACTGGTCTCCTTACCGGTTCAATTGTTTGACCGGTTGGACCGGACGTAAGAACCGGAAGGTGTCAGAAATATTATAAAATTTAATAGGGTTAAATCTGAAAAAACATACAAAAAAATCCGTTCCAACCCTTCTAAAAACCGGTTCTACCCGCCGGTCCGGGTCTGAAAACACGGCCATATTGTGATCACGAACTTTTGATTATATGTTTTTTAATAAAACTTGTAGGTCCGGCTAGGGGAGGATCTAGTCGCCTAATCCTTGTGTACAAACCAACCCGGTTGTGCGGAATCCAACCGGGAAAGCAAACCGAGATAGAACACGCAATATGACAACCCACAAGAGTCACCGATTAACACCTCTGTATTAATACGTATGAAAGATCAGTTACAAGCTCAATGTTTACAAATCTATTCTGTAAACTCTCTCTCTCAGTGTGTGTGTTCTGTGCTCTCTCTATTCTTGTCTAATGTTTTCTGTCTGACTTCAGACTATATATAGCAACAGACACCACGAAACGGATCAGTTCTTGGCGAAACACAAGAGCATCGACGAAACAAAGAGATGAATGGCGAAACATAATCACAGTCGACGAAACAGGATTGTTTCGTCGATCTACACATGTGTTTCGTTGTTTTGGGCTTAGGCCCATAGCAGCCAGCTTTGTTTCGCCGAACTTGGTTAAGCCCAAGTGTTTGTTTCGCCGTCTTGTTTCAGCCCAAGGACCAAGTCAAGGTCCTTTAAGACTTAGCTCGCTCTTGTTCTTGATGCACACGACGGAGGAAAGTCGTTGCTAAGTCGAGTCGCGTCCACAAATCGTGAATCAACAAACTCCCCCTTGGACGCTACTCGCGAGATTCGCCTTTCTTGTCTTCTATGTCGGAGGATCTTCAGATTCTTCACGCGTCTTGAAAGCAGAAAGTGTATCAACAAACTCCCCGTTTCTTGTAGGAAGTGTGTTGACAAACTCCCCCTTAACATAAGCTCCCCTTTGAGTTATGCTCGTGAATGTCTTGATCTTTACAACTTGAGATCCTTGTGGTGTTGATGATGGCCAGCGGCAACTCGATCATCTTCATCATTTGAGTGCCTTAACGTTGTGTCTTCATTCCGAAGCTTGTCAACGCACATGTTCTCTTCGCCTTTAGCATCTGCACATGCAAGAAATCTAAACGCGTAATGAGAACAACTGCTTGGAATATAGTTAACATTAAACAAATGACACACATGTGACCAATTCTTATTCAACTACCGTACGACAGTTTGAAAGTTTATCAAATTTATCATTTTTAGTTTTCATCTTTCAAAAACTTGCAAATTTCGACCGTTTATGAAGATTTAGTCGATTTTGGTTTTCAATCAGGTTTCAGGTAACGAAGATTCGAGTTCCAACATCGTTAATCAAAACTAAGGCCGAAATAAAATCTTTTTGACTTTTATAAATTTTATATTAAAACACACCTAAAATCTTTTTGGTATTTTTGAATATTTCAAATGTAAAGACAGAAAGCAGTAAATAAATATATACAGAGATGCAGAAACTGAAAGCATTAAATAAATATTTACAGACATTCTTTTTGCGAGTTTCGAGGGTAAGAGAATCATATCAGTGTATGGTCATGTCAAAACACTCTTGTTGTTCAATTAGTTCACATTTAGATAAGCATTCTATAACGATTATCGGTATTGTTGTCCACATAAGCTCAACTTATCATATGTAATCATGGCGAGGGGATACGTTAAGGTATGGTTTATACTTACCGACCGGTGTTCATCCACATCACGACACATTCCCGTATCAAGGTATGCACGAGGGTTCATCTTACCGGTGAGTATACCGATTATCATCTGTTTGACCGTATATGATGTGAGAAACTCACTTATTTTGATTGAAAACAAGCCCTATGTGATAGAATCACTTATTGATGAGGAACTTGATTTTCGATGCATGAGGGCACAGGAGCAAGTCCGTGAACAGGTCAGTACTTTCGTACAGCAAAGAGACGAACTTGACTCCCGGATAAATGTGATATATTATCACTTATTTTGTGGACATGTGATTGTTGATCACTTATTGAGGTCGAATGCAATATGTACACGTATGAATAGTATCATGGAAGATCTAGACTTGCGTCCCTGTTATTTTTCGGTAAAAGATACAACCATGATACCCAGATGATAAGCAGCATAAAGACCGAATATCTCAGAACCTCGGCAACCTCTCAAACGAAATTTCGGTACTAAGACCATATGCCAATGAATGGTTCCCACCTGGTCTTCAGTCGATTTAAGATTTATATCACCCTGCACACTTTAAAATGATTGTGAGCCTACCGATACATCTTATATAGAGCTGCTTATCGTTTTTCAGTTTAGGTTTAAAGAGGTTTGGACAGACCACTGATGTACTATCATTTTCTCTTTTGCTCGCCAGGAAACTCATTTTTGTTTTTCTATTGTTTTTGTGTTTTTAAATTTTTTTTCGATGTTTTTGGATTTTCAAATTTTGGATTTACTCCCCCTAAAATCAACAAACTAAGATAAATTTAAAACACAAAGGTATTTACAAAAATGATTTTCCGATGTTGGTTTTACTCTTGCTTGACCTTAATGCCGTTTACCAATAATAAAAAGTCAAATCTTGATTTGTCAAATGCTTTGGTAAAAAGGTCGGCACGTTGGTCATCGGTATGGACCTTAACAACATCGATTAGCCTTTTCTCAAAGCAATCACGTATGAAGTGATACTTGATTTCGATGTGTTTGGTCTTTGAGTGCTGCACAGGA
The DNA here is from genome assembly GCA_030545235.1 of Helianthus tuberosus. NCBI lineage: Eukaryota > Viridiplantae > Streptophyta > Magnoliopsida > Asterales > Asteraceae > Helianthus > Helianthus tuberosus. The sequence goes on from CM060433.1 coordinate 17,062,411, forward strand.
TTTCTAGTGATCTGTAATGCAGCAGAATTATCAACGTAAATAGGAGTAGTTAGGAATTCAAAACCGTAGTCGCGCAATTGTTGTTGGATCCACAGGACTTGGGAGCAACAACTTGAGGCAGCAATGTATTCAGCTTCACATGTTGATGTAGCGACACAAGTCTGCTTCTTGCACTGCCATGTGACTAGGCGATTTCCCAAAAACTGACATCCAGCCGTTGTGGATTTGCCGTCGATTTTGCATCCGCCAAAATCAGAATCACTGAAAGCGATCAAGTCAAAGTTATTATCCCTAGGGTACCATAGACCGGTGTCAGGGCAACCCTTCAAATAACGAAAAATCCTTTTTACAGCCGCAAGATGTGAGGCCTTCGGGTTCACTTGATATCTGGCAAGCAGGCACGTTGGGTACATTATATCTGGTCTTGATGCTGTGAGGTACATAAGAGATCCGATCATCGCGCGATAGTATGAGGGGCTAACAGCTTCACCCTTCAAGTCTGGATTAATTCCGTGATTTTGCGGCAATGGGGTACCGATGGGCGTTGCATCGGACATCTGGAACCGACTCAAGATGTCACCAACATATTTTGTCTGATGGATGAATATCCCAGACTCAGTTTGTTGCACTTATAGGCCCAAAAAGAAAGTCATTTCCCCCATAGCACTCATCTCGAATTTATCCTGCATAATGCCCTCGAAATTCCTACACAAAAACATCATTAGTAGAACCAAAAATAATATCATCAACGTATACCTGTACCAATAGAAGATCTCCATCTTGTTCCTTGATGAAAAGAGTACAATCGATTAGACCTCTGCAAAAACCATTCTCCAGCAGATAATTAGATAAGGTTGCATACCAAGCTCGTGGTGCTTGATGTAGACCATAGAGAGCTTTGTTGAGCAACCAAACCCGATCAGGATGGATAGGATCTTCAAAACCTGGAGGTTGTTCGACGTACACCTCATCTTCAACCACACCATGTAAGAATGCACTTTTAACATCCATCTGATAAACCTTGAATCCTTTGAAGGATGCATAGGCTAGAAAGATCCGAATTGCTTCAAGACGTGCAACAGGTGCATATACTTCGTTGTAGTCGATCCCTTCTATCTGAAGAAAACCTTGAACGACTAATCGTGCTTTGTTCCGAATAACAACCCCACGGTCATCCTTTTTGCATTTAAACACCCAACGGGTACCAATCTTCTTGTAACCAGCAGGTTTCTCTACGAGTTTCCAGACACCAAGCTTCTGGAATTGTTGCAGTTCTTCCTGCATTGCTTCAACCCAAGAGTTATCTTTCAAAGCTTCCTTCCAAGTTCTTGGCTCTTCCTGTGAGACATAACACGCGAAAGACCAATCGTTTTGTTGACCAGATTCTCTAATAGATGCATACAGGCCTGCATTGTTGTTGTTCCGCAACATGTTTCTTGTTTGAACGCCACTCTGTACATTTCCGATGATGTTTTGTTGAGGATGGGTATTGTGAAACCTTGTTTCTGGATTATCTTGAACTGGAATATTTGTACCCAGATTGTTGAGATTGAGATCAACAACCAATTCAATGCCTGGAATTGACGAAGAGGAAGATGCAGTAGCTTCAGCTGTTCTAGGAGCATCCACTGGAGGTGTTCCCTCTGAAGTACCATGAACTGCTGTCGTTGGAGCTTCTTGATCTGCATCGAGAAATTCATCATCCTCTGAAGATTCGTTCAATTCGGTAGCATCCTGAAAATCCTCATTATCGAGAGCATTATTGTTCACTGAAGATGGTTCTTGATTGACAATAATGGGACGAACCAGCGGTGAATCTGTTGCATTTTCACTCTCGAAAAACATCCTTGCCGCAGCATTTTCTTCAACGGCTTCAACATTGATCGAATTGAAAAAGTCATCGTACTCAAACATCCATGGCTGACCAGGACATTTGACTGGCAAAGTGTGCCTTTGTACTCTGACCTCATACCATTCCTCGACCCTTTTAGTCTCTAGGTTCCAGACTCTTAAGTTCGGGGTGGCATACCCAAGAAAGTATCCCTCAATTGCTTTTGCCCCAAACTTTCCATTAGGATCGATGATTGTGCACGGAGCTCCAAACGGTTCAAGATATAACAAATCTGGTTTCCGTTTGTGAAGAAGCTCATAACAGGTCTTGTTGTGCCTTTTGACTGTAAGGACTCGGTTCAATGTATAACATGCAGAGGCCACAGCTTCACTCCAGAATGGAATGGGCAACTGCGACTCTACCAACATTGTCCTAGCAGTCTCGATCAATGTGCGGTTCTTACGTTCAGCGACGCCATTCTGTTGAGGAGTATAAGCTGCACTAAATTCATGAAGAATACCTTTTGAAGTGCAAAACTCCGCCATGGCATGATTTTTAAATTCTGTACCATTATCGCTGCGTATCCGCCTAACCTTCAACTTGTACAAATTCTCAATCTGAATGATTAAATTTTTGATAATACCAGAGGTTTCACTCTTGTGTGCCATAAACGCCAACCAAGAAAATCTTGAATAATCATCAGTTATCACGAGGCAATATTGATCATTCCTAATACTTTTGTGCTTGACAGGACCGAACAAATCCATGTGCAAACGTTCAAGAGGAACAGCCACCGTGTTGATCTTCTTAGTCGGGTGTCGCTTCTTCGTTTTTTTTCCTTTCTGGCACGAAACACAGACGTCTTGAAGATGGAAATTTTTAAGAGGAACACCATTCACCAATTCATTTGACACTAAATGATTCATTTTGCGTAAGTGAATGTGACCCATTCGTCTGTGCCAAGAGATTGAGTCTTTTTCTGTGGCTTTGGAAACCAAACAAGTTGCTTGTGCAGACGTTGTGATAGCTTGGCTCATATCAAGGACATATAAATCATTTATCCTTGGAGCAGACAAGAGAATCCATTCTTTAGGAATTTTGAAGCCGGGTTTCAGCACATAACATCCATTTGCATCAAAGTGTACTGAGAACTGCTTATCACAGATTTGTGAAACGCTGAGAAGATTGTGATCAACTTGCTATACAAAGTTGATCTTATCAAAGCTTACAACCCCGTTGGATATCATTCCTTCACCAGTAATATATCCGCCCTTATCTCCAGCAAAAGCAACATAACCTCCTCTAATAGATTTGACGTCGTAGAGAAGCTTCATATCGCCTGTCATGTGCCTGGATGCCCCACTATCAACAATCCAATGACTACTGATAGTTCCTCTTGGAACACCCTGCACATGAACTCACTTGATTAGTTGGAGATGGGGACCCAAGCCATGGTGGTCTTGGGTCTTCCATTTTTATCAACAACAATAACTTCCACTTTTTGATGATTCGGAAATTGTGATGGTCCCTCTGAACTTGTGGCCAATTTAGGTTTCCATGTCTGTTGAGTTTTACCAGTTTGATTGTTTAACAATTTAACTTCGTGATTGTTTGAAGTTTTTGAAAATTTTGAGTTTTCTGGCTTAACTGAAACAGATTGTTTTTGAACCACATCAGTTTTAAGTGCCTTTTCAATCACCTTGACTTGTTGGCGTTTCTGTTTCTTTTCCCTTTCTCTTACAAGTCGGGGATCTTGTTTTACAGAAACCGATCGCTTTTGGTGATTGCGTTCACGGGGATCATCAACCTTTGCTTTCAACTTATGAAGATACGGACAGTTTCGAATTATATGTCCAATTTCACCACATTCAAAACATGATCTTCGTTCAACAAACCCCGAAGTATCATGTGATCGTCTTGCCGATAATGATGAAGTTTGTGACCCCGAGGTACTAGGTTTTGAACTACTTGGTTCATTTCTTTTCAACACTGTTGCTTGTTTAACAAAATCTAAGTTAGATTTGTTTTCAAAAGTTTCGATTTTGTCCGTTCCCTTTGATTTCACAAAGTTCACATTCTTGTTCTTCTTTTGATTCGGCTTCCTTTGACTTTGAGTCGATGCTTTTCCTTTTGGTTTGGTATGATTTTGTTGTTTTTGCACTGTTGGTAATTTCTGATTTCCATATTGTTTTCGAACTTCAGCCTTTGGAATAGGAGGACACTGTGTTACTGTAACATGTGATCCTGTCTTTCCCAAAAACTTACTTGTTGAATTTTCAAAGACTTTACTGATTAATGATTGATTAACATTCTTAATAGGAAAATCTTTGTCTGAATAAATTTTATCATCACCAACAAGAGTGTACAGCAAATCCACACTTTCAGACTCTTTTGCAGACGTGGACTCGGTCGGAACAGTCTTAGCAGGTTTTGCGGGAGGATCACATAAAATATGATTCCCAAGAGGTATGTCCTCTTCGTTGATTACCGCATCAGACTTTACTGAATCAGTATCATCAGATTCATCATCAGAAGAATCAGCATCCTCAATCACAACTGGAGGATCCTGATTAGGTTCAGCAGAAGACACACATGTATCTGCTGAGACATCCGTATCTGATGATACTTCCTTCCTGTATCCGAGCCCTGTTGCAAATTCCTCAACGTCTAAAGGAACAGATGGTTCAAAGTGAGTTCTATACTCCTCATCAGGCATGGCATCATAATTGTTTCTCACGGGTGGTGGACATTTCTTATATCCAATGCATGTGACATCCCGTTTCTCTTTCTGAACATCAATGATGTGATCCAACACATAGCTAGAGCTCAAATAACTGTCTAACTTAAGCTGGATCGCCTCACTTTCAGTTTTAACACAAGCCATCTCCTTTTGCATTATCTCAAGACGAGTGATATACAAATTTATGTCAGTTTGTTTTATGGAAACCATTTTTGTCAGCTCGGTTTTATCTTTTCTTATAGTTTCAACCATCATTTTAAATTCCTTTTCATGGTTTTCAAAAAACATGTTAGCCTCTTTGCATTTTGAAAGATCCACGGTCAATTTCTAATTGTGGATGAATGTCACATCATATTTCTCTTGCAAAGCCTCGTGTTTGCTTTGCAATTCACACCACTTATCATTCAACGAAACATGTTTGTCTGGCAAGTCAAACAAACTAGCTTGTAAAGCATCATGTTTGCCTTGCAACTCAGACATGTTTGCCTCTAAATCAGCACATTTAACACTCAATCTATCACAATTATCACAAATAACAGTAGTGGGTTCATCGGCACATAACTGACTTGATGAACTGTCGACATTAGCCATAAAGGCTGAATGGAGAGAAGACGAAGAATAAGCAGCTTGATCCACCAATATAGATCTCCTATGATTTCCTGCTGCAGCTTCTTCCAATAGCTCATCAACCTCTGCATCGACAGACACACTTGATGTGTCATTCAAATGATCATCGCTTGAGTTTGAGGATTCTTCATCCGAGCTTCTATTGTAACCGGAGCTGTCTTCATCTTCAGAAGATTCATCACCATTGGTGGAAGATTCTCCACCACTGGCATGCTTAAGATCCTTGACAACCTCAGCAAAACAAGCTGTTCCATCCGGAGCTTCATTTCCCAACTGAATTGACCAATCACAACCTTTATCTAATTGAACCACAAGTGCCTGGTTGGCATTTGATGGTCCTGCCTGATTTGGATTGTTGACAGGTATCAACGTATGCTCATTATTCTTGTTCTGATTCTGTTGGTTGCCTTGATTGCCTTGATTCCTGAACGGATTCTGATTCCCATGCTGAGCTGGCCGTGTACATTCCCTTTTAAAATGACCCCGTTCACCACAGTTAAAGCACTTGACAGCCTGTTTATCGAACCCATACTTGGTGTCTTTCTTGCTTTCCAAGCTGGTTCTGCCCGTTCTCTCCATGAAATCCTTTGCTCGCCTTACAGCACTTGCTAACGCCCATTTGATGTCCATCAAATCCATCTCCTCTTTATCAATCTATTGATAATCTTCCTGTGTCAGATTGATGTTTCCGATCTGACCTTCTACTAACCCACAATATGCGCTCACCAATGTGTTTAGTAGCTCCATATGTTCTTTTGCTACTTCAACACTTACTTTAGAGAAGCTTGAAGTGTCGAGTTGTACTGTATTAGATGGCTGACCAGCTGATGACGTGCTACCATAACAGGCTTGCTGTTGCACCGGTAGTGGATTCCCATATAGATCAGTTGGTCCGGTAGATCGAACAGGTAATGGATTTCTGAACATATCAGTTGCTCTAATAGGCCGTTGGCTTTGCTGTTGTGGCACTGGTTGAGAAACTGGTTGAAGCGGATTTCCGTACAAGTCTGTTGTTGGAGCTGGCTTAACAGGAACTTGGATAGGATTGCCATGTAGATCTGTGCTAGACACAAACGCCGTCTGAATTGGAGCATGTGAGATTTGTCTTGCAGGAGTACTAGGAGTTCCATAATACATCTCAGGATTATGTCGCACTTGTATTGTAGGAGTGCTAGGAGTTCCATAATACATTTCAGGATTCTGTGGCACTAGGACCCTTTTCGCCTTAAGGATTTCTTCCTGATTCTTATTCTCCAGGAGTTGAGCAAAGTCATTGAAGTTTGTTGTAGCCAAAGTGCCATTGTACTTCAGGATTTCCAAGAAATTACTCCATTGTGGTGGCAAAGCATCAGCAAACTTGGTGACAACTTCGAGTGGAGTCTTTACTACTCCAAAATTTCCCAATTCACTCAACAAATGAGAAAATCGACTCGTCAAATCTCCCAAAGATTCTTTATCCATGCATGTAAACCCATCAAACTCTTTCTTGAGTAGATCGTGTCTCAATTAGCGAGTCGTTTCGTTTCCTACACATCTCGTTTTCAACGTATCCCATAATTTCTTTGTCGTTTTGAAGCTGACAAATTGATGGTAAATATCCTTGCTTAATGCCTGAGTAAGAATGGCATATGCCTTCTTTTCCAAGTCATATGTCTTTTTCTGACCTTCAGGAAGATCGGCAAATGTAGCAGCAGTTGAAGCGGCAACTTCTATAGCTTGATCGAAATCTGTGGTGAAACGTAACCACAATTCCGTGTTTTGTCCAAGGACGTATGTATGAAATCTGTCTACCCATCCCAGATATTCGTTTAAGTGCATCAACTTTGGAGGCCGATTCAAACTTCTGGTTTCGCTCTCGCTCAATTGAATACTTTGAACACTCGGAGTTTGATTTGATACGAATGCCCATTGACCGGTTGAAATTGTATTAGCTTGCGAAGATACCGGCACGGGAGATTCGGCCCACGAAGGAGACAAACCCGTACTTCTATACTTTCCTGTATCCGGAGACGGAGTACCCCACCAACTCGGATACATATTTGATAAAGAAAAATGAATACCTGAAAATCACACCTCAAACAAACAGTTAAACTGTTATTGCAAACCTTCTGTTTAAAAATATAAGTGTTTCGACGAAACCAAAATTCCACGAAACAGACTTAGACTTTGTTATTTTTTACGAAACAGATTTTGGGCTTAATATTGACGAAACAGAAAAATTGTATAGGGGCCCAAGTCGACGAGACTGAATGTTGTTTAAGATGTAGACCAAACAGAAAGTTGTTTAAGGCCCAACAGAAATTGACGAAACAAAAGGTCCAAACCAATTATGTTTCGTCGAGAAGATGTTTGGCGAAACGGATGTACTGATTATTTGACGAAACAGATTTTAATTGCTTTTGGGCTCCCAGACGAAACAAGCCCAATAATCTTTCGGTGAAACACAGGCCCAACAATGCAATTGACGAAACTGAGATTTGTTTCGTCGAAAAGTGATTCAGTGAGTTGGTGAAAAGTTGGTGTGACAGTTTTCAGCTAAATCTTATCTTTACTGACAACAAAGACATGCTTTCGGCTCAGCACCATACCCAACTTACCAACCAATAAAGTTTTACAATATTATAATCATTTCACAATTTTCAACAACAAACACTTTGACAAATATTTGACTTGGATCAAAAAGAGTACAACTTTGAAGAACACTTTGAATATTATCAAGAACACTATGAACTAGATGAAGTTTCCGGTGAACCGAAACTTTCCGAACACGAGTAAATGCACGAAAATTCACTAAAACCCACCTTTTAACATGTAAAAATGAAAAACAAAAAGGTTTTTATGTGAACTTCCAGCAAAATATGAAGATATTTGAACATTTAACCAGATTTTTCAAGAAAAATAAAAACTTCAAACACCCGGAAAACACCCGAAAACAACTCGGTTTTAACAAGGAGAAGAGCCAAGGCTCTGATACCACTTGTAGGTCCGGCTAGGGGAGGATCTAGTCGCCTAATCCTTGTGTACAAACCAACCCGGTTGTGCGGAATCCAACCGGGAAAGCAAACCGAGATAGAACACGCAATATGACAACACACAAGAGTCACCGATTAACACCTCTGTATTAATACGTATGAAAGATCAGTTACAAGCTCAATGTTTACAAATCTATTCTGTAAACTCTCTCTCTCAGTGTGTGTGTTATGTGCTCTCTCTATTCTTGTCTAATGTTTTCTGTCTGACTTCAGACTATGTATAGCAACAGACACCACGAAACGGATCAGTTCTTGGCGAAACACAAGAGCATCGACGAAACAAAGAGATGAATGGCGAAACATAATCACAGTCGACGAAACAGGCTTGTCCTGTTTCGTCGACCTACACATGTGTTTCGTCGTTTTGGGCTTAGGCCCAGAGCAGTGAAGGCCCAGCTTTGTTTCGTCGAACTTGGTTAAGCCCAAGTGTTTGTTTCGCCGTCTTGTTTCAGCCCAAGGACCAAGTCAAGGTACTTTAAGACTTAGCTCGCTCTTGTTCTTGATGCACACGATGGAGGAAAGTCGTTGCTAAGTCGAGTCGTGTCACGTCGAGTCGCGTCCACAAATCGTGAATCAACAAAACTGCGATTGCTTAGGTGAAACATTTCGATGCGTGGGCCCGCAACACGGACTCTAGCATCTTGCGCCCGAATACAGGGAATGGATACGGTGTTTCTCTTGATGACATTGGCATGAAAGCCACACTTCATAAGCTGATGGAAGATTACATAAGCCTTATTTCAAGAGGTAATTTTTATTATAAAAAGTTACCTGAGGTTTGGCTATTTTTGCAACTTTCGTCCATAGGTTTGTTTTTCTGCATCTAGATCCAAAAGGTTTGAACTCTTGCCATTTTCATCCAACCAGTTAACTTCATCCATTTTTAACGTTAAGTCAGGGGTATTTTCGTCTTTCTAGACATTTTTTGTGATGATTAAAGGGTTTGGGTGGGGAGAAAGTCAATAGAGGTGGATCTTTATTTCTTATATTATTTTTTTATTATAATAAAAAATGTCTAAAAAGACATAACTGCCCCTTATTTAACGGAGAAAAAGGATGGAGTTAACGAGTTGGATGAAAATGGCAAGATTTCAACCTTTTGAATATAGATGCGGAAAAACAAACGTTTGGACGGAAGTTGCAAAAGTGGCCAAACCTCAAAGACAAAATGGACATTTTACTCAAAAACTTATACAGCCACATCTTTTCTTACACCGTATTTGTGTAGTTTTGTTTCAGATACCGAGTTCTCAAGAAACCCCGCAAGAGTCTACCCGCACACCCACCCCTCTTGCTGCTGTTCAACAAACACTGGTGGCAACTAATCAAGTGACTGATGAACCTCGATCAACCCCTCCACCACTGTCTCTTGAACCCAGTGGAAGTAAGTCCTCTACTAAATCTCGAGCTCAAGTTCAAGCTCGTAAAGATAAGCCTGGCACTGACCCAGTATGAAGAATAAGCTAGACCGCTATGCACCCAGAATGACAGTTGAAGAACTTGATAACATCTTTAAGCGGTGTTCTTTCAATTCGTTAAAATACTAGCACCTACTATACATAAACTGAAGCATAGATGATTTTATTTATGCGTAACAAACAAATTCGTTCCTGCCATGATTCTTTGACTGTGTGAATGAGATGGTTACTCCATTGTTTGAGAAATCATTGACTGCTACAGATACTGGGTCGAGTGGGCGCCTTGTGCTGCCAAAAAACTGTGCTGAGGTTAGCATCAGTGGTTTGTTGACGTGGTTTCTGGAATCCCAAGGATGAAACTACGGGTGGTTGTGGACCCAACAATGCGGTTTGTTGACGTGGTTTTTGGACTCCCAAGGATGGTGTTCTTCAAGAATCGGAAATATTTAGTTTGGCACAGAAAGGAGAGAAGCTATATGGGAATGGATTAAAACTTTCTGAACCTTGTGATGATTGATTAAGATTTGAAGATTAGTTTTAATGACAATTTAGATGGTTGTGATTATTGATTAAGATTTTACGTTTTCCAGAAATATACACCATTTTATAATTTTAAGTGTATCTTGTAATTGATTCCTATAATAGATGTAACGTTTATATACTTATTCAAGGGTTTAACATTTGCTTCGGCTTTTGAATGGTTGTAATTATTTTACAAGTAATGATGATGAAAGAAGTTTAGAGTGAAAATATATTCTGTTACATATATACTAAGAACAATTTGATAAACATGTTGGTAAGTCTAGGCATAACCAGCTGAAACTCGACTAGAACTCCTAACCAAATTGAATTTTTTACTAAGGCCTTGACTTGGTATGGAGTTGACTAAGAACAATTTAATAAAAATGTAGGTGAGTCAAGCCATAACCAGCCCAAGCTCGACTCGAATTCTAAGGGATTGACTTGGTATAGAGTTGATTTTTAAAGTTCATAGTTTTGATTCTTGAAAAAAAAGGCCCACTTTTTTAAGATTGAAGATTAATTGATGGTGTTAATACCAAAATAAAAAACCTTCAAATAATTAAGTGGAGGGCTAAATGCTCCCCTTCTTGACTTTTCGTTCCCCCTTTCTTAAAATATGAGTTTAAAACTTGTCAATTTCACCCCTCTAAAATGTGTATCATATCATATAAAAAAAAAACTTTTTGTGAAGAAAAAACCAAATATAACTTAACTCATGTGAGGCAGATTTAAAAACCATTTGGACAAAACTTATCAAAATGATTTTTCTTTTTTCTTTCTTGGATTTGTGATTCATTATAGTTGAACACTCATGCAATATGAAAACATAATGTTTTTATATGGGTAATATGTTTGTAAAAATTCAATAACAATTAACAATTTTTGATTTTTTATTTTATTTTAAGGATCAGCGGTAAAGTTATCTAACAAAAACAAAAAAATATTTTTTTTTCATTTTTGGGTTTCTTGACCGTCGAACTTTCCGTCTATAATACTTGTTTGGGAAGTAGTGATAGCATATTATATCCGATCTATCCAATAGTATCATAGCATTTAATATTATATGTAACCATATCAAAAGGAATAGAATATGATATACTAGAACATAACATATTAAATAACAAATATCATGCATTAAAATACAATATAATATATTATAATATAATAAAATATGATATGATATGCTACACATTTTTGGTTTAATAGTTTTTATTTCTATTATTTAATATTACCCTATGATTTTATATTTCATTGGCTTGAAATGTTTGAAATTACATGTCTTATTTCTTTCTAAAGTTTTGTAACATAAACTTTATGGGGTTTTTCCAACTCAAGTGGGTTTTCTAGTTAGTTAAGCCCTATATATATATATATATAGAAACGGGATCAGGAGAAAACGCTCAAAAGTGTGAGAACGACGAGAACGCTTCCTGGCTTAACACGTGTCACGCGGCCTAGAAAAGTGCGGAGGGGCATTTTTGTCTTTTCATATTTCTTTTTTTAAACGCTTGTCACATCCCGTTTCCATTTTTTGGCGTTTAATAAATTCGCCGCGTTTTATTGTTTGTAGATCAGGATCACAGTTAATATTTTTGGCGTTTTAATTATGTTTTGGCGTTTTTATTATTTTTTTAAATGAGGATATATGTCTATGATGTAAAAAACATCAGTAATTTTCTTTTCTTGATGTTTATTATATCAAAGTAGGATACAGGTCTATAATTTGACAGAAAATTATGGCGTTTTGAAAAGATAAATAAATTCAGTTATCCATGTATTGGCATATAATTTAATTAATTTTTGGTAATAATGTTACCGTCTCTTCATTTTACTGTTTATCAATTACTGTTTTCGTTCAATTTCATGGGTGAATTAGTGTTGATTTTTCATTAATACCTTGTTTGTCTGTTGATTTTATAGGAACATTGTGCTTTGCTAGCATCCGTTCTCTCAGTTTTCACACTATCAGTCGTTTTGCTGTTTTTGGCGTTTTATATTAAATTTTTTTAGTCGAGAATTAGATAATAAAATTAGAGAATTAGATAACAAACAATAGAAAGTGAAAAAAATACAAATTATAATCTAATTTCTCTTCCAAATCTTCATTTTCATCAGCCTCTTCTGCTATAACATTTTTGGCGTGTAAGTGCAGTTCCTGCCGGGTAACTGTCGCTTATCAGTTCTGGTCAACCAAAGTAGCTGTCCAAGTTAAAGTCAACGATAATGAAGAATTCAAGACCACATGAAGACCATGCACTGATCAAGGGGGAGTTTGTTAGTGCACTTTGGGTGATAAGTGCATGCTTTCCAATTGTTAGGGTCTTTATTGTACAAGTCTTGAAACTTAGTCCAAGGTTTATCCTTGGACAATTTGTCCAAGTTTGTGTCTAGGACAAAGGTCAGGGGTTTATGTTAGGGACAAAAGTCAGGGATTTGGTGTAGATTGTTTGTCCGAGTTTAGTCCTAGTCTATATATATATGTTGTATAGGATTAGGGCAACGAAGCAAATCGATCAAGAAGAAGCTTTGTGCACCTCTCCTAACTTCTTGTTCCTCCTGGTGTGCACATCCTAGAGAGAGAGACTATGTGTTAGTGAGAGAATGCTAGGGTTTAGATCTTTGTGATCTAAACCAGCTTGTAGATGATGTTTACTCCTTTGGTATGTAATCTGTGATGACTGATTCAATATAAAGGGTTCATCTTCTACGTATTTCTATCTTGTTCATATTTTGTTCTTCATGTCTTGAATCAAGTGCAATGTTTGATGTTCGTCATAGATCCGGTGCTTTAACAGTGGTATCAGAGCATGGTTACCGATTCGGAATGGTCTAACCGCCTTCCGAATCACCATTGCTCTTGATTTGATGTTTGTTTCCGCCAAACATCTTGAAGACGTGAAGATTTTGGTCCAGATATGAAGACATTGGAGCTGTGTTGGAGAGAACTGTTGGGTTTTTGGAGATCTAGGGTTTTGATCCAAAAAAAAAGGCTCTGTCCGGATTTTTGTAAGTGTTTTACTCGTCTGAGTTTCCATTCTATGTCTGTGTTTCCGGGGTTTTGGTGAACCAGTGTGAAGTCACACTGGGGAGATAGTCCGGAGACTGGTTATTGAAACTTGTCTGAGTTTTACACTCTCATCAACCTATTCCGACTTTTCCTTGATAAGTATAAGAAGTCCGAGTTTCTTATAGTTCCAAAGTCTGAGTTTCAACTTGCTTAAACTTCTAAGCTTGTCCAAGTTTATGCTTTCCAAGCTTTTCAACTGGTCCGAGTTTTACAGCTGTTTCAACTATCAAGTGTTTCGAGTTTTGTCCATATATTAGCAGCTTCTGAGTTACTGTACGAGTTCTAATCTGTCCGAGTTTTTTAAACAGGTATGTTAACAGTCCGAGTTTTGTAAAGCACGTAGTGTAACTCAGTCAGTGTTCTGAGTTTTTGTAACTCATTCAGGTCAGTGTTTTGAATGCTTACAAACTCAAACTGTTCCGAGTTTTCTAACATGTCCTAGTCTCAGTTTGTTTTAAAATAGATTTGAGTTTTCCATTTGGTCAGTTCCGAGGTAGTTCGAGTTTATATTCTGATTAACAGTTCTGTTAGCAGTCCGAGTTTTAAACAATTCTGTTAACTGTTCCGAGGTTTCAACTTTTACGGAACTGAGAGCAAACGTATATCACTTGATTGTTTGATGCTCTGAGGTTTCAGCTTTTATTCCAAGGTTTTTGTTTGATGTTCCGAGGTTTTAACAACGGATTTGTTCCCCCGTAACCTTGGATTTGTTCCAGGTTTCAACTTTCAAGTTTGTTCCGAGTTTTAAACCGTTCCGATCTGTTTCAGTCTTCCGAGTTTTAGTTCCGAGTTTTAACCACTTTTGGAGTGCGAGCTTTTAAAGTCCGAGTATTAGCAGCCCGATATGTTTCAGTTCCAAGTTGTATAACACCGAATTTCAATCTGTTTAAACAGTTCCGATCCGAGTTTTAACAACTTTCAGTTCCGAATTATTCCAAGTTTTAATCTTTCAAGTTTTAACAATTCCGAGTTACTAAGCTCCGAGTTTTTCAAAGATCTATGTGATTAGCTCCATGTTTCCGTTTCAAGCTCCGGGTTTCTATGTGTCTCCGGAGGTTTGAAACAAGTTGTTCGATTGTTCCGAGATTAGTCTTTCGGATAGCAGCACCCGGGTTTCTTCAGAGCTTCCTTTATTTCTTTGCTTGTTCCGAATTTCTTTGTACTCTAAGTATTGTTCCGATGATCTGATTCGAGGTTTCAAGAGCTTCTGGGTTTTACGGATTCCAAATTTGCTAAGAATTTCGGGTTACCTGGGGTACCGAATTTTTAGCTAAATTTAGAAGTTTGTGTTGTTCGGAAGTTTCGAGTTGTGCATGTTCCGAGTTTTTCTAGTTATTCCGGGTTACCTGGGGTACCGGATAACTAACTAAGAGTTAGAATTATGTGTAGTTTGGAAACTTGAAGTCGGTTTCAGATTATCGAAAAGTGTTATGGTACTTATGTTGTCCAGATCAAGTGAGGAGGTGAAGAGAATAAGATTTGCTTGGATTTCTGTATTGTTTACAAAGAAAAAGGGGGAGTAAAAATTTTGAAGTTCCTATTTTCTTTGTTAATCAAAAGGCTCGTGGTGCTACATCGAAACAAGTTCATGTCTACTATCTTTGAGATTAACTTAGTGTTAATCTTACCGGTGGCGAAGTGTTTATAACATGAAGCAAGTTAGAGCTAGTGTATGATTGAGTTTTGTCAAGTTTGTTCGAGGTTTAATCAAGTGTTGATGTGATGAAGCAAATTGTTCTTTTGGCAACTACTTGAAGGTCAAGCCTTTATCGTATGCCGGTTAGAGTAGAGAAGATTAGTCTTCTTGGTCCCTCTTCTAAGTTGGTGACTGATCGAATTCTCGAAATAGGGGTTCTTATAATGAGGGGGTGATTGGAGACGAAAGTCATCGGGTAATTGGTGGATTCGTGAAGATACGAGATTGGATCTTGAAGATTCGAGATGAAATGATTTCAGACACTCGGTTGTAGACTTTGATCAAGATGGTGGACGTACTTTTACAAAGTTCAGTTTGTTATTAACTTATCGAACTGAGCTTCATGTCTTTGCGAAATTTGAAGTGTTCAAGGTTGGGCATTGGAAATCCAATGTTTCTTTCTGCTGTTGGTTAGGTTTGAAGATTAATGTATCGAGCGATATACCTACATATGGTTGTAGGTCGGTTCGCGTTAACTTGATTCGGGAGTAGTTTGAGGGGGAGGATCTACAGTGCTTGATGTTGGATTCTTCGGGTTTCTCAAAGCGGCCTTAAGTGATCGTCAGCAAGTCTTTTATTAGAAGGGTTGAAGATCGCTGTGCTCTACCAGAAAGATCAAGTCTCAGCCAAAGTTGAAAGCAGCCATGATATCATCACTCAAGGGGGAGTCTGTAAGTGCAGTATCCGGTGACTGAAGATATCAGTGTTAGACAGAACTGATTGCAACAGTTAAGGGGGAGACTGTAAGTGCAGTTCCTGCCGGGTAACTGTCGCTTATCAGTTCTGGTCAACCAAAGTAGTTGTCCAAGTTAAAGTCAACGATAATGAAGAATTCAATACCACATGAAGACCATGCACTGATCAAGGGGGAGCTTGTTAGTGCACTTTGGGTGATAAGTGCATGCTTTCCAATTGTTAGGGTCTTTATTCTACAAGTCTTGAAACTTAGTCCAAGGTTTATCCTTGGACAATTTGTCCAAGTTTGTGTCTAGGACAAAGGTCAGGGGTTTATGTTAGGGACAAAAGTCAGGGTTTTGGTGTAGATTGTTTGTCCGAGTTTAGTCCTAGTCTATATATATGTGTTGTATAGGATTAGGGTAACGAAGCAAATCGATCAAGAAGAAGCTTTGTGCACCTCTCCTAACTTCTTGTTCCTCCTGGTGTGCACATCCTAGAGAGAGAGACTATGTGTTAGTGAGAGAAAGCTAGGGTTTAGATCTTTGTGATCTAAACCAGCTTGTAGATGATGTTTACTCCTTTGGTATGTAATCGGTGATGACTGATTCAATATAAAGGGTTCATCTTCTACGTATTTCTATCTTGTTCATATTTTGTTCTTCATGTCTTGAATCAAGTGCAATGTTTGATGTTCATCATCGATCCGGTGCTTTAACAGTGGTATCAGAGCATGCTTACCGATTCAGAATGGTCTAACCGCCTTCCGAATCACCATTGCTCTTGATTTGATGTTTGTTTCCGCCAAACATCTTGAAGACGTGAAGATTTTGGTCCAGATATGAAGACATTGGAGCTGTGTTGGAGAGAACTGCTGGGTTTTTGGAGATCTTGGGTTTTATCCAAAAAAAGGCTCTGTCCGGATTTTTGTAAGTGTTTTACTCATCTGAGTTTCCATTCTGTGTCTGTGTTTCCGGGGTTTTGGTGAACCAGCGTGAAGTCACACTAGGGAGATAGTCCGGAGACTGGTTATTGAAACTTGTCTGAGTTTTACACTCTCATCAACCTATTCCGACTTTTCCTTGATAAGTATAAGAAGTCCGAGTTTCTTATAGTTCCAAAGTCTGAGTTTCAACTTGCTTAAACTTCTAAGCTTGTCCGAGTTTATGCTTTCCAAGCTTTTCAACTGGTCCGAGTTTTACAGCTGTTTCAACTATCAAGTGTTTCGAGTTTTGTCCATATATTAGCAGCTTCTGAGTTACTGTACGAGTTCTAATCTGTCCGAGTTTTTTAAACAGGTATGTTAACAGTCCGAGTTTTGTAAAACACGTAGTGTAACTCAGTCAGTGTTCTGAGTTTTTGTAACTCATTCAGGTCAGTGTTTTGAATGCTTACAAACTCAAACTCAAACTGTTCCGAGTTTTCTAACATGTCCCAGTCTCAGTTTGTTTTAAAATAGATCTGAGTTTTCCATTTGGTCAGTTCCGAGGTAGTCCGAGTTTATATTCTGATTAACAGTTCTGTTAGCAGTCCGAGATTTAAACAATTCTGTTAACTGTTCCGAGGTTTCAACTTTTACAGAACTGAGAGCAAACGTATATCACTTGATTGTTTGATGCTCCGAGGTTTCAGCTTTTGTTCCAAAGTTTTTGTTTGATGTTCCGAGGTTTTAACAACGGATTTGTTCCCCCGTATCCTTGGATTTGTTCCAGGTTTCAACTTTCAAGTTTGTTCCGAGTTTTAAACCGTTCCGATCTGTTTCAGTCATCCGAGTTTTAGTTCAGAGTTTTAACCACTTTTGGAGTGCGAGCTTTTAAAGTCCGAGTATTAGCAGCCCGATATGTTTCAGTTCCAAGTTGTATAACTCCGAATTTCAATCTGTTTAAACAGTTCCGATCCGAGTTTTAACAACTTTCAGTTCCGAATTGTTCCAAGTTTTAATCTTTCAAGTTTTAACAATTCCGAGTTACTAAGCTCCGAGTTTTTCAAAGATCTATGTGATTAGCTCCATGTTTCCGTTTCAAGCTCCGGGTTTCTATGTGTCTCCGGAGGTTTGAAACAAGTTGTTCGATTGTTCCGAGATTAATCTTTCGGATAGCAGCACCCGGGTTTCTTCAGAGCTTCCTTTATTTCTTTGCTTGTTCCGAATTTCTTTGTACTCTAAGTATTGTTCCGATGATCTGATTCGAGGTTTCAAGAGCTTCTGGGTTTTACGGGTTCCAAATTTGCTAAGAATTTCGGGTTACCTGGGGTACCAGATTTTTAGCTAAATTTAGAAGTTTGTGTTGTTCGGAAGTTTCGAGTTGTGCATGTTCCGAGTTTTTCTAGTTATTCCGGGTTCCCTGGGGTACCAGATAACTAACTAAGAGTCAGAATTATGTGTAGTTTGGAAACTTGAAGTCGGTTTCGGATTATCGAAAAGTGTTATGGTACTTATGTTGTCCGGATCAAGTGAGGAGGTGAAGAGAATAAGATTTGCTTGGATTTCTGTATTGTTTACAAAGAAAAAGGGGGAGTAAAAATTTTGAAGTTCCTATTTTCTTTGTAAATCAAAAGGCTCGTGGTGCTACATCGAAACAAGTTCATGACTGCTATCTTTGAGATTAACTTAGTGTTAATCTTACCGATGGCGAAGTGTTTATAACATGAAGCAAGTTAGAGCTAGTGTATGATTGAGTTTTATCAAGTTTGTTCGAGGTTTAATCAAGTGTTGACGTGATGAAGCAAATTGTTCTTTTGGCAACTAGTTGAAGGTCAAGCCTTTATCGTATGCCGGTTAGAGTAGAGAAGATTAGTCTTCTTGGTCCCTCTTCCAAGTTGGTGACTGTCAGATTCTCGAAATAGGGGTTCTTACATTGAGGGGGTGATTAGAGACGAAAGTCATCGGGTAATTGGTGGATTCGTGAAGATACGAGATTGGATCTTGAAGATTCGAGATGAAATGATTTCAGACACTCGGTTGTAGACTTTGATCAAGATGGTGGATGTACTTTTAAAAAGTTCAGTTTGTTATTAACTTATCGAACTGAGCATCATGTCTTTGTGAAATTTGAAGTGTTCAAGGTTGGGCATTGGAAATCCAATGTTTCTTTCTGCTGTTGGTTAGGTTTGAAGATTAATGTATCGAGCGATATACCTACATATGGTTGTAGGTCGGTTCGCGTTAACTTGATTCGGGAGTAGTTTGAGGGGGAGGATCTACAGTGTTTGATGTTGGATTCTTCGGGTTTCTCAAAGCGGCCTTAAGTGATCGTTAGCAAGTCTTTTATTAGAAGGGTTGAAGATCGCTGTGCTCTACTAGAAAGATCAAGTCTCAGCCAAAGTTGAAAGCACCATGATATCATCAGTCAAGGGGGAGTCTGTAAGTGCAGTATCCGGTGAATGAAGATATCAGTGTTAGACAGAACTGATTGCAACAGTTAAGGGGGAGACTGTAAGTGCAGTTCCTGCCGGGTAACTGTTGCTTATCAGTTCTGGTCAACCAAAGTAG
The DNA here is from genome assembly GCA_030545235.1 of Helianthus tuberosus. Lineage (NCBI taxonomy): Eukaryota > Viridiplantae > Streptophyta > Magnoliopsida > Asterales > Asteraceae > Helianthus > Helianthus tuberosus. Next base: position 17,081,509 of record CM060433.1, read on the forward strand.
TTGTGCAAGTTAAAGTCAACGATAATGAAGAATTCAAGACCACATGAAGACCATGCACTGATCAAGGGGGAGTTTGTTAGTGCACTTTGGGTGATAAGTGCATGCTTTCCAATTGTTAGGGTCTTTATTGTAGAAGTCTTGAAACTTGTCCAAGGTTTATCCTTGGACAATTTGTCCAAGTTTGTGTCTAGGACAAAGGTCAGGGGTTTATGTTAGGGACAAAAGTCAGGGTTTTGGTGTAGATTGTTTGTCCGAGTTTAGTCCTAGTCTATATATATGTGTTGTATAGGATTAGGGCAACGAAGCAAATCGATCAAGAAGAAGCTTTGTGCACCTCTCCTAACTTCTTGTTCCTCCTGGTGTGCACATCCTAGAGAGAGAGACTATGTGTTAGTGAGAGAAAGCTAGGGTTTAGATCTTTGTGATCTAAACCAGCTTGTAGATGATGTTTACTCCTTTGGTATGTAATCTGTGATGACTGATTCAATATAAAGGGTTCATCTTCTACGTATTTCTATCTTGTTCATATTTTGTTCTTCATGTCTTGAATCAAGTGCAATGTTTGATGTTCGTCATCGATCTGGTGCTTTAACATGGCGTTTTGAACTTGTTTTTGAATACCTTATGTAGATCCTTTTTTCCTACATAATGCCCGTCTTCATTAAGGGGTAAAAGTCTTTTTTTCTTCGTTTTTTCATGAAATTTTTTCCAACTCATTCAGTAAAAGCTTATAGATATACCCACCTCAGATTAGAATCCATTCAGTGAGACTTCATGCAGAACAATACTCAATAAAGAAGAAACGACGTTCCGCATCTGTGGCTTTTTATGTATTTTTTTTGGCGTTTAAAGTGTTGGAAAGATGGCGTTTATTTTTTTGGTGGTGTGATCAGTTGATTGTGCAGATACCTGTCTCTTATAGAATGTTTTTGGCGCGTAGTTTAGGCAGGATTTTTATTTATAATAAATGATATTAATAAAGTAGCGGTCTTTTCAGTTACTGTGTGTATTTTTTACTGGTTTTGTCCAGGTTTTTAAATGTTTTTATGGTCTTAGACATTCCATCTTCCAAGTTTGGCGTTTTTAATGGCTTTAAGTAGTTTTTGGCGTTTGTTTCCATTTTTAGCTTTTAATAATTATTCTCTAAATTACTTTTATTATAGGTTGGGAGTTTTTGGCATTTTACTTCATTGTGGCGTTTCCCAATAATTAAGACTTTTGACGTTTTATGAACTTATTACTTTCCTATTAAAATGTACCACAAAATCTATGAAGAATTTAAGAAATTGTTGTGTACTTCTTAATTTCATGGATGTGACAACAGTAAAGGGCCTGAGTTTACATCTAGCACGTGTTATATTATTACTCAACAAGATACATATTTCTATGTGAGTTGGAAAAAAATCGTATGTGGAAGAAGCAGTTGTCACAACTATGTGCTCCCTTATATATGTGGATGTGTGTTTTAGTGAAGTTGTTTAAAAGTGACATAGAGGTAGATGACTGTGATATGAAAGATGAGAATAGGCTTAATGGATATACTTAATTACCACTCAAGCCCTTTAAAAACTTTATGTGTACAATATAGTGACGCTCATTTTTCACAAGGAACTTCAAATGAAGTGTTATTAGTTTCTTTTTAAGAACATATTGATTTTACACATGAAATACAAGTCTTCCACACTACCTTAACACTTTTACACTCCCTCAAATCACTCTCAAATCCTCTCAATTCATCCAAACTTTAAAACACATCACAAACATATATATTACCTTCATGCAAAATGTACCTCCAAATCTAAAAAAAAAAGCAAAAATTTCCAAACTTGCTATGCAATCTTTAGACGTTATCACTCTAAAAATGAAAGCACAAATCTTAGTCGGATCAAAATAACAATCTTGAAATCTATGAAGAATCTAAGAAATCGCTTGTATGCTTCTTAATTTCATGGTTGTCACTACGGTAAAGTTCTTCCGTCTCCTCCACCTAGCACACGTTATATTATTAGTTTTTAGTTTTTTTTTTTTTTAACATTTGATTTTGCAAATGTGAATTTCTACCGCAACATATAACACATCATGATTGTATCCCCATCTTGTAAATATGAACCTTGAAATCTAAACAAAAGCGAAAAGAGCCAAAACATGGCTTTGTAATCTTTACCCACCGTCACACTCTAGACAAAGCATGAATCCTGATAGGATCTAAAATGAAATCTTAAAATTTAAAAATAATCTAAGTAATCTCATGAGTGCTTATTTTAGGGTTGTTACTAGAGTACGTTTTGAAAACTCTTAAAGATATGTGATCATAAATATATCTTCAAATTAGGACATTTTTTTTTTGTACACGTTTCTATAATAAATTAAGCTGTTAAAATGTACACGTTTGTTGTCATAGTTTTGCAATAACATCCATGATTACATTATCAGAATGTCAAAGCACATCATGAACTTATTACTCTCCTATTAAAATGTACCACAAAATCTATGAAGTATTTAAGAAATTGGTTGTGCACTTCTTAATTTCATGGTTGTGACAACAGTAAAGTGCCTCAGTTTCCATCTAGCACGTGTTATATTATTACTCAACAAGGTACATATTTCTATGTGAGTTTGTAGGTCCCGAAATCTAAGGATCGATAACGAAAACGAAATCCTTGTTTATAACAAACATGGTCACGGGTGCGGAATCCCCGTAACGATGCCAAACCAAACATAGATAGTAACAAAACGGAATAACCAATGAAACACAATCTATTGATTAAACGGGATGAGAACCAAGAACAACCGATACACACACAGTTTTACAGTATAACTCTCAGGGTATGCTCTCATCTAGTTTCAAAGTGAAACCAGAAAGCTGTTTATATAGTAGCCTGGGCCTTAACTACGACGAAACACACATGGGCTCGACGAAACAACATTGGACCAGACATTACATTGGGCCTGTCTGGGCCCAACAGGCGACGAAACAGGGGTGTTTCGTCACCGATGTCCTGTAGTGTGATGAAACACATTGTGTTTCATCATGGTTTTGTCCTCTAGTGTATGAAACACTTGTGATTCGTCATGTCAGGAAGTTCACCAATTGTTTTGGGCCCAAGTGAAGGTTTAGGCCCAAAGAAGGTTTTTAGCCCAGTGAAGGTTTAGCCCAGCATACTAAATAAACACAGAAACGAATACTACCCTAAATGCAACATGCATTGTTTGTTTATACATTACAAATTAAACGGAACAAACTTGTTGGACCCAAGTGGGATAGGAGGATATCCGACTTGGTCTTCATTCCGTTAAAGGCTCGAACCGAACGTGCCGCGTCCACACAAAAGTGTATCAACAAACTCCCCCTTGGACGCTGCTGTGATGGTTCGACTTCCATGTCTTTCATGTCGGAGGATCTTCAAAGTCTTCACGTGTCGTAAGAAGAAAGTGTATCAACAAGCTCCGGATTTCATTTAGGAAGTGTGTTAACAAACTCCCCCTTAGATTGAACTCTCCATTGAGTCATGCTCGTGAATCTTTTGATCGTCAATTCTTCTGATCCTTGTGGTGTTGATGAAGGGTCAGCGGCAACTCGATTATTTTTATCTTTTGAGTGCCTTCACATTGTGTCTTCATTCCAAAGCTTGTCATCGAACATGTTTTCCTCGCCTTTAGCATCTGCACACGCAAGAAATCTAAACGCGTAATGAGAACAATTGCTTCGAATATAGTTAACATTTAAACAAATCACACATATGAGTTCAAATCTTAATCAAACACCGACCGACAACAGTTTGAAAGTTTAGAAAATGATCAATTTTAATCATTTAACTTTCAAAACTTGTTAACTTCGACTGTTTATGAAGGTACATTTGTTTTCCGGCTTATGATCAGGATTTTGGGTAGGATAGACTCGAGTTCCAACATCGGTCAATCAAAAATAAACTAGAAGCAAAATCTTTTTGGCTTTTATAAAGTTTAGATTAAAACACACCAAAAATCTTTTTGGAATTTTTCATTTTTCAAATGTAAGGACGGAAAGCAATAAATAAATATATACAAAGATGCAGAAACGAAAGCAGTAAATAAATATTAACAGACGTTCTTTTTGCGAGTTTTGAGGGTAAGAGAATCATATCAGTGTACGGTCACGCCAAAACGCTCTTGTTGTTCAATTAGTTAACATTAAGATAAGCATCCTATAACAATTATCGGTATTGTTGTCCACTTAAGCTCAACTTATCAGATGTAATCATGGCAAGGCGATACGATTAGTGTATGATTTATAGTTACCGACCGGTGTTCATCCACACACGACACATTCCCGTATCAAGGTATGCATGAGAGTTCATCTTACCGGTGAGTATACCGCTTATCATCCGTTTGACCGTATAAAAGATGTGAGAAACTCACTTATTTTGATTGAAAAGAAGCCCTATGTGATAGAATCACTTATTGATGAGGAACTTGATTTTCGATGCATGAGGGCACAGGAGCAAGTCCGTGAACAGGTCAGTACCTTCGTACAGCAAAGAGACGAACTTGACTCCCGCAAGAAAGCTGTGATAAATAATCACTTATTTGTGGGACATGATTTTGTTGATCACTTATTGAGGTCGAATGCAATATGTACACGTATGTATGATATCATGGAAGATCTAGACTTCGTCTCCGTTATATTTCGGTAAAAGATACAACCATGATACCCAGATGATAAAACAGCATAAAGACCGAATATCTCAGAACCTTGGCAATCAATCAAACGAAATTTCGGTACTAAGACCATATGCCAATGTACGGTTCCCACCTGGTCTTCAGTCGATTAAGATTTATATCACCCTGCACACTTTAAAATGATTGTGAGCCTACCGATACATCTTATATAGAGCTGCTTATCGTTTTTCATTTTAAGGTTCAGTTCGAAACGGTTTCGACAGACCACTGATTTACTATCGTTTTCTCTTTTTCTCGCCAGGAAACTCATTTTTCTTTTGCCATGTTTTTGGGTTTTGAAATTTTTCGATGTTTTTGAATTTTCAAATTTTGGATTTACTCCCCCTAAAATCAACAAACTATGATAAATTTTAAAAACACAAAGGTATTTAAAAAAACGATTTTCCGATGTCGGTTAACTCATGTTTTACCTCAATGTCGTTTACCAAAATTAATTTTAATCAGAAATGATTTATCGAGTTTTGGAAAAATGAGTTGGCGTGACGGTAATCGGTGCGGACCATGACAACATTGATGAGTTTCATATTGAAACGATCACGTGTGAGGTGATATTCGAGTTCAACATGTCTGGCCAAAGAGTGCTGTACGAGACGATATAATTCATAAAGCAGCTTAAATATTGATAAGTATAGGAGAGATTAGAATTTAAAACCGTATCCTGCAACTGCTTTGTGAATTGCTAAGAATCTGAGCGCTCTCCCGAACTATATATCCACCCGGTGTGGATTTCAAAGTCGATTATGCAGCTACTTCAATTCATCTGAGAAAATTCTTCACAGCAACAAGATTAGAAACCTCTGGGTCCGACTGGTCTTCCACATTGCACCAGCGAAGGTCTTTGTCTTTCTCTTTCAGAAGTAGTGTGCGGTTGTTCAATCGACGCCAAGGCATCCGCACACCCGGTTGGTTTGTTCAACAAACACATTTTCTTCAATTACACCGCGAAGAAATGTACACTGCACGTTCATCTTGTTGAGTTTGAACTTCAGACGTGCTGCAGGTGCGTACATTTTAATTGAATCTACCCTGGTGACCCGATCAAAGCCTTTAACAATCAAACTCTTGGAATGATTTTCAATTTGTCGAAGCTTTCAATTTCTTTCGACAGACAATTTTGTCTTCTTCTCTTTTTCTTCTCTCCATCACAGGCAACAACTACTAGATGTAATGATGTTTCGGAGCCTTAAGTCGCCTATCTTTTGCATGGACACTCCACTATCAACAATCTTAAGACTATCAATAGTTCCTCCTGGAAAGTCCTGCACACTCACTCAGAGATTAGTTGGAGAGGGGGACCCAAGCCTTAACAGACTTGGGTCGTCCTTCATCATCGAGGATTGTGACTTCGATTTCCTGATGATTCGGAATGGATTGAGCTTATCCTGAAACAGTTACCGATTTTGGTTTCCAAATCTGTTTTTGTTTTTCATTTTTAATTTCTAACTTAATAGACTTTGTTTGGACAACCTCCGGTTTTAACGCCTTTACAACTTCTTTGACGTTTTGACGTCATTGTTTTGTTTCTTGTTCTTTAACAGTTCTTTTATCATGTTTTAGTGAAACAGGACGACGTTGTGGGTGAACCTTTTCAGGTGGTGCTCTTTCAACAAATTTCTCTATTGGAGTGTTTGAGCAGTTCTTAATGATATGCCCAAACTCCCCACATTTAAAACACGTTCTCCTTTCCACAAACTTAGGAGAATTTGATCGACCAACAGATGTCGAACCCGTAGAACCTGAGGTACTTGCTTTTTCATCACACCCGTTTGTATGTTGAGTGTAATTGTTTTGGTTGTTACGTTTTAAAAACTTGACTTGTTGGATAAAGTCGGTGTTTGATTTGTTTTCAAAAGTCTCAATTTTATCAGTACCCTTCGATGCTACAAACTTGACATCACTGTTTTTCTTCTGGTAACGAGCTCCTTTTGTTTCAGGTTTTGATTGAGAAACATTAGGCTTTTGAACTTTCCTTTTTGTTTGTTTACCCTTAGCAGCAATAGGGGGTTGCTTTGTTGGTGATTTTTGATTTCCAAATTGTTTTCTGACTTCGGATTTTGGAATGGGATCACATTGAGTTACAATGACTCCTGGAATTGTCTTTCCCAAAAACTTGTTTGTATTATCTTCAAAAACTTTATCAATCGAAGATGGATTGACATTTTTAATTGGAAAATCATTATCTGAATAGATTTTAGAATCACCAACCAAAGTGTACAGCACATTATTACTCTTAATGGTAGACACAGATTTCTTGTCATTCTTGACAGGATCTATCACTTGTTTGACAACTTGTTGCACAATGGGAATAGGAGGATCACAAAGAATATGATTCTCAATTGGAATTTCTATTCCCTTCTTCTTATCAAGTGATTCATCCTGGTTATTCACATCTGATTCTGATTCATCATCAGACGACTCATAGTCCTCAATGATTGGAGGACTTTGTTTCGTAGATGTTGAAGTTTCTGTTTGCTCAGATGATGTACTTGAAGAACTGTCCGATTTGAACCCTAGGCCAGTAGTAACTTCCTCATAATCAAGAGGCACACTGGGCTCAAAACGAGGCATATCCTCTTCATTGGGTATTCTGGTATAGTTGTGTCTCAAAGGGGGCGAACACGACTTATACCCAACGCCTTTCACATTCCCTTTCAGCTTTTGAACATCTATGATGTGATCAAGCACATATCGGGAGTTAGAATAACTATCCAATTTGAGCTTAATCGCATCATGCTCGCATTTGGCAACTGCTAGCTCTTTCTTTGTTTCCTCGATGATATTAATGTAATTGTTAATACCAATTTGCTTATTGAAAACCGTTTTTGTTAGCTCAGAAACACTTTTCTTTACGGTTTCAATCACAGATTTAAATTCTTTTTCGTTTCTAGCTAGAGCCATATTTGCCTCCTTACACTTAGACAACTCAACAACCAAACTTTGGTTATGACTGTGAACCTTTTCAGATTCATCTTTCAATTCTGCACAAACATTACAAACACTAGGAGCAGGAGGATCAGAATTTACCTGACTTGTCGAGGCCGAGACATTCGCCATAAAGGCACTCTGTTAAGAAAAAGATCCATCTTCAGAATTATAATCTCCCACATTCGAGCTTTCTTCATCTGAACTCCCGCTATAACCCGAGCTATCATCATTTTCAGAAAACTCTTCCTTGTGAACATGCTTGATGTGATTGATGATTTTTGCATAGCATGCGGTTCCACCTCCTTGATCATTATCTCTGAATTGTATAGACCAATTACACCCTTCATCAGCTTGAACGGTCAATGCTCAATTGGTATTTGATGGTCCAGACTGGTTCTGATTGTTGCTCACTGCTACTATCCTTCTTTCACGATTGTCTTGATTTGTATTAGAAGTACTCGTCTGATTTCTGAACGGATTCTGATTGCCTTGTTTGCTTGGTCGGGTGCACTCACGTTTGAAGTGACCCTTTTCGCCACAATTGAAACATGTAACCGCATCTTTATTAAAGCCGTACTTCGTATCATTTTTGCCATCCAAGCTTGTTCTTCCAGTTCGAGTCATGAAATCCTTTGCCCTTCTAACAGCACTTGCAAACGCCCACTTGATATCCATTAACTCCATTTCATCACGGTCTATCTGCTGATAATCTTCATTGGTCATATTGATGTTTCCAATTTAACCTGCTACCAATCCACAGTAGGAACTGAAAATTGTGTTAAGAAGTTCCAAATGTTCCTTTGCAACTTCTACACTGACTTTTGAAAGATTGGAAGTATCAACTCTGACAAGGTTGGTGTTTTGGGGTAAAGGATTGTTGGTATAATGTGCTTGTTGTTGTTTTGGTAGGGCTTGAGGTTTGGGTATAGATTGTGAAAGATAAGCACTTTGATCCCATTGTGGTTGGGCTTGATTGAACTGTGGAAACGGAGATGAGCTTGTATTGGACACAAATGCCGTTTGAAGCTTCGGTTGCTGAATGGAACTAGAACTAGCTGAGGGACCAAAACCAGGCAAATACATTTCTATGTTTTTTTGAGGAGGTGCAATTGCAATCCTTTTAGCTTTCCGAATTTACTCTTCGTTCTTTTGCTCCAACTTCTGAATGAATTCATAGAGAGTGCCATTGGCTGTATCCATAGCGCCCGTATGCTTTAGAAGTTCAATCAATGGACTCCACTTAGGAGGTAGAGCATCAGCAAACCGTGCAATCATTTCCTGAGGAGTTACATTAACATTATAAGAACTCATTTCACTAATCAAATGATAAAAACGAGAAGTCATATCATTTAGAGTTTCATTTTCCAAGAATTGAAATGATTCAAACTCTTTCTTCAATAAATCATGGCGTATCTTTCTAGTAGCTGCATTTCCTTCTACTCTCGCTACCAATGCATCCCATAAACCTTTTGTGTTCTTACAATAAGAGAATTGATGAAAGATGTCTTTGTGAAGTGCTTGAGTGAGAATAGCATACGCCTTCTTCTCCAGATCATATGCCTTTTTGTCGGCTTCTTGCACATTATTGAAAGTTTTCGCATTTGATCCTGCTTCTTCAAAAGCTTGATTATATTCAGAGGTGAAACACGTCCACAATTCTGTGTTTGGCCCTTGAACGTAATTATGGAAACGACCCTTCCATGATGGATAGTCGTTCATGTGATTTAACTTTGGCGGGCGATTGTTGCTACCCGTCTCACTCTCACTAAGCAATAGATTTTGAATGCTTTGATTTTGATTCGACACCAATGCCCATTGACTTGCACTTATTGACTGTTGTTGTTTAGGTCTGGAATTCGCTAAATATTCGGCCATCGAAATCTGTTTTTGACTTGGTTGTGGGTCCGTACTCCAATCCCAAGGGCTAGTACAACTCATGTTTGATATATGAAAGTGAAAACCTGATCACACACTTAATAACAAACTGTTAAAACACTTTTGCAAGTCTTCTATTAAAAATGACAAGTATCTCGACAAAACTCCAAGTGTTGTTGACCAACGACGAAACCCGAAATGATATCCACTGTCGACGAAACTCAATTCCTTTAATAATTCAACAAAACTCAATTCCTTTTTGGTCGACGAAACTGATTGATTGCTGGGTCGACGAAACAGATTTGAATAACTGATGTCCGACGAAACTGATGTTGACCGATAGTTGGCGACGAAACAGATTTGAATAATGGATGTCCGACGAAACTGATTATGGATAATGATAAAACATCTGATGATGTAACCTTTGATGAATCCTTGACTTATGATGAAACTCAGATTGTTGGACGATGTAACATGTGAATTGTCAGATTCTTTTTGGATTGGCCCAATCAGAATTAAATAGATACATATAGTTGTCGGCCATATCCCCTTTTTTAGATCCAATTAAATTTCAATATATCAAAATATTGTTTGTGAATAAACAATTGATCACATGAAATGCCAGAATGATCAATTTATCATATCATGTGCGACGAAACCTGATTGTGATATAGATCCGACAAAACTGAAAGTGTGATGTGTGTCGACCAAACTGATTGATTCAAATGACGAAACTGAATGGATAAGAATGAACGACGAAACAGTTCAGGTCGACGAAACTGATTATTCCTGGTCGACGAAACAGAATGAACTTTGTGAATCGACGAAACTGGGTGAAGCCCAATTCAGTTTGAAGTCCAATTCAATTTGACGAAACTGATTTATAATGCATGACGAAACTGAATGGATAAGAACTGGAGTTGGTGAGTTTGGTGAGATTTTTCAAAGAAAACTTATCCTTTTACTGACACAATACACAATTTTCAAACTTCACACTTACCAACCGGTATGGTGTCACAATATTTTAATTAAACAATTTATTTTTTTAAAAAATACAAAATCCACCAACAACTAACACAGTCACTTTGTCAAAGATCAAAAAGTTGAAATTATGAAGAACACTTTTAACTTTTTGAAGATCTGATGAACAAACGATGAAGATTCGAAGATTCCGGTCACTGACGAAACCCGAATTCGCTTAAAACTTTCACTAAAAAACCCGGTTTAACACGTGAACAATCAACTAACAAGGTTTTTAATAAAAATTTTTAGCAAAACAAGCAAGATACAAACAGATTTTAAGCACATTTTCCAGAAAATATGAGTTTTTCAAGAACAAGATTTCCAGAAAATCAACCACAAACAATTTTAACACTTGATAAAATCCAATGATGTTTTGTTTTAAACAAGGATAAGAGCCAAAGCTCTGATACCACTTGTAGGTCCCGAAATCTGAGGATCGATAACGAAAACCAAATCCTTGTTTATAACAAACACGGTCACGGGTGCGGAATCCCCGTAACGATGCCAAACCAAACACAGATAGTAACAAAACGGAATAACCAATGAAACACAATCTATTGATTAAACGGGATGAGAACCAAGAACAACTGATACACACACAGTTTTACCGTATAACTCTTAGGGTATGCTCTCATCTAGTTTCAAAGTGAAACCAGAAAGCTGTTTATATAGTAGCCTGGGCCTTAACTACGACGAAACACACATGGGCTCGACGAAACAACATTGGACCAGACATTGGGCCTGTCTGAGCCCAACAGGCGATGAAACATGGGTGTTTCATCACTGATGTCCTGTAGTGTGATGAAACACATTGTGTTTCATCATTGTTTTGTCCTCTAGTGTATGAAACACTTGTGATTCGTCATGTCAGGAAGTTCACCAATTGTTTTGGGCCCAAGCGAAGGTTTAGGCCCAAAGAAGGTTTTTAGCCCAATGAAGGTTTAGCCCAGCATACTAAATAAACACACAAACAAATAATACCCTAAATGCAACATGCATTGTTTGTTTATACATTACAAATTAAACGGAACAAACTTGTTGGACCCAAGTGGGATAGGAGGATATCCGACTTGGTCTTCATTTTGTTAAAGGCTCGAACCGAACGTGCCGCGTCCATACAAAAGTGTATCAACAGAGTTGGAAAAAATCGTATGTGGAAGAAGCAGTTGTCACAACAATGTGCTCCCTTATATACGTGGATGTGTGTTTTTGTGAAGTTGTTTAAAAGTGACATAGAGGTAGATGACTATGTGATATGAAAAATGAGAAGAGGCTTAATGGATATACTTAATTACCACTCAAACCCTTTAAAAACTTTATGTGTACAATATAGTGACACTCATTTTTCACAAGGAACTTCAAATGAAGTGTTATTAGTTTCTTTCTAAGAACATATTGATTTTACACTTGAAATACAAGTCTTCCACACTACCTTAACACTTTTACACTCACTCAAATCACTCTCAAATCCTCTCAATTCATCCAAACTTTCAAACATACTCCCCCTTGTTTGTTGCTTGGTCTTGTTCTATAAGTCTTCAATCTTCAGTGTTTTGCGGACCAGGTGCTTCCGGCATAAATACCACGGTAAAAGCAGAAACAAGCAACGCGTTGGAACATTAAAGCATTTTGAGCGTACTCGTCTTCATAGAAGATATCATGCCAAAACAGTTTGTTGATGTCGGTCGCAGACATATTGACAATCCACATCAGATCTAGCATGCGGAAATTTTCTTGATCTTTAAATACAATAACCGCTTCATGCGTATCCGAATCGTAACACCATAACCGCATATTCTCCAAGAAATTCTGTTTCATCGGCATCAGCGGAATTTTATCCATGACTTTCGGAGGCTGATAGATAAGCTTGTATCGACCCGTGTTAGTCTCTGGATCTAACGTATACTTGATCTGCTGATAGATCAGAAACTGCGGTTTGTATAGCTCATCCTTCCACCTGTTTCGACGATTGAACCTCAATCTCTTGTGTCTTGTGTCTCATAGGTCCAAAGAGGTCCATATGAGGACGTTCGAGAGGCATGCTAACAGTGTTGATTTTCTTCAGAGGGTGAGTCTTCTTCGTTTGTTTCCCTTTCTGGCATGAAACACATATATCTTGTAGATGAAAACTTCTCACAGGCACACCATTCACAAGATTGTTTTCACCAAATGGTTCATTTTTCTTAGGTAAATATGCCCCATTCTTCTGTGCCAAGATATAGAATCCTTCTCTGTGGCTTTCGAGACAAAACAAGTGACTTGTGCAGAAGTCGTAATCGCTTGACTCATATCAAGAATATAAATATCATTAATTCTTGGAGCCGATAAGAGAATCCATTCCTCTGGAATTTTGAAACCAGGTTTCAGCACATAATAACCGGCATCATTAAAATGCACGGTGAACTTCTTGTCGCAGATTTGCGAAGCACTGAGAAGATTATGATCAATTTGACGAACATAATTGATCTTTTAGAAACATACAACACCATTGGAGATCATTCCCTCTCCAGTGATGTATCCGGCTTTGTCTCCAGCAAACGCGACATAGCCTCCTCTAATATTTCTTACATCATATAGAAGCCGTAAGTCGCCTGTCATGTGCCTAGATGCTCCACTATCAATAATCCAATGACTATTAATAGTTCCTCCTGGAACACCCTGCACATATCATCAATGATCAGTTGAGGATGGGGACCCAAGCCTTAGTGGTCTTGGGTCGTCCCTGAGCATCACGAAAGATGATCTCGATTTGTTGATGATTTTGTAACACAACACCTCCCCGTGAATTTTCACCCATCTTAGGTTTCCAAGTTTGATTTGCTTTACCATATATATTTTTATGAACAGATTATAAAACTTCTGGTTTTAAAAATTATGAAGAACTTGGTTCCAGGTTGACCGTTTTGACTTCAAATTTTAAAGCCTTTTCAACAGCTTTGACGTTTTGACGTCCTTGCTTCGTTTCTTGTTCCTTAACAGTTCTTTTATCATGTTTTGGTGAAACGGGACGACGTTGAGGGTGAACCTTTTCGGGTGGTGCTTTCTCAACAAATTTATCCTTGGGAATGTTTGGACAATTTTTAATGATGTGTCCAAACACCCCACATTTAAATCATGTTCTCCATTCCACAAAGTTAGGAGAATCTGATCGTCGAACAGATGTCGAACCCGTAGAACCAGAGGTACTTGCTTTTTCATCACACCCGTTTGTATGTTGACTTGTTGTTCAAAATCGGTGTTTGATTTGTTTTCAAAAGTCACAATTTTATCCGTACACTTCGATTCTACAAACCTGACATTACTGTTTTTCTTCTGATAACGAGCTCCTTTTGTTTCAAATTTAGATTGAGAAACGTTAGGCTTTTGAGTTCGCTTTTCTGGTTGTTTACCCTTAGCAGTAATAGGTTGTTGCTTTGTTGGTGATTTTTTATTTCCAAATTGTTTCCTGATTTCAGCTTTTGGAATTGGGTCACAATGAGTTACAATGACTCCTGGAATTGTCTTTCCCAAAAACTTGTTTGTATTATCTTCAAAAACTCTATCAATCGAATATGGATTGACATTTTTAATTGGAAAATCGTGATCTGAATAGATTTTAGAATCACCAACCAAAGTGTACAACACATTATTACTGTTAACGGCAGACACAGATGTCTTGTCATTCTTGACAGGACCTATCACTAGTTTAACAACTGGTTGAACAGCAGGAGTAGGAGGATCACAAAGAATATGATTCTCAATTGGAACTTCTACTCCCTTCATCTTGTCAAGTGATTTATCCTGATCATTCATATCTGATTCTGGTTCATCATCAGATGACTCATAGTCCTCAATGATTGGAGGACTTTGTTTTGTAGATGTTGAAGTTTCTGTTTGCTCAGATGATGTACTTGAAGAACTATCCGATTTGAACCCCAGGCCAGTAGTAACTTCCTCATAATCAAGAGGCACACTGGGCTTAAACCGTGGCATTTCTTCTTCATCAGGCATATAAGTATAATTATGTCTTAAAGGGGGCGGACAGTTCTTATACCCAACACCTTTCTTGTTTCCCTTCAGTTGTTGAATGTCAATAATGTGATCGAGCACAAATCGGGAGTTAGAATAACTCTCCAATTTGAGCTTGATTGCATGATGCTCACATTTGGCAATGGCTAGCTCCTTTTTGGTTTCCTCAACGATGTTAATGTAATTGTTAATACTAATTTGTTTATGATAAACAGTTTTGGTCAATTCGGAAACACTTTTCTTTAAGGTTTCAATTACAGATTTAAAATCCTTTTCATTTCTAGCTAAAGCCATATTTGCCTCTTTGCACTTAGACATTTCAATAACCAAACTTTGATTATGACTACGAAATTTTTAGGAATCAAGCTTCAAATTAGCACATTCATGTTTCATATCAGCACAAGCACTACATATGCTAAGAGTTTCAGATTTTACCTGACTTGTAGAGGCTGAGACTTTTGCCATAAAGGCAGTTTGAAAAGAAAAAGATCCA
The DNA here is from genome assembly GCA_030545235.1 of Helianthus tuberosus. Classification (NCBI taxonomy): domain Eukaryota; kingdom Viridiplantae; phylum Streptophyta; class Magnoliopsida; order Asterales; family Asteraceae; genus Helianthus; species Helianthus tuberosus. Next base: position 17,096,552 of record CM060433.1, read on the forward strand.
TCTTCAGAGAAGAACTTCTCCATTTCTTCAGATGCTACAGCAGCCTTCTTGATCAGAACTGATTTCTGACATTTCACCTCCTCTGCTTCATTTAACAAGTCATCAATATCAGAACTTTCTTCTTCCTTCACATCAGATTCAGAATGATAATCGCCCGAAGTAGAACTTTCTTCATCAGAACTCCCGGTATAACCCGAACTGTCGTCACTTTCAGAAAATTCTTCCTTGTAAATGTGCTTGATGTGATTGATGATCTTTGCATAACACGCTGTTCCTCCTCTTTCTTGATCACCTTCCCCAAGTTGTACAGACCAATTACACCCTTCATCAGCTTGAACGGTCAATGCTCGATTGGTGTTTGATGGTCCAGACTGGTTCTGGTTGTTGTTCACCGCTACCATCCTTCTTTCACGATTTTATTGATTGACATTGACATTTGAAGTACTCGTCTGATTTCTGAATGGGTTCTGATTGCCTTGTTTGCTTGGTCGTGTGCACTCACGTTTAAAGTGCCCCTTTTCGCCACAATTGAAACATGTAACCGCTTCTTTATCAAATCCGTACTTCGTATCCTGCTTACTTTCCAAAGAACTTCTCCCTGTTCGAACCATAAAGTCCTTCGCCCTTCTAACAGCACTTGCAAACGCCCACTTTAAATCCATCAACTCCATTTCATCATGGTTGATTTGTTAATAATCTTCGTTGGTCAAATTAATATTTCCAATTTGACCTGCGACCAAACCGCAGTAAGCACTGACCATTGTATTAATGAGTTCCATATGCTCCTTCGCTACTTCAATGCTAACATTTGAGATGTTTGATGTATCAACTCTGACTGTGTTAGGGTTTAGGGGTGGTGGATTGTTGGTATAATGAGCTTGCTGTTGTGGTTGTGGCTGGGCTTGTGGTTGTGATGAGACAGGAATATAAGCACTCGGATCGAACTGAGGTTGAGTAGTGGTAACTTGAGGTGGAGGTTGGGGTGTTGGAATAGGAATATAAGCACTACCAAATTGAGGTTTAGAAAAAGCATTATTTTGAGCAATCATATGCGTTGGCGGATGATAGGCACTCGGATCGAAAACTGGAGGTGGAGCTAATTGTTGAAACGGAGAAGAGCTTGTATTTGACATAAACGCCGTTTGTAACTTTGGTTGCTGAACTGAACTGGAACTGGAACTGGAACTAGCTAACTGGTTAAAACTTGCAAGATACATTTCAGTATTTTGAGGAGCAGGAATTCGTTTAGCTTTCCGAATTTCTTCATCATTCTTGTGTTCCAGTTTCTGAATGAATTCATAGATATTGACATTGGCAGCATCTAGAACGCCCGTATGCTTTAAAAGCTCAATGAATGGGCTCCACTTTAGAGGTAGAGCATCAGCAAACCGTGCAACCATTTCCGGTTGAGTTGCAGTAACACCATAAGCAAACATTTCACTAATCAAATGATAAAAACGTGTAGTCATATCATTTAGGGTTTCATTCTCCAAGAACTGAAATGATTCAAACTCTTTCTTCAATAGATCATGGCGTGTCTTTCTAGTAGCTGCATTTCATTCTCCTCTTGCTACCAAGGCATCCCATAATGTTTTCGTGTTTGTACAGTAAGAGAATTGATGATAGATTTCTTTGTGAAGCGCTTGTGTAAGAATAGCAAACGCCTTTTCTCTAAGTCATAGGCTTTCTTTTCATCTTCAAGCATATTAGTAAAACCCGCTGCAGTTGATGCTGCTACTTCAAGGGCAAGGTTGCATGGAGTAATGAAACACGTCCAAAGTTCGGTGCTTTGACCTTGAACGTATGTGTGGAAACGACCTTTCCATGATGGAAAGTCGTTCATGTGATTCAACTTTGGTGGGCGATTGTTGCTGCCTGTTTCACTCTCGCTAAGCAAAAGATTCTAAATGCTTTGATTTTGATTCGATACCAAAGCCCATTGAGTTGCACTTATAGATTGCTGACCAAAAACATTCTTTACCCATGCTGCTGCAGAAGTTTGATCTTGACCTGGTCGTGGGTCCGTACTCCAATCCCACGGACTTGTACTACTCATATTTGATATTAGAACAACTGTACCTGGTAAAACACTTGAAAACACAAAGTTAGAACACTTTTGCAAGTCCTCTGTTTAAAATTGAGAAATAAGAATGTTTGACGAAATCCAATTGTGATTTCGTCGATGTTATGTGTGACGAAAACAATTGATTTCGTTAGTTGATTTCGTTAGACTGATATGTGACGAAATCAATGGGTTTTCGTTGACTGAAATGGAACCAAATTACAGTGTTTTCGTTGACTGTGGAATGGGATGAAATCAGATTTCGTTGAAAATGCACATCCTGACGAAAACAGGGGTTTCGTAAGAGAGTGTTTTCGTCCAGATTTCTTCTAGATGGGATTTCGTTGACTATGGTTCCCAGCTATTAGATATTTTTCAAACCTTATCCTCTGACATGTTGACAACAAATTCAACAAACCATGCTTTTCTGATTTCGATACTTCTTTTTCTCACCAACTAATGATCACAGTACACAATTTTCAAACACTTGTAATATAATATTGAAAAACACAATCAGTTAGAATCATCAAACCTCAAACACATAAATATGCAAATAACAGTTTGAATATTTCAAGAACACATTCAAGAACACTTTGAAGATATGAAGTTTCTGGAAATGATTTTGCTTATACTTTCAACAAAAACCAAAATATAAACATGCACACATGTAATGTAACAAGGTTTTCAATAAAACTATAGCAAAATAACATTTGTAAACACAGATTTTTCAGCAACATTTCCAGAAAGAAAAATAATTATTTTCAAGAACAACAATCTGAAAATAACAAGAACACACTTGTTTCAAACAACACAATGTTTGGTTTAAACAAGGAAAAGAGCCAAGGCTATCCTTGTTTATCACAAACACTATCACGGGTGCGGAATTCCTGTAACGGTGCAAACCAAACAATGTAAAGCGGATAACATGAACAGATAATCAAAGATTCACTTAGATTAACAGGATGAGAACAAACTGCAAACACATACACACAATGCTTGACGATAAACTCTCAGTTTCTCTCTATGCTCTCTTAGACTAAACTGTGAAACATGCTTGGTATTTATACTAACCTTTGGACGAAAACCCTTTGGACGAAATCATGAGTGACGAAATCAGGGGATTTCGCCACACATGTATGATGAAATCCAAAGGGATTTCGTTGATATGATGTCTGACGAAATCACCTGATTTTGTTAAAGCCAACAAGTCAGAAACTACTAAGGCATGACAGTTAAGCATGATTACACTACCTCTAAACATAATGCACACTAGCATTAGGTTACAAAGACAATACGTCATACTATGTAGGATAGGAGGATATCCGACTAAGTAGATACGACGGAACGTACAGACTCGATAACAAAAGACTGTTTAACATACAACTAAACAAGACAAGTTACAGACACAAAACTGCACTAACACTAAATGTACCTCCAAATTTAAAAAAAAAACAAAAAGTTCCAAACTTGCTATGCAATCTTTACACGTTATCACTCTAAAAATGAAAGCAGAAATCTTAGTCGGATCTAAATAACAATCTTCAAGTCTTTGAAGAATCTAAGAAATCGCTTGTATGCTTCTTAATTTCAAGGTTGTCACTATAGTAAAGTGCTTCCGTCTCCTCCACTTAGCACACGATATATTATTAGTTTATAGTTTTTTTTAACATCTGATTTTGCATATGTGAATTTCTACCGCAACGTATAACACATCATGTTTGTATCCCCATCTTGTAAATATGAACCTTGAAATCTAAACAAAAGCCAAAAGCGCCAAAACATGGCTTTGTAATCTTTACCCACAGTAACTCTCAAGACAAAGCATGAATCCTAGAATAAAGTCTCACTAACTCTACTTAGCACACATACCCAGCGAATCACATATTGCAATGTGATTTTGAAGCACATGCATCATCGTGTGATGAGAGTGGCTATCCCATGTTGGATAATCTTGACGGCTTTAGTTCAGTTCATGGATACGGGTCTGAAATGGGTAGGGGTTAGTGTATTTAGTCACATGTTTTATGTGTTTAATTAATGGTAAAGTAGTGGGCTAGGTCATGGCTTAAGTTTTGTTGATTGAGTAAGTAGTTGGTTGGTATTTTCCTTTATTTACATAGCATGAGTATGTATTTATATGTGATGTTTAGCAATTAATGAAATTATGTTTTAAGGAGTAAAACAAATCTTCTTTGGTGAGTTTTTCTTGTGTGTGATTGAACCTTGAAACCCAACAATTGATATCAGAGCTATAGGATCGTATCATGGGATTCGTGAAGTTGAGAAACGTGATCAGGTTTGAGAGTCGACTTTCGAAGAAGGGGAAGCGGTCCCTTAGACCGTTGGGCTAAGAAGTAGAGAATAGTGGTGTTAGCAAGCAAGAAAGTTAAGTTCATGAGTCGTTGTAGAAGTCCAAAGAAAAGAAAAAGGAGCAGGTTCTGACTGAGTCGTAGTACAGGTTCTGAGTGAACCGAACACGGTTCTGAGTGTGTCGGGAAGATAAAACGAAGAAGAAGATCTGTGTGATCAAGATTATTCCATGTGAACGAAGATGTACTGAGATCTGTGTGATCGGAGAGGAGATGAAATCGACACCAGAAAAGGGTTCTGGGTGAACCGGGAAGAGTGGTGATGTGTGCGATCTGAAAGAGTTTTATGAGAGTAGTGAAAAGGTTTCGTGAGATCCACAAAAAGAATCTCCATGATTCGTTGAAGAAGGATTCTGTGTGATTTGGTTAGGAAGAGGAAACCAAAGAAAAAGGTGTTCTACGTGAACGTGAATGTGTTATGTGTGAACAAAAAGTGGAAACGAATTTGTGTGATTCGTTGATGTCGATAGAGATTGTCATGCAATATTTTTGAAAAGGCATGGAGGTGAAGAAGTTGTGGTTACCACCAGATTAAGGAAGAAGAAACAAGCGAAAGTCAAATTTCTTTGTTTGGAATAATATTATGAACTACATTTTAATATTGAAAATGGTGGTTTCATAATGGTTCCATGGATAAGTATTGAGTTATAATTCAATTTCAAATCGGAATTTTGAAGTCACGATTCAAGTCACAAAGGAAAATAAGGGCCTTAAAAAATGGAAGCAAGTAGCAAGCACCTCTAGTTGTAGTCAAGAGAAAGAGAGTGTTGTGAGGTGATCGGGCCACCGGTGGGTTTCAAGAGTTGAATGAGATGTTGTTTAGGTGTGGAATTGGTAACAAATCGAACTGAGTGAAATAGGTTTAGGGCTGCCAAAATAGGTGAGAAAAAAAATAGTGAAGATCAAGTTAGCATGTGATTGAGCAAGATTCAAGAGTAAAAATAGAGTCGGATCTGTGTGAACCGATCAAGCAAGAGAGCTATGAACCTGTATGTTTCAGTTATGGAGAAGAAGCCAACGTCAGGATTATGGGGGTGAATGTTGGATAATCTGGACGGGTTCGGTTCAGGCCGTGGATACGGGTCTGAAACAGGTCAGGGGTTAGTGTATTTAGTCACATGTTTTATGTGTTTAGTCGATGGTAAAGTAGTTGGCTAGGTTATGGCTTAAGTATTGTTGATTGAGTCAAGTAGTTGTTTGGTATTTTTCTTTATTTACGTAGCTTGAGTATGTATTCAAATGTGGTGTTTAGCAATTAATGAAGGGCCAAACTATCTGCACACCTTGGTTGGCTATCTACACACTTAGGGTTTACCTGCGCTGCGTATAGAGCTATACTCAGCGTAGATAAACCATGGATTTCAGAGCCTTATCATCAATCATTTCACATAAAACAAGGGTTTATATACGCTGCGTATAGAGCTATACGTAGCGTATATAACCCATCAGATTTTTTTTTTGCTATTTTGGTGTATTTGTGGTATAGATTCTCACCCGGTTCCAACGTTAAATCGCACTTATACGAGGTCAATACGGGACCTAAACCACACGTATACGATACGATATAACACCCGTATAGGCCTATAGGTGTGATTTAGGTCCCGTATTGACCTCGTATAAGCCTATAAGTGTGATATCGTATCGTATAGTGTGATTTAGTTCCCGTATTGACCACGTATAAGCCTATAAGTGTGATACCGTATCGTATAGGTATAGTATAAGTCACTTATTGACCTCGTATATACCTATAAGTGTGATATCGTATTGTATAGCATAATATATGTCCCGTATTGACCTTGTATAAGACTATAAGTGCGATATCGTATCGTATAGGCATAGTATATGTCCCGTATTGACCTTGTATAAGCCTATATGTGTAATATCGTATCGTATAGCATAGTATATATCCCGTATAGGCCTATAAGTGTGATATCGTATCGTATAGATGTAGTATAGGTCACGTATTGACCTCGTATAAGTCATTTTTGTCTCATACACTGCGTAGGGATTTATACGAGGTCAATACGTGACCTATACTACACCTATACGATACGATATCACACTTATAGGCTTATACGAGATCAATACGGGAACAAAACCACACCTATACAATACGATATCACACTTATAGGCTTATACGGGACATATACTACGCTATACGATAAAATATCACACTTATAGGCTTATACGAGGTCAATACGGCACATATACTATGCTATACGATACGATATCACACCCATAGTCTTATACGAGGTCAATACGGGACATATACTATGCTATACGATACGATATCACACTTATAGTCTTATACGAGGTCAATACGTGACCTATACTACACCTATACGATACGATATCACACTTATAGACTTATACGAGGTCTATACGGGACCTATAGTACGTTATACGATACGATATCACACTTATAGGCTTATACGAGGTCAATACCTGACCTATACTACATCTATACGATACGATATCATACTTATAGGCCTATACAGGACATATGCTATACGATACGATATCACACTTATAGGCTTATACGAAGTCAATACGGGACATATACTATGCTATATGATACGATATCACACTTATAGTCTTATACGAGGTCAATACGTGACCTATACTACACGTATACGATACGATATCACACGTATAGCTTTATACGAGGTCAATACGGGACCTAAACCACACCTATAGGTCTATACATGTGTTATATCGTATCGTATCGTATAGTATGGTATCGGGTGTTATTTTCCTTTTTTTTATAAATAAACAAAGGAATACTAAAAAAATACAAAAATGGAGCTTTATATACGCTGCGTATAGATCCCTACGCAGCGTATGAGACAAAAATGACACAACTACCCTTGTATTTGGCTTCGTATAGCCTCAACACAAGGGTATAAAGGACATTTTCAGACCTTTATATACGCTGCGTATAGGTTTATACGCAGCGTATATACACTATAAGGGTTTAAAAGATAATTTTACCACAGGTTTGGGGTTAAAAACAATTTTACCACCCTTTATATACGCTGAGTATAGACCTATACGTAGCGTATATAAAGGTCAGAAAATGTCCTTTATACCCATGTGTTGAGGCTATACGAAGCCAAATACAAGGGTAGTTGTGACATTTTTGTCTCATACGCTGCGTAGGAATCTATACGCAGCGTATATAAAGCTCCATTTTTGTATTTTTTTTGTGTATTCCTTTGTTTATTTATAAAAAAAGGAAATTAACACCCGATACGATACTATACGATACGATATAACACCCATATAGGCCTATAGGTGTGATTTAGGTCCCGTATTCACCTCGTATAAGCCTATAAATGTGATATCGTAGTGATTTAGGTCCCGTATTGACCTCGTATAAGCCTATAAGTGTTATATCGTATCGTATAGGTGTGATTTAGTTCCTGTATAGACCTCGTATAAGCCTATAAGTGTGATATCGTATCGTATAGCTGTAGTATAGGTCACGTATTGACCTCGTATAAGCCTATAAGTGTGATATCGTATCGTATAGCCTAGTATATGTCCCGTATTGACCTCGTATAAGACTATAAGTGCGATATCGTATCGTATAGCATTGTATACGTCCAGTATTGACCTCGTATAAGCCTATAAGTGTTATCGCACAGCATTGTATATGTCCCGTATTGACCTCGTATAAGCCTATAAGTGTGATATCGTATCGTATAGCGTAGTATATGTCCCGTATAGGCCTATAAGTGTGATATCGTATCGTATAGATGCAGTATAGGTCACGTATTGACCCCGTATAAGCCTATAAGTGTGATATCGTATCGTATAACGTAGTATAGGTCCCGTATTGACCTCGTATAAGTCTTTTTTGTCTCATGCGCTGCGTAGGGATCTATACGAGGTTAATACGTGACCTATACTACACGAATACTGTAGGTCCGTTTTTCTCGAAGGATCCGATACGAAAACCTATTCCCTGTTTATCACAAAAACGATCGCGGGTGCGGAATCCCCATGACGGTGCAAACCAAACACAATGTAAGACACACGCGTAACCAAAGATTCAATATCTATTGATTAGGGATTAGTACAACCACAAACATATACAAACAATGTTAACAGACTCTCACTAAGTCTCTCTGTGCTCACTCATGGAGTTTCACAGTGGTCTCATGAACTCATAACTAAACTGTGAAACAACTTAGCTATTTATACTGACCAACAGCGAAAACCCACTGGACGAAAACGATGTGTGACGAAATCAGGGATTTCGCCAAACACACATAATGACAAAAACAGGGTATTTCGCCATATTAATTTTGACGAAAACTAAGAGATTTCGTCAGTATGGTTTTGGGAATTCTTCATATGATCATCATGACATCATCATGGTGATGTCATGGATGATGTTTCTGCGGCACGGTTCGCGGCTCTCCGTGCTTCGTGTGTCGATCTCTGGGGCGTACGACGGAAGAATGTCGCTACGTCGGGCTTGAGCCGAACCTAACCGAGTCGAACCGAACCGAATCGAACCGAGTCGAGTCGCGTCCACATAAAGTGTACCAACAAACTCCCCCTTGGTCGCTACTCCTGATGGTTCGTTCTTCACATTGTCGGATCTTTAAAAGGTCTTCACGTGTCGCAAATAAGGAGTGTATCAACAAACTCCCCCTTGAATGATGCTCGTGAATCTTTTGAACTTCAAAACTTTAGATCCTTGTGGTGTTGATGTGTGATCAACTGCAACCCGGTCATCTTGATCTTCTGATTGCATCAACATCGTGTCTTCACTTTACGGCTTGTCATCTGACACGTTCTTCTCGCCTTTAGCTGATTCTGATGTCGCATATGCACATACAAGAAAACTAAACACGTAATGAGAACAACCGCTTAGAATGTAGACAAATTAAACAAACGACACATATGAGATCAAATCTCAATCAAACAACGACCGACAACAGTTTGAAAGTTTAGAAAATGATCAATTTTAATCCCTTACTTTCAAAACTTGTTAACTTCGATAGTTTATGAAGGTGCAATTGTTTTCCGGCATACAATCAGGATTTTGGGTAGGATAGACTCGAGTTCCAACATCGGTCAATCAAAAATAAAATAGAAGCAAAATCTTTTTGGCTTTTATAAAGTTTAGATTAAAGCACACCTAAAATCTTTTTGGAATTTTTCATATTTCAAATGTAAAGACGAAAAGCAATAAATAAATATATACAAAGATGCAGAAACGAAAGCAGTAAACAAATATTTACAGACATTCTTTTTGCGAGTTTCGAGGGTAAGAGAATCATATTAGTGTATGGTCACGCCAAAACGCTCTTTTTGTTCAATTAGTTAACATTTAGATAAGAATCCTATAACAATTATCGGTATTGTTGTCCACATAAGCTCAACTTATCAGATGTAATCATGGCGAGGGGATACGATTAGGGTATGATTTATACTTACCGACCGGTGTTCATCCACACACGACACATTCCTGTATCAAGGTATGCACGAGGGTTCATCTTACCGGTGAGTATACCTTTTATCATCCGTTTGACCGTATAAAAGAATGTGAGAAACTCACTTATTTTGATTTGAAAACAAGCCCTATGTGATAGAATCACTTATTAATGAGGAACTTGATTTTCAGATGCATGAGGGCACAGGAGCAAGTCCGTGAACAAGTCAGTACAAACGTACAGCAAAGAGACGAACTTGATTCCCGCAAGAAAGCTGTGATATATTATCACTTATTTTGTTTGGACATGTGATTGTTGATCACTTATTGAGGTCGAATGCAATATGTACACGTATGTATAGTATGATGGAAGATCTAGACTTCGTCTCCGTTATTTTTACGGTTTGATACAACCATGATACCCAGATGATAAGCAGCATAAAGACCGAATATCTCAGAACCTCGGCAATCTCTCAAACGAAATTTCGGTATTAAGACCATATGCCAATGTGTGGTTCCCACCTGGTCTTCAGTCGATTTAAGATTTATATCACCCTGCACACTTTAAAATGATTGTGAGCCTACCGATACATCTTATATAGAGCTGCTTAACAGTTTTCATTTTGCATTTCAGTTCGAAGAGGTTTTGACAGACAACTGATTTACTATCATTTTCTCTTTTTCTCGCCAGGAAACTCATTTTTGTTTTTCTATTGTTTTTGCGTTTTTTACGTTTTTCAATGTTTTTGAATTTTTCAAATTTGGATTTACTCCCCCTAAAATCAACAAACTATGATAAATTTAAAAGACACAAAGATATTTACAAAAAGGATTTCCCGATGTCGGTTAACTCACGTTTTACCTCAATGTCGTTTACTAAAATTAATTTAATCAGAAAAAATTTATCGAATTTTGGAAAAATGAGTTGGCACGTCGGTAAGCGGTGTGGACCATGACAACATTGACGAGTTTCATATTAAAAACAATCACGTGTGAGGTGATATTCGAGTTCAACGTGTCTTGCCAAAGCGTGCTGTAGGAGATGATAATAATTTATAAAGCAGCTTAAATATCGACAAGTATAGGAGAGATTAGAAATTCAAAACCGTATCCTACAACTGTTTCGTGCATTGCCAGGAATCTGAGTGCTCTCCCGAACTGTATATCCACCCGGTGTGGATTTCAAGGTCGATTTTTGTAGCTACTGAGAAATCTCTTGACAGCAACAAGATCATAAACCTTTGGGTCCTGGTGGTCTTCCACATTGCACCAACGAAGGTCTTTGTCTTTCTCTTTCAGAAGTAGTGTGCGGTTGTTCAATCCATGACAAGGCATCCGCACACCTGGTTGGTTTGTTCAACAAACACATTTTCTTCAATTACACCATGAAGAAATGTACACTGCACGTTCATCTTGTTGATTTTGAACATCAGACGTGCTGCAGGTGCGTACATTTTGATTGAATCTATCCCGGTGACCCGATTAAAGCCTTTAACAATCAAACTTTGAAATGATTTTTCATTTTGTCGAAGGTTTTCAATTTCTTTCGACAGACAATTCTGTCTTCTTTTCTTTTTCTCTCCATCAAAGGCAACAATTTCTTTTGTCGCCGATCTTGTGCATGGACACTCCACTATCAACAATCCAAAGACTATCGATAGTTCCTCCTGGAACATCCTGCACACTAACTCAGAGATTAGTTTGAGAGGGGGCCCTAAGCCTTCATAGACTTGGGTTGCCCCTAAGAATCAAGAAATGTAATTTTAATTTCTTGAAGATTTGGAAATTTCACGCCTCCCCCTGAATACTCACCTTTTTTCGGTTTCCAAGCTTGTTTCCGTTTACCAGATTGTGTATTAATGAAAAGATTCTGAAACTTCTGGTTTTAAAAATTATGGAGAACTTGGTTCCCTGTTGACCGTTTTGACTTCAGATTTTAAAGCCTTTTCAACAGCTTTGATGTTTTGACGTTGTTGTTTCGTTTCTTGTTCCTTAACAGTTCTTTTATCATGTTTTGGTTAAACGGGACGACGTTGAGGGTGAACCTTTTCAGGTGGTGCTTTCTCAACATATTTATCCTTGGGAGTGTTTGGACAATTTTTAATGATGTGTCCAAACTCCCCACACTTAAAACATGTTCTCTTTCCACAAACTTAGGAGAATCTGATCGACGAACAGATGTCGAACCCGTAGAACCCGAGGTACTTGCTTTTTCATCACACCCGTTTGTATGTTGAGTGTAATTGTTTTGGCTACTACGTTTTAAAATCTTGACTTGTTGTACAAAATCGGTGTTTGATTTGTTTTCAAAAGTCTCAATTTTATCCCTACCCTTCGATTCTACAAATCGGACATTACTGTTTTTCTTCTGATAACGAGCTCCTTTTGTTTCAAATTTAGATTGAGAAACGTTTGAATTTTGAGCTTGCTTTTCTGGTTGTTTACCATTAGCAGCAATAGGTTGTTGCTTTGTTGGTGATTTTTGATTTCCAAATTGTTTCCTGATTTCAGCTTTTGGAATTGGCTCACATTGAGTTACAATGACTCCTGGAATTGTTTTTCCCAAAAACTTGTTTGTATTATCTTCAAAAAGTTTATTAATCGAAGATGGATTGATATTTTTAATTGGAAAATCGTGATCTGAATAGATTTTAGAATCACCAACCAAAGTGTATGTCACACCCCCAAATCCACCTGCGGAGTATCACCGCTTGGAGGCGTGACTGACCAGGATCAAGCCACCAATCATATTGAACAATAAAGTAAAGTAATCAAAAGTTCAACCACACAATATAATTGGTGTCCAAAAACAATTTAATAAGTCTAAGTTATCAGCGGAAGCAAATAGTTTAAAACCCAAATAGAGTATTTAAGTTCAAACATTTCAATGTTTAACATGGCACACGACTGTCCATGTCCCACAACGACTCTTCCCCATGCAAGCTCCAGCTAAGTACCTATTGACCTGCAAAGCATGTAGTAATGAGTCAACAACAAAGTTGAGCGAGTTCACAGTTGGGTGTTGGTTTAAGTTATTCCAAAAACAGTTTCCTTTAACTGGCATCCCTGCCGTGGGGGATATCCCATAGTTGAAAACGTGATTTGTTTATCCCATTTACTTTGGCAATCCAGCCGTGGGGGCTACCCCATGTTTATACTACTAGACTCGTTACCATATCGACCACTGACTTTAGTCATGTTTATGTGCCCTTAGCGTCAATGTCTATAATCATTGACATGCCCAGATCCATTAGTTCACGCCCGTCCTCTGCGGCACGGTGTGAGGCTTGTCAGACCTAAATAGCGCTATCTAACTAATGACCCGCTCGCCATTGGCCTGGCGATTAAGTCGATATAAAAAGGAGGGACTTTGTGATAGAGTTTTGTTCTAGTGAAGTTTAACTGTCCATGAGGACGAGGAATTACATTCCTTAACCCGTACTGTCCTACCCAAGAAGGACGAGGAATCCATATTCCTTAACCCATTCCCAACCCCTGGGAATCCATTGCTTTGTAGAAAGTGTGAACTCACCTTAGGTTAGCTCGGCAGATAAGTAAAGGTCGATCGAGCTGCAAGAGGTCAACCACGTCCTAACATGGTTACCATACAAGTCAGGTCTAGGTTCAAATAGTGCACGTATGTTTACACAGAGGTAGCAAGTTACGAACACATGGTATACACGACATACACGTAAGCAATATCAGACAAGTAAATAACAAAGCCCAATATGAATAGCCGGCCCAACCTATTATGCAATCAGCACAACTTGTGCGATCCACAATGGGTTGTGCGATCAGCCATAAACCCGGCCCAAATAACATAACCTGTCCAACATGTATACAACCCAACAAGTTAAACAGTTTAATAACCTTGTGCGGTCCAGTTCAGCTTGTGCGACTGAGCTAGACTTGTGCGATTGAGTTTGGGCTTCAAGGCCCAACAGTAATGCAGTTCATGTTGGTTCTGTGAGGCCCAAGCCTTGTGCGATCGGCACTGTCTTGTGCGATCCACAAGTCTTGTGCAATCATGCATAACCTGACTGTACCTTGTATTCTAACTTATTGTACATCAGTCTATCTTGTGCGACTGCCTTATGCGATCAGATCAGATATTGTACGACCTGATCTTGTGCGACCAAGGAGTCTTGTGCGATCAGTTAAAATTTCCGAATTTCATGCAATCAGTTTTATTGTTTCCATTTATGTAGATATCAATCAACAACTAACAGTTTCCATTCATACAATTAATCGATCAAACAAGGGTTTTTAGCATCAAATCTATATAAACCCTAATCATGTTTCAAGCATAAACAACATCTTAAAACATTCAAACTATCAGATTTAAAGCTTTCAACATCATCAAACAAACAATCCGAAAGGCAGAAACATAACAGCCGATTAACATCTATTCGGTTCTAAATCATCAACTCTAAATCAGTCTAAACATAAACTCATCACAGCCGAGTAAATATACATTCGGTTCTTGATTATCTAAATCAACATCAAAGTATCTATCAAACATACAATCCCCTTATTGATCTAGCAGGTTGTTTATCTAGAGTTTACCAACACAATACCTTAACATCAACATCAAACATCATATAACCAATCGTAAAACAAGCATCGATCATACAAGAATCAAGCAAGGATATAACACTAACCAATTGAGAGAAGAACTAGATTAATCCAACAAGAAAGTCTTCGAGGGATGGGGGTGTTTGCCGTCAGGTTCGAGAGGAGAGAAAGAGAGTAGGGTTTGTGTGTGTTATGAGATTTGCAACACATGAGAAGTGTTAACCTCCTCATGAGGTTATGCGTGTGAGAGGTGAGCCGAACCAATCATGCGCTGCCCATGTGTTTCGAGTGGAGAGTGGGCTGAGTGTCATGTGATAATCAAAGCCCAAGGCTTGTGCAATCGGCCAAATGTTGTATGGTTGGGTTGTGTTGTGCGACTACATTATACATACATATATATAACACACATTCACTTAACATATAACATTCATACTCATGACATTTCATTGCAACAAACACATAAGTTAATCATAGAACGTTTATACAGGTTACACCAAAGTATCAAGAAAGGTTCTGAGATACGAGTTGTCACAGTGTACAACATGTTATTACTATTAACGGCAGACACAGATTTATTGTCATTCTTGACAGGATCTATCACTTGTTTGACAACTGGTTGAACAACAGGAGTAGGAGGAGCACAAAGAATATGATTCTCAATTAGATCTTCTACTCCCTTCATCTTGTCAAGTGATTTATCCTGATCATTCATATCTGATTCTGATTCATCATCAGACGACTCATAGTCCTCAATGATTGGAGGACTTTGTTTCATAGATGTTGAAGTTTCTATTTGCTCAGATGATGTACTTGAAGAACTGTCCGATTTGAACCCTAGGCGAGTAGTAATTTCCTCATAATCAAGAGGCACACTGGGCTCAAACCATGGCATTTCTTCTTCATCAGGCATATGAGTATAATTATGTCTTAAAGTGGGAGGACACTTCTTATACCCTACGCCTTTCCTGTTACCTTTGAGTTGTTGAGCATCAATGATCTGATCGAGCACATATCAGGAGTTAGAATAACTCTCCAATTTGAGCTTGATTGCATCATGTTCGTATTAGGCAACGGCTAGCTCCTTTTTGGTTTCCTCGATGATATTAATGTAATTGTTAATACCAATTTGCTTATTGAAAACAGTTTTTGTTAGCTCGGAAACACATTTCTTTAGGGTTTCAATCACAGATTTAAAATCCTTTTCGTTTCTAGCTAGAGCCATATTTGCCTCCTTACACTTAGACAACTCAATAACCAATCTTTGGTTATGACTATGAACCTTTTCAGATTCAAGCTTCAAATCAGCACAAACATTACAAACACTAGGAGCAGGAATTTCAGATTTTACCTGACTCGTAGAGGCTGAGACATTTGCCATAAAGGCAGTCTGATAAGAAAAAGATCCGTCTTCAGAGAAGAATTTCTCCATTTCTTTGGATGCTACAGCAGCCTTCTTGATCAGAACAGATTTCTGACTCTTCAACTCCTCTGCTTCAGTCAATAAATCATCAACATCAGAACTCGCTTCTTCCTTCACATCAGATTCAGAATTATAACCACCCGAATTAGAACTTTCTTCGTCAGAACTCCCGGTATAACCCGAACTGTCGTCACTTTCAGAAAATTCTTCCTTGTGAACGTGCTTGATGTGATTGATGATCTTTGCATAACACGCTGTTCATCCTCCTTCTTGATCACCTTCCCTAAGTTGTACAGACCAATTACACCCTTCATCAGCTTGAACGGTCAATGCTCGATTGGTGTTTGATGGTCGAGACTGGTTCTGGTTCTGATTGTTGTTCACCGCTACTATCCTTCTTTCACGATTGTCTTGATTGACATTGACATTGGAAGTACTCGTCTGATTTCTGAATGGGTTCTTATTGCCTTGTTTGCTTGGTCGGGTGCACTCACGTTTGAAGTGCCCCTTTTCGCCACAATTGAAACATGTAACCGCTTCTTTATCAAATCCGTACTTCGTATCATGTTTACTTTCCAAAGAACTTCTCCCTGTTCGAACCATAACGTCCTTCGCCCTTCTAACAGCATTTGCAAACGCCCACTTTATATCCATCAACTCCATTTCATCACGGTCGATTTGTTGATAATCTTCATTGGTCATATTGAAGTTTCCAATTTGACCTGCGACCAATCCACAGTATGCACTGACCATTGTATTAATGAGTTCCATATGTTCCTTTGCTACTTCAATGCTAACTTTTGAGAGGTTCGAAGTATCAACTCTGACAGTGTTGGTATTTTGGGGTGGATGATTGTTGGTATAATGTGCTTGTTGTTGTTGTGGTTGGGCTTGAGGTTGGGGTTGGGGTTGAGTAGTGGTAACTTGAGGTGGAGGTTGGGGTGTTGGAAGCCATGCACTTGCATCGAATTGAGGTTTTGAGAAAGCATGAGCTTGAGCAATCATATGCGCTGGCGGATGATAAACACTTGGATCAAAAACCGGTTGAGGAGCTGACTGTAGAAACGGAGATGAGCTTGTATTAGATACAAATGCCGTTTGAAGCTTCGGTTGCTGAACGGAACTAAATCTAGCTGAAGGAGCAAAACCAGGCAAATACATTTCTATGTTTTGAGGAGCTGCAATCCTTTTAGCTTTCTGAATTTCCTCTTCGTTCTTGTGCTCCAACTTCTGAATGAATTCGTAGATATTGACCGTATCCAGAGCGCCCGTATGCTTTAGAAGCTCAATGAATGGACCCCACTTAGGAGGTAGACCATCAGCAAACCGTGAAACCATTTCCGGATGAGTTGCAGTAACATTATAAGAACACATTTCACTAATCAAATGATAAAACCGAGAAGTCATATCATTTAGGGTTTCATTCTCCAAGAATTGAAATGATTCAAACTCTTTCTTCAATAAATCATGGCGTGTCTTTCTAGTAGCTGCATTTCCTTCTCCTCTCACTACCAATGCATCCCATAAAGCTTTCGTCCTGGTACAATAAATAGATGAGTTGATGATAAATGTCTTTGTGAAGAGCTTGTGTTAGAATAGCAAACGCCTTCTTCTCCAGATCATATGACTTTTTGTCGGCTTCTTGCATATTATTGAAAGTTGTCGCATTTGATCCTGCTTCTTCAAGAGCTTGACTAAATGGAGAGGTGAAACACGTCCATAATTCTGTATTTTGCCCTTGAACGTAATTATGGAAACGACCCTTCCATGATGGATAGTCGTTCATGTGATTTAACTTTGGCGGGCGATTGTTGCTACCCGTCTCACTCTCACTAAGCAATAGATTTTGAATGCTTTGATTTTTATTCAACACCAATGCCCATTGACTTGCACTTATTGATTGTTGAGGCATGACATTCATTAACCATGCGGCCGTCGAAGTCTGATCTTGACCTGGTCGTGGGTCCGTACTCCAATCCCACGGACTTGTACTACTCATATTTGATATCAGAACAACTGTACCTGATTAAACACTTGAAAACACAAAGTTAGAACACTTTTGAAAGTCCTCTGTTTAAAATTGACAACAGATCTCGACGAAACTCCTTCTACGAAACTCTGAGGTTTCGTCGAAGTGATTTTGACGAAAACTAGGGGGTTTCGTCGAGGTGATTATGACGAAACAATAAGAGTTTCGTCGAAAGTCCTAGTGACGAAACTCAAAAGGGTTTCGTCGGGTAATGATTTCGTCAGGATAAGGTTCAGACAAGTGGGTGAGAGTTGGTAAAATTTTTCAACTTAAATCTTATCTGTTTACTGACACAGTACAAATTTTTCAAACACACACCATGCCTGTTTCACCTAAAAGTATGGTGAATAATATTTAATCAATTTAAATCTTTTATCAATTTCTTTTAATTCAAATTCAAAGAATATCACAAGAACACTTTTGAATGTTTTATGAAGATATGAAGATACAACCCAGATTATATGAACTTCCGGTCACCTGAACAATTTTCCAAAACGCGAATCCGCACAAACTTTTACTGAAAAACCCCGTTTTTATCTTATGAACAAGCAATGTAACAAAGGTTTATAACAAAACTTTGGCAAATAAGCAAGATAAAACAGATTTTAAGCACTTTTTCGAGAAAATATGAGTTTTTCAAGAACAAAATTTCCAGAAAATCATAAACAACAGTTTCAAATACTTGATAAAAATCCAACTATGTTTGATTTTAAACAAGGATAAGAGCCAATGCTCTGATACCACTTGTAGGTCCGTTTTTCTCGGAGGATCCGATACAAAAACCTATTCCCCGTTTATCACAAACACGATCGCGGGTGCGGAATCCACGTGACGGTGCAAACCAAACACAATGTAAAACACACATGTAACCAAAGATTCAATATCTATTGATTAGGGATGAGTACAACCACAAACATATACAAACAATGTTTACAGACTCTCACTAAGTCTCTCTGTGCTCACTCATGGAGTTTCACAGTGGTCTCAAGAACTCATAACTAAACTTTGAAACAACTTAGCTATTTATACTGACCAACGGCGAAAACCCACTCGACGAAAACGATGTGTGACGAATTCAGTGATTTCGCCACACACACATAATGACGAAAACAGGGGATTTCGCCATATTAATTTTGACGAAAACTAAGAGATTTCGTCAGTATGGTTGGTTTTGGGAATTCTTCATATGATCATCATGACATCATCATGGTGATGTCGTGGATGATGTGTCTGCGGCACGGTTCGCGGCTCTCCGTGCTTCGTGTGTCGATCTCTAGGGCACACGACGGAAGAATGTCGCTACGTCGGGCTTGAGCCGAACTTAACAGAGTCGAACCGAACCGAATCGAACCGAGTCGAGTCGAGTCGCGTCCACATACGATACGATATCACACTTATAGGCTTATACGAGGTCAATACGGGACCTAAACCACACCTATACGATACGATATCACACTTATAGGCTTATACGGGACATATACTACGCTATACGATACAATATCACACTTATAGGCTTATACGAGGTCAATACGGTACATATACTAGGCTATACGATACGATATCACACTTATAGTCTTATACGAGGTCAATACGTGACCTATACTACAACTATACGATACGATATCACACTTATAGACTTATACGAGGTCAATACGGGACCTATACTACGTTATACGATACGATATCATACTTATAGGCTTATACGAGGTCAATACGTTACCTATACTACATCTATACGATACGATATCACACTTATTGGCCTATACGGGACATATACTATGCTATACGATACGATATCACACTTATAGGCTTATACGAGGTCTATACGGGACATATACTATGCTATACGATACGATATCACACTTATAGTCTTATATGAGGTCAATACCGGACATATACTATGCTATACGATACGATATCACACTTATAGTCTTATACGAGGTCAATACGTGACCCATACTACACCTATACGATACGATATCACACGTATAGACTTATATGAGTTCAATACGGGACCTAAATCACACCTATAGGCCTTTACGAATGTTATATGGTATCGTATAGTATGGTATCGGATGTTATTTTCCTTTTTTTATAAATAAACAAAGGAATACACAAAAAAAATACAAAAATGAAGCTTTATATACGCTGCGTATAGATCCCTACGCAGCGTATGAGACAAAAATGACACAACTACCCTTGTATTTGGCTTCGTATAGCCTTAACACATGGGTATAAAGGACATTTTCAGACCTTTATATACGCTGAGTTTAGGTCTATACGCAGCATATTTGAACTTTGTGAAAAAATTATCCCTCAAACCTACCAAAATGACCCAAAAAAGTCTAATGGTTTATATACGCTACGTAGAGAGCTATACGCAGCGTATATAAACCTTGTTTTCTGCGCAATGACTGGTTATTAGGCACTGAGATCCATGGTTTATCTACGCAGCGTAGAGGTCAATACGCAGCGTATAAGGTTAACCCTATACGCTGCATATTGACCAATACGCTGCGTAGATAAACCCTAATTTTACTAGGGTTTGGTGTGCCAATAGGCACACCCTTAATGAAAGTGGGTTTTAAGCAGTAAAACAAATATCCTTTGGTGAGTTTTTCTTGCATGTGATTGAAGCTTGAAACCCAACATCCCACCCACCCATGTAATTTCTATATGTACCTGGATGAATGCTTCAAACCTTATTCGATTAAATGTGACATAGAGATACACGACAATGTAATGTGAAAACTAATGTAAACATGTGTAGTTTGAAGTATATCATAAGCACATATGCACAACTACATAATTTTTTAGTCTTAGCAAACATACTAAATAAAAGGGCCAGAAGGGTAATTAATAGATAAATAGTGTAAAAGCGAGGGGTTAAAATGGAAAATCTCACATGAACGCACAATTATAAATCAAACCTAATTCTCTATTTTATTCAGCGCCGCTTCTTACAACCACTGTTGGTAAACCCTAGTTCTCCACTGCTGCATCTTCTGCCTCCAGTTGACTCCACTGTCGCTTCAGACGCATCTAGGGCGCCGCATCTTCTGCCTCCACTTGACTCAATGGTTAGTTATCTTCAGTTCTTGGTTTATATAGTTTTCTGCTGTTAATTATACTGACTGATTCCTGATGCAGGGAACTGAAGAATGCGTGTTAAATCTTGATAGCATGGTGATTGTTCATAGGAATCTATCACCATGCCGAAGTTGAAATCTGCGAAAGTGATGCAGGTAACTAACCTAAAAAATTACATTTATGATTAACTTTATTTAAATATCTACAGATGTTTTTTGTATTGGAATCCTTTTTGAAGTAAGAAATATTACGATGAGTTTTATACTTCCTCATGAGTATAATAAATATTTATTGATAGAACTTCTAAGAATGATAATTCAAACAACCCGGTAATATCTGAATATACTTTTGGTCGCCTTTCAGAACCATTCCATCAAATAATGGGTCCGTTTTCAGTTAGGCTTTTATTGGTTATGTATCTTTAAAAGGTTTTTGATGTTAACTATATTGATTGTAGAACTAAAACTTATTTCCAATACATTTATAGATATAATGGGTTAAATATACAAACTCTATAATTGTCGTTAATTTCTATAAAAGAAAAATTATAGAAAATGAGTGAAAATGAGTAAAATTATAATGGTACTTTTCTATGTGTTATATAATTGATTAATTTGGGTTTTGTTCTTCCTGATGAGAGCTTCTTAACAAGTTAAAATGTGTCTACAACGGAGCTTCTTAATTTCCGTTGAAGACATTGCTTTGAATATGTTTACATTTATGTAGTGTTCAATTTATATATTTAGTCCTTCGTGCGACCATGTACTATATTTTACTATATTATTATTATTATTATTATTATTATTTAAATTGAAAAACACTCATTTTCCATACAGAAATTCCATCGCCTGTGCCCAGTATCCATGGACCGGTATACAGCATTAGAAGGCGAAGAAATTAAGTGCAATGGTTGTGGACCACAAGATGCAATATTGGTATGCATAACTATATGTTAGCCAAATATACAATCAAGTGTTGCAAAAGCTAGAATCATATTTCATTTGTCATTAACTGATATTTTGTTTCAGATACCGAGTTCTCAAGAAACCCTGCATGAGTCTACGAGCACACCCACCCCTCTTGCTGCTGTTCAACAAACACTGGTGGCAACTAATCAAGTGACTGATGAACCGCGATCAACCCCTCCACCACTGGCTCTTGAACCCAGTGGAAGTAAGTCCTCTACTAAAGCTCGAGCTCAAGTTCAAGCTCGTAACGATAAGCCTGGCACTGGAACCAGTAGGAAGAATAAGCTAGACCGTTATGCACCCAGAATGACAGTTGAAGAACTTGATAACATCTTTAAGCCATGTTCTTTCAATTCTTTTAAATACTAGCACCTACTATACATAAACTGAAGCATGGATGATTTTATTTATGCGTAACAAACTAATTCGTTCCTGCCTTGATTCTTTGATTGTATGAATGAGATGGTTACTCCATTGTTTGAGAAATCATTGACTGCTACAGATACTGGGACGAGTGGGCGCCTTGTGCTGCCAAAAATCTGCTGAGGTTAGCATCAGTGGTTTGTTGACGTGGTTTCTGGACTCCCAAGGATGAAACTACCGGAGGTTGTGGACCCAACAATGCGGTTTGTTAACTTGGTTTCTGGACTCCCAAGGATGGTGTTCTTCAAGAATCGGAAATATTTAGTTTTGCACAGAAAGGAAAGAAGCTATATGGGAATGGATTTAAACTTCTGAACCTTGTGATGATTGATTAAGATTTGAAGATTAGTTTTAATGACAATTTAGATAGTTGGTTGTGATGATTGATTAAGATTTGACGTTTTCCAAAAATATACAGCATTTTATAATTTTAAGTGTATCTTGTAATTGATTCCTTTAATAGATGTAACATTTAAATACTTATTCAAGGGTTTAACATTTGCTTCGGCTTTTGAATGGTGAAGAAAGAAGTTTAGAGTGATAATATATTCTGTTACATATATACTAAGAACAATTTGATAAACATGTAGGGGAGTCTAGGCATAACCAGCTCAAAATCAACTAGAACTCTAAACCAAATTGAATTTTTTACTCAGGCCTTGACTTGGTATGGAGTTGACTAAGAACAATTTAATAAACATGTAGGTGAGTCAAGCCATAACCAGCCCAAGCTCGACACGAATTCTAAGGGATTGACTTGGTATAGAGTTCATTTTTAAAGTTCATAGTTTTGATTCTTGAAAAAAAGTCCTACTTTTTTGAGTTTGAAGATTACTTGATTGTTAATACCAAAATAAAAAACCTACAAATAGTTAAGTGGAAGGCTAAATGCTCCCCCTTCTTTACTTTTCATTTCCCCTTTCTAAAAATATGAGTTTAAAACTTGTCAATTTCACCCCTCTAAAACTTGTATGGTATCATATAAAAAAGCTTTTTGAGAAGAAAAAAACCAAATATAACATAACTCTTGTGAGGCAGATTTAAAAAGCATTTGGACAAAACTCATCAAAATGATGTTTCTTTTTTCTTTCTTGGATTTGTGATTCATTATAGTTGAATACTGATGCAATATGAAAACATAATTTTTTATATGGGTAATATGTTTGTAAAAATTCAATAACAATTAACAATTTTTATTTTTTTTATTTTAGGGATCAGCAGTAAGGTTATCTAACAAAAACAAAAAAATATTTTTTTCATTTTTGGGTTTCTTGATCGTCGAACTTTCTGCCTATAATACTTGTTTGGGAAGTAGTGATAGCATGATATAATGTTATGTGATATGATATAATACTAGACACCATGTTATATCGGATCTCTCCAATAGTATCATAGCATTTAATATTATATGAAACCATATCAAAAGGAATAGGATATGATATACTAGAACATAACATAATAAATAACAAATATGATGCATTACAATACAATCTAATATAATATAGTATAATATAATAAAGAGTTAATTGCACGGATAGTCCCTGTGGTTTCAAGTTTTTTCATGTTTAGTCCCCAACTTTTCTAAATAGCAGTTGTGCTCCCTGTGGTTTGTTGGTTTATCACTCGGATAGTCCCTGCACCTAACTGAAGTTTGTTTTAAAGGTTAAGTCCCCTCACGTGTCCCTCACGTGAGGGTATTTTCGTCATTTCCTTTGCTCCCAAAACCCTGTTCACCCATTAAAGGCATGCAGCTCTTCATTATTGACCATGTCAGTTGTATCTTCCCTCCAAAAAAAACCCAGTTCACCTTCCTTGTAATTCTCTCTCTTCTAACCCTAAAATCGATCAGAATGGATGAAGATGACCGACCAATTCCTCGTCGGGGGCCAGGTCAGAGTTGGGAAATAAGGTATACTGAAGAAGGCGATGCTCCATTCATTCCAGAGGAAGTATATGGTAAGTTTTTAAACCCTAACGTGATGTTGTTGAAGAACAGGAAATTGTTTATAAAGATGCCTCAGTGTTGTTTGTACTGTTTTTTTTTTTTTTGCAACAGATGGTTTTGAAAGCTGGTTCACATTAAAGATTCATCATAGTGGAACATTTAGAAACTTTCCTGGAAGGAGATACACCTATGGGATGTATAATTTCGTTGACTTTTGTAACATTGAAGAGTTCTCAGTTCACGAAATAGATTACATGGTGAAAGACCTAAAGATTGAAACTCAAAATGTCAAATTATACTACCACTTTCAAATTCCTGGAAAAGACTTAGACTTTGGGTTAGCACCTTTAGGTAATGATGCTGATGTTATACATTTGGGGAAGTATGTTGCACAAAATAAGGTAGTTAATTTGTTCATAGAACATGGTGTTACTTACCTTACAACTTACCTTACATCTCCCCAAGCTTCTAAAGTTGTTATTCAGGAATTAGATGATGTATAGAATTCTAGTAATACCCTTGCACTGGTTAAACCTAGACAGAAGATTAGGGTTGCAAAAAAATTGCTTCTGGAATGGGAAAAATCTGGTGAGGGTTCTAGTGAGGCTGTTAAGGATAGTGTGCTGGAGAAGGGGGTTGTGGAATGTGGTGAGTCTGATAAGGGGGTTGTGAAAGGTGGTGAGTCTGATAAGGGGGTTGTGAAAGGTAGTGAGGCTGATAAGGAAGGTCAAACTGATAAGGAATGTCAAACTGATAAGGAGGTTCAAACTGATAAGGAAGGTCAAACTGATAAGGAGGTTCAAACTGATAAGGAAGGTCAAACTGATAAGGAGGTTCAAACTGATAAGGAGGTTCAAACTGATAAGGTGGTTCAAACTGATAAGGAGGCTGATGGTTTTTCTTTTAACTTTGATAATGCTGGATTTTCTAAGGATAATCTAGATGTCAATGAGTCTGATGGTAATGAGGCATCAAATGAAGACAATGATGACTCTGAAGATAGTGATTATGAGGTTGAGAAAGATTATGTAGATGAGGAAGATTCTGATGTTGACAATAGGGAATTCCATGAACATGTTGACCATGGGGAGGAGTATATAGGATCATATCATCAATCTGTAGGCAACCATGAAGGGGATGATAGTGATGAGTTATTAGCTGGTGAAAATCTAAGCTGGGAATCATTTGATAGTCTAACTGAAGATTCAATGGAAGACTTTGAAACTAGAAGAAGTATGAAATTGAAAGAAATTAAAAGAAAGATGAGGGATGCTACTTCTGTAGCAGAAGTGAGGTTCAATATTGGGCAAATGTTTGGAACTGCTAAAGAAGCAAAGGAAAGTATTAATAGGCATTCAATTGAAACAAAGAGGGAACTTTCATTTTTGAGAAATGATAAAAGGAGGATTAGAGTAGTGTGTGAAGGGAATGTACCTGTTTTTTCCACTGGGCTTAGTCAGACTGGGCCAACATGTGCAAGTGGGTCAAGTGGCCCAAAAAAAAGTGCAGGGACATGTAATGACCCAAGAAAGAGTAGGTTAAATAGTGTATCTTGTCCTTGGTTGCTTTACATTTCAAGACTTAATGCTAATGAAGAAACATTGGTAGTTAAAACATACAATCCGGAACACAAGTGCTTACCATCCAGGAAGATTCAAGCATTCACATCAACATTCATGGCAAAAGAAGACTAGATAATTAACCAAGTGCAGGCAAACCCTAATGTTCCAGTTAAAAGCATCCAAGATGAGCTTGGAAGGCGGTATGAGCTTGGTGTTTCAACCATGAAGGTGCATATCTGGTTTATTGTTATTACAGTTCCTGTTAAGTAGCAAAGATTCTGTTTATTGTTATTACATTTACTTGCTAATATTGTGGTGATGTTTGTTGAAGGCATTTAGGGCAAGATTAAAAGCTACAAAGCAAATTCAGGGTAATTTTAAAGATCAATATGCTAAGTTGAGGGACTATGTTATAGAGTTGACCAACACAAATCCAGGCACAACTGTTAAGTTTATGGTTGAGCCAGAATGTAACCCTAGTGCACCTACTAGGATCTGCAAAAGGATCTACGTTTGTTTGGGACCATTAAAAGAGGGATTCAAAGCATGTAGAAGGGAGTTGTTGGGGTTAGATGGGGCATTTATGAAAGGCCCCTACCCCGGACAAATGTTAACTGCAGTTGGGTTAGATCCAAACAATGGCATCTACCCATTGGCTTATGGCATTGTGGAGACTGAAAACAAGGACTCATGGATATGGTTCTTGCAAAATATCCAAGATGACTTAGATCTTCCATCAAATGCAAACTTCACATTTATTTCTGACAGGCAGAAGGTATACATGCAAACTTCACATTTATTACTTCACATTTACTTCACATTTAATTCTGTTTTGATCAGGGAATTATACCTACAATCAGTCAAGTTTTTCCAGCAGCTGAGCATCGCTTTTGCCTTAGACATATTCACCAGAACATGAAGCTACAATGGAGAGGCTTGGCTTTCAAACACTTCATCAGAAATGCTGCAAGTGCAACTACTGTCCCAGAGTTTGAAAAGAAGATGGAGGAGTTCAAAACATATAACCTTGATGCATATAACTGGTTGAGAGAGATCCCACCACAACACTGGGCCAGATCCCACTTCACTGGTAGACATTTTACATGTCATTTGATTTACAACACACTCTATATTTGATTCATAGCATAATTCCCTTGTAAACACTATGCAGGAAGGGCCATATCGGATGTGCTTCTGAACAATATGTCTGAGGTGTTAAATGCTAAAACAGTTAAGGGCAGAGATAAGCCAATAATTTCAGCTTTGGAGTTTATGAGAGAGTATTTAATGCAGAGGATTGTGAATGTGATCAGAAAGATAGGTAGGTGTAATGGCCCACTAACACCTAGTGCTACCAAAATACTAGCAGAAAACAAAAAAGATGCAACAAGGTACATTGTTAAATGGTCTGGTGGGCCTAAGTACCAGGTTAGTAGAGGTGGACAAATTTCACAAAGGGTTGTTGATGTTGTAGAGATGGTTTGTAGTTGCAGGCAGTGGGAGATTACTGGGATCCCATGTAGACATGCAGTTGCAGTTAACTGGGACATGGCTCTACATGGGCAGCAAGTTGGGCCCCCTGAATCATGGGTAAATCAATGCTACTGGTTAGACACTTGGAAAGCTGTCTACTCACACATAATAGAGCCCATTAATGGCAGAGACCTTTGGCCAAAATCCAATGTCCCAACCACTTTGACCCCTCCATTGCACCACAAGTCAGTTGGCAGGCCCAAGAAGAAAAGGAGAAAGGATCAAGTTGAATTGCAGGATGAACTGGAAAGGCAGGAAAAAGGAAGGGGAAGGAAGTTGAGAATCAAAGTGCAAAGCTTACAAGAAAGTGGAAATCAGTTAACTGCAAGAAATGTGGGGGTAAAGGTCATAATATAAGGACTTGTGGGAAAGTGAAGAAAGGGAAACAACCAAAGAAAAGTGACCAAGGCAATGCTGGGAATCAAGAAGGTACAAGTGTTTGAATAGGATCAATGCAGGTGGAAAGCTCATTTTGGTCTGGTGGTTTTTTGAGGGCTTGTCCCTAAAACAGTTGCTACCAACTTTTGTAATTAGTTGTTAAGACAATGTTTTTTGAGGGCTTGTCCCTAAAACAATTGCTACCACTTATGCTTCATGTTTTGTTATGGATGTTTATGTTAGGATGTTTGAAGTTATTTAAATGTGTTGGATGTCTTTATGTTTGATTCTGCACACTTTTTGGCACAAAACAGATTCTGCACATGATTGGGACATTTATGTTTGATTCTGCACATGTTTGGGACACTTATGTTTGATTCTGCACATGTTTGGGACACTTATGTTTGATTCTGCACATGTTTGGCAGATTTATGTTTGATTCTGCACATGTTTGGGAGCTTTAAGCTTGATTCTGCACAGTCTGCAGATTCTGCACATGTTTGGGACACTTATATTTGATTCTGCACATGTTTGGCAGACTTATGTTTGATTCTGCACATGTTTGGGACACTTATATTTGATTCTGCACATGTTTGGGAGCTTTTAGCTTGATTCTGCACAGTCTGCAGATTCTGCACATGTTTGGGACACTTATATTTGATTCTGCACATGTTTGGCAGACTTATGTTTGATTCTGCACATGTTTGGGACACTTATATTTGATTCTGCACATGTTTGGCAGATTTATGTTTGATTCTGCACATGTTTGGGAGCTTTATATTTGATTCTGCACATGGGTTGGCAGATTTATGTTTGATTATGCACATAAACAGGTTTCGGTGTTTCGGACACTTTTTATCGCACAAACTTGTTTCGACACAAACTTGTTTCGGCACAAACGTGTTTCGACATAAACAGGTTTGTTGTTTCGACACAAACTTCTTTCGGCACAAACTTGTTTCGACATAAACAGGTTTGGTGTTTCGGACACTTTTTATCGCACAAACTTGTTTCGGCACAACACCATTTCGGCACAGACATGTTTTGCACAGTCAACTAACACACTTCATTGATTCATGATTTACAAAAATATTACATAAACCTACACTGATCAACTAACCTAACCCTAATTCAAATATCCAGTAACAATAAACAAACAAACCCTAAAATCATCAACAACACCAATATTATCTTGTTCTTCAATCGATTTTTTTCTTGCAGCTGAGCAACTTCAAGCTCCATCTGGTTCCTGTATCTTAGAAGACCTGGAATGATTGCAATTGCACGCGGACACATTGGGGGGTCCACCCAACCTAAGAACCTTGCACATCTGGTGTTCTGTAAAAATTAGAACGAAGGTCAGTACACTAATTCCCTAAATTGTGAAGTGGAATAAAGGATTTAGAGAAATTACCATGTTAGGGCATGCATAGAAACGGCGTCCTGGGTTGAGATCTGTCCAAGATGTACGTATGGTTGCATCTTGACCACATGTGCAAAGCACCATTGTTGGGAGGTTGAACGATGACCAGAGGTTGAAGATGATGATCTTCTGAACTGTTGGGAGGTTGAAGATGATGATCTTCTGAACTGTTGTTTGGATGAAGATGATGATTAGGTATGTATTAATAGGGAAAATAATAATAAAATATTAAATAAGCAAAGGAAATGACGAAAATACCCTCACGTGAGGGACACGTGAGGGGACTTAACCTTTAAAACAAACTTCAGTTAGGTGGAGGGACTATCCGAGTGATAAACCAACAAACCACAGGGAGCACAGCTGCTATTTAGAAAAGTTGGGGACTAAACATGAAAAAACTTGAAACCACAGGGACTATCCGTGCAATTAACTCTATAATAAAATATGATATGCTACAGATTTTTGGTTTAATAGTTTTTATTTCTATTATTTAATATTACTCTACGATTTTATATTTTATTGGCTTGAAATGTGTAGGTTCATGATTTCGAACCGAAACCGTGATTAGTGAGTGATTAAGTTCAAGAAGGGAGAGATTAGAGACAAACAAACAACTTCTTTGTATTAATCCGGTTGTATAACCCATTACAAATCGGCCCGATTACAAGATAACTGAACAATACCAAAGGAGTATACATCCGGGGAGAGACCAAGTGGTGATCTCTCCCCCAAACTCTAAAACTTCATCTAAAACTCTCTGAGAACTCTCTCTGAACTCTCTCTCCAGTTTGCAAATGACTAAGGGTTGCTATTTATAGCCACACCCCCTTGTCTAGCAAACACACATGGCCAAACAAATAACTCTCTCGTTTGACCACTTCAAATGAGCGGGTCAATACACGTTCGTTTGACCGTTTCACTATCTATTACATATTCAACATAAAATAATTCTAATCTATTCGAACAGCATCGGACACAAAAAACTGCACCAACAAATTCCCCCTTGTCCGTTGTTGTCGAATGCTGAAAATGCAACCGCAATCGATCTTCAGTCAAGTATATTTGTTGACCTCATCTTCTCTGTGTTATCAAATTCCCCTTTGACCGATTATCCAGGTAAGTAGTATCTTCAGTTGAATCTTCATACCAAAACCTTGAAGCTTCCCGTATAACATTTCCCCCTCAAAGTACGCGTATCCGGTTGGGTGTTATGCAATTTCCTCGCAAGTCTAAATTGACCGATCTTCCGCTGATCTTCCAATACTCCAACCGGCATCTGATAAGGGTTCCATTCTTTAAAAAACTGCATCAAGTCTTGATATTGTCATAAGAACTCCATTTCATTCAAGCATACTACATTGGTAGAGTTTTCTGGTGAACTGTCTTCTGTAAACCATCTTTGTGGAATCGACCAAGTAAGGTACTTTGATCTTCAGCATCAACACTCAGAAAGTCAACTAGACCGAGTATATCACTTGCAAGCTCAACCAGCATGCTTAGTTGAACTCCATCCAGATCTCATTGTCTCGCCTTTGTGAAGTTGACCATGTAATGCACTACGGATCTTCAGCATCAGTACTCAGGATGTCAGCTTGACCAAGTAGATCGTTTGTGAACTCAACGAATTGAATTACACCCAGATCCCTGTAAAATCTCATAAAGATTCCCCCAGGTCTTCAATGAACAGCGCTTTGAAACTACTGTAGACTTTAGATACCTGTATGTTTCCACGCTGGCCGGAGAATTAATTAAAATCCTCAAATATGTGTCTATGCAAAACATTCGACGCAGAACCTTTGGTATCACCAATAAAACACAAAAACTTACTTGTCGAATCCTCAAAAACTTTATTGATTAAAGATTGATTTACATTTTTTATCGGAAAATCTTTGTTTGAATAAACTTTATCATCACCAACTAGAGTGTACTGCAAATTCACACTCTCAGACTCTGACTCTGGTGCAGAAGTGGACTCCACCCGAACAGTCTTTGCAGGTTTTGAGGGAGGATCACATAGAATGTGATTCTCGAGAGGTATGTCCTCTTCTTTGATAACTGCATCGTGTTGAGTCAGTATCATCGGATTCATCATCTGAAGAATCAGCATCCTCAACAATGACTAGAGGATCCTGATTTTGTTCAGCAGTTGATACTTTCGTATCTGCTGATACATCCGAGTCTGATGATACTTCCTTCTTGTAACCAAGTCCAGCTGCGAATTTTTCAACATCTAAAGGAACAGATGGCTTAAATTGAGGTTTATCCTCCTCATCAGGCATTGCGGTATAATTGTGTCTAACAGGTGGAGGACACTTCTTATATCCAATGCACGTGACATCATTCTTCTTTTTCTGTATGTCAATGATGTGATCCAGCACATACCTAGAGTTTGAGTAACTATCTAACCTAAGCTAGATCGCCTCATTCTCACACTTGACACAAGCCAACTCTTTTTGTGCTTCCTCGAGCCTAGTGATGTAATTGTTTATAGCAATTTGTTTTCTTGAAACTGTTTTTACTAGCTCGGACTTATCTTCCCTTAATGTGTGAATTACCTTCTTAAATTCTTTTTCATGATTTTTACGGAACAAGTTGGCCTCTGTGCATTTCGAAAGATCCACGATCAAACTTTGATTGTGGATAAATGTCATGTCATACTTGTTTTGCAAATCATCATATTTGCTTTGCAAGTCAGACAATTTAGCACCTAAATCAACACAATTATCACATTTCTCAGATTTAGGTTCATCGACACATACCTGACTTGACGAACTGCAAACATTAGCCATAAAGGCTGAATGACGAGATGAAGAAGAATAAGCAGCTTCATCCACCAGAATTGATCTTCTGTCATTTCCTGCTTCAGTTTCACTCAAAAGCTTCTCAACATCTTCATCAATGGTCTCATGTGACACTTCATCCGTGTCGTCTTCACCTGAACTTGAGGCTTCCTCATCTGAGCTTCCACTATAAACAGAACTGTCTTCATCTGAAGATTTTCCACCACACGCTAGTTTTAGATCCTTAACAACTTCAGCAAAGCAAGCTGTTCCACCCTGATCACCGCTACCCAGTTGAATTGACTAGTCACAACCTTCATCAACTTGTACCACAAGAGCTCGGTTGCTGTTTGATGGACTTACCTGAGGAGTATTGTTTGCAGGCTTTAAGGCACGTTCATTATTCCTGTTTTGACTCTGATTCGGTTGGTTGCCTTTATTTCTGAACGGATTCTGGTTCCCATGCTGAGCTAGCTTAGTACATTCACGTTTAAAATGGCCTCGTTCACCACAGTTGAAACACTTGACTGCTTGCTTATAGAACCCATACTTGTATCTTTCTTTCTTTCCAAGCTGGGTCTACCAGTTCTTTCCATGAAGTCTTTTGCTCGCCTCACTACACTAGCAAATGTCCACTTGATATCCATCAAATCCATTTCATCCTTATCGATTTGCTGATAATCTTCTTCAGTCAAATTGATGTTCCCAATTTGCCCCGCCACTAACCCACAGTAGGCGCTCACCAAAGTGTTTAACAGCTCCATATGTTCCTTTGCCACCTCATCACTCACTTTTGAGAAACTAGAAGTGTCTAGCCAAGCTGTGTTTGAATTAGTTGGTTGACCAGCATTCACTGTTGATGAAGTGTTTCCATAACAGGCTTGTTGTTGACCTTTGTAGTTTGGATCAAGAAATGATGGTACTCCAATAGACTGATAGCTTTGCTCTGAGGATGCTGGCTATGGTGTTCCATACATATCGGTGCTCGAGACAAAAGCTGTTTGTAGCTGAGCATGTTGAGCAGGTCTTGCAACCGTGCTGGTACCTCCACAGTTTCCATAGTACATCTTAGGATTTTGTGGAACCGGCACTCTTTTTGCCTTCTTGATTTCCTCTTGATTTTTGTTCTCCAAGAGTTGAATGAAATCATGGATGTTGGTTGTGGCTAGCGTGCCATTATATTTCAGAATCTCCAAGAAACCATTCCATTGAGCTGGCAAAGCGTCGGCAAACTTTGTGACAACCTCTTCCGGAGTTGCCGCGACCTTAAAATTACCCATCTCACTCAGCAGATGATAAAATCGACTTGCCATGTCTCCCAGTGACTCCCTTTCCATACACATGAAGCCGTCGAACTCCTTTTTGAGCAGATCATGTATCAGTTTGCGTAACGATACATTTCCATGACCTCTTGCCTTTAGTGCATCCCATAAACTTTTTGTTGTTTTGAATCCCACAAACTGATGATAAATATCTTTGTTTAAGGCTTGAGTTAGAATTGAGAATGCTTTCTTTTCTAAATCATATGTCTTCTTATCATCGACAGAAAGATCCGCAAATGTCGCAGCAGTTGAATCGGCTTCTTTAAGTGCTTGATCGAATTCCTTGGTAAAAGACAACCACAACTCCGTGTTTTACCCAAGAATATACATATAAAATCTCTCTTGCCATCTGGGATACTCGTTCATATGCTTGAGTTTTGGTGGGTAGTTGTTACTATCGGTTTCATTTTCGCTCAAAAGAAGACTTTGAATACTTTGGTTTTGGTATGTAACAAAAGCCCACTGATTTGCTGTAATTGAACTCGATTGTGCTGATGACGAAGACGTGGGAGTCTGAGCCCATGAAGGGACTGGACCTAAACCTTTACCCGTATACTTATCCATATTAGGATCAGGTTTCCAACCCCACCAGTCAGAACTCATAGTGGACGAAAAATAACTAATTTGAAACACCAAAAAAATCTTGTGAACCTTCTGTGAACAACAAGGCCCAAAAACCCTTTTCTTAGTCCAACTATGAATAGATGATGGACTAATAAACAGCCCAAAAAAAATAAAGTAAGACCCTTAGTATTTCGTGAGGCCCAAAACAAAACCAAGCATTTTGGCCCAATATGTTCTTGGTGAGATATTGAAAATGAAGGAACAAAGGTAGTCTAGTCCACGAAGAATATATGAGAAAAAGACAAAACTCTAGTCTTTCATGAGAAAAAGACAAAAAAGAAGTGTTTTTCTTTGACCAAAGAAGTTTTTCGTTGACTTGTGTTTGAACTGGTTCTTGGTGAGAGATCAAGACAAAGGGCAGGTTTTTCATTGACCAAGGATTTTTGTAGGAATGGAAGTTTGACAAGGTTGGTGAGATTTGGTGAGAAAGTTGACAGTTTTAGCAAACACCTTATCTTTGAACAGAAAAGCTGGTGAAAAATCCTTTTGCAAAATATTTTAAGATTATCCTTTTATCAAGATAAATTCCGTTCACCTCTTCCGGCCAAAACTAACTTCACCGGAAAGTTTTCCGAACACAACTTTGCCAAAAATTTTAAGAAAAACCTAATGTTTTCATGAAATAAAAAGGTTTTTATGAAAATTTTTAACAAACAAACGAGTTTTTTAAAGATTTAACCCAAATAACTTTCAAAGCACATACACTAACCGAAAAACCTTCAAATTAATTGTTCGAAAAACACGACACCGGCTCGGTTATAACAAGGATGAGAGCCAAGGCTCTGATACCACTTATAGGTCACTAGAGGAGGATCTAGTGTAGGTCCACCCGGAGGATCGAGTAACCTCTATTCCCTGTTTTCCGACAAACCCGAAAGTGCGGAATCCAAACGGGTAAGTTAAACCAAGTTACGAATACAATCATAAACTCAAAGATTCAACGATTAACACTCCATTATATTAACGCGTATGAAACCGTTACAAAGCAATGTTTACAAGATAAACCTATAAACTCTCAGTTATGTGTGTGTGTTCTCTCAAAGAAATCTATTCAGACTTCGTAACTGTGTTCTGTCTGTTATCTGGGTTTATATAGTAACACACATGACGAAAACCAGTGGCCCACGAAAACACATGGACGAAATCAAGGATCTGGATTTCGTCCCATTTGGTTTTCACCAAAAAGGTGATTTTGCCAACAAGTGTTTGACGAAATCAAGTGATTCCGTCACTTTGATGTGATTGGGCCTTGTCATGTTAACTGGGCTTTGACATTTTGGGCCAGATAACAAAATATATAAACAACACAAACTTAATCTAAATTGCATACTGTACACACACAGTCGCAATTACATCAAATGTTACGAAGTCAATCGCATACCGAGTTAAGACAGGAGGATGTCTGGACTACGGCCTTCACTTCGTAGTCGAGTCGAACCGAGCCGAGCCGTATCCACATAATATGTATCAACAAACTCCCCCTTGGATGCTGCTCGCGAGGTTCGTAATCTCGTTCTCCATCTCTTGATGGTTCATTCTCTCCGAAAGGATCTTCAAAGGCTTCACGTGTTGCATGTAGAAAATGTATTAACAAACTCCCGCTTTCATTTAGGAAGTGTATCAATAAACTCCCCCTTTGATTATGCTGTGAATCTTTTGATTTTCAATTCTTTTAGATCCGTGTGGTGTTGATGATTGATCAGCGGCAACTCGATCATCTTTATCATTTGAGTGCCTTCACGTCGTATCTTCATTCCGAAGCTTATCATCGAACATGTTCTCTTCGTCTTTAGCATCTGCACATGCAAGAAAGCTAAACACGTAATGAGAACAACTGCTTGGAATATAGTTAACATTTAAACAAATGACACATATGAGACCATGTTTCTATCAACTACCGTCCGACAATTTGTTTGAAAAGTTAACAGATTTTTCAATTTTGATTATTAACTTTCAAAACTAGCAAACTCTGACCGTTTATGAAGATTCAGTCGTTTTGGTTTTCATCAGATTTCAGGCAATGAAGACTTGAGTTCCAACATCGGTTAATCAAAACTAAAGCAGAAATAGAATCTTTTTTACTTTTAGAAAGTTTATATTAAAACACACCTAAAATCTTTTTGGCATTTTTAATATTTCAAACTTAAAGACTGAAAGCAGTAAATAAATATATATAGAGTTGTAGAAACTAAGAATAGTAAATATATACAAACATTATTTTTGCGAGTTTTGAGGGTAAGAGAATCATATGAGTGTACGGTCATGCCAAAACGCTCCTGTTGTTCTTTTTGTTAACATTTAGAAAAACATCCTATAACGATTATCGATATTGTTGTCCACAAAAGCTCAACTTATCATATGTAATCATGGTGAGGGGATACGTTAAGGTATGATTTATACTTATCGACCGGTGTTCATCCACATCACGACACATTCCCGTATCAAGGTATGCACGAGAGTTCATCTTACCGGTGAGTATACCATTTATCATCTGTTTTGACGTATAAAAAGATGTGAGTAACTCACTTATTTTGATGAAAACAAGCCCTATGTGATAGAATCACTTATTGATGAGGAACTTGATTTTCAGATGCATGAAGGGCACAGGAGCAAGTCCGTGAATAGGTCAGTACTTTCGTACAGCAGAGAGACGAACTTGACTCCCGGATAAATGTGATATATTATCACTTGTTTTGTGGACATGTGATTGTTGATCACTTATTGAGTTCGTATGCAATATGTACACGTATGTATGATATCATGGAAGATCTAGACTTCGTCTCCGTTTGTTTCGGTAAAAGAAACAACCATGATACCCAGATGATAAACAGCATAAAGACCACATATCTCAGAACCTCGGCAATCTCTCAAACGAAATTTCGGTACTAAGACCATATGCCAATGAGTGGTTCCCACCTGGTCTTCAGTCGATTTAAGTTTATATCCCTCTGCATACTTTAAGATGATTGTGAGCCTACCGATACATCTTATATAGAGTTGCTTAACATTTTTCAATTTGCATTTCAGTTTAAAGATGTTTAGACAGACCACTGATGTACTATCATTTTCTCTTTTGCTCGCCAGGAAATTCATTTTTGCTTTTCTATTGTTTTTGAGTTTTGAAATTTTTCGATGTTTTTGAATTTTCAAATTTGGAATTACTCCCCCTAAAATCAACAAACTTACAATAATTTTAAAAACACAAAGATTTTTACAAAAACGATTTTGCGATGCGGATTACTCTTGCTTTGACCTAAATGTTGTTTACCAATAATAAAAAGTCAAATCTTGATTTATCAAATGCTTTGGTAAAAAGGTCGGCACGTTGGTCATCGGTATGGACCATGACAACATTGACGAGTTTCATAGTGAAACAATCACGTGTGAGGTGATATTCGAGTTCAACGTGTCAGGTCAAAGAGTGCTGTACGAGAGGATAATAATTCATAAAGCAGCTTAAATATCGACAAAGATAAGAGAGATTAGAAATTTAAAACCGTATCCTGCAACTGCTTCGTGCATCGCCAGGAATCTGAGTGATCTCCTAAACTAGATATCCACCAGGTGTGGATTTCAATGTCGATTTTGTAGCTACTGAGAAGTCTCTTCATAGCAACTAGATCATAAACCTATGGGTCCGGCTGGTCTTCCACATTGCACCAGCGAAGGTCTTTGTCTTTCTCTTTGAGAAGTAGTGTGCGGTTGTTCAATCCACACCAAGGCATCCGCACACCCGGTTGGTTTGTTCAACAAACACATTTTCTTCAATCACACCGTAGAGAAAAGTACCCTACACGTTCATCTTGTGGACTTTGAACTTTTTGTGGAAGAAAAATCCATGAATCTTCAAAATGCTTCAGACATGCTGCAGGCGCGTACTTTTCATTGGAATCTTTCCTGTCGACCCGATCAAAAACCATAACAACCAAATTTTGGCATATTTTTCTTCTTGTCGAATTTTTCAACTTCATTCCACCACATTCTTTTACCAACATATTCTTCTTTTCTTTTTCTCTTTCTCTCTCTGTCAGTGGCAACAATATTCTCCTACATGTAACAATATTTTGGAGCCTTTTGTCGCCGATCTTGTGCATGGACGCTCCACTATCAACAATCCTAAGACTATCAATAGTTCCTCCTGGAACATCTTGCACACTCATTCAGAGATTAGTTGGAGAGGGGGACCCAAGCCTTCACAGACTTGGGTCGTCCGTCATCATCGAGAATTGTAACATCCATTTCCCGATGATTCGGAATTGATGTAGCTCCCCCTGAAACAACTTCCGATTTTGGTTTCCAAATCTGTTTTTGTTTTTCATGTTTAACATTTGATTTAACAGATTTTGTTTGGACAACCTCCGGTTTTAAAAGCTTTTCAACATTTTTCTGTTGTTTCTTTATCTGTTTCACTTCTTGTTGTTTAACAAGACGAGGGTCCTGTTTTATTGAAACAGATCTTTTATGGTATTTGTTACCACGGGGGGCATCAACCTTTGCCTTTCCTTTCGTGAGATATGGACAGTTTCTGACAATGTGCCCATACTCACCGCATTCAAAACATGATCTCTGCTCAACAAACCTCGGAGTATCATAACTGAAAGGACTTGACGATGAACTTCGTGATCTTGAGGTACTTGATCCTACATCACAACCAATTGTGTGTTGTGTGTAATTGTTTTGACTGTTTCTTTTCAAAATTTTAACTTGTTTAACAAAATCCGTGTTGGATTTGTTTTCGAAAGTTTCAATTTTATCAGTCCCTCTGGATTTCACGAAGTTCACCTTCTGAATCGTCTTCTTGTTTTGGCTTTGTTTGCCTTTTCCCTTTCGTTGGTGAACGTAATTTTGCTTTCGTTGATTGTTTTGTTTTTGCAATTTTTGATTCCCATATTTCTTTCTTACTTCGGATTTTGGGATAGGAGCACACTGAGTTACTACAACTCCTGGGCTCGACTTTCCCAAAAACTTACTGGTAGAATCTTCGAAAACTTTATCAATCAAAGATTGATTGACATTCTTGATTGGAAAATCATTGTCTGAGTATATTTTATCAGATCCAATCAACGTGTAAAGCAAGTTCACGCTTTCACAGCTTCCAGATGAGGATTCAACAGACTTGGCTGTAGCAGTCACAAACGGTTTTGCAGGTGGATCACAAAGAATGTGATTTTCGAGAGGTATGTTTTCCTCTTTGGTTACCGTTTCTGACTGTTCAGAGTTAGTATCCTCGAATTCATCATCTGATGAATCCGCATCCTCAACAATGACCGGAGGATCCTGATTTCGTTCAGCTATTGACATTTTCGCATCTGTTGATTCATCCGAATCTGAGGATACTTCCTTTTTGTAACCTAGCCCAAACGTGAATTCCTCAAGGCTCAATGAAATTGAGGGCTCAAACTGAGGTTTATTTTCCTCATCAGGCATCGAAGAATAATCGTGTTTAATAGGTGGTGGACACCTCTTATAACCTATGCATGTGACATCAGTTTTCTTTTTCTGTATGTCAGTGATGTGATCCAGCACATACCTAGAGTTTGAATAACTATTCAGCTTAAGCTGGATCGCCTCACTTTCACACTTAGCGAATGCCAACTCTTTTTGCATTAACTCGAGCCTATTGATGTAAAGGTTTATTTCAGTTTGTTTTCTTGAAACCATTTGCGTTAGCCCGGTCTTATCTTCTTTTAATGTTTCAATTATCTTTTTAAATTCCTTTTCATAATTTTCACGAAACATGTTGGCCTCTGTGCATTTCGAAAGATCCACTATCAACTTTTGATTGTGCATATTTGTCACTTCAAATTTGTTTTGCAAAGCCTCATGTTTGCTTTGCAAATCACACCACTTAGCATCTAAAGAAACATGTTTGTTTTGCAAGTCAGACAATTCAGCATTTAAAGCATCATGTTTGCTTTGCAACTCAGACATATTAGCATCCAAATCAGCACATTTAACACTTAATCTAGCACAATTATCACAATTAACAACAGTTGGTTCATCGACACATACCTGACTGGAATCACTCTCAGATTTTGACCTATCTGCATCAGAATCAACAACCTCCCTTAATGATTTACATTCAGATCCATCCTCGCTTGAACTTGAACTTGAAGTTGTAACATCTTCAACTGAAGTTGAAACGTCTTCAACTGAACTATTGTCATGTTCAGAACTGTCATTGTTTCCCGAGGATTCTCCATTGCTGGCATCTTTGACAACTTTAGCATAAAACGCCGTTTTTGTTTGACTACAGTTCCTTGGATCAAGAGATGATGGTGCTACAGTAGAACGATGGCGCTGTTAGGCAATTGGAGGTAGTGGATTTCCAAACAAGTCTGTGGTTGGAGCTGGCTTTACAGGAACTTGTTTCGGATTGCCATACAAATCTGTGCTTGTGACAAACGCCGTTTGAAGTGGAGCATGTGAAGCAACTGGTGGTAATGGATTTCCATACAAATCGGTTGCTAAGTCCTTTCTCGTATACGTTTTATTTGACGGTGTGGGAGGCTGAGCCCATGAAGGAGATAAACCCTTGCTCGTATCCCACCAAGCCGGATTCATTTTTGATGTTTAATGACTAATACCTGAACAAATCACCCAAATCAAACAGTTAAGAATGAGTTACAAGTCTTCTGTTTAAAAATAACACAAGTATGTGACGAAAATAGTTTGTTTTCGTTGCTGTGATGTTTGACGAAAACAAAGGTGTTTTCGTTGATAAATGATTTCGACCAAGAATGACAACAAGTGATTTCGTCGATAATCACCACAAGTGATTTTGTTCAAGAACAAGCTTGTGATTTCGTCCCGGATAACATATGTGTTTTCGTTGATAAGGTGATTTCGGCCAAGACAAGAGCACAAGGTGTTTTCGATCAGAAGTGATTTCGGCAAGGAACTGATTTCGGCCAGGGATTGTTTTCGGCCAGAAGGGATTTCGGCAACAAGTTGGTTTTCGTCCGGCTTGTATTTCCAAACACCTGATTTCGTTGACAATAGATTTCGGCCCAGAACTGATTTCGGTCCAGAACTGATTTCGGCCCAGAACTGATTTCGGCCCAGAACTGATTTCGGCAAGGGTGTGATTTCGTTCAAGTTGACTGATGTCCAGCTTGATATTGTTGACCAGGCGATTTGGTTCACTAAAGTGATGTATGGTGATTTCGTTGAATGAGATAACCAGACAACAAGATATTTTCAAACCTTATCTCCTGACACAAAGACCACTTTTGTCAAACAACCTTACTGAAACAGATTTCAATGCTTGTTATTTTCAACAACCATCATCACACTTGTACACATTTTTCAACTTAATCTATTTTATAATCAACAACAATAATTCATAAAACTCATATCTTCAAATATTAAAATAAGAAACCCAGAACATATGAAGAACAGGATGAACTCTATGATATTTCCGGCGAAATTATGAGTTTACCGGTGACCTGGAAAATTTCCGAGCACAAGTTTTGCACAATGTTTCAATAATAACCTAATTCTAACATATATGCATAAGTTTTAACAAGGTTTTTAATAAAGCAAACAGCAAAACAACAGGGTTTTTCGAGAATTTTAAAGTGATTTTCCAGAAAATGTATGATCTTTAAGTTCAAAAATCAAGAAAAACACCTATAAAACTTTGAAAAACACAAGAAAAACAACTTGGTTTAAACAAGGAATCGAGCCAATGCTCTGATACCAATTGTAGGTCCACCCGGAGGATCGAGTAACCTCTATTCCCTGTTTTCCGACAAACCCGAAAGTGCGGAATCCAAACGGGTAAGTTAAACCAAGTTACGAATACAAACACAAACACAAAGATTCAACGATTAACACTCCATTGTATTAACGCGTATGAAACCGTTACAAAGCAATGTTTACAAGATAAACCTATAAACTCTCAGTTGTGTGTGTGTCTCTCAAAGAAATCTATTCAGACTTCGTAACTGTGTTCTGTCTTTTATCTGGGTTTATATAGTAACACACATGACGAAAACCAGTGGCCCGCGAAAACACATGGACGAAATCAAGGATCTGGATGATTTCGTCCCATTTGGTCTTCACCAAAAAGGTGTTTTCTCCAAAAAGGTGTTTTCACCAAAAAGGTGATTTCGCCAACAAGTGTTAGACGAAATCAATTGATTTCGTCACTTACGAAGTCAATAGCATACCGAGTCAAGACAGGGGGATGTCTTGACTACGGCCTTCACTTCGTAGTCGAGTCGAAACGAGCCGAGCCGTATCCACATAATATGTATCAACATCTAGCAACCTTACCCTTGTTACCGAACACACCCGGTTGTGCGGGAACCAAACTGGTATGCAAACCAAGCTCAAGAACACACAATACACGCACAAGATTCAACAATTAAAGCTCAGTATATTTCAACTAGAAGAGTTTTACATATGCGATGATACAAGATAAACATCACTAAACTCTCCTGTGTTTTCTCCGTATTCTCTGTGTGTGCTCTGGTGTGTATTCTACGTTATCTGTTTTTAGCATACCTTTTATAACAACAACTTATCCACAGCCTACGAAGAATACAACTGGGCCCAAAAGGAAGCCCATGAAGAATGATGGCACACGAAGAACATTGGTTCTTCGTGTCAATGGGTTTTTCGCCAAAGGTAGTTCTTGGTCAAGGGGGTTCTTCGGCTGGAGAGTAGTTCTTCGCCATGCACTTTATGACCCATGCAGGTTATTCGTTGCCTTCATGCATGGATCATGTGGCTTGGTTCTTCGTGAAGTGGTGTGCAGCAATAATCACTTTGCAGACATGCAGATAACACAAACAGCAGCAACAGAAACTCAAACATCAAACAGAT
This sequence comes from Helianthus tuberosus, assembly GCA_030545235.1. Lineage (NCBI taxonomy): Eukaryota > Viridiplantae > Streptophyta > Magnoliopsida > Asterales > Asteraceae > Helianthus > Helianthus tuberosus. The sequence goes on from CM060433.1 coordinate 17,139,333, forward strand.
TGCTCATGTTCCATTGTTCTTCGTCACGTACTAAGTTGAGATCGCACCGAGACACAATGGAGCGCTTCGGTCTTCACTTCGTTGTGCGGGCGAACCGAAACGAGTCATATCCACATAAATGCATCAACAGCGTCACATGATTTATATGTCATTCCTTTGTTTTGTTTCTACATACCATAGTACATGTATTTTCTCCAAGTTTAGAAAACAAGAAAAGTTTAAAAGTGGGACATGAACACACTGTTTTGCATATCTTGCGTCGTAAACTTCACCGGGCTTATCTTGTAGGCGTGGTAACCTATAATCGTTTCTACGTATGTTAACCACTAGACTAGTAACACACTATGTACAAGTCACCATATTAAGTTCATGTGTTTATTTTGTGTATGTTCATCAATTGTGAGGGTCGTGTCCTTGTTTGTCGGGTCTCGCCCGTTCATCGCGTTCTTGTAATTTGAATTTGTGTTGTTCACTTGTAAATATATATATTTTACTTTCAAAAATATATATTTGTATATGTGATATGTGAAAAGCAATAAGTGTTAAAAATAAATTGTATTTTTAACTTATCCAAAATATGTTACTTATGTTATTTTCCAAATATAATTATAAGTAATTGTTAAATAATATTTTTCAATATTATTTTTGTGAAAGTATACTTAGGGAAGTATACTTGTATTTTTATGTAAATACTTGTCTATTTTACATTTTTTGCAAAAAAATCAATATTTTGATTTTAAATACTTTCCGGAATTATATTTCCTAAAAAAATAACATAATTTCAAGATTAACGTGAAAAAAATATATTTTGTTGTGCTTGTTAAATATATATATTTATTTTTTTGTCATTCATTCACCCGATTGTTGTATAATTCTCATAACTTGGTAATATTTATCTATATTTGTCCAAATATATAATTAGGGGATGGTTGAAATGAAAACCATTTTTATGGCGAAAACTTGAAAACTAACTAAAAAAGTCTAAAAAACACACAAATTTTTTTTTCAATTTTTTATTAAAATCGCTAGTTTTTTTATAAAAAAAATTATAGAAATTTTTTTTTGTAGTGCACATGTGTAATAATTCACATGTGATGTGCACTACAAAAAAATTTTTTTTTGAAAAAAAGTTTTTTTATATAATTTAAATAGCAAAAATTGGTACGCAAAAAGAAATTGGTATGTTTTTTAGGCTTTTTTAGTTAGTTTTTGAGTTTTGGCGATAAATAGTGGTTTTCATTTGAACCTTCCCCTTTATATTTATGTACAAAGATGTCCAAATATTTGTACAAGTCCAAAATTGACAAGGAATATATTTATATAAATATATTTTCTTGTATTTGTCCATATACCTTTTCATGGGTTATTTTTGTATGAATATTCTTAGGTATTTCTTATGTATTTGTATGTGTATTTTGATGGTGAAACTCCTTTTGGATATGGCACCTCAATGCATTAATAAACTACACCACTTATGCATGTGATTATCGTATCCTCTAATCCTATAACATGGTGAGCACGATTAGTGGTTTCATGATAGAAATTTAGCAATAAATGTGTTCTCTAGTTACATGATTCATGACGAGGCAAACATTTATTTAGTCTTGCTACAACGTGGCCATTTATTACAATAATATTTGTTAGACTATTTGTATGTATAAAACAAAGTCGTCTTGATTACATAAGGGCTCATAAAAATATGTTAAGAACGGGATATTTTCAAGGTATACATGATGCCTTGCTCAGAGGTGATACTAAATCCAAGCAATCCAAAAAAAAAACCATCTTACCTTCCTATTTCACTAGTGGACTGTATAACCATTACCAAGATGCACGGTGTTGAAGTTTTTTTTTAAATCCTTAGATAAGGATTCAGATCTCCCCCTTTTTGTAGACTTCATGGAAAATAGTCCAAATGTGGATAGGTTATCGAACAAGTTGAATTTTAACTTTAAGATACATAGAATACAAGAACATGAAGGCTAATTAGCAGATTAAAGATTCGAAGTGCAATACAATTTGTGTTTATTATTGTGAATTCATAGCCCATTAATAACCTCATGTGTACAACATAAAGAGATGGCACTTTTCACAAGGGACTTGGAATTAAGTGTTACTAGATATTTCTGGGGAATATCATGATTGTGCATATGTTTTTCTATCACAATGTTAAAACACATCACAAACGTATATATTACCTTCAAGCAAAATGTACCTCCAAATCTTAAAAAAAGCAAAAAGTTCCAAATGTGGATAGGCAATCTTTACACATTATCACTCTAAAAATGAAAGCATAAATCTTAGTCGGATCTAAATTACAATCTTTAAACCTATGAAGAACCTAAGAAATCGCTTGTGTGTGTTGATGCACTTGTGTCTGTACTTTGTCTGTATACGAAACGATGTCTTTATTAGTCATGTAAGTTTGACCAAGTCAACCATCCTCCTGGTTTGACTTGGCCAAACAGTCAACATTATGTTTGTAAGGTGTTGGGTCAAAGGATGAGCCATCGAAGGATTGATTATATCCTTCGATGATGATGAGCTCGAAAGATGGACATTCGATAGATGGACCTCGAAAGATCCCATCTTTCGTGGTACATCTTGATCCTTCGAGCTGTTACTGGTCGACAGATGATCGTTCGACCAGTCCGCATGATCCTTCGACCAGACCTGCTGTGTTTGGGTATAAATACCCGTGTGTTGTGTTCATTTCGATAGTTAGACATCAGAGAGAGACAGGAGAACACACACACACACACACTGAGAGAGTTTGCAGAACTGATTTGTAAACATTGAGCTGTAACTGGACCTTTCATACGTTTAATACAAGTGGTGTTAATCGTTGAACTTTGCGTGTCGTGTTATTGCGTGTTCTATCTCGGTTTGCTATTTCGGTTGGATTCCGCACAACCGGAGTGGTTCGTATACAAGGATTAGGCGACTAGATCCTCCCCTAGCCGGACCTACAAGTGGTATCAGAGCCTTGGCTCTTCTCCTTGTTAAAACCGAGTGTTTTCGGGTGTTTTCCGGGTGTTTGAAGTTTATATTTTCTGGAAATCTTGTTGTTTTTGCTTGGTGTTTTGTTAAAAACCTTGTTATTTTTTCATTGTCACATGTTAAACATTGGTTTTTAGTGAAATTTCGGCCAAAATCGGGTTTCGGAAAACCTTCGGTTCATCAGAAATCTCATATTTCTGGGCTGTGTTCTTGATAAAAATACACATTTGATCTTAAAAAATTTGAACTTCAAAGTGTTTGTTTGTGTTGGGAGTTGTATTTTGATTAAAATATTTGGTCATTACCCGGTTGGTGAAAGACCTGCATGTTCAGACCTGAAAGATATGGTCTGAACATACTTTCTGCCGAAAGTTCTCACCAACCCGTCAACTTTTCACCAACCTGTCTCATTTGTCAACTGTGTCAGAGCTAGTTCGAAAGATATCCTTCAAAGTCGAAAGATCATCTTTCGACCAAAGGAGGTTCGACAGATAGTCATCCTTCGAGCATCCTTCGAAGTGTGAGACTTATCTTTCGGTCCAAGGAATATTTTCGAAACATATATCTTTCGGTCCACTGCTCATTTTCGAAAGACTAGGATCCTTCGACTGGGGAGTCTTTCGGAGTCATCTTTCGTATTCATCTTTCGGTCTACAGTACTTTTTCGAAGGATAAGGATCCTTCGGTTGGAGAATCCTTCGAAAACATTGTTCGAAATTCAACAGAGATCTTTCGAACCCTGTTGATCCTTCGAACAGGTGTTGATCTTTCGATCCTGAGTCTGTTTGTGTTTAACAGTTTGTGTTTTTCTAGTGTCTTTCGACAGGTATCCTTCGGCTGATCAAAAATGAATCCAAGGTGGAATACTTTGGTAAATACCGATATGTATTTTGGTACTCCGTCATCTTCCGCACCGGTATCTTCTCAAGCTAATGCAATTTCTACCGGTCAATGGGCATTTGTATCAAATCAAGTTCCAAGTGTTCAAAGCATTCTCTTAAGCGAGAGCGAAACTGGAAGTTTGAATAGACCTCCAAAGTTGATGCATTTATATGAATATCCAGGATGGATTGATAGATTTCATACTTATGTTCTTGGTCAGAATACAGAGTTGTGGTTGCGGTTCATCACAGATTTTGATCAAACGATAGAAGTTGCTGCATCATCTGCTGCTACGTTTGCAGATCTTACAGAAGATCAAAAGAAAATCTATGATTTGGAAAAGAAGGCGTATGCCATTCTCACTCAGGCCTTAAGTAAAGATATCTATCATCAGTTCGTCAGTTATAAGACTACAAAAAGGTTGTGGGACGCGTTGAAAACAAGGGGCGTGGGAAATGAAGCGACACGTCAATTGAGAAAAGAACTGCTGAAGAAAGAGTTTGATGGTTTTACTTGTATGGAGAATGAGTCGTTGGGTGATTTGACAAGTCGATTCAATCATCTGTTGACTGAATTGACAAATTTTGGGGTTGTTACAACTCCTGTAGAGATTGTGAAAAGGTTTGCAGATGCATTGCCACCTCAGTGGAATACATTCTTGGAAATCATGAAGTACAATGGTACTTTGGCTACAACAAGCTTCAACGACTTTGTTCAAATTCTAGAAAACAAGAATCAGGAAGAAACTCTGAAGGCAAAAAGAATTCCCGTGCCTCAAAATCCTGAAATGTATTTTGGAACTTCTAGTACTTCTACAAAACCGTCTTCACATGCCCCAATTCAAACAGCCTTTGTGACTAGCACAGATATGTATGGCAATACTATCTAAGTTCCGGTGCCTCCAAAGACAGACATGTATGGAAATCTGCTGGAACCAGTCCCTCAATCAGCACCACAACAGCAACGACCTCTCAGACCAACTGATATGTTCGGAAATCCTTTACCAGATCGATCTCTCGCAACAACAGACATGTATGGGAATCCACTTCCTCCTCCTCCTGCTTAATCTACCGTACCAACAGACATGTACGGGAATCCACTTCATCCTCCACAGCAGCAAGCATGTTATGGAAGTACATCGTCCGCTAGTCAGCAATCTAAGCCAAATACAGTACGGCTCGACACTTCAAGCTTCTCAAAAGTTAGTGTGGAAGTAGCTAAGGAACACATGGAGCTGCTAAACACTTTGGTGAGCGCATACTGTGGTTTAGTAGAAGGTCAGATTGGCAACATTAATCTGACTCAAGAAGACTATCAGCAGATAGACAAGGAAGAGATGGAGATGATGGATATTAAGTGGGCCTTTGCCAGTGCTGTTAGGCGAGCAAAGGATTTCATGGAAAGAACGGGCCGAACCAGCTTGGAAAGCAAGAAAGACACCAAGTATGGGTTCGATAAACAGGCCGTCAAGTGCTTCAACTGTGGTGAACGTGGCCATTTTAAAAGGGAATGTACAAGGCCATCTCAACATGGGAACCAGAATCCCTTCAGAGGTCAAGGCAACCAGCAGAACCAGAACAGGAACAATGTTCGCACATTGGTGCCTGTCAACAATCAGACTCAAGCAGGACCATCAAATGCCAACCAGGCACTTGTGGTTCAAGTAGATGAAGGCTGTGACTAGTCAATCCAGTTGGGAAATGATGCACCTGATGGAACAGCTTGTTTTGCTGAAGTGGTTAATGATCTTAAACACGCCAGTGGTGGAGAATCTTCCACCAATGGTGATGTATCTTCTGAAGATGAAGACTCTTCTGGTTATAGTGGTAGTTCAGATGAAGAGTCATCCACTTCAGGGAATGATCAGGAAAATGACACATCAGCTGCGTCAGTCGATGCTAATATTGATGAGCTATTGGAGGAAGCTGCAGCAGGAATTCAAAGAAGATCTATTTTGGTTGATCAAGCTGCTTATTCTTCGTCTTCTCTCCATTCAGCCTTTATGGCTAATGTCGACAGTTCATCAAGTCAGGTATGTGTCGATGAACCCACTTCTATTAGCTGTGATAACTGTGATAGTTTGAGTGTTAGATGTGCTGATTTGGAAGCAAACATGTCTGAGTTGCAAGGCAAACACGATGCTTTACAAGCTAGTTTGTTTGAATTGCAAAACAAACATGTTTCAGTGAATGATAAGTGGTGTGAATTGCAAAGCAAGCACGAGGCTTTGCAAGAGAAATATGATGTGACATTTATTCATAATCAGAAATTGACAGTTGATATTTCAAAATGCACTGAAGCCAATATGTTTTATGAAAACCATGAAAAGGATTATAAATCAATGATTGAAACATTGAAGAAAGATAAAACAGAGCTGACTAAAATGGTTTCCAGAAAACAAACTGACATTAATTTGTATATCACTCGTCTTGAGGTGATGCAAAAAGAAATGGCTTGTGTTAAAACAGAAAGTGAGGCGATCCGACTTAAGTTAGACAGTTATTTGAGTTCTAGCTATGTGTTGGATCACATCATTGATGTTCAAAAGGAGAAAAAGGATGTCACATGCATTGGATATAAGCAATGTCCACCACCTGTTAGACACAATTACGATGCACTGCCTGATGAGGAGTATAGAACTCACTTTGAACAATCTGTTCCTTTAGACGTTAAGGAATTTGCAACAGGACTCGGTTACAAAAAGGAAGTATCTTCAGATTCGGATGTGTCAGCAGATACAAATGTGTCAACTGCTGAACAAAATCAGGATCCTCCAGTCATTGTTGAGGATGCTGATTCATCAGATGATGAATCCGAGGATACTAACTCTGAACAGTCAGAAACGGTAACAAAAGAAGAGGACATACCTCTTGAGAATCACATTCTTTGTGATCCACCTGCAAAACTGTCTGTGACTGCTACAACCAAGTCTGTTGAATCCTCATCTGGAAGTTGTGCAAGCGTGAACTTGCTTTATACGTTGATTGGATCTGATAAAATATATTCAGACAAGGATTTCCCTATCAAAAATGTCAATCAATCTTTGATTGATAAAGTTTTCGAAGACTCTACCAGTAAGTTTTTGGGAAAGTCGAGCCCAGGAGTTGTAGTAACTCAGTGTGCTCCTATCCCAAAATCCGAAGTTAGAAAGAAATATGGGAATCAAAAATTGCAAAAACAAAACAATCAACGAAAGCAAAATCACGCTGCCCAAGGAAATGGAAAAGGCAAACAGAGCCGAAACAAGAAAAAGGACAAGAAGGTAAACTTTGTGAAATCTAAGGGAACGGACAAAATTGAAAAGTTTGCAAATCAATCTAACTTAGATTTTGTTAAACAAGCAACAGTGAGGAAAAGAAATGAACCAAACTGTTCGAAACCTAGTACCTCAAGATCACAAAGTTCTTCATCATCGGCTAGACGATCACATGATACTTCGGGGTTTGTTGAACGAAGATCATGTTTTGAATGTGGTACTATCGGGCATATCATTCGAAACTGCCCGTATCTTCATAAATTGAAAGCAAAAGTTGATGATCCCCGTGGCCCATCTGACCGCAAGAGATCTGTTTCTGTAAAACAAGATCCCCGACTCATAAGAGAAAGGGAAAAGAAACAGAAACGCCAACAGGTCAAGATAATTGAAAAGGCGATTAAAACTGATGTGATTCAAAAACAATCTGTTCCAGTTAAACCAGAAAGTTCAAAAGTTTCAAAAACTTCAAACAATCATGAAGTTAAACTTACAAACAATCAAACTGGTGTTACAAAACAGACCTGGAAACCAAAATCTGTTATTGAATCAGGGGGACCATCACAATTTCCGAATCATCAAAAGGTGGAAGTTATTGTTGTTGATAAAAATGGAAGACCCAAGACCACAATGGCTTGGGTCCCCATCTCCAACTAATCATTTGAGTTCATGTGCAGGGTGTTCCAGGAGGAACTATCAGTAGTCATTGGATTGTTGATAGTGGGGCATCCAGGCACATGACAGGCGACATGAAGCTTCTCTACGACGTCAAATCTATTAGAGGCGGTTATGTTGCTTTTGCTGGAGATAAAGGCGGATATATTACCGGTGAAGGAATGATTTCCAACGGGGTTATTAGCTTTGATAAGATCAACTTCGTACAACAACTTGATCACAATCTTCTTAGTGTTTCTCAAATCTGTGACAAGCAGTTCTCAGTACACTTTGATGCTAATGGATGTTATGTGCTGAAACCCGGCTTCAAAATTCCAAAAGAATGGATTCTCTTATCGGCTCCAAGGATAAATGATTTGTATGTTCTTGATATGAGCCAAGCTATCACAACGTCTGCACAAGCAACTTGTTTCGTTTCTAAAGCCACAGAAAAAGACACAATCTCTTGGCACAGACGAATGGGTCACATTCACTTACGCAAAATGAATCATTTGGTATCAAATGAATTGGTGAATGGTGTTCCTCTTAAAAATTTCCATCTTCAAGACGTCTGTGTTTCGTGCCAAAAAGGAAAACAAACGAAGAAGCGACATCCTACAAAGAAAGTCAACACGGTGGCTGTTCCTCTTGAACGTTTGCACATGGATTTGTTCGGTCCTGTCAAGCATAAAAGTATTAGGAATGATCAATATTGCCTCGTGATTACTGATGACTATTCAAGATTTTCGTGGGTGGCGTTCATGGCACACAAGAGTGAAACCTTCGGTATTATCAAAAACTTGATCATTCAGATTGAAAATCTTTACAACTTGAAGGTTAGGCGGATACGTAGCGACAATGGTACTGAATTCAAAAATCATGCCATGGCGGAGTTTTGCACTTCAAAAGGTATTCTTCACGAATTCAGTGCAGCCTACACTCCTCAACAGAATGGCGTCGCTGAACGTAAAAACCGCACATTGATCGAGACTGCTAGGACTATGTTGGTAGAGTCGCAGCTGCCCATTCCATTCTGGACTGAAGCTGTGTCCTCTGCATGCTATACGTTGAACCGAGTCCTTACAGTCAAAAGGCACAACAAGACCTGCTTTGAGCTTATCAACAAACGGAAACCAGACTTGTCTTATCTTGAACCGTTTGGAGCTCCTTGCACAATTATCGATCCTAATGGAAAGTTTGGGGCAAGAGCAATTGAGGGATACTTTCTTGGGTATTCCACCCCGAACTTAAGAGTCTGGAATCTAGAGACTAAAAGGGTCGAGGAATGGTCTGAAGTCAGAGTACAAAGGCACACTTTACCAGTTAGAAATCCTGGTCAGCCTTGGATGTTTGAGTACGATGACTTTTTCAATTCGATCAATGTTGAAGCCGTTGAAGAAAATGCTGCGGCAAGGATGTTTTTCGAGAGTGACAACGCAACAGATTCACCGTTGGTTCGTCCCATTATTGTCAATCAAGAACCATCTTCAGTGAACAATAATGCTCTCGACAATGAGGATTTTCAAGATGCTTCCGAATTGAACGAATCTTCAGAGGATGACGAATTTCTCGATGCAGATCAAGGACCAACAGCAGCAGTACATGGTACTTCAGAAGGTACACCTCCAGTGGATGTCCCTAGAACAGCTGAAGCTACTGCATCATCCTCTTCGTCAATTCCGGGCCTTGAATTGATTGTTGATCTCAATCTCAACAATCTGGGTACAAATATTCCAGTTCAAGAAAATCCAGAAACAAGGATTCACAATACCCATCCTCAACAAAACATCATCGGAAATGTACAAAGTGGCGTTCAAACAAGAAACATGTTGCGAAACAACAACAATGCAGGCTTGTATGCAGATATCCGAGAATCTGGTCAACAAAATGATTGGTCTTTCGCGTGTTATGTCTCACAGGAAGAGCCAAGAACTTGGAAAGATGCATTGAAAGATAACTCATGGGTTGAAGCAATGCAGGAAGAACTGCAACAATTCCAGAAGCTTGGTGTCTGGAAACTCGTAGAGAAACCTGCTGGTTACAAGAAGATTGGTACCCGTTGGGTGTTTAAATGCAAAAAGGATGACCGTGGGATCGTTATCCGGAACAAAGCAAGGCTAGTCGTTCAAGGTTTTCGTCAGATTGAAGGAATCGACTACAATGAAGTCTATGCACCTGTTGCACGTTTAGAAGCAATTCGGATCTTTCTGGCTTATGCCTCATTCAAAGGTTTCAAGGTATACCAGATGGACGTGAAGAGTGCATTCTTACATGGTGTAGTGGAAGAAGAGGTGTACGTCGAACAGCCTCCAGGTTTTGAAGATCCTATCCATCCCGATCGGGTTTGGTTGCTCAACAAAGCTCTCTATGGTCTTCATCAAGCACCGCGAGCTTGGTATGCAACCTTATCTAATTATCTGCTGGAGAATGGTTTTCGCAGAGGTCTTATCGATTGTACTCTTTTCATCAAAGAACAAGATGGAGATCTTCTACTGGTACAGGTATACGTTGATGATATTATATTTGGTTCTACTAATGATGTTTTGTGTAGGAATTTCGAGCGCATCATGCAGGATAAATTCGAGATGAGTGCTATGGGGGAAATGAATTTCTTTTTGGGCCTACAAGTACAACAAACTGAGTCTGGGATATTCATCCATCAGACTAAATATGTTGGTGACATCTTGAGCCGGTTCCAGATGTCTGATGCAACGCCCATCGGTACCCCATTGCCACAAAATCACGGAATTACTCCAGACTTGAAGGGTCAAGATGTTAGCCCCTCATATTACCGCGCAATGATCGGATCTCTTATGTAGCTCACAGCATCAAGACCAGATATAATGTACCCAACGTGCCTGCTTGCCAGATATCAAGTCAACCCGAAGGCCTCACATCTTGCAGCTGTAAAAAGGATTTTTCGTTATTTGAAGGGTTACCCTGACACCGGTCTGTGGTACCCTAGGGATAATAACTTTGACTTGATCGCATTCAGTGATTCTGATTTTGGCGGATGCAAAATCGACGGCAAATCCACAACGGCTGGATGTCAGTTTTTGGGAAATCGCCTAGTCACATGGCAGTGCAAGAAGCAGACATGCGTCGCTACATCAACATGCGAAGCTGAATACATTGCTGCCTCAAGTTGTTGCTCCCAAGTCTTATGGATCCAACAACAAATGCGTGATTACGGTTTTGAATTCCTAACTACTCCTATTTACGTTGATAATTCTGCTGCCTTACAGATCACTAGAAATCCTGTGCAGCATTCAAAGACTAAGCACATCGAAATCAAATATCACTTCATACGTGATTGCTTTGAGAAAAGGCTAATCGATGTTGCTTACGTCCACACCGATGACCAACGTGCCGACCTTTTTACCAAAGCTTTTGACAAATCAAGATTTGACTATTTATTATTGGTAAACGGCATTAGGGTCAAGCAAGAGTAAACCAACATCGGAAAATCATTTTTGTAAATACCTTTGTGTTTTAAATTTGTCTTAGTTTATTGATTTTAGGGGGAGTAAATCCAAAATTTGAAAAATCCAAAAACATTCGAAAAATTTCAAAAACACAAAAACAATAGAAAAACAAAAATGAGTTTCCTGGCGAGAAAAAGAGAAAATGATAGTACATCAGTAGTCTGTCTAAACCTCTTTAAACCCTAAACTGAAAAGCGATAAGCAGCTCTATATAAGATGTATCGGTAGGCTCACAATCATTTTAAAGTGTGCAGGGTGATATAAACTTAAATCGACTGAAGACTGGGTGGGAACCATTCATTGGCATATGGTCTTGGTACCGAAATTTCGTTTGAGAGATTGCCGAGGTTCTGAGATATTCGGTCTTTATGCTGCTTATCATCTGGGTATCATGGTTGTATCTTTTTCCGAAAAATAACGGGGACGCAAGTCTAGATCTTCCATGATACTATACATACGTGTACATATTGCATTCGACCTCAATAAGTGATCAACAATCACATGTCCAAACAAATAAGTGATAATATATCACATTCTTTCCGGGAGTCAAGTTCGTCTCTCTGCTGTACGAAAGTACTGACCTGTTCACGGACTTGCTCCTGTGCCTTCATGCATCGAAAATCAAGTTCCTCATCAATAAGTGATTATATCACAAAGGGCTTGTTTTCAAATCAAATAAGTGAGTTTCTCACATCATATACGGTTAAACAGATGATAATCGGTATACTCACCGGTAAGATGAACCCTCGTGCATACCTTGATACGGGAATGTGTCGTGATGTGGATGAACACCGGTCGGTAAGTATAAATCATACCTTAACGTATCCCCTCGACATGATTACAAATGATAAGTTGAGCTTATGTGGATAACTATACCGATAATCGTTATAGGATGCTTATCTTAATGTTAATTAATTGAACAACAAGAGCGTTTTGGCATGACCGTACACTGATATGATTCTCTTACCCTCGAAACTCGCAAAAAGAATGTCTGTATATATTTATTTACTGCTTTCAGTCTTTACATTTGAAATATTAAAAATACCAAAAAGATTTTAGGGTGTTTTAATATAAACTTTATAAAAGCCAAAAAGATTTTATTTCTATTTTATTTTCGATCGTACGATGTTGGAGCTCGAGTCTTCGTTACCTGAAATCTGAACGAAAACCGAAAATGACTAAATCTTCATAAACGGTCGATATTTGCAAGTGTTGAAAGTTAAAATTGAAATTGATAAAATATTTTAAACTTTCAAACTGTCGGACGGTGTTTGTTTAAACAATGGTCACATGTGTGTCGTTTGCCTATGATATTCCAAGCGGTTGTTCTCATTACGCGTTTAGATTTCTTGCATGTGCAGATTCTAAAGGCTAGGAGAACATGGTCGATGACAAGCTTCGGAATGAAGACACGACGTGAAGGCACTCAAAAGACAAAGATGATGGAGTTGCCGCTGACCTTCAACACCACAAGGATCTCACTTCATAAAGATCAAGACTTTCACGAGCATAACTCAAGGGGGAGCTTATGTTAAGGGGGAGTTTGTCAACACACTTCCTACATGAAACGGGGAGTTTGTTGGTACACTTTCTGCTTTCAAGACGTGAAGACTTTGAAGATCCTCCGACATTGAAGACTTGAAAAGAAGTCAAAGACTTGAAGACACCAGAGACTTACGAGAATGAAGATAGAGACAAAGATACAGCCAAGGGGGAGTTTGTTGATGCACTTGTGTCTGTACTTTGTCTGTATACGAAACGATGTCTTTATTAGTCATGTAAGTTTGACCAACTCAACCATCCTCCTGGTTTGACTTGGCCAAACAGTCAACATTATGTTTGTAAGGTGTTGGGTCGAAGGATGAGCCATCGAAGGATTGATTATATCCTTCGATGATGATGAGCTCGAAAGATGGACATTCGATAGATGGACCTCGAAAGATCCCATCTTTCGTGGTACATCTTGATCCTTCGAGCTGTTACTGGTCGACAGATGATCGTTCGACCAGTCCGCATGATCCTTCGACCAGACCTGCTGTGTTTGGGTATAAATACCCGTGTGTTGTGTTCATTTCGATAGTTAGACATCAGAGAGAGACAGGAGAACACACACACACACACTGAGAGAGTTTGCAGAACTGATTTGTAAACATTGAGCTGTAACTGGACCTTTCATACGTTTAATACAAGTGGTGTTAATCGTTGAACTTTGCGTGTCGTGTTATTGCGTGTTCTATCTCGGTTTGCTATTTCGGTTGGATTCCGCACAACCGGAGTGGTTCGTATACAAGGATTAGGCGACTAGATCCTCCCCTAGCCGGACCTACAGTGTGCTTCTTAATTTCATGGTTGTCACTACAGTAAAGTGCTTGAGTCTCCACCTAGCACATGTTATATTATTAGCTTTTAGTTTTTTTTTTAAATCTGATTTTGCATATGTGAATTTCAACCGCAACGTATAACACATCATGATTGTATCCCCTTCTTGTAAATATGAACTTTGAAATCTAAACCAAAGCGAAAAGTGCCAAAACTTGGCTTTGTAATCTTTACCCACCGCCGCCACTCTATGAGACAAAGCATGAATCCTTATAGGATCTAAAATGAAATCTTAAAACTTAAAAATAATCTAAGTAATCTGATGAGTGCTTATTTTAGGGTTGTTACTAGAGTACCTATTGAAAACTCCTAAAGATATGTGATCATAAATTATATCTTCAAATTAGGACATTTTATTTTTTTGTACACACTTCTATAATAAATTAAGTTGTTAAAATGTACACGTTTGTTGACATATTTTTGCAAGAAAATCCATATTTATATTATCACAATGTCAAAGCACATCATGAACTTTTTACTCTCCTATTAAAATGTACTACAAAATCTATGAATAATTTAAGAAATAGCTTGTGCGCTTCTTAACTTCATGGTTGTGACTATAGTAAAGTACCCCAGTCTCCATCTAGCACGTGTTATATTATTACTAAACAAGATACATATTTCTATGTGAGTTGGAAAAAATCGTGTGTGGAAGAAGTTGTTGTCACAACAATGTGCTCCCTTTTATACGTGGTTGTGTGTTTTAGTGAAGTTATTTAAAAGTGACATAGAGGTAGATGACTATGTGATATGAAAAATGAGAATAGGTTTAATGGATATACTTAACTACTACTTCTCAAACTCTTTAAAAACTTCTTGTGTACAATATAGTGACACCCGTTTTTCATAAGAACTTCAAATGAAGTGTTATTAGTTTCTTTTTAAGAACATATTGATTTGACAATGCTTTTCTTTCGCAACGTATAACACATCATGATTGTCTTTCCTTATTGTAAATATGAATCTCGTTATCTAAACAAAAGTGAAAGCGCCAAACTTGGCTTTGTAATCTTTAACCGTTGTCACTTTAAAGACGAGACGGGATCTAAAATGAAATCTTAAAATCTATGAAGAATCTAAGTAATTGCTCGAATGTTTTCAAAACTATTAAAGATATGTGATCATAAATCATATCTTCAAATTAGGACATTTTATTTTTATTACCCATTTTTATATAAATTAAGATCATTTTTTTTTGTAAGGGAAATAAGTTGTTAAACACGTTTAAGCGTTGTCATATTTTTGAAAGAACTTCTAAGATTAGATTAGTGCAATGTTAAAGCACACATGAGCATATTACCCGCCTATTAAAATGTACCAAAAAATCTTAATTATATGGAAAAGCTCCAAACTTAGCTATGCAATCATAGCCCCCAACCCTTCTCCCTAAGATGAAAGCAAGAATCTTGAGTATCTTAAAGTTGAATTCTTAAGATTTATGAAGCATCTGAGAATTCACACGTATTTGTTATAGTTTCTAGAATAAAGTTTCACTAACTTTAATTAGCACACATGTCATATAACTGCCCAACAAATCACATATTGCAATGTGATTTTGAAGCACATGCATAATCGTGTGATGAGCTTGGCTATCACATGTTGGATAATCTTGACGGGTTTGGTTCGGGCCTGGATACGGGTCTGAAACGGGTCAAGGGTTAGTGTATTTAGTCACATGTTTTATGTGTTTAATTAATGGTAAAGTAGTAGGCTAGGTCATGGCTTAAGTTTTGTTGATTGAATCAAGTAGTTGGTTGGTATTTTCCTTTATTTACGTAGCATGAGTATGTATTTATATGTGATGTTTAGCGATTAATAAAAGTGGGGTTTAAGCAGTAAAACAAATCCTCTTTCATGAGTTTTTCTTGTGTGTGATTGAAGCTTGAAACCCAACAATTGGTATCAGAGCTATAGGCTGGTATCATGGGATTCGTGAAGTTGAGAAACGTGAGCAGGTTTGAGAGTCGACTTTCGGAGAAGGGGGGAGTGGTCCCGTATACCGTGGGGCTGAGAAGTAGAGAATAGTGGTGTTAGCAAGCAACAAGGTTAAGTCCACGAGTGGTTGTGGAAGTTCAAAGAAAAGAAGAAAGTGCAGGTTCTGACTAAGCCGGTGTACAGGTTCTGAGTGAACCGAACACGGTTCTGAGTGTGTCGGGAAGATAAAACGAAGAAGAAGATCTGTGTGATCAAGATTGTTCTATGTGAAAGAAGATGTACTGAGATCTGTGTGATCGGAGAGCAGACGAAATCGACACTAGAAAAGGGTTCTGGGTGAACCGGGAAGAGTGGTGTTTTGTGTGATCCGAAAGTGTTTTATGAGAGTGGTGCAAAGGTTTCATGGGAGCCACAAAAAGAATCTGCGTGATTAGTTGAAGAAGGATTCTGTGTGACTTGGTTAAGAAGAGGAAACCGAAGAAAAAAGGTGTTCTACGTGAACGTGAGTGTGTTATGTGTGAACAAAAAGTGGAAACGAATCTGTGTGATTCGTTGGTGTTGATAGAGATTGTCAAGCAATATTTTTGAAAAGGCATGGAAGTGAAGAAGTTGTGGTTACCATCAGATTAAGGAAGAAGAGACAAGCGAAAGTCGGATTTCTTTGTTTGGAATAATATTATGAACTACAATTTAATATTGAAAATGGTGGTTTCACAATGGTTCGGTGGATAAGTATTGAGTTATAATTCAATTTCAAATCTGAATTTTGAAGTCACGACTCAAGTCAAAAAGGAAAATAAGGGCCGTAAAACATGGAAGCAAGTAGCAAGCACCTCAAGTTGTAGTCAAGAGAAAGAGAGCGTTGTGAGGTGATCGGGAAGCGGCTTACCTGTGGGATTCAAGAGTTGAACGAGATGTTGTTTAGGTGTGGAATTGGTAACAAACCGTACTGAGTGAAAGAGGTATCGGACTGCCAAAGTAGGTGACTAAAAAAATAACGAATATCAAGTTAGCAAGTGATTGAGCAAGAATCCAGAGTAAAAATAGAGTCGGATCTGTGTGAACGATCAAGCAAGCGAGCTATGAACATGGGTGTTTCAGTTAAGGAGAAGAAGCCAACGTCAAGATTATGGGGGTGAATGTTGGATAATGTTGACGGTTTCAGTTCAGGTCATGGATACGGGTCTGAAATAGGTCAGAGGTTAGTGTATTTAGTAACATGTTTTATGTGTTTAATGGATGGTAAAGTAGTTGTCTAGGTTATGGCTTAAGCATTGTTGATTGAGTCAAGTAGTTGGTTGGTATTTTTCTTTATTTACGTAGCATGAGTATGTATTTATATGTGGTGTTTAGCAACTAATGAAAGTGGGTTTTAAGCAGTAAAACAAATATCCTTTGGTGAGTTTTTCTTGCATGTGACGTGTGATTGAAGCTTGAAACCCAATATCCCACCCACCCATGTAATTCGTATATGTACGTGGATGAATGCTTTAAACCTAATTCCATGAAATGTGACATAGAGGTACACGAAAATGTAATGTGAAAACTAATGTAAACATGTGTAGTTTGAAGTATATCATAAGCACATATGCACAACTACATAATATTTTAGTCTTAGCAAACATACTAAATAAAAGGGCCAGAAGGGTAATTAATAGATAAAGAGTGTAAAAACGAGGAGTTAAAATGGAAAATCTCACTTGAACGCACCTTTATAAATCAGACCCTGATTCTCTATTTTATTCAGCGCCGCTTCTGACTGCCACTGTTGGTAAACCCTAGTTCACCACTGCCGCATCTTCTGCCTCCAGTTGACTCCACTGTCGCTTCAGACGCATCTAGGGCGCCGCATCTTCTGCCTTCAGTTGACGAAAGTAGCGTACGGACTTAATGGTTAGTTATCTTCAGTTCTTGGTTTATATTGTTTTCTGCTGTTAATTATACTGACTGATTCCTGATGCAGGGAACTGAAGAATGCGTGTTAAATCTTGATAGCATGGTGATTGTTCATAGGAATCTATCACCATGCCGAAGATGAAATCTGCGAAAGTGATGCAGGTAACTAACCTAAAAAATGACATTTATGATTAACCTTATTTAAATATATACAGATGTTTTTTGTATTGGAATCCTTTGTTGAAGTAAGAAATTTTACGATGAGCTTTTATACTTTCTCATGAATATAATAAATATTTATTGATAGAACTTCTAAGAATATACTTTTGGTCGCCTTTCAGAACCATTCCATCAAATAATGGGTCCGTTTTCAGTTAGGCGTTTATTGGTAATGTATCTTTATAAGGTTTATGATGTTAACTATATTGATTGTAGAGCTAAAACTTATTTCCAATCCATATATAGATATAATGGGTTAAATATACAAACTCTATAATTGTCGTTAATTTTTATAAAAGAAAAATGTTAGAAAATGAGTGAAAGTTATACTTTTACAGTTTTACTGAATCCGTATGCAAATAATGGTACTTTTCTATGTGTTATATAATTGATTAATTTGGGTTTTGTTCTTCTTGATGTGAGCTTCTAAACAACTTAAAATGTGTCTACAACGGAGCTTCTTAATTTCCGTTGAAGACATTGCTTTGCATATGTTTACATCTATGTAGTGTTCAATTTATATATTTAGTGTACTATATTTTACCATAGGATCCTTTAATATTATTATTATTGTTGATGCATGTTTGTGGACGCGACTCGACCCGACGTGATACGATCAAGGACTCGGCTTTCCTCAGTCGTGTACAAGATCAAACATGGGCCAAGAAGACATAAAGAACAGGAACTTAGTCTATGGGATAACAAGAATGACATGGGCTGTTTCATTTTGGCGAAACCCAATTTGGGCCCAAGCCCAACATTGATGAAACATGTGTATAGTTGACGAAACAAGTCTGTTTCGTCAACCTAAATTGTGTTTCATCAAAATGGAATGTGTTTCATCAAGCTTCTGTTTCGCCAAGGTCCCTTTCGCCAAGTCTGATTCTGTTTCGTTGTGTGTAGTGCTATAAATAGTCTGTAGTTAGACAGAAAATAAAGTTAGACACAAGTCAGAACACACACACACACACTTTGAGAGAGAGAGTTTGCAAAATACATTTGTAAACATTGTGCTTGTAACCGAACCTTTCATACGTATTAATACAGAGGTGTTAATCGGTGAATATTGTGTGTCGTTATATTGCGTGTTCGATCTCGGTTTGCTATCTCGGTTGGATTCCGCACAACCGGGTTGGTTTGTACACAAGGATTAGGCAACTAGATCCTCCCCTAGCCGGACCTACAAGTGGTATCAGAGCCTTGGCTCTTCTCCTTGTTAAAACCGAGTGTTTTGGGGTTGTTTTTCGAATTTTTAAAGTTCATATTTTCTGGAAAAACATCTTAAAATCGGATTAAGTCTTGTGTTTTGCTTTATGTTTTGTTAAAAACCTTGTTATTTCTCATGTTCACATGTAAGTTATTGGTTTTTATTAAACATTTTAGCAAAATCGCGTGTTTCGGAAAGTTTCGGGTCACCGGAAAACTCATAGTTTTACCGGAAAGTTTATAGTGTTCTTCACAATCTTCAAGTGTTCTTCATAAAATTCTACTTTTTGATTCTTGAAAATTGTTGTGAAAGTTGTTTGTGCATTGAAAAGTGTTATTTGTTTAAAATATTGCAAACCATACCTTGGTTGGTGAAATGATGATGGTCTAGCAGAAAGCACTGTTGCGTGTGTCAGTAAAGATAAAAGTCAAAAAGTTTACCAACCCTCTGTCACCTTTTCGGCGAAACAGACAATCCGACGAATCAATTTTCAATGAAACAGAAACAAAGATAATAACCTTTGACGAAACAAAGCTAGTTGACGAATCAAAAGCATTTCGTCACTAAGCATTGGGCCTGTTGAGTGGATAGCCCAAAATTTGCATTTTTGTTTCGTCAAGGTCAAATCAAAATGTGCATTTTTGTTTCGTTGAGTTGGGCCGATATATAAAATTTTGTTTCGCCAGTTGGTAACGCCCAAAAGAATATTTGTTTCATCAAATTAAAAAGGCTAAGTATCAAAAATCCATTTCGTCGACCATAGTGGGCTACACATTGGGCTTTAATTCCTTTCGTCAAGTCAGTAAGCCCAAAGTTGTTTTTCTATTTCGTCGACTTAGGGAGGACCATTCTGTTTCGCCAAGCCCATTTTCACAAAATCTGTTTCGTAAAAGATAACAAAACAGTTTCAGTTTCGTGGAAACGTGTTTCATCAAAGACATTTTTTTTAAACAGAAGGTTTGCATTTGTGATTTAACTGTTTGTTTGAGGTGTGATTTTCAGGTATTCATTTTTCTTGTTCAAAAATGAATCCGATTTGGGGTACTCCGGTAAATACAGATATGTATTATGGTACTCCGTCTCCGGATAGCGATAAGTATAGAAACACGAGTTTGTCTCCTTCGTGGGCCGAATCTCCCGCACCGGTATCTTCACAAGCTAATGCAATTTCTACCGGTCAATGGGCATTCGTATCAAATCAAACTCCAAGTATTCAAAGCATTCTCTTAAGAGAGAGCGAAACCGGAAGTTTGAATCGGCCTCCAAAGTTGATGCACTTAAGCGAATATCCGGGATGGGTAGACAGATTTCATACATACGTCCTTGGACAAAATACAGAATTGTGGTTGTGTTTCACCACAGATTTTGATCAAACAATAGAGGTTGCCGTGTCATCTCTTGCTACGTTTGCCGATCTTACGGAAGATCAGAAGAAGGTCTATGACTTAGAGAAGAAAGCTTATGCTATTCTTACTCAGGCATTAAGTAAGGATATTTACCATCAATTTGTCAACTTCAAAACGACAAAGAAATTATGGGATGCATTGAAGACGAGAGGTGTAGGAAACGAAGCGACTCGCCAATTGAGACAAGGTCTACTCAAGAAAGAGTTTGATGGGTTTACATGCATGGATAAAGAATCTTTGGGAGATTTGACGAGTCGATTTTCTCATTTGTTGACTGAAATGGGAACTTTTGGAGTGATAACGACTCCAATCGAAATTGTCACCAAGTTTGCTGATGCTTTGCCACCACAATGGAGTAATTTCTTGGAAATCCTGAAGCTCAATGGCACTTTGGGTACAACAAGCTTCAATGACTTTGTTCAAATCCTGGAGAATAAGAATCAGGAAGAAACCCTTAAGGCGAAAAGGGTCCTAGTGCCACAGAATCCTGAGATGTATTATGGAACTCCTAGCGCTCCTGCAATACAAGTGCGACATGATCCTGAGATGTATTATGGAACTCCTAGTACTCCTGCAAGACCTTCTTCACACGCTCCAATTCAAACAGCGTTTGTGTCTAGCACAGATATGTATGGCAATACTATCCAAGTTCCGGTCAAGCCTCCTCCAACAACAGACATGTATGGGAATCCACTTCCTGCTCAACAACAAGCATGTTATGGAAGCACATCATCTGCTGGTCAGCAATCCAAGCCAAATACAGTGCGGCTCGACACCTCAAGCTTTTCTAAAGTCAGTGTGGAAGTAGCAAAGGAACACATGGAGCTGCTAAACACTTTGGTGAGCGCATACTGTGGATTAGTGGAAGGTCAGATTGGCAACATTAATCTGACACAAGAAGACAATCAGCAGATTGATAAGGAAGAGATGGATTTGATGGATATCAAATGGGCGTTCGCAAGTGCTGTAAGGCGAGCAAAGGATTTCATGGAAAGAACGGGCAGAACCAGCTTGGAAAGCAAGAAAGACACCAAGTATGGGTTCGATAAACAGGCTGTCAAGTGCTTTAACTGTGGTGAACGGGGTCACTTCAAGAGAGAATGCACAAGGCCAGCTCAGCATGGGAATCAGAATCCTTTCAGGAATCAAGGCAACCAACAGAATCAGAACAGGAATACTGAGCGTACATTGATACCTGTCAACAACCAAAGCCAAGCGGGACCATCAAATGCCAATCAGGCACTTGTGGTTCAAGTAGATGAAGGTTGTGATTGGTCTATTCAGTTGGGAAATGATGCTCCTGATAGAACAGCGTGTTTTGCTGAAGTTGTCAAGGATCTTAAACACGCCAGTGGTGGAGAATCTTCCGCCAATGGTGGTGAATCTTCTGAGGATGAAGACTCTTCTGGTTACAGTAGAAGTTCAGATGAAGAATCCTCGAGTTCAGGCGATGATCATGTGGGTGAGACATCAAGTGCATCAGTTGATGTAGATATTGATGAGCTTTTAGAGGAAGCTGCAGCAGGAACTGATAGAAGATCTATTTTGGTGGATCAAACTGCTTATTCTTCGTCTTCTCTCCATTCAGCCTTTATGGCTAATGTCGACAGTTCATCAAGTCAGGTATGTGTCGATGAACCCACTGCTGCTATTTGTGATAATTGTGCTAGATTGAGTGATAGATGTGCTGATTTGGATGCAAACATGTCTGAGTTGCAAGGCAAACATGATGCTTTACAAGCTAGTTTGTTTGACTTGCAAGACAAACATGTTTCGTTGAATGATAAGTGGTGTGAATTGCTAAGCAAACACGAGGCTTTGCAAGAGAAATATGATGTGACATTCATTCACAATCAGAAATTGACCGTGGATCTTTCTAAGTGCACTGAAGCCAACATGTTTTATGAAAACCATGAAAAGGAATTTAAATCGATGATTGAAACATTAAAGAAAGATAAAACAGAGCTGACAAAAATGGTTTCCAGAAAACAAACTGACATAAATTTGTATATCACACGTCTTGAGATAATGCAAAAGGAGATGGCTTGTGTCAAAACTGAAAGTGAGGCGATCCAACTTAAGCTAGACAGTTATTTGAGCTCTAGCTATGTGTTGGATCACCTCATTGACGTACAGAAAGAGAAACGAGATGTCACATGCATAGGTTACAAGAAATGTCCACCACCTGTGAGACACAGTTATGATGCCATGCCTGATGAGGAGTATAGAACTCACTTTGAACCATCTGTTCCTTTGGATGTTGAGGAATTTGCAACAGGACTCGGATACAAGAAGGAAGTATCATCAGATTCGGATGTGTCAGCAGATACATTTGTAACTGCTGAACAGAATCAGGATCCTCCAGTTGTGATTGAGGATGCTGATTCTTCTGATGATGAATCTGATGATACTGATTCAGCAAAGTCTGATGCGGTAATCAACGGAGAGGACATACCTCTTGAGAATCATATTTTATGTGATCCACCCGCAAAGCCTGCTAAGACTGTTCCGACCGAGTCCACGTCTGTAAAAGAGTCTGAAAGTGTGGATTTGCTGTACACTCTTGTTGGTGATGATAAAATTTATTCAGACAAAGATTTTTCTATTAAGAATGTTAATCAATCATTAATCAGTAAAGTCTTTGAAAATTCAACAAGCAAGTTTTTGGAAAAGACAGGATCACATGTTACAGTAACACAGTGTCCTCCTATTCCAAAGGTTGAAGTTCGAAAACAATATGGAAATCAGAAATTACCAACAGTGCAAAAACAGCAAAATCATACCAAACCAAAAGGAAAAGCATCGACTCAAAGTCAAAGGAAGCCGAATCAAAAGAAGAACAAGAATGTGAACTTTGTGAAATCAAAGGGAACGGACAAAATCGAAACTTTTGAAAACAAATCTAACTTAGATTTTGTTAAACAAGCAACAGTGTTGAAAAGAAATGAACCAAACTGTTCGAAACCTAGTACCTCGAGATCACAAAGTTCATCATTATCGGCAAGACGATCACATGATACTTCGGGGTTTGTTGAACGAAGATCATGTTTTGAATGTGGTGAAATTGGACACATAATTCGAAACTGTCCGTATCTTCATAAGTTGAAAGCTAAGGATGATGATCCCCGTGACCAAATTGACCGCAAGCGATCTGTTTCATCAAAACCAGATCCCCGTCTTATAAAAGAAAGGGAAAAGAAACAGAAACGCCAACAGGTCAAGAAAATGGAAAAGGCGATTAAAACCAATGTGGTTAACAAAACATCTGTTTCTGTCAAACCAAACAATTTAAAAACTTCAGACAACCATGAAGTTAAGATTTTAAAGAATAACACTGGTATAACAAAACAGACCTGGAAACCAAAAACGGTTATTGAATCAGGGGGGCCATCACAATTTCCAAATCATCAAAAAGTAGAAGTTATTGTTGTTGAT
This sequence comes from Helianthus tuberosus, assembly GCA_030545235.1. NCBI lineage: Eukaryota > Viridiplantae > Streptophyta > Magnoliopsida > Asterales > Asteraceae > Helianthus > Helianthus tuberosus. The sequence continues at coordinate 17,163,084 of CM060433.1, forward strand.
GAAAATGGAAGACCCAAGACCACAATGGCTTGGGTCCCCATCTCCAACTAATCATGTGAGTTCATGTGCAGGGTGTTCCAGGAGGAACTATCAGTAGTCATTGGATTGTTGATAGTGGGGCATCCAGGCACATGACAGGCGACATGAAGCTTCTCTACGACGTCAAATCTATTAGAGGAGGTTATGTTGCTTTTGCTGGAGATAAGGGCGGATATATTACTGGTGAAGGAATGATATCCAACGGCGTTGTAAGCTTTGATAAGATCAACTTTGTACAGCAACTTGATCACAATCTTCTCAGCGTTTCACAAATCTGTGATAAGCAGTTCTCAGTACACTTTGATGCAAATGGATGTTATGTGCTGAAACCCGGCTTCAAAATTCCAAAAGAATGGATTCTCTTGTCTGCTCCAAGGATAAATGATTTGTATGTCCTTGATATGAGCCAAGCTATCACAACGTCTGCACAAGCAACATGTTTCGTTTCCAAAGCCACAGAAAAAGACTCAATCTCTTGGCACAGACGAATGGGTCACATTCACTTACGTAAAATGAATCATTTGGTGTCAAATGAATTGGTGAATGGTGTTCCTCTTAAAAACTTCCATCTTCAAGACGTCTGTGTTTCGTGCCAGAAAGGAAAACAAACGAAGAAGCGACACCCTACAAAGAAAATCAACACGGTGGTCATTCCGCTTGAACGTTTGCACATGGATTTGTTCGGTCCTGTCAAGCATAAAAGCATCCGGAATGATCAATATTGCCTCGTGATAACTGATGATTATTCAAGATTTTCTTGGGTGGCGTTTATGGCACACAAGAGTGAAACTTTCGGTATTATCAAAAACTTGATCATTCAGATTGAGAATTTGTATAAGTTGAAAGTTAGACGAATACGTAGCGACAATGGTACTGAATTCAAAAATCATGCCATGGTGGAGTTTTGCACTTCAAAAGGTATTCTTCACGAATTTAGTGCAGCCTACACTCCTCAACAGAATGGCGTCGCTGAACGTAAAAATCGTACATTGATCGAGACTGCTAGGACAATGTTGGTAGAGTCACAGTTGCCGATTCCCTTCTGGACTGAAGCTGTGGCCTCTGCATGTTACACGTTGAACCGAGTCCTTACAGTCAAAAGGCACAACAAGACCTGCTTTGAGCTTCTTAACAAACGGAAACCAGATTTATCATACCTTGAACCGTTTGGAGCTCCGTGCACAATAATCGATCCTAATGGAAAGTTTGGGGCAAAAGCAATTGAGGGATACTTTCTTGGGTATGCCACCCCGAAATTAAGAGTCTGGAATCTAAGACTAAAAGGGTCGAGGAATGGTCGGAGGTCAGAGTACAAAGGCACACATTGCCAATCAAATGTCCTGGTCAGCCTTGGATGTTTGAGTACGATGACTTTTACAATTCGATCAATGTTGAAGCAATTGAAGAAAATGCTGCGGCAAGGATGTTTTTCGAGAGTGACAACGCAACAGATTCACCGCTGGTTCGTCCCATTATTGTCAATCAAGAACCATATTCAGTGAACAACAATGCTCTCGACAATGAGGATTTTCACGATGCTACCGAATTGAACGAATCTTCAGAGGATGATGAATTTCTAGATGCAGATCAAGAAGGTCCAACAACAGCAGTTCATGGTACTTCAGAGGGTACTCCTCCAGTGGATGCTCCTAGAACAGCTGAAGCTACTGCATCATCCTCTTCGTCAATTCCGGGTATTGAATTGGTTGTTGATCTCAATCTCAACAATCTGGGTACAAATATTCCAGTTCAAGATAATCCAGAAACAAGGATTCACAATACCCATCCTCAACAAAACATCATTGGAAATGTACAAAGTGGCATTCAAACAAGAAACATGTTGCGGAAGAACAAAAATGCAGGCTTGTATGCAGCTATCCGAGAATCTGGTCAACAAAATGATTGGTCTTTCGCGTGTTATGTCTCACAGGAAGAGCCAAGAACTTGGAAAGAAGATTTGAAAGATAGCTCTTGGGTTGAAGCGATGCAGGAAGAACTGCAACAATTCCAGAAGCTTGGTGTCTGGAAACTCGTAGAGAAACCTGCTGGTTACAAGAAGATTGGTACCCGTTGGGTGTCTAAATGCAAAAAGGACGACCGTGGAATCGTTATTCGCAACAAAGCAAGGCTAGTCGTTCAAGGTTTTCGTCAGATTGAAGGGATCGACTACAACGAAGTCTATGCACCTGTTGCACGTCTGGAAGCAATTCGGATCTTTCTGGCTTATGCCTCATTCAAAGGATTCAAGGTTTACCAGATGGACGTCAAAAGTGCATTCTTACATGGTGTGGTGGAAGAAGAGGTGTACGTCGAACAGCCTCCAGGTTTTGAAGATCCTATCCATCCCGATCGGGTTTGGTTGCTCAACAAAGCTCTATATGGTCTACGTCAAGCACCGCGAGCTTGGTATGCAACCTTATCTAATTATCTGCTGGAGAATGGATTTCTCAGAGGTCTTATCGATTGTACTCTTTTCATCAAAGAACAAGATGGAGATCTTCTACTGGTACAGGTATACGTTGATGATATTATATTTGGTTCTACTAATGATGTTTTGTGTAGGAATTTCGAGCGCATCATGCAGGATAAATTCCAGATGAGTGCTTTGGGGGAAATGACTTTCTTTTTGGGCCTACAAGTACAACAAATCGAGTCTGGGATATTCATCCATCAGACTAAATATGTTGGTGACATCTTGAGCCGGTTCCAGATGTCTGATGCAACGCCCATCGGTACCCCATTGCCGTAAAATCACGGAATTACTCCAGACTTGAAGGGTGAAGCTGTTAGCCCCTCATACTACCGCGCGATGATCGGATCTCTTATGTACCTCACAGCATCAAGACCAGATATAATGTACCCAACGTGCCTGCTTGCCAGATATCAAGTCAACCCTAAGGCCTCACATCTTGCAGCTATAAAAAGGATTTTTCGTTATTTGAAGGGTTACCCTGACACCAGTCTATGGTACCCTAGGGATAATAACTTTGACTTGATGGCTTTCAGTGACTCTGATTTTGGCGGATGCAAAATCGACGGCAAATCCACAACGGCTGGATGTCAGTTTTTGGGAAATCGCCTAGTCACATGGCAGTGCAAGAAGCAGACGTGTGTCGCTACATCAACATGCGAAGCTGAATACATTGCTGCCTCAAGTTGTTACTCCCAAGTCCTGTGGATCCAACAACAAATGCGCGACTACGGTTTTGAATTCCTAACTACTCCTATTTACGTTGATTATTCTGCTGCCTTACAGATCACTAGAAATCCTGTGCAGCATTCAAAGACTAAGCACATCGAAATTAAGTATCACTTCATACGTGATTGCTTTGAGAAAAGGATAATCGATGTTGCTTACGTCCACACCGATGACCAACGTGCCGACCTTTTTACCAAAGCATTTGACAAATCAAGATTTGACTTTTTATTATTGGTAAACGGCATTAAGGTCAAGCAAGAGTAAAACCAACATCGAAAAATCATTTTTGTAAATACCTTTGTGTTTTAAATTTGTCTTAGTTTATTGATTTTAGGGGGAGTAAATCCAAATTTTAAAAATCCAAAAACATCGAAAAATTTCAAAAACACAAAAACAATAGAAAAACAAAAATGAGTTTCCTGGCGAGCAAAAGAGAAAATGATAGTACATCAGTGGTCTGTTCAAACCTCTTTAAACCTTAAATGAAAAACGATAAGCAGCTCTATATAAGATGTATCGGTAGGCTCACAATCATTTTAAAGTGTGCAGGGTGATATAAATCTTAAATCGACTGAAGACCAGGTGGGAACCATTCATTGGCATATGGTCTTAGTACCGAAATTTCGTTTGAGAGATTGCCGAGGTTCTGAGATATTCGGTCTTTATGCTGCTTATCATCTGGGTATCATGGTTGTATCTTTTACCGAAAAATAACGGGGACGAAAGTCTAGATCTTCCATGATACCATACATACGTGTACATATTGCATTCGACCTCAATAAGTGATCAACAATCACATGTCCAAACAAATAAGTGATAAAATATCACATTTATCCGGGAGTCAAGTTCGTCTCTCTGCTGTACGAAAGTACTGACCTGTTCACGGACTTGCTCTTGTGCCCTCATGCATCGAAAATCAAGTTCCTCATCAATAAGTGATTCTATCACATAGGGCTTGTTTTCAATCAAAATAAGTGAGTATCTCACATCATATACGGTCAAACAGATGATAATCGGTATACTCACCGGTAAGATGAACCCTCGTGCATACCTTGATACGGGAATGTGTCGTGATGTGGATGAACACCGGTCGGTAAGTATAAATTATACACTAATCGTATCCCCTCGCCATGATTACATCTGATAAGTTGAGCTTATGTGGACAACAATACCGATAATCGTTATAGGATGTTTATATTATTGTTAACTAATTGAACAACAAGAGCGTTTTGGCATGACTGTACACTGATATGATTCTCTTACCCTCGAAACTCACAAAAAGAATGTCTGTAAATATTTATTTAATGCTTTCAGTAGTTTCTGCATCTTTGTATATATTTATTTACTGCTTTCTGTCTTTTCATTTCGAAATATTCAAAAATACCAAAAAGATTTTAGGTGTGTTTTAATATAAACTTTCTAAAAGCCAAAAAGATTTTATTTCTGTCTTATTTTCGATCGTACGATGTTGGATCTCGAGTCTTCGTTACCTTAAACCTGAACGAAAACCAAATTGACTAAATCTTCATAAACGGTCAAAATTTGCAAGTGTTGAAAGTTAAAGACTAAAATTGACAAATTTGTTAAACTTTCAAGTTGTCGGACGGTGTTTGATTGTACAATGGTCATACGTGTGTCGTTTGTTATGTTAACTATATTCCAAGCAGTTGTTCTCATTACGCGTTTAGATTTCTTGCATGTGCAGATTCTAAAGGCAAGGAGAACATGGTCGATGATGTAGGACCGAGTTTCGTGACCGAAACCGTGATTCGTGTGAGATCGGTTCAAGACGGGAGAGATTAGAGATGATAAACAAACAACTTTGTATTAATCCGGTAGTAAAACATTACAAATCGGCCCGATTAACAAGCTAACCGAACCATACCAAAGGAGTACACATCCGGGGAGAGACCAAGTGGTGATCTCTCCTGGTGAGGTCTCAAACCTCCTAAAATCTCCAAGTGTTTGAAATGGCAAGGGTTTTCTATTTATAGTCACACCCCTTGTCTTGGAAACACACACGGTCAACCGAATAACCCTCTCGTTTGACCACTTCAAACGAGCGGGTCTATACACGTTCGATAGACCGTTTTACTAACTATTACAAATTCAGCGTAAAATAAAACTAATCTATTCGACAAGCATCGGACACAAAATCTGCATCAACAAATTCCCCCTTGTCCGTTGCTGTCGAATGCTGAAAATGCAACTGCAATCGATCTTCAGTCAAGTATTCATCTTCTCTGTGTTAACAAAATTCCCCCTTGACCGATGATCCAGGTAAGTAGTATCTTGATGCTCCTTGTATAATATTTCCCCCTTAAAGTACGCGTATCCGTGTTGGGTGTTGTGCAATTTCCTCACAAGGCTTAATTGACCGATCTTCCGCTGATCTTCCAATACTCCAACCGGCATTTGATAAGGGTTCCATTCTTTAAGAAATGCATCAAGTCTTGATCTGTCATAAGAACTTCATTTCATTCAAGCATACTACATTGATAGAGATTTCTGGTGAACTGTCTTCTGTAAACCGTCTTTGTGGAATCGACCAAGTAATGCACTTTAATCTTCAGCATCAACACTCAGGAAAGTCAGCTAGACCAAGTGTATCCCTTGCAAGCTCAACCAAACGGCTCGCTTAGTTGAACTACATCCAGATCTCATTGTCTCGCCTTTGTGAAGTTGACCACGTAATGCACTACAGATCTTCAGCATCAGTACTCAGGAAGTCAGCTTGACCAAGTACATCGTTTGCAAACTCAACGAATTGAGTTACCCCCAGATCCCTGTAAAATCCCAAAGAAACATCAAACCCAAAACCGAATCCTGCAAGTCTTCAGCCTTGAACTATCAGCTTTCATAAAGATTCCCCCAGGTCTTCAGTAAACTGCGCTTTGAAACAACTGTCGACTTTAGATACCTGTATGTTTCCGTGCAAAACCCTTCACGCTGGCTGGAGAATTAATGAAAATCCTCAAATATGTGTCTGTGCAAAACATTCCACGCCGAACCTTTAGTATCACCAGAAAATCACAAACTCTACCACCTGTGATTGCGTTTTAGAAATTTACCGAAGAAATTCATCATACGTTTTATTCCTCCATTTCTTTGGTAAGATCTCTAAACCTTAACAGATTCCCTCCACTTCAAAGGAACTGTCGTCAACTTTCAAATGTTCACCAATTCCCTTCACTTAGCGGAACTGTCGTCAATCTTCACTGAATGTTCTCGGTTCCGAAAAATCACGAAAACGACTTTCTTCTTTGCATATTCTAGTTGAATAAGAACGTCCCCTAGTACCCCGTAGGATCCGACTTGTATCCCTCCAAAGACTTTGTGAACTCGTTAGGACCGGTATTGACATTCTAGGTTCATTCATTCGTTACCAAATGCGAGAATATGACAATAAACAAAAAGATTTCTTCGTTGCATATTCTAGTTGATAAAGAAATTTCGCCTAGTACCCCGTAGGATCTGACTTGTATCCCTCCAAAGACTTTGTGAACTCGTTAGGACCGGTATTGACATTCCAGGTTCATACGTTCGTTTTCAAATGCGAGAATATGACAATAAACAAAATGCTTTCGAACATTTACGAATAACCGATAACAATCATAAATATTGACGTGCGGAAGTGAACATACCGTTCTTGGTTTTGGCCCATAGTAGTTAAGTCACCATAATTTGACGTTTGCATCGGTAACCGAGACTACCCCACATTTTTCAAAAATCAAGTTTTCATCATCTCTTGTTTTCATCATGCCGCATCATCCCGCGCGCCCCCGAACCCGTACGAATTTCGACATTGAAGCTCGATTCAAATATCCTTTGCGAAAACCCGACCCCATGTGCATGTAACTACCTTTGAATCTTGGCTCAAATAAAAGTTACCATCACACATTCACAGCCCAATCAAACTTAAATCCATACTTAAACCCAAATATCATTTTAACAGCTCACTTACTTGTGATAACCTTTTAAATTTTGGCCCAAATATAGATATTCATCATGTAATCACAGCCCATTTAAAAGCATCCAATAAACAACTTTCAAGAAGCATCCAATATGACCCAATAGTCAACAAACCTAGCTGCCATTTTAAGACTTGCAAACCACCGTCAACATCTAGCTGGTACATCTTCCCTCATCCTCCATCTTTAATTGTTTTTATTTTTTTTATTTTTTTATTTTGCAAAACCCACTTTCTCTCTTCAATTTTAAGTCAAAACCCTTGACAAAAGTCCAGCCGACAACCATCTTTTTTTTTTTTTTTTTTTTTTTTTTTTTTAAGAACCCAGCTGAAACATTATCATCTTCCCCCTTTTTACTTTCTCTCCGTTCGATACACACCTCCAAAAGTCATACACCAGCTAACATTTACATCTTTTTTTTTTCTTTTTTTTTTTTAAAAAAAAACATCACCAGCCGCTAATCATCAGTCCTCTCTCATCTGCGATAACACTTCAGAACCTTCAAACTCACTCTTTGTTTCTTCGATACCCAAACAACAAGAACCCAAAAAAAAATCAAACAACATCAGATGCTGATTATCATCTTCCAGCTGATGTCTCTTCTTCCTTATATCTGCGATGAACAAACTAAAAGATCCAAAACCCCACTAATTTCTTTCAAGCCGCCTTCATCTTCTTTGATATACAATCAGCAGCAGCCGACATCTTCATCGGAGATTCAAACTCCGATCAACTCCAAACAGCCGACATCCTCTCCGACGAAACTGAATGGTTGATGTGTGTTGATCGACGAAACAGAAGTTGAGATCTTGCCGACGAAACTGAATGATGTCTGAAGTCGATGAAACAGGATCTGTTTCGCCGAAGGGTTTCGTTTCGTCATGGGAAGTGGGGTTTCGTCGGAAACCCTAAAATTTCTTTAACAGCCGCCAAGAACATCAAGAACAGAGCCACTGTTTATTCCCAGATCTGACGAAAAATCTTTAGAAACAAGATGTTTGATGATGAAAACTTGTTGATTTCGGTGTGAAACATAAAACCCAACACTTTGTACGGTCCGACTCAGCTCAGATCCGTATATTCGGTCTCGAATCTGGGTTTTTCTACATTTCACCATTTTTAGATCTTGAACAAAAATCACGAAAATCACAGATCTAGAGCACATGTGATTTAGTAAACGGTTAGATTTACTAAATCGGGCACCATGGCTCTGATACCAATTGTAGGACCGAGTTTCGTGACCGAAACCGTGATTCGTGTGAGATCGGTTCAAGACGGGAGAGATTAGAGATGATAAACAAACAACTTTGTATTAATCCGGTAGTAAAACATTACAAATCGGCCCGATTAACAAGCTAACCGAACCATACCAAAGGAGTACACATCCGGGGAGAGACCAAGTGGTGATCTCTCCCGGTGAGGTCTCAAACCTCCTAAAATCTCCAAGTGTTTGAAATGGCAAGGGTTTTCTATTTATAGTCACACCCCTAGTCTTGCAAACACACACGGTCAACCGAATAACCCTCTCGTTTGACCACTTCAAACGAGCGGGTCTATACACGTTCGATAGACCGTTTCACTAACTATTACAAATTCAGCGTAAAATAAAACTAATCTATTCGACAAGCATCGGACACAAAATCTGCATCAACAATTATTATTATTATTATTATTATTATTATTATTATTATTATTATTATTATTATTATTGATGAGAGCTTCTTAACGTTGTACTAATTATTATGTTGGCGGTGGTGTTACCAACTGGCAAACTAAGTTTGCCACACTTTGCCGCACCCCACTCCGTATACCCTAAGGTGGTATCCTGGATTAATCCCCACTAGTTGTCATGATTGAAGTACCCTACTTGTATTTTGTTGAGTTAGGTGACGTGTAAAAGTCTTCGAGTCGCGTATATATAGGATACGATGCAGCCTCCTAATTCCCCTAGAATCTCGAAATTGTCGCCGCTCATACCAGCCGCTCTTTGCCCTTTTCAGCAGACATTCATCCTATCCGATTCCGCCACCCTCTTCTACGATGACTCCTTCGGTGAGTGTTATATTCATACATGCACACACATGCACACGCACTACCCTTCTCGCTGTCTATTATATACACATATGCTGTAGATTACCATTTTATTTACATTTACCTTCGATCGATCTTTTTGTAACGTTAAATTTGATTTAAGTTTCGTCCGTTTTTGTTTTACTGTTTTGGTGGATTGTTTAATTTTTAGGGTTTTGAATTTCAGAATTTCTAGGGTTTTGAATTTTGGTTGATCAGTAAATCTGTAAATGTATTTATATCTAGTCTACAATTTTACAGCGTGTAGACTACGTGATGCTGGTCTCAGAAGGATCACCTCAACCGATGGAAGGTACTTCTTGCAGTCTCATTTGATTAATTAATCTGTTTCTTTTGCGAATTATGGTTTTAACTTTAATAATTTTTATGATTTACAGATGTGGCTGATACGATTTATGCACAAGATGTTGATGATCATCCGTCTGCACGGTTCACTTGGGCTATAAAGAATTTCTCAACATTTCATGGCGAAAAGATGTCCTCTGACCCCTTTGTTGATACAGGATGTAAATGGTATTTTGATACTAATTCGTTCCTCCCATGATTCTTTGATTGTGTGAATGAGATGGTTACTCCATTGTTTGAGAAATCATTGACTGCTAAAGATACTGGGACGAGTGGGCGCCTTGTGCTGCCAAAATCTGCTGAGGTTAGCATCAGTGGTTTGTTGACGTGGTTTCTGGACTCCCAAGGATGAAACTACCGGTGGTTGTGGACCCAACAATGCGGTCTGTTGACGTGGTTTCTGGACTCCCAAGGATGATGTTCTTCAAGAATCGGAAATGTTTAGTTTTGCACAGAAAGGAGAGAAGCTATATGGGAATGGATTTAAACTTCTGAACCTTGTGATGATTGATTAAGATTTGAAGATTAGTTTTAATGACAATTTAGATAGTTGGTTGTGATGATTGATTAAGATTGGACGTTTTCCAGAAATAAACACCATTTTATAATTTTAAGTGTATCTTGTAATTGATTCTTGTAATAGACGTAACATCTAAATACTTATTCAAGGGTTTAACATTTGCTTCGGCTTTCAATGGTTGTAATTATTTTACAAGTGATGATGAAGAAAGAAGTTTAGAGTGATAATATATTCTGTTACATATATACTAAGAACAATTTGATAAACATGTAGGTGAGTCTAGGCATAACCAACTCAAACTCGACTAGAACCCTATACGAAATTGAATATTTTACTAAGGCCTTGACCTGGTATGGAGTTGACTAAGAACAATTTAATAAACATGTATGTGAATCAAGCCATAACCAGCCCAAGCTCAACACGAATTCTAAGGGATTGACTTGGTATAGAGTAAGTTCATAGTTTTGATTCTTGAAAAAAAGTCCTATTTTTTTAAGATTGAATATTAATTGATCATTAATACCAAAATAAAAAACCTTCAAATAATTAAGAGGAAGGCTAAATGCTCCCCCTTCTTTGCTTTTCGTTCCTCCTTTCTAAAAATATGAGTTTAGAACTTGTCAATTTCACCCCTCTAAAACTTGTATCGTATCATATAAAAAAAAAATTTGAGAAGAAAAAAAACCAAATATAACTTAACTCATGTGAGGCAGATTTAAAAACCATTTGGACAATTAACAATTTTTGATTCATTATAGTTGAATACTGATGCAATATGAAAACATAATTTTTTATAAGGGTAATATGTTTGTAAAAATTGAATAACAATTAACAATTTTTGATTTTTTTATTATAGGGATAAGTGGTAACGTTATGTAACAAAAACAAAAAAAAAATATTTTTTTCATTTTTGGGTTTCTTGAACGTCGAACTTTCGGTCTATAATACTGTCTATAATACTTGTTTGGGAAGTAGTGATAGCTTGATATAAGGTTATGTGATATGATATAATACTAGATACCATATTATATCCGATCTATCCAATAGTATCATAGCATTTAATATTATATGAAACCATATCAAAAGGAATAAAATATGATATACTAGAACATAACATAATAAATAACAAATATGATGTATTACAATACAAGCTAATATAATATAATAAAATATGATATGCTACAAATTATTGTTTTAATGGTTTTTATTTCTATTCTTTAATATTACTCTACACTTTTATATTTTATTGGCTTGAAATGTTGGAAATTATATATATTACATGTCTTATTTCTTTCTAAAGTTTTGTAACATACACTTTATGGGGTTTTTCCAACTCAAGTGGGTTTTCTAGTTAGCCTAGCCCTATATATATATATATATATATATATATATATATATATATACTAGTCCTCTACCCGCGCGATGCGGCGGGGTGGCAATTTACAATAGGATACTCGTTTACCATTAGTTTATCAGTCGTCTTGTGATATATTGTATAGTACTTAGGTTAGTTTTCTTATTCATGAAATGTTTGAATGATTGGAATTATGAATGATCATGTTGGGACTTTACTATCTGAATTCTGAATAGGGTATAGGCTTTTGCGATTGGAATTTATGCAATTATCTTAGCTTAGTTCATTGGAACTATTACATTTGAACTTTATGTTTTCTAAGATTAACAACGTTTCACTTCATTTATCTGCACATATTTTGTTTCTTTGTAATTATCTTAGCTTAGTTCATTGGAACTATTACAATAGGATACTCGTTTGCCGTTAGTTTATCAGTAGCCTCGTGATATATTGTATAGTACTTAAGTTAGTTTTCTTATTCATGATATGTTGGCACTCGTTTTTCTGTTAGTTTATCGATTCTTTTGTGATATACTTTTGCTCATTTAAATGAGTAGCTTTTATATATACAACATTGATATCCTTAAGAAAGATAACAATACAACATGAGTTTTAAAAACCATAAATTTCAAATATTGAGTGCTAAAAGTCCAATTATATATAAAATCTACACCATGCTCAATAATAATCTAAAAACGTACATATTTTATACATTTGAAAATGCATTTGACGCGCTTCTTTTTAAGCCAAAGAACATTCGAACCGATGTGTTTTTTTAAGTGAAAAAGCATTCGACCCGTATCTTTTTAATCGAAAAAGCATTCGGCCACCTTTTTAATCGAAAAAGCATTCGACCCGTATCTTTTTAATCAAAAAAGCATTTGACCCGCTTCTTTTTAAGCGACAAAGCATTTGACCCGCTTCTTTTTAAGTGAGATGTTAATGTATTGTTTACGTGAATGTCCATCGCTTTAGCTTGTATTGTTTACTTAAAAAGATTAGACTATAAAGAGCATGAACTTGGTTACCACTGCCAATAATTGACTTTTCTTTGGAAGTATTCTCTTTAAATATTTGAAATCACTTAACTAAATTCTTATTAGTTTTAGAACAAGTTATCAAGGCTAAAACATGTTTAATCTTATAACAATAACTCATTATCTATTTAACTATTATAAAAAAAAATCTTCCTTCTTAATAAAATATTCATGTCATCAATACATGGGAATGAAAAAAAGGTTACAGTGATGACTTCGACTTTCCTTCGTCCATTTTTTTGCCCAGCCAAAGAAAGAAATATATAAACACCAAAACAGAACTTAGCAAGCCACTCACAAACATCTCCGAATTAAAAAAATAAACTAATTATACATCAGACTAACATAGCTGCACTATGACTCCATATTCAACCCAACCATATCCCTCCTAACGATCCACCCAGTAAGAAACTTATTTGATGTTTCCAGAATCATAGCATCCGTGCAGTGTTTTACCTTTAAAACACTTCTCTTGCCTTTAAACTGGAAAGTATAAAGGGGGCCAAGTCGTTTCCTTAGTAATTTCGGCGAAAGTTAGACTTACCTGGTTGACCCATATTAAAAAAAGAGTAAAAGAATTAAGTCAACAAAACCAAACAAAAAAAAAAATTACCTGCAGCTGTAACAGTCTCCATAATATGATGCTCAAAGATGCCCTGTTTAAAAAAAACCCAACCCAATTCTTTAGTAAATTTCGGTAGAAATTGCTAATTCTTGGAGATAAAACTGGAAAGTATAAAGGGGGGCAAGTCGCTTCCTTAGTAATTTCGGCGAAAGTTAGACTTACCTGTTTGACCCATATTAAAAAAGAGTAAAAGAATTAAGTCAACAAAACCAAACAAAAAAAGATTTACCTGCAACTGTAACTGTCTTTGGTTAATAAAATTAGAATATCATTGAAATGATGATATTTTTGTAATAGTATTTGGCACACTGTTTCTGAAACAATGAAATATTTATATTTTTGTTATTACATATTGCCCTCCTACATACCCTAACTTTGACCAGATTTGACCCAAATCGCCTCGCGCCTCAGGCACGCCATCTAAAACCTTGGTTAAACAAGTTTCTTGCATTACGCTATTGAGACTCTAAACAAACCTGTGATATGTTCATTAGACAATCACCACATGAGGAAAGTCTCAAGAGTTGCTTACTCTTCAACCAGAGGCGTAGGCTTGTACATATTTCTGGATAACTCAAACTGGTCCTCTACTATCTTTTATACCTGAAACAAAAATAAAATAATAGAAAACTTGAGGTTGAAATAACTCGAGGGATAGGCTTAGTCTGAGACAACTCCAGGTCAAAAAACAATTCATATATTTCTTTGGATTCCTTCAATTCAGATTTGAGTTGATTCAAGCATAGCCAGCTTAACAGTGGTGGCATCCCGGTCAGGTTCCAAAGTAGAGCTAAATTTTAAGAACCTACAAAAAGAAATAGCAACATTTCATCAATAAATCATGTGTATTAGAAAGTAAGCTTGGTTGACTTTCAACCCATTTGACTCGTTTACTTTTAACTTGTGTGTTTTAACTGACCCGTTAGTGAAGCAATATAGCATGCATCGACTCAATTCATAGGTAAATGGGTCAGCTGTGTTACCTCTACGCATAACAAAATACCAAAAAATTAGGCAATGAGAAAGATTAAAAAAAATAACCCCGAAGCGTCTTAAAATTACATTTCGTATGAAAAAGTGCCTCTGAAACCAACCTTTAAAATCTCAGCAGCCATACTTCACATCTGAGGCATATGTATACCCTTAGAGATTGAATCAATGAAGATCATGATAATCTTCATGTGAAGACACTATATAACGTGCGACTCCTGAAACTTAAATCCAACCATCCAATGATCCTCATGCTTGGGCCTTCTTTCAAAACCTTCCATTGCTCCGCATTCAACTGACCTTTGGCTCATCATTATGTAACCACAAAAATCAAGACCAATCCAAACATTTCACGAAAATTAAAAAATTTAAAAGATACCTGAAGCAAGATCAGATGTGATCCAACATTTAAAAGATACCTGAAGCAAGATCAATAATCAATGAAAATTAAAAAAATTAAATCAATAATCATGAAAATTAAAAAATTTAAAAGATACCTGAAGCATTAAAAATCAGATGTGATCCAACATTTCACGAAAAATATTCAACAGCAAGATCAAAATATCCAATAAACTGAAACAAAAACAAAATAATCAGTAGCAAGATCAAAACAACCAACATTTAAAAGATACCTAAAGCTTTAGTATACCTTATTACATGGAAATTACAATGTCTGATAGTTGATAAACCCAAAGACCTGTAAAACAACCAGCATTTAATCAGCAGGTAAACATAAAACAACACATGAGTCAGCTGAATCATTTAACCGAACTGAGTCAACTCACCAACAACTCAGCAATGACTGCAATAAATCGACCTAGATCTGGCCAGATCTTCCTCCACCTCTCGAGAAACAAAGACTCAACCCAGATCTTCCACCAAGTCTGGGAAATCACAACCCAGATCCGATATGGTAAAAAGAAAGATCAAAACAAAAACAAAATAATCAGTAGGAAGATCAAAACAACCAACATTTAAAAGATACCTGAATTACTGATGATAAACATCAATTAAACACCATAAATTGTTACCTCTACAAAATGAAACAACAAAAATAACTGTAATCAACAAGGTCGGCCACCTTCTTCTGTCCATATAATCTGCAAACAAGAACCATAGCCTACAAATAAATATCAAATTAAGTTAAAATCCAAAACCCTCAACAACTAAACAAAGTAAAAGTGCAAACAATTAAAGACAGTGTAATCTAAACACATACCTATGTTGCGTTTTATCAACTTCTTGCTTTGAAATGGAAGCACCTAGGGTTACCGGTTTTGTTAAGTTTAGAGAAAGAAACAATGGAGATCTGAAATCGTTTCTGAATCTCAAAATCAACGTGGATCTTAAATTAACTTGGGCATCGAACCCTTGATTTTTGAACCATAGACCTGTTCTTGCGAGGTCTGGTCTGGAGATCTGGTTGATTGAAGAAATAGAGAGATTAGGGTTCTGTATGTGTGTTTGTGGACAAAAGAGAAAAGAGGGATGGATGATTTATATTTCAAAATTTGAGATATGAGGAAAGCATAATCGTCAAATTTGAGATCTGAGGAATGCATAATCGTCGAAAACCATACCTTTTAACTTCTCTTATTGTTGAAGTAGTAGTTGTCTAACCCTCAAAAAGATCCAATCCATGTCTGGATCTGAAGCGGAAGAGATAGCACGAATGTGGTTCCTCCATGGATAAATCTCTAGGGTTTTTTTTTTAGAGAGAGAGACAAGAATGTGGGTGCTTGAAAGCCTGCAAATGAAAAATGAAAAGACAGGGATGTATGGAGAATTGGGTATGAGCGGGAGTTGAAAATTGAATGGACGGTGCAGATCCCAATCCGTGTGATGTACTTCATTGAAAATGGACGGTGCAGATCTCAATCCGTGTTTATTTGAGTGGAAGGGTATAAGTGGAAAGTGATGTTTTATGGTGCTTAAAAGACTTGTACATCATGCATTAGGGGTGTTTGAAGGAAATTTTTATGGACATTAAGAAGTCCTTCCTATATGCTTTATAAAGTAGTATAGATATATATAGAGTGAGGTTCATCTACAAAGTGTGTTTTTCTTACAAAGTGTGTTTTTCCTACAAAGTGTAGGAAGTGTTTTGGACCATTGGATGTGTGTTTTTAATGGTAGAGATCATCTTGATGGCATTTTAGTAATGTTTATGTTTTAAATAAGGATTGGTTTAATTGATGGAGGAAAAAAAAGTCATTTGGCGAGATTTAAAAATAGCAATTAACCATTATTCAATAAAAGCACTCCTTAAGTTTTGGAAACTTCTCTCTCTCTTTCTCTCTCCATTTCTTTTTTCTCTATCTCTCTCCCTCTCTCTCTCTCTCTTACACACACACATATACATATCTTCTTATATAGTTAAAAAAAAAACAAGATTAATGATTCATCGTTTAAGTTGTTCATCGTGGGATCAGATACGGGTGTGTTTTATATTATGTCTACATGGAATCAGACACAAGTGTGTTTTATATTGTGTATTTCAGGGCACTAGACACTGGTGTATTTTATGTTGTTTATTTTAGATACTGGTGTGTTTTATGTGTGAGGGGCGTGTTTAATTGTGTTAACTGATATAACACAATGTAAAGAAGCCAAAAAAACTAATAAGACACAACATCAAGAAATAATGAATGTGTTTTATGTTTCGAAATGTGTGAGAGGTGTGTTTAACTGTGAAAATTGATATAACACAGTGGAAAGAAAACCATCAACTGATAAAACACAACGTCAAGAAATAATTAATGTGTTTTACATTTCAAACTTTGGATAAATCAATCGTGGATATGAACGATGTAAATGCTGATTTTGAATAGTTAATAAATATACAGTTTCCATAAAAATAACATTTTATTGTTTAAAAGATATATCTTCCAAAAATAGAATTAATTATTGAATTACATTTATGCCCTTTAATACAAAAACCCTAGATGACACATGTTACTCTTAGAACACTTCCTACACTTTGTAGGAAAAGTGGACTTTGTAGCCAACTTCCACCCTATATATATATATATATATTGTGGGGTTCTAGTGTGAACACTAGTGTATTTGTAAACTGAGTGAACAAATCATGACCATTGATTTACATCATAATCTTAATCAAATCATGGCCATTGATTTACACTTGTGTATTGATAATCAATGGCTAGGATTAGTTCACATAGTTCACCATTAAAAGATTTGTTCACAAATGAACCTAATCCTATATATATATAGTGGAGAGTTCAAATGAGAGGAATTGTTTTTGTAAGAATAATAAAGAAGAAATTTCAACCAATAAGAATGATTCATTTTACTTTATTTCATTTTGGTATGTAACAAGTTAACGCTAACCCGCGCATTGCAGCGGGTTGTTGATTAAACGCAAGTTCGATTTTAAATGCAAATCAACAGTGAAGACAGTGAAGACACGAAATGAATTCCGTTGGTATTAGTTCAGTGGTGTAAACCAATGTGATAAAAAACGTACCATTTAGTTTTGCTTTCTAAATTATGTAAACTTGTAATTTAGAAAGATGTACTTATGTAATG
This sequence comes from Helianthus tuberosus, assembly GCA_030545235.1. Taxonomy (NCBI): domain Eukaryota; kingdom Viridiplantae; phylum Streptophyta; class Magnoliopsida; order Asterales; family Asteraceae; genus Helianthus; species Helianthus tuberosus. Next base: position 17,180,804 of record CM060433.1, read on the forward strand.
GTGTAAACAAATGTGATAAAAAATAATGTTAAAATTACTCTTTTCGTCCTTTATACTTGTATTGGATTGCAATGCATAGCCTTTAACAACAATAATTACACATGCAATCCTTTATTTGAAAAACACATTACACCATAGGTCTTTTAGCACTAACCCAGTTTATTTTAAACGTTAAGCTTGGTCATGTGCACAACATGTGAGCGCATGTTCATGCACTTTGTGGATGCAGCTCGGTTCGGTTCGGCTAAAGACCGACGTCGCGACATTCCTCCGTCGTGCGCTCCAGAGTTCGAAACACGAATCACGAAGAGCCGCGAGCTGACATCACCATGACATCATCTGACAACATCAAGATTATGTCATGATGATGTCACTTTACATATTATATGAAACTTGTTTGTCCTTGCATACAATCCCATGCATACAATCCAACAAACAATGGGTCTCATAAGATTGTTTCCCAACGAAGACTAATGGTTCATGGGATGTGACTGTTCGTTGACTACAGAACACCACGAAGACTCAATGATAAAGGTTGGTGGCATATGAGTGTTAGCCGGTCAGTCCACGAAGACTCGTAGTCTTCGTGGGGTTGTATACTGTTCGTGGCCCAGTAACACTACCAAGAGTTTTACTGGGTATTAGGCCTATATATACAGATACTAGTTACACAGTTCAGTTAAGAGAGACCTGTGAAAGTTTGTAAACACTGTGTGTATGTGTGTACTAATTCTCTTCACTTAATCAAAGTTTGTGAATTTTTGGTTACTTTGTATTTGTTCCTTCAACGATTAACACTCCATTGTATTAACTCGTACGAAACCGTTACAAAGCAATGTTTACAAGATAAACCTATAAACTCTCAGTTGTGTGTGTGTGTTCTCTCAAAGAAATCTATTCAGACTTCGTAACTCTGTTCTGTCTGTTGTCTGTCTTTATATAGTAACATCATGACGAAATCCAGTGGCCCACGAAAACACATGGACGAAATCAAGGATCTGGCGTCCTATTTGGTTTTCATCTAAAAGCGTTTTCACCATAAAGAACTTTGACAAAATCACATGTGATTTCGTCATACATTTTGGGCTTGGGCATGTTGCTTCTATCTTCATGTTGGGCTTGGGCTTTATAACAAACAAACAACATACAAACAATCTATACTAACATGTATACTGCAAACACGCAGTTACATGTACATCGAACATTACGAAGTAACTATCATACCGAGTCAAGACAGGAGGATGTCTTGACTACGGCCTTCACTTCGTATCCGAGTTGAACCGAGCTGAGCCGTATCCACACGATATGTATCAACACTTTCACTTCATAGTCGAGTCGAGCCGAGCCGTATCCACATAATATGTATCAACAGAGTGGTGCAAAGGTTTCATGGGAGCCACAAAAAGAATCTGCGTGATTCGTTGAAGAAGGATTCTGTGTGATTTGGTTAAGAAGAGGAAACCAATGAAAAAAGGTGTTCTACGTGAACGTGAGTGTGTTATGTGTGAACAAAAAGTGGAAACGAATCTGTGTGATTCGTTGGTGTTGATAGAGATTGTCGAGCAATATTTTTGAAAAGGCATGGAAGTGAAGAAGTTGTGGTTAGCATCAGATTAAGGAAGAAGAGACAAGCGAAAGTCGGATTTCTTTGTTTGGAATAATATTATGAACTACAATTTAATATTGAAAATGGTGGTTTCACAATGGTTCAGTGGATAAGTATTGAGTTATAATTCAATTTCAAATCTGAATTTTGAAGTCACAATTCAAGTCAAAAAGGTAAATAAGGGCCGTAAAAAATGGAAGCAAGTAGCAAGCACCTCAAGTTGTAGTCAAGAGAAAGAGAGCGTTGTGAGGTGATCAAGAAGCGGCTTACCTGTGGGATTCAAGAGTTGAACGAGATGTTGTTTAGGTGTGGAATTGGTAACAAACCGTACTGAGTGAAAGAGGTATAGGGCTGCCAAAGTAGGTGAGTAAAAAAACAACGAATATCAAGTTAGCAAGTGATTGAGCAAGAATCCAGAGTAAAAATAGAGTCGGATCTGTGTGAACGATCAAGCAAGCGAGCTATGAACATGTGTGTTTCAGTTAAGGAGAAGAAGCCAACGTCAAGATTATGGGGGTGAATGTTGGATAATGTTGACGGGTTCAGTTCAGGTCAAGGATACGGGTCTGAAATAGGTCAGAGGTTAGTGTATTTAGTAACATGTTTTATGTGTTTAATGGATGGCTTAAGCATTGTTGATTGAGTCAAGTAGTTGGTTGGTATTTTTCTTTATTTGCGTAGCATGAGTATGTATTTATATGTGGTGTTTAGCAACTAATGAAAGTGGGTTTTAAGCAGTAAAACAAATATCCTTTGGTTAGTTTTTCTTGCGTGTGATTTAAGCTTGAAACCCAACATCCCACCCACCCATGTAATTCGTATATGTACGTGGATGAATGCTTTAAACCTAATTCGATGAAATGTGACGTAGAGGTACACGAAAATGTAATGTGAAAACTAATGTAAACATGTGTAGTTTGAAGTATATCATAAGCACATATGCACAACTACATAATTTTTTAGTCTTAGCAAACATACTAAATAAAAGGGCCAGAAGGGTAATTAATAGATAAAGAGTGTAAAAACGAAGGGTTAAAATGGAAAATCTCACATGAACGCACCTTTATAAATCAAGCCCTGATTCTCTATTTTATTTTGCGACGCTTCTGACTGCCACTGTTGGTAAACCCTAGTTCACCACTGCCGCATCTTCTGCCTCCAGTTGACTCCACTGTCGCTTCAGACGCATCTAGGGCGCCGCATCTTCTGCCTTCAGTTGACAAAAGTAGCGTACGGACTCAATGGTTAGTTATCTTCAGTTCTTCGTTTATATTGTTTTCTGCTGTTAATTATACTGACTGATTCCTGATGCAGGGAACTAAAGAATGCGTGTTAAATCTTGATAGCATGGTGATTGTTCATAGGAATCTATCACCATGCCGAAGATGAAATCTGCGAAAGTGATGCAGGTAACTAACCTAAAAAATGACATTTATGATTAACCTTTTTTAAATATATACAGATGTTTTTTGTATTGGAATCCTTTGTTGAAGTAAGAAATTTTACGATGAGTGTAGGTCCCTCGGAGGATGAGGTTAACCTTATCCTTGTTATGTTTAACACACTAGCAAGTGTGGAATCCAAGCTAGAATGCAAACCGGTAGTTTATATGAGAACACAAGCCACAAAGAGAAAGGTAGACACACGAGATATCAAAGTTTTCTCTTGTATTTCAGTGGACACGGTTACAGCCCTTCCCAACTGAAAATATGCTCTCTACAAGACCAAGTTCACTCAAATCTCACACACCCAAATGAAGTGAACACATTACATGAGTATATATACCCATCACAGCTCGTCTGGTCGAAGGATCAGATAGACTGATCGAAGGATCATCTATCGATCTGAAACCTATCGAAGGATCCACATATACCTCGAAGGATGATATCCTTCGAGGTCCATCAACATCCATCGAAGGTTTATGTTTCGAACTCATCGAAGGATCTAAACAATCCTTCGATGACTCATCCTTCGACACAAACATGTTACAACAATGTTCCAACTGTTTGGCCAAGTCAAACCAGGAGGATGGTTGACTTGGTCAAACTTACATCAAACTTACATCAAAGACATCGTTTTATATCATGACAAAATACAGACAAAGTACAGACACAAGTGTACCAACAAACTCCCCCTTGGCTGTAGCTTTGTCTCGATCTTCGTGTCTTCAAGTCTCTGACGTTCTTTCAAGTCTTCAATGTCGGAGGATCTTTATAGTCTTCACGTCTTGTAAGCAGAAAGTGTACCAACAAACTCCCTGTTTCATGTAGGAAGTGTGTTGACAAACTCCCCCTTAACACAAGCTCCCCCTTGAGTTATGCTCGCGAAAGACTTGATCCTTATAGCTTAAGATCCTTGTGGTGTTGATGATGGTCAGCGGCAACTCGATCATTTTCATCATTTGAGTGCCTTCACGTCGTGTCTTCATTCTGAAGCTTGTCATCGACCATGTTCTTCTTGCCTTTAGAATCTGCACATGCAAGAAATCTAAACGCGTAATGAGAACAACTGCTTGGAATATATTTTATATAAACAAATGACACACGAATGACCATGTCACAATCAAACACCGTCCGACAGTTTGAAAGTTTAGTAAATTTGTCAATTTTAGTCTTTAACTTTCAAAACTTGCAAATTTCGACCGTTTATGAAGATTTAGTCGTTTTGGTTTTCGTTCAGGTTTCAGGTATCGAAGACTCGAGATCCAACATCGTACGATCGAAAATAAAATAGAAATAAAATCTTTTTGGATTTTATAAAGTTTATATTAAAACACACCTAAAATCTTTTTGGAATTTTTGAATATTTGGAATATAAAGACTGAAAGCAGTAAATAAATATATACAGACATGCAGAAATTGAAAGCAGTAAATAAATATTTACAGACATTCTTTTTGTGAGTTTCGAGGGTAAGAGAATCATATCAGTGTACGGTCATGCCAAAACGCTCTTGTTGTTCAATTAATTAACATTAAGATAAGCATCCTATAACAATTATCGGTATTGTTGTCCACATAAGCTCAACTTATCAGATGTAATCATGGCGAGGGGATACGTTAAGGTATGATTTATACTTACCGACCGGTGTTCATCCACATCACGACACATTCCCGTATCAAGGTATGCACGAGGGTTCATCTTACCGGTGAGTATACCGATTATCATCTGTTTGACCGTATATGATGTGAGAAACTCACTTATTTTGATTGAAAACAAGCCCTATGTGATAGAATCACTTATTGATGAGGAACTTGATTTTCGATGCATGAGGGCACAGGAGCAAGTCCGTGAACAGGTCAGTACTTTCGTACAGCAGAGAGACGAACTTGACTCCCGGATAAATGTGATATATTATCACTTATTTTGATTGGACATGTGATTGTTGATCACTTATTGAGGTCGTATGCAGTATGTACACGTATGTATGGTATCATGGAAGATCTAGACTTGCGTCCCTGTTATTTTTCGGTAAAAGATACAACCATGATACCCAGATGATAAGCAGCATAAAGACCGAATATCTCAGAACCTCGGCAATCTCTCAAACGAAATTTCGGTACTAAGACCATATGCCAATGAATGGTTCCCACCTGGTCTTCAGTCGATTTAAGGTTTATATCACCCTGCACACTTTAAAATGATTGTGAGCCTACCGATACATCTTATATAGAGCTACTTATCGTTTTTCAGTTTTGGGTTTAAAGAGGTTTGGACAGACCACTGATGTACTATCATTTTCTCTTTTGCTCGCCAGGAAACTCATTTTTGTTTTTCTATTGTTTTTGTGTTTTTGAAATTTTTCGATGTTTTTGGATTTTCAGATTTTGGATTTACTCCCCCTAAAATAAATAAACTAAGATAAATTTAAAACACAAAGGTATTTACAAAAATGATTTTCCGATGTTGGTTTTACTCTTGCTTGACCTTAATGCCGTTTACCAATAATAAATAGTCAAATCTTGATTTGTCAAATGCTTTGGTAAAAAGGTCGGCACGTTGGTCATCGGTGTGGACGTAAGCAACATCGATTAGCCTTTTCTCAAAGCAATCTCGTATGAAGTGATACTTAATTTCGATGTGCTTAGTCTTTGAATGCTGCACAGGATTTCTAGTGATCTGTAAGGCAGCAGAATTATCAACGTAAATAGGAGTAGTTAGGAATTCAAAACCGTAGTCTCGCAATTGTTGTTGGATCCATAGGACTTGGGAGCAACAACTTGAGGCAGCAATGTATTCAGCTTCGCATGTTGATGTAGCTACACAGGTCTGCTTCTTGCACTGCCATGTGACTAGGCGATTTCCCAAAAACTGACATCCAGCCGTTGTGGATTTGCCGTCGATTTTGCATCCGCCAAAATCAGAATCACTGAATGCGATCAAGTCAAAGTTATTATCCCTAGGGTACCATAGACCGGTGTCAGGGCAACCCTTCAAACAACGAAAAATCATTTTTACAGCTGCAAGATGTGAGGCCTTCGGGTTGACTTGATATCTGGCAAGCAGGCACGTTGGGTACATTATATCTGGTCTTGATGCTGTGAGGTACATAAGAGATCCGATCATCGCGCGGTAGTATGAGGGGTTAACAGCTTCACCCTTCAAGTCTGGAGTAATTCCGTGATTTTGCGGCAATGGGGTACCGATGGGCGTTGCATCAGACATCTGGAACCGGCTCAAGATGTCACCAACATATTTAGTCTGATGGATGAATATCCCAGACTCAGTTTGTTGTACTTGTAGGCCCAAAAAGAAAGTCATTTCCCCCATAGCACTCATCTCGAATTTATCCTGCATAATGCGCTCGAAATTCCTACACAAAACATCATTAGTAGAACCAAAAATAATATCATCAACGTATACCTGAACCAGTAGAAGATCTCCATCTTGTTCTTTGATGAAAAGAGTACAATCGATAAGACCTCTGCGAAATCCATTTTCCAGCAGATAATTAGATAAGGTTGCGTACCAAGCTCGCGGTGCTTGATGTAGACCATAGAGAGCTTTGTTGAGCAACCAAACCCGATCGGGATGGATAGGATCTTCAAAACCTGGAGGCTGTTCGACGTACACCTCTTCTTCCACCACACCATGTAAGAATGCACTTTTCACGTCCATCTGGCATACCTTGAAACCTTTGAATGAGGCATAAGCCAGAAAGATCCGAATTGCTTCTAGAAGTGCAACAGGTGCATACACTTCGTTGTAGTCGATCCCTTCTATCTGACGAAAACCTTGAACGACTAGCCTTGCTTTGTTTCGAATAACGACTCCACGGTCATCCTTTTTGCATTTAAACACCCAACGGGTACCAATCTTCTTGTAACCAGCAGGTTTCTCTACGAGTTTCCAGACACCAAGCTTCTGGAATTGTTGCAGCTCTTCCTGCATCGCTTCAACCCATGAGTTATCTTTCAAAGCTTCTTTCCAAGTTCTTGGCTCTTCCTGTGAGACATAACACGCGAAAGACCAATCGTTTTGTTGACCAGATTCTCTAATCGCCGCATACAAGCCTGCATTGTTGTTGTTTCGCAACATGTTTCTTGTTTGAACGCCACTTTGTACATTTCCGATGATGTTTTGTTGAGGATGGGTATTGTGAATCCTTGTTTCTAGATTATCTTGAACTGGAATGTTTGTACCCAGATTGTTGAGATTGAGATCAACAACCAATTCAATGCCCGGAATTGATGAAGAGGATGATGCAGTAGCTTCAGCTGTTCTAGGGGCGTCCACTGGAGGTGTACCCTCTGAAGTACCATGAACTGCTGTTATTGGAGCTTCTTGATCTGCATCGAGAAATTCATCATCCTCTGAAGATTCGTTCAATTCGGTAGCATCGTGAAAATCCTCATTGTCGAGAGCATTATTGTTCACTGAAGATGGTTCTTGATTGACAATAATTGGACGAACCAACGGTGAATCTTTTGCATTGTCACTCTTGAAAAACATCCTTGCCGCAGCATTTTCTTCAACGGCTTCAACATTGATCGAATTGAAAAAGTCATCGTACTCAAACATCCAAGGCTGACCAGGACATTTGACTGGTAAAGTGTGCCTTTGTACTCTGACTTCAGACCATTCCTCGACCCTTTTAGTCTCTAGATTCCAGACTCTTAAATTCGGGGTGGCATACCCAAGAAAGTATCCGTCAATTGCTTTAGCCCCAAACTTTCCATTAGGATCGATTATTGTGCACGGAGCTCCAAACGGTTCAAGATATGACAAATCTGGTTTCCGTTTGTGAAGAAGCTCAAAGCAGGTCTTGTTGTGCCTTTTGACTGTAAGGACTCGATTCAACGTGTAGCATGCAGAGGCCACAGCTTCAGTCCAGAATGGAATCGACAATTGTGACTCTACCAACATAGTCCTAGCAGTCTCGATCAATGTGCGGTTCTTACGTTCAGCGACGCCATTCTGTTGAGGAGTATAAGCTGTACTAAATTCGTGAAGAATACCTTTTGAAGTGCAAAACTCCGCCATGGCATGATTTTTGAATTCAGTACCATTGTCGCTACGTATCCGCCTAACCTTCAACTTATATAGATTCTCAATCTGAATGATCAAGTTTTTGATAATACCGAAGGTTTCACTCTTATGTGCCATGAACGCCACCCAAGAAAATCTTGAATAATCGTCATGTAGGTCCCGAAATCTGAGGATCGATTACGAACCGAATCTCTTGTTTATAGTAAACACGGTTACGCGTGCGGAATCCACGTAACTATGCCAAATCAAACATATATAGCAATAAAAACAACACGGATTAATCAATGATACACACTCGATTGATTAACGGGATAAGAACCTTTACAACTGATACAAACACAGTTCAGACTAAATTTTGGCAGAGTTTTGTTACTATGGTCTGTTTTCTTATCTCTGAGTTCAAATGAACACAAAGTGTTGCTTATATAGTCCCTGGGCCACAGATGTCGACGAAACACAGACATGTTTGACGAAACTGAACATGGGCCAGATATTGGGCCTGGAACAGCCCAAAACATGACGAATCAAGGTCTGATTCGTAAGGATATGACGAATCAAGGTCTGATTCGTCATGACCTTCAAACGAAACAGAAGTCTGTTTCGCCATAAAGTGTTCCGACGAATCAGGTCTGATTCGTCGAGGACTGCAACTGTTGTGTTTGTTCCTGTTATCAGACAGTAACAATCAGCAACATGTAAACATAGTAATGACAAAACTACCCTTAAATGCAACATGCATTGTTCATAATACATTACATACCAAAAGAGACAAATAAGTTAAACACAAGTAGATAGGAGGATATCTGACTTGGTCAACATAACATACAGACTCGATAATTAATAAAAGACCATTCAAAATACATCGTTAAACAAGACTAGTTACAGACACTAGAAAAATGCATCAACAAACTCCCCCTTGTCTGTTACTCGTCTTTGGTCTTCTACTCTTCCTTCAGTGTTGTTCGGACCACGTACTGCCCGAATGAATACCCCTGTAGTAGCAAAAACATGCTACTCTCTGAAACTTTAACGCTTGGCGTGCATCTTGGTCTTCGTAGAAAATATCATGACGATATAATCTTCCAATATCAGCTTCAGACATGTTGACGATCCACATCGGATCCAACATTCTGTAGTTAGCACGACCATCTCGAAACACGATAACAGCTTCATGAGTATCCGAGTCGTAACACCACAATGCCATGTCTTCCAGAAAATCCTGCTTCATAGGCATCAATGGGATTTTATCTACTACCCTCGGTGGCTGATAAACAAGTTTATATCTGCAAGTGTTGGTGTCCGGATCAAGAGTAAACTTGATCGGTTTATAAACAGGAAACTGTGGCTTATAGGATTCATCCTTCCACCCTGATTTCTTGTTTACTTTCACCAGACGCTCAAATAAAGTAGCGCCATCATATTTTTCACGATTGAGAAGCTTAAGCCTTGTCAACGCAGAGACATCATAAAATGGTAAGGAAAGAATGCTCAGTAATGAATTGAAATACAGAATTCCATATTCACGTTTAATAGCAACGCAGTGAATATCTTGAACATACATCCAGCAAAGAATCCTTCCACTTGGCTTCTTTTCAAATTGCAGATAGTCTACTTGAGCTTTTTCAGGTAACGGCTTGGACACTTTGGATAAAAACTGTTTTCTCCATTCAGCAAAAGCATTTGTGTCTTTTTCAGATGAATTCCGATTCTTCAAGTGCTCGTCTATGTCATCAATGTTTTCTTTCATCCAATTTTCATCAAATGATGCAAATTCAGTACCATCTTCTCTGACATAGGTTGATTTTGGTGCGTCACCTTCAATCACAATTTCATCAATCTCTTCAACATTCGTTGTATCAGTCTCAGTAGACATTTTGTCTATCTCAGCATCATCTACTTCTCTCATAGATTGTAAAATACTTAATTGCTCCGGAGAAAGATCTTCTATCAACTCCCCTTCTTCAAGTAATTCTCCTGTAAATGGATGAACAGCTTGTAGAGCAATATCAGCACTGCTAAATATAGAAGAAGTACCTTCTATCTGTTGTACTTTTCCAGTAGATGTTCCTTGAGATGATTCAACAACGGTAGGTTGAACTGTAACAACTTCAGAAGAAAGTGTGGTTGGCTGTTTCTGTGATGTTCCAGAGGTATCAGGATTTCCTTGATCTTCCGTATCATCATCCTTTTTCTTTAACACCTCTTATTGTTTACAATGAAAGTCCCACAGAATGGTAAGCCTTCTCTCTTTCTCTTCATCAATAGCCTTCAAGCGAGCATTTTCAGCTTTAAGCGCATCAATTTCACCTTGTTGTCGCTCTATAACTGTTTGCTGATTACCAACCATTGACTTCAATTTGTTGATTTCCACAGATTGTTTAAGTTGGTCATGCTTCGTGAGATTTCCAAAATGAGATTGCCTTTGAAGACGATCAGCAGCCGCTTCAAGTGTAGAAAACAGATAGTTAATCTTTTCATTTTGAGAAAATCCAGCAAAAGTCTTATGTCGTTCAGCACTGATTTCAGAAGTAGTTGCCCTGATTGCTGAAGCCATGGATCTTACAGAAACTTCCTGAGGACCAACAGATGTAGTAGCAGTAGCTGGTGTAACAACTGGAGCAACTGGAGTTTCCATAGCTGAAGTAACTACAGTAGGAATTTCTTGCACAGGCTCCTGAGCTTCAGATTGTACAGGCTCCTGATCAATAGATGAAGATTCCTGAGGCCTAGATTTCCGAGAATAAGTACTCAGATATCTCCTAGACTTCTTCTTTTGTACTTCAACAACTTTCTCTGCTCTTCTTTTTGTTCTCCTTTCACCTTCAGGATCTTCTGGAACATACTCTGGGTCATCCTCTGTTCTAATCTTTCTGTACCTTGTTACTCCACGTATATCAATATACTTTTCATAACCAGGTTCAACGATATGATCACTAGAACTCGAATCAGTTCCATCATCACCACTTTCTGATGAACTACTATCTGATGTACCAGAAACAGCACCCTTGCTTGATGTTCCAACAGCAGCACTAACAGCACCTGCATCACCTGCATCACTATCTCCACCACTTTCATCATCATCACTACCAGATTCATCTGAATCAACTGGGTCAGGACCAAATTTTTCTATCCTTAACCTTTCCAACTCAGGTTCTTCATTGTCTGAATCGCTGTCTTCATGACGCCATTTGTCGTTTACAGGAGCAACATAATCAGGATTCACTAGAGCTCCAAAAAGTTTCCTTGGAGGAACACTTTCTGTGTATCTTTTGGCAGCCATAGTCTTGATTAGTCGTAAGGAGTTTAAATTCATTGCCTCTATTCTCAACAGATCATTTTCAGCTTTTGGAAGGTCTGGATGCTGAACATTCATTATCATTTGCAGAAACCGTGGATACATCCAAAACTTGTTCCCTGTAGTTCTGCTACCAGTCCTTGTCATGTTCTCTTTCATGTTGCTAAAAATGTACTTCGAGATGCTAAACGGTTTGTTTAACACCAGAGCAACCATGAACCCAACAAGATCATCTCCCGCCATATCATATCCAGATCGTCTATTGCTGAGACACTGAATAAGAACATGTAATAAAAACTTGTATCTTAATGGAAGATCACCTTTGTTGATCTGTTTGACGAAAAGATCTCCTTTGCATTTCATCCTTAGTAAACATCCTCTCGAACACATGATTGGTATTGAATAAGGTGCATTCGTTTGATCTTGTAATTGAAGAACTTGATTCAATATCTCCGGAGTAACAACGACATACAGATCATTAACACGACCTCTGATAATATCCTTTCCATCGATTTGAACAACATTTGCAGAATCCCAGAACGCTTTAATGAGAGATTTGTAGACGGGTGTCGAATATGTAACAGCATAATTGATGCGTGACTCCCTGATCCACTTCGTCATATCTTTAAATTCAACGAGCTTGTCTTCCGGATCCAAAAATGCAACTTGATTATGGCGTTTTTCTGACATAATCTCTTCTTCGGTTTTGTTTTCTTTCTTGATCGCTTTCTTGCGTTTTCCCTTTTCTTGCTGTGCTTTAGGAGCCATCTGTACATGAAAATGTCCAGAATAAGTCATAATTTACATAACATAGCATTTAGACATGTATGAATACACTTTCATGTATTCACATAACAGATAACTGATTTGAACAGTCTACTGTGAACCAACAGCAACATCAGAAAATTGCTAAGGCATTGACGACGAAACAGAGGTTCAACGACGAAACAGAACATTAAACGACGAAACAGAGGTTTGACCATTGACTGGTTTGATTCGTCGACTTTTTGATTCGTCGAGTCTAATTCATTCCATTTTGATTCGTCATGTTTGATTCGTCGTCTGATTCGTCGAATGTGTGATTCGCCGGAATTAGGGTTCAATCAGATTCGTCAATTTGGGGGTTTTGTTCAGTTTCGCCGTATTGGGTTTAAACACACATCAAATATGAACATAAACACATTCATTCATCTTTGTTTACCCAAACCATTTATAAACACCCATAAGTGTTTTTCGGAACAAAAACCTTTGAAAAAACATGTAATACCATTATCAAAAACAAAGCCCTGTTTTTGTGATAAGAACCCACATCCAAATCAAAGTAAATTAAACATAGATAAACCTATATCTATCAGATTAGAAAGAAAACATAAGAACATGCAACAACAACACATATTTAATCAAAGAAAAACAAGGGTTTCAAAGGGTTTCGGAGGGTTTCGAATGAAAATCCGACGGTTAAAAATGTTCGGAATGAGAATCAGAACATGTTTCTACCTTTGATGTTTGTAAAATTTTGACTAAAAACTGAGTTTTGAGCGATTTGTGAGAGTAACCGTAGGTTTGGTGTTTTGGTTGTGTGAAGAAGATAACTGTTGTTTTGAAAAAGTGAACAAGTGGGATCTATTTATACACCGCCTTGTCTCGACGAATCAGAGGATTCAACGAAACAGAAATGGGCCTGGCGAAACAGAAATTGGGCTTGAACTTGGGCTCAAACTTTTAGCCCATGACGAAACAGAATTGGGCTCCTGTGATTCGTCGTCTGTTATGACGAATCAGATTTGATTCGCCAACTGGTCTGATTCGTCGACTATGTTGATTCGTCAACACTTGTGATTCGTTGACAGGTCTGTTTCACCAACAGATTTTTCAAAACAGCAACACCCAGGCTGGAAATATTTTGCAGTCAAAACAGATTATGAACACAATTCCATTCAGTTTGAATTTTCAAATGCAAGAACGTTTTTATGACGAAGGTTTCCGGCTTCCGGTAGAAAACACCAAGCAACAACTTCGGCTTAATCAAAAACGAACTTTACACAAATATACTAAAAACAAATTTAAAGTACGGTAAACTAAATGAAAATGCGGAAAACTGTTAAAAAACACTAAACAACTGTACAAGTGCAATCTTTTTGCAAATCTCAAGGACAAGGAATCATACCAGCTTACGGTCTTAGTCAACATGATTTTGATTCTGTTTAAAGCTCTGGATAAGTATACTACCTCGATTATCGGTATTGTGGTCCACATAAGCTCAAACTGATCAGATATAATCATAATTTAAGAGATACGATTAACGGTAAGGATTATACTTACAAGTCGATGTAAATCCACTCACGACACATTCCCGTATCAAGGCATGCACGAGAATTCATCTTACCGGTGAGTATACCGTTTATCATCTGTTTGACCGTATAAAAATGTGAGAGACTCACTTATTTTGATTGAAAACAAGCCCTATGTGATAAAATCACTTATTGATGAGGAACTTGATTTTCAGATGCATGAGGGCACAGGAGCAAGTCCGTGAACAGGTCAGTACTTCCGTACAGCAGAGAGACGAACTTGACTCCCGCAAAGAATCTGTGATAATTTATCACTTATTTTGTTTGGACATGTGATTGTTGATCACTTATTGAGGTCGAATGCAGTATGTACACGTATGTATAGTATCATGGAAGATCTTAGACTTCGTCTCCGTTATTTTTACGGTTTGATACAACCATGATACCCAGATGATAAGCAGCATAAAGACCGAATATTTCAGATCTCGGCAATCTCTCAAACGAGATTTCGGTACTAAGACCATATGCCAATGAGCAGTTCCCACCTGACTTGAAGTCTGTTAGGTTTGTATCATCCTGCACATTTTAGTCTGATTGTGAGCCTACCGATACATCGTTAGTAGAGATACTTATCATTTTTCTTTTTATTTTGCATTTTGAGCACATTGACCGACCACACCAGTTTGTAATTTCATCATTTTCCTTTATCCAAGAAACTCATTTTTGGTTTTTCTATTGTTTTTGAATTTTTGAATTTTTCAAACGAAACGACAGAAAGTAAAGACATCTTTTTGGATTTTGAAGTTTTTCAATGTTTTTGTATTTTCTTGAAATATCTCCCCCTAAAATTCGCAAAGTTTACGAAAACTAAAATCTTTTTGAATTTTCAAAGTTTATAAAGAAAATATTTACAAAAACGATCAGCCAAAGAAGTTTACTCGGGTATCACCTTAATGCCATTGACCAAAAGTAGATAATCAAAACGTGATTTATCAAAAGCTTTTGTGAACAGGTCGGCACGTTGGTGATCAGTGGGGACATGAACGACATCGATTAACCTCTTATCAAAACAGTCACGGATAAAGTGATATTTAATGTCGATGTGTTTAGTCTTAGAATGTTGCACAGGATTTCTAGTGATTTGCAATGCAGCATTATTATCAACAAAAATACGAGTAGATAGGAATTCTAAACCGTAGTCGCGCATTTGTTGTTGTATCCAAAGAACTTGGGAGCAACAACTCGAGGCAGCAATATATTCTGCTTCACATGTTGATGTAGCAACACACGTTTGCTTCTTGCACTGCCACGTGACGAGTCGATTTCCTAGGAACTGACATCCTGCTGTTGTTGATTTGCCATCGATTTTGCAACCACCGAAATCAGAATCACTGTATGCAATTAATTCAAAACTATCATCCCTAGGGTACCAAAGACCTAAGTCTGGGCATCCCTTCAAATAGCGTAGAATCCTTTTGACAGCTGACAGATGAGAGGCCTTCGGGTTTGCTTGATATCTTGCGAGTAAGCATGTTGGGTACATGATATCAGGCCTCGAA
Source organism: Helianthus tuberosus (assembly GCA_030545235.1). Lineage (NCBI taxonomy): Eukaryota > Viridiplantae > Streptophyta > Magnoliopsida > Asterales > Asteraceae > Helianthus > Helianthus tuberosus. The sequence goes on from CM060433.1 coordinate 17,196,041, forward strand.
GCGGTAAGATACATGAGAGATCCGATTATGGCACGATAGTACGAGGAGTTGATGCTTTCTCCCTTCAAATCCGGAGTAATCCCGTGATTCTGCGGAAGTGGGGTACCAATGGGCGTTGCATCTGACATTTGGAATCGGCTCAAAATGTCACCAACATATTTAGTCTGATGGATGAATATCCCAGACTCTGTTTGTTGAACTTGAAGGCCCAAAAAGAAATTCATCTCTCCCATAGCGCTCATTTCGAATTTTTCTTGCATAACACGTTCGAATTGCCTGCACAAAGAGTCATTAGTAGACCCAAATATTATATCATCAACATATACCTGCACCAGCAGAAGATCTTCATCTTGTTCTTTGATAAAGAGTGTGCAATCAATAAGACCTCGTCTAAATCCATTTTCCAGAAGATAGTTTGATAAGGTTGCGTACCAAGCCCTAGGTGCTTGATGTAGACCATAAAGAGCTTTGTTGAGCAACCAAACCCGATCGGGGTGAATAGGATCTTCAAAACCTGGAGGTTGTTCGACATGCACCTCTTCTTGAACAATACCATGAAGAAAAGCACTTTTAACGTCCATCTGGTAAACTTTGAATCCTTTGAAAGAAGCATAAGCTAAGAAGATTCGAATAGCTTCCAGACGTGCAACAGGTGCATAAACTTCATTGTAGTCAATGCCTTCAATCTGACGAAATCCCTGAACAACCAGTCTCGCTTTGTTGCGAATAACAACTCCACGATCATCTTTCTTGCATTTATAAACCCATCGTGTTCCAATTTTCTTGTAATTCTCCGGTTTTTTAACAAGCTTCCAAACACCAAGCTTTTGAAATTGCTGCAGTTCGTCCTGCATGGCTTCAACCCATGAATTATCTTTTAAAGCTTCCCTATAAGATTTTGGTTCTTCCTGTGAAACGTAACACGCGAAAGACCAATCATTTTGAAGACCAGATTCTCTAATAGCTGAATACAAACCAGCACTCTGGTTGTTTCTCAGCTGATTACGTGTCTGCACACCTTGTTGGACATCTCCTATGATATTTTGCTGTGGATGGGTATCGTGTATCCTCATTTCAGGATTTTCAGGAACACGAGCATTAACACCCAAATTGTTAAAATTAAGATCAACAACCAACTCTACACCTGGAATATGCGTAGAAGTGGATGCATTTCCTTCAGCAGTATCATCGACTTGCACATGAGGAGTATCAACAGAAATACCCTGAACTGGAACAACTGGAGATTTAGTGCCTTCAGTCGCATCCAAATTTTCTTCATCTTCTTCTGATGACTCATTGTATTCAGTAGCATTCTCAACTTCCTCATTTTGAACCGTGTTGTTAGACGAATTAGAACTTTGTGAGTTAACAACAACAGGTCTAACTAATGACGACTCAGCAGCATTGTCACTATCAAATATCATTCTAGCAGCTGCGGAATCTTCATCAAAAATTGGCAGGTCAAAGGAATCGAATAGCCCATCATAATCAAACATCCAAGGATCACCTGGAGCTTTAACAGGATCTGTATATCTCTGAACCCGTACTTCACTCCATAGTTCTATCTTTTTGGTAGTCAGATTCCAAACACGAAAATTTGGTGTAGCATATCCAAGGAAGAAACCCTCGATAGCTTTCGCTCCAAACTTTCCGTCCGGATCAATCATAGTGCATGGACCACCAAAAGGTTCTAGAATTGAAAGATCTGGTTTCCTTTTCTGTAGAAGTTCGAAACAAGTCTTGCCATGTCTCTTAACAGTAAGAACTCGGTTTAATGTGTAGCAAGCAGTCGACACAGCCTCTGCCCAGAACTGAACAGGAAATGCCGACTCTACCAGCATTGTTCTTGCAGTTTCAATTATCGTCCGATTCTTCCTCTCCGCGACACCATTTTGTTGTGGAGTGTAAGGAGAACTGTATTCATGAAGAATGCCTTTAGAAGTACAGAACTCGTCCATAACACGATTTTTGAATTCAGTTCCATTGTCGCTTCTGATCCTCTTAACTTTCAACGAGTAGAGATTTTCCAACATTGTAAGAAGATCCTTGAGGATGCCAGGAGTATCACTCTTGTGTGCCATAAAAGCTACCCAAGAAAATCTAGAGTAGTCATCAGTAACTACTAAACAATACACATCTCCGAACGTTGATTTGTGTCTCATAGGTCCAAAGAGGTCCATATGAAGACGTTCGAGAGGCATGCCAACAGTGTTGATTTTCTTCAAAGGGTGAGACTTCTTTGTTTGTTTCCCTTTCTGGCACGAAACACAGATATCTTGAAGATGAAAACTTCTCACGGGTACGCCATTCACAAGATTTTTGTTCACCAAATGGTTCATTTTTCTCAAGTGAATGTGTCCCATTCTTCTGTGCCAAGATATAGATTCCTTCTCCGTGGCTTTTGAGACAAAACATGTGACTTGTGCAGAAGTCGTAATCGCTTGACTCATATCAAGAACATAAAGATCATTGATTCTTGGAGCCGATAAGAGAATCCATTCATCAGGAATTTTGAAACCAGGTTTAAGCACATAACAACCGGCATCATCAAAATGCACGGTGAACTTTTTATCGCAGATTTGCGACACACTGAGAAGATTATGATCAATTTGACGAACATAATTGATCTTATCGAAACATACCACACCATTGGAAATCATTCCCTCTCCAGTGATGTAACCGCCTTTGTCTCCAGCGAAAGCGACATAGCCTCCTTTAATGTTTCTCACATCATATAGAAGCCGTAAATCGCCCGTCATGTGCCTAGATGCCCCACTATCAACAATCCAATGACTATTGATAATTCCTCCTGGAACATCCTGCACATATCATCCAATGATTAGTTAAGGATGGGGACCCAAGCCAAAGTGGTCTTGGGTCGTCCCTGAGCATCACGAATAGTGATCTCGATTTGTTGATGGTTTTGCAAACACACAGCTCCCCCTGAACCTTCACTCTTCCTAGGTTTCCAAGTTTGTTTTTGTTTACCAGATTGAGTTTTGTAAACAAATTTTGAAATTTCTGATTTTACAGGTGAACTTGGTTCCCTTGGAACAGAATTGACCTTAGGTTTTAAAGCCTTTTCTATTTTCTTCACATTTTGATGTCGTTGTTTCGATTCCTGTTCTTTAATAGTTCGTTTATCATGTTTAGGTGAAACAGGACGACATTTAGAGTGAATTGATTCAGGTGTTGCTCTTTCAACAAATTTCGCTTTCGGAGTGTTAGCACAATCTTTGATGATGTGCCCAAACTCTCCACATTTAAAACACGTTCTCCTTTCAACAAACTTAGGAGAACTGGATCGACGATCAGATGTCGAATTTGTATAACCTGAGGTACTAGCTTTTTCATCACACCCGTTTGAATGTTGAGTGTAATTGTTTTGACTATCACGTTTTAAAATTTTGACTTGTACAAAATCAGTGTTTGACTTGTTAGCAAAAGTCTCAATTTTATCTGTACCCCTTGATTCCACAAATTTGACATTGCTGTTTTTCTTCTGATAACGAGCTCCTTTTGTTTCAAATTTTGAATTGGAAACATTTGACAATTTTGCTCGTTGATCTGATTGTTTACCCTTAGAAGCAATAGGTTGTTGCTTTGAAGGTGATTTTTGATTTCCAAATTGTTTCTTGATTTCAGCTTTTGGAATTGTCTTTCCCAAAAACTTGTTTGTATTATTTTCAAAAACTTGATCAATCGAAGATGGATTGACATTCTTAATTGGGAAATCGTGATCTGAATAGATTTTAGGATCACCAACCAAAGTGTACAACACGTTATTACTCTTAACGGTAGACACAGATTTCTTGTCATTCTTGACAGAATCTATCACTTATTGGACAACTGGTTGAACAGCAGGAGTAGGAGGATCACACAGAATATGATTCTCAATTGGAACATCTACTCCTTTAAGTTTGTCAAGTGATTTATCCTGTTTAATCACATCTGATTCAGATTCATCATCCGACGACTCATAGTCCTCAATGGTTGGAGGACCTTGTTTCGTAGGTGTTGACTCTTTTTGCTCAGAATTTGTACTTGGAGAATTGTCCGATTTGAATCCTAGGCCAGTAGTTACTTCCTCATAATTAAGAGGCACACTGGATTCAAAACGTGGCATTTCTTCTTCATCAGGCATATAAGTATAATCATGTCTCAAAGGGGGCGGACACTTCTTATACCCAACACCTTTCTTGTTTCCCTTTAGTTGTTGAATATCAATAATGTGATCGAGCACAAATCGGGAATTTGAGTAACTCTCCAATTTTTGCTTGATTGCATCATGTTCACATTTGGCAATGGCTAGTTCCTTTTTAGTTTCCTCAACAATGTTAATGTATTCATTTATACTAACTTGTTTATGATAAACAGTTTTTGTCACTTCGGAAACATTTTTCTTTTGAATTTCAATCATAGATTTAAATTCTTTTTCGTTTCGAATCAAAGCCATATTCGATTCTTTGCATTTAGCCATTTCAACAACTAAATTCTGATTGTGAATATGAATTGAATCACAGTGAAGCTTTATTCTATCAAATTCACTTTTCATATACTCACAATCTCTACAGTTGATAAGAATTTCAGATTTTACCTGGCTTGTAGAATCTGAGACATTTGCCATGAAGGCAGTCTGATAAGAGAAAGATCCGTCTTCAGAAAAGAATTTCTCCATTTCTTTAGATACTACCTCAGCCTTCTTGATCAGAACTGATTTCTGACATTTCAAATCTTCTGCTTCATTCAATAAGTTATCAAGATTAGAACTTGCTTCTTTGCTCACATCAGATTCAGAACTCGAAGTAGAACTTTCTTCATCAGAACTCCCGGTATGACCAGAACTGTCGTCACTATCAGAAAATTCTTCCTTATGAACGTGCTTGATGTGATTGATAATTTTAGCATAACACGCCGTTCCTCCTTTACCTTGATCACTTTCCCCAAGTTGTAAAGACCAATTAAACCCTTCATCAGCTTGTACGATTAATGCACGACTTTCATTTGATGGTCCAGACTGATTCTGGTTAGTGGTGTTGGTTACAGCCACTATCCCTTTTCCACGATTGTCTTGATTAGCATTTGAAGTACTCGTCTGATTACGGAATGGGTTCTGATTGCCTTGTCTGCTTGGTCGAGTGCACTCACGTTTGAAGTGACCCTTTTCCCCACAATTGAAGCATGTAACTGCTTCTTTATCAAAACCATACTTTGTATCTTGTTTGCTTTCCAAAGAACTTCTTCCTGTTCGAACCATAAAGTCCTTCGCCCTTCTAACAGCACTTGCGAATGCCCATTTTATATCCATCAACTCCATTTCATCACGGTTGATTTGTAGATAGTCTTCGTTGGTTAAATTGATGTTTCCAATTTGACCCGCGACCAAACCGCAGTAAGCACTGACCATGGTATTAATAAGTTCCATATGTTCCTTTGCTACTTCAATGCTAACATTAGAGAGGTTTGATGTATCAACTTTGACTGTGTTAGGATTGTTGGTATAATGAGCTTGTTGTTGTTGTTGTGGTTGAACTTTTGGTTCTGGAGTAAAACCTCCTCCTGAATATGACTGAGGTTGTTGTGGTACAGATGGACTAAAACCTCCTCCTGAATATGACTGAGGTTGTTGTGGTACAGATGGACTAAAACCTCCTCCAGAGTATGCCTGATTTTGAGCACTCAAATGCGCTGGAAATTGATAGGCACTCGGATCGAAGACCGGAGTTGGAGCTGATTGCGGGCTAAAACCTCCTCCAGAATAAGTCTGAGTTTGTTGAGGAAACGGAGAAGAGTTTGTATCAGATACAAACGCCGTTTGTAACTTTGGTTGCCTCAGACTAGCTGACGGGTCAAAACCTCCACCATTATACATTTCAACATTCTGAGGAGCAGCAATGCGTTTTGCTTTTCGGATTTCTTCATCATTTTTATGTTCCAGCTTCTGTACAAATTCATAGATAGTTATAGTTTCAGCATCTAGAATACCTGTATGCTTTAGAAGCTCAATGTATGGACTCCACTTTGGTGGTAGAGAATCAGCAAATCGTGCACAAACTTCCTTTTGAGTTGCAGCAACATTATAGGCAAACATCTCACTAATCAAATGATAAAACCGTGTGGTCATATCATTTAGAGTTTCGTTTTCCAAGAACTGGAACGACTCAAACTCTTTCTTTAATAAATCATGCCGTGTCTTTCTGGAAGCTGCGTTTCCTTCTCCTCTTGTCACCAAACAATCCCATAAGGATTTAGTGTCCTTACTATAAGAAAACTGATGATAGATATCTTTATGAAGTGCTTGAGTAAGAACAGCAAATGACTTTTTCTCAAATTCATATGCTTTCTTGTCATTCTCCTGCATGTTAGTAAAACCTTCAGCCGTTGACGCTGCTACTTCAAGAGCATCATTGCGTGGAGTAATGAAACACCTCCACATATCAGTGCTTTGACCTTGAACATATGTGATGAAACGACCTTTCCATGATGGAAACTCGTTCATATGATTCAACTTTGGCGGGCGATTGTTGCTACCCGTTTCGCTCTCGCTAATCAGAAGATTTTGAATATTTTGGTTCTGATTGGATGCCAAAGCCCATTGTCCGGCACTTATAGTAGGTTGACCAAAAACTTTCTTCACCCACGCTGCTGCGGAGGTCGGATCTTCACATGATCTAGAATCCATACTCCAATCCCATGGACTAGTACAACTCATATTTGATGTATGTATGATAGTACCTGCACAAATTTCTTGAAAACAAACAGTGAGCAAACTGATATAAGTCTTCTGTTTAAAACAGATCTGTTTTTGACGAAACAGAGTTCACGAAACAGGTTTGTTTCGTCTGAATGAATGACGACGAAACAGACTTGTGATAATTGTGATTCGTGGCGAAACAGAATTTGTTTCGTCAAAGATGTTGTGGCGAAACAGACTTTTGATTCGTCAAAGAGGTTGCGACGAAACAGATGTGATTCGTCGGCTGTGTGTTTCGTCAAAACTGGGTAAAAGTTCAGTGGATTTAGATATTTATCAATTGACCAGTCAAGGATAAGAAGAAGAGACAACAAAGATATTTTTCAACTGACACAAGTATGTTGTAACTCTTATTTTCAACGAAACAGAGATATTACTGAAACCAATTATCACTTTTACACACAAAGTCAAGATATTGTTTAATAAGTTATAACACTTGATTTTATTACTTATAACAGATCAAATACTCAGCTTTTAACAAGAACACTATGAATATTTCAAGAACACATCCAAGAACATAAAGTTTCCGATGAGTTTTCCGATCACCGATAAATTTCCGAAACACGAAAATACACTAGATTTTCACTAAAAACCCGGTTTAAAGCATAAACAAACAATCTAACTCAGGTTTTTGATAAAAATCTGTAGCAAACAACTCTAAAACAGCAGATTTATGAATATTTTTCCAGAAAATATTAATTTTTCAAGAACTCATTTTCAGAAAAACACACACAAAACACTTGATAAAAACCGAACACGTTTGATTTTAAACAAGGATAAGAGCCAATGCTCTGATACCACTTGTAGGTCCCGAAATCTGAGGATCGATTACGAACCGAATCTCTTGTTTATAGTAAACACGGTTACGCGTGCGGAATCCACGTAACTATGCCAAATCAAACATATATAGCAATAAAAACAACACGGATTAATCAATGATACACACTCGATTGATTAACGGGATAAGAACCTTTACAACTGATACAAACACAGTTCAGACTAAATTTTGGCAGAGTTTTGTTACTATGGTCTGTTTTCTTATCTCTGAGTTCAAATGAACACAAAGTGTTGCTTATATAGTCCCTGGGCCACAGATGTCGACGAAACACAGACATGTTTGACGAAACTGAACATGGGCCAGATATTGGGCCTGGAACAGCCCAAAACATGACGAATCAAGGTCTGATTCGTAAGGATATGACGAATCAAGGTCTGATTCGTCATGACCTTCAAACGAAACAGAAGTCTGTTTCGCCATAAAGTGTTCCGACGAATCAGGTCTGATTCGTCGAGGACTGCAACTGTTGTGTTTGTTCCTGTTATCAGACAGTAACAATCAGCAACATGTAAACATAGTAATGACAAAACTACCCTTAAATGCAACATGCATTGTTCATAATACATTACATACCAAAAGAGACAAATAAGTTAAACACAAGTAGATAGGAGGATATCTGACTTGGTCAACATAACATACAGACTCGATAATTAATAAAAGACCATTCAAAATACATCGTTAAACAAGACTAGTTACAGACACTAGAAAAATGCATCAACACGTCAGTTATCACGAGGCAGTATTGATCATTCCTAATACTTTTGTGCTTGACAGGACCGAACAAATCCATGTGCAAACGTTCAAGAGGAACAGCCACCGTGTTGATTTTCTTTGTAGGGTGTCGCTTCTTCGTTTGTTTTCCTTTCTGGCACGAGACACAGACGTCTTGAAGATGGAAGTTTTTAAGAGGAACACCATTCACTAATTCATTTGACACCAAATGATTCATTTTGCGTAAGTGAATGTGACCCATTCGTCTGTGCCAAGAGATTGAGTCTTTTTCTGTGGCTTTGGAAACGAAACAGGTTGCTTGTGCAGACGTTGTGATAGCTTGGCTCATATCAAGGACGTACAAATCATTTATCCTTGGAGCTGACAAGAGAATCCATTCTTTTGGAATTTTGAAGCCGGGTTTCAGCACATAACATCCATTTGCATCAAAGTGTACTGAGAACTGCTTATCACAAATTTGAGAAACACTAAGAAGATTGTGATCAAGTTGTTGTACGAAGTTGATCTTATCAAAGCTAACAACCCCGTTGGAAATCATTCCTTCACCCGTAATATATCCGCCTTTATCTCCAGCAAAAGCAACATAACCTCCTCTAATAGATTTAACGTCGTAGAGAAGCTTCATGTCGCCTGTCATGTGCCTGGATGCCCCACTATCAACAATCCAATGACTACTGATAGTTCCTCCTGGAACACCCTGCACATGAACTCACATGATTAGTTGGAGATGGGGACCCAAGCCATTGTGGTCTTGGGTCTTCCATTTTTATCAACAACAATAACCTCCACTTTTTGGTGATTCGGAAATTGTGATGGTCCCTCTGAACTTGTGGTCAATTTAGGTTTCCATGTCTGTTGAGTTTTACCAGTTTGATTGTTTAAAAATTTAACTTCGTGATTGTTTGAAGTTTTTGAAAATTTTGAGTTTTCTGGCTTAACTGAAACAGATTGTTTTTGAACCACATCAGTTTTAAGTGCCTTTTCAATCACCTTGACTTGTTGGCGTTTCTGTTTCTTTTCCCTTTCTCTTACAAGTCGGGGATCTTGTTTAACCGAAACAGATCGCTTTTGGTGATTGTGTTCACGGGGATCATCAACCTTTGCTTTCAACTTATGAAGATACGGACAGTTTCGAATTATATGTCCAATTTCACCACATTCAAAACATGATCTTCGTTCAACAAACCCCGAAGTATCATGTGATCGTCTTGCCGATGATGAACTTTGTGATCCTGAGGTACTAGGTTTTGAACTGTTTAGTTCATTTCTTTTCATCACTGTTGCTTTCTTGACAAAATCTAAGTTAGATTGGTTTTCAAACTTTTCAATTTTGTCCGTTCCCTTAGATTTCACAAAGTTCACATTCTTGTTCTTCTTTTGATTTGGCTTCTTTTGACTTTGAGCCGGCAATTTTCCTTTTTGTTTGTTATGATTTTGCTGCCTTTTCTCTGTTGGTAATTTCTGATTGCCAAATTGTTTTCTAACTTCAGCCTTTGGGATAGGAGGGCACTGTGTTACCACAACGTGTGATCCTTTCTTACCCAGAAATTTACTTGTCGAATTTTCAAAAACTTTACTGATTAAGGATTGATTTACATTCTTAATCGGAAAATCTTTGTCAGAATAAATTTTATCATCACCAACAAGAGTGTACAGCAAATCCACACTCTCCGACTCTTGTGCAGACAAGGATTCGATTGCAACAGTCTTAGCGGGTTTTGCAGGAGGATCACACAGAATATGATTCTCAAGAGGTATGTCCTCTTCTTTTATCACCGCATCAGACTTTGCTGAAACAGTATCATCAGATTCATCATCAGAAGAATCAGCATCCTCAACAACAACTGGAGGATCCAGATTCTGTTCAGCAGAAGACACACATGTATCTGCTGACACATCCGAATCTGATGATACTTCTTTCTTGTATCCGAGTCCTGTAGCAAATTCCTCAACGTCTAAAGGAACAGATGGTTCAAAGTGAGTTCTATATTCCTCATCAGGCAGTGCATCGTAATTGTGTCTCACAGGTGGTGGACAATTTTTGTAACCTATGCATGTGACATCCTTTTTCTCTTTCTGTACGTCAATGATGTGATCCAACACATAGCTAGAGCTCAAATAACTATCTAACTTGAGCCGGATCGCCTCACTTTCGGTTTTAACACAAGCCATTTCCTTTTGCATTACCTCAAGGCGAGTTATATACAAATTAATGTCAGTTTGTTTTCTAGAAACCATTTTTGTTAGCTCGGTTTTGTCTTTCTTTAATTTCTCAATTACCGACTTAAACTCCTTTTCATGGTTTTCATAAAACATGTTGGCTTCAGTGCACTTCGAAAGATCAACGGTCAATTTCTGATTGTGGATAAATGTCACATCATATTTCTCTTGCAAAGCCTTGTGTTTGCTTTGCAATTCACACCACTTATCATTCAAAGAAACATGTTTGTCTTGCAAGTCAAACAAACTAGCTTGTAAAGCATCATGTTTGCCTTGCAACTCAGACATGTTTGCCTCTAAATCAGCACATTTAACATTTAAACTATCACAATTTTCACAACTAACTACAATGGGTTCATCGACACATACCTGACTTGATGAACTGTCGACATTAGCCATAAAGGCTGAATGGAGAGAAGACGAAGAATAAGCAGCTTGATCCACCAAAATAGATCTTCTTTGAATTCCTGCTGCAGCTTCTTCCAATAGCTCATCAATATTTGCATTAACTGACGCACTTGACGTGTCATCTTCCTGATCATTCCCTGAACTCGAGGACTCTTCATCTGAACTTCCACTGTAACCGGAGCTGTTTTCATCTTCAGAAGATTCATCACCATTGGTGGAAGATTCTCCACCACTGGCGTGTTTAACCTTATCCTTGTTATGTTTAACACACTAGCAAGTGCGGAATCCAAGCTAGAATGCAAACCGGTAGTTTATATGAGAACACAAGCCACAAAGAGAAAGGTAGACACACGAGATATCAAAGTTTTCTCTTGTATTTCAGTGGACACGGTTACAGCCCTTCCCAACTGAAGCGACCAATCACAACCTTCATCTACTTGAACTACAAGTGCCTGGTTGGCATTTGATGGCCCTGCTTGGCTTTGGTTGTTGACAGGTATCAAAGTACGAACATTGTTCCTGTTCTGGTTCTGCTGGTTGCCTTGGTTTCTGAAAGGATTTTGGTTTCCATGCTGAGCTGGTCTTGTGCATTCCCTTTTGAAATGACCCCGTTCACCACAGTTAAAGCACTTCACTGCCTGTTTATCGAACCCATACTTGGTGTCTTTCTTGCTTTCCAAGCTGGTTCTGCCAGTTCTTTCCATGAAATCCTTTGCTCTCCTCACAGCACTCGCAAAGGCCCATTTGATATCCATCAAATCCATCTCTTCCTTATCAATCTGCTGATAGTCTTCTTGTGTCAGATTAATGTTGCCTATCTGACCTTCCACTAATCCACAGTATGCGCTCACCAAAGTGTTTAGCAGCTCCATGTGTTCCTTTGCTACTTCCACACTGACTTTAGAAAAGCTTGAGGTGTCGAGCCGCACTGTATTTGGCTTTGATTGCTGACCAGCAGATGATGTGCTTCCATAACACGCTTGTTGTTGAACAGGAAGTGGATTCCCATACATGTCTGTTGTTGGAGGAGGCTTGACCGGAACTTGGATAGAATTGCCATACATATCTGTGCTAGACACAAACGCTGTTTGAATTGGAGCGTGTGAAGAAGGTCTTGCAGGAGTACTAGGAGTTCCATAATACATCTCAGGATCATGTCGCACTTGTATTGCAGGAGTGCTAGGAGTTCCATAATACATCTCAGGATTCTGTGGCACTATAACTCTTTTCGCCTTAAGGGTTTCTTCCTGATTCTTATTCTCCAGGATTTGAACAAAGTCATTGAAGCTTGTTGTAGCCAATGTGCCATTGAGCTTCAGGATTTCCAAGAAATTACTCCATTGTGGTGGCAAAGCATCAGCAAACTTGGTGACAATTTCGATTGGAGTCGCTATCACTCCAAAAGTTCCCATTTCAGTCAACAAATGAGAAAATCGACTCGTCAAATCTCCCAAAGATTCTTTATCCATGCATGTAAACCCATCAAACTCTTTCTTGAGAAGACCTTGTCTTAATTGGCGAGTCGCTTCGTTTCCTACACCTCTCGTCTTCAACGCATCCCATAATTTCTTTGTCGTTTTGAAGTTGACAAATTGATGGTAAATATCCTTGCTTAATGCCTGAGTAAGAATAGCATAAGCTTTCTTCTCTAAGTCATAAACCTTCTTCTGATCTTCCGTAAGATCGGCAAACGTAGCAGCAGACGACGCGGCAACCTCTATTGTTTGATCGAAATCTGTGATGAAACGCAACCACAATTCCGTGTTTTGCCCAAGGACATATGTATGAAATCTGCCAAACCATCCCGGATATTCGCTTAAGTGCATCAACTTTGGAGGCCGATTCAAACTTCCGGTTTCGCTCTCGCTTAAGAGAATGCTTTGAATACTTGGAGTTTGATTTGATACAAATGCCCACTGACCGGTAGAACTTGCATTAGCTTGTGAAGATACCGGTGCGGAAGATTCGGCCCACGAAGGAGACAAACTCGTGTTTCTATACTTTCCACTATCCGGAGACGGAGTACCATAATACATATCTGTATTTACCGGAGTACCCCAAATCGGATTCATTTTTGATGAAGAAAAATTGTTACACTAGTTCTCTCGGGTTCTCCTTGTTAACAACCAACCAGCCGAAGGATCCCTGATCAAAAGACGAGAAAAACACAAACTTGTTAAACTTAAACAGACTAGGATCGAAGGATCAATACTTGTTCGAAGGATCAACAGTGTTCGAAAGATCACTGTTGAATTTCGAACAATGAATTTGAAAGATTCTCCAATCGAAAGATCCTTAGCTTTCGAACAAGAACTGTAGATCGAATGATGTATCCTTCGAAAAGATTCCTTGGATCGAAGGATGTTCGAAGGATGATTATCTATCGAACTTCCTTTGATCGAATGATGAACTTTCGACTTCGAAGGATATCCTTCGATCTGTACTGACACAGTTGAAAAAAGTGACAGGTTGGTGAAAAGGTGATGGGTTGGTAGAAAGCTTTCGGCAGAAGGTATGCTCAGACCATACCTTTTATCAAACCAGGATTTGAACAATAAAATATTACTAAAAAGGAAGGTTCTTATCCAGAAAACCGGTCACCGGAGTAAGCCGGAATTTGGCCGGAAATTACCAAACTTCTTAAAAACAAGTTTTTAAGTTACCCAACCCGTCCTTTAACACACCCGGTTAGTTTAGAACACGTTTTTATGTCAAGAAATGCGAGAAAAACACTAAAAACGGGTGCTAAACCATGTGAGTTTTGTCCAAACACTCCAAAGTCTTGTATAAACTCGGTTTTTAACAAGGAAAAGAGCCACGGCTCTGATACCACTTGTAGGTCCCTCGGAGGATGAGGTTAACCTTATCCTTGTTATGTTTAACACACTAGCAAGTGCGGAATCCAAGCTAGAATGCAAACCGGTAGTTTATATGAGAACACAAGCCACAAAGAGAAAGGTAGACACACGAGATATCAAAGTTTTCTCTTGTATTTCAATGGACACGGTTACAGCCCTTCCCAACTGAAAATATGCTCTCTACAAGACCAAGTTCACTCAAATCTCACACACCCAAATGAAGTGAACACATTACATGAGTATATATACCCATCACAGCTCGTCTGGTCGAAGGATCAGATAGACTGATCGAAGGATCATCTATCGATCTGAAACCTATCGAAGGATCCACATATACCTCGAAGGATGATATCCTTCGAGGTCCATCAACATCCATCGAAGGTTTATGTTTCGAACTCATCGAAGGATCTAAACAATCCTTCGATGACTCATCCTTCGACACAAACATGTTACAACAATGTTCCAACTGTTTGGCCAAGTCAAACCAGGAGGATGGTTGACTTGGTCAAACTTACATCAAACTTACATCAAAGACATCGTTTTATATCATGACAAAATACAGACAAAGTACAGACACAAGTGTACCAACAATGAGCTTTTATACTTTCTCATGAATATAATAAATATTTATTGATAGAACTTCTAAGAATATACTTTTGGTCGCCTTTCAGAACCATTCCATCAAATAATGGATCCGTTTTCAGTTAGGCGTTTATTGGTAATGTATCTTTATAAGGTTTATGATGTTAACTATATTGATTGTAGAGCTAAAACTTATTTCCAATCCATATATAGATATAATGGGTTAAATATACAAACTCTATAATTGTCGTTAATTTTTATAAAAGAAAAATGTTAGAAAATGAGTGAAAGTTATACTTTTACAGTTTTACTGAATCCGTATGCAAATAATGGTACTTTTCTATGTGTTATATAATTGATTAATTTGGGTTTTGTTCTTCTTGATGTGAGCTTCTAAACAAGTTAAAATGTGTCTACAACGGAGCTTCTTAATTTCCGTTGAAGACATTGCTTTGAATATGTTTACATTTATGTAGTGTTCAATTTATATATTTAGTCCTTCGTACGACGTTGTACTATATTTTAAGATAGGATCCTTTAGTAGTATTATTATTATTATTATTATTATTATTATTATTATTATTATTATTATTATTCTTATTATTGATGAGAGCTTCTTAACGTTGTACTAATTATTATGTTGGCGGTGGTGTTACCAACTGGCAAACTAAGTTTGCCACACTTTGCCGCACCCCACTCCGTATACCCTAAGGTGGTATCCTGGATTAATCCCCACTAGTTGTCATGATTTAAGTACCCTACTTGTATTTTGTTGAGTTAGGTGACACGTAAAAGTCTTCGAGTCGCGTATATATAGGATACGATGCAGCCTCCTAATTCCCCTAGAATCTCGAAATTGTCGCCGCTCATACCAGCCGCTCTTTGCCCTTTTCAGCAGACATTCATCCTATCCGATTCCGCCACCCTCTTCTACGATGACTCCTTCGGTTAGTGTTATATTCATACATGCACACACATGCACACGCACTACCCTTCTCGCTGTCTATTATATACACATATGCTGTAGATTACCATTTTATTTACATTTACCTTCGATCGATCTTTTTGTAACGTTAAATTTGATTTAAGTTTCGTCCGTTTTTGTTTTACTGTTTTGGTGGATTGTTTAATTTTTAGGGTTTTGAATTTCAGAATTTTAGGGTTTTGAATTTTGGTTGATCAGTAAATCTGTAAATGTATTTATATCTAGTCTTCAATTTTACAGCGTGTAGACTACGAGATGCTGGTCTCAGAAGGATCACCTCAACCGATGGAAGGTACTTCTTGCAGTCTCATTTGATTAATTAATCTGTTTCTTTTGCGAATTCGGGTTTGAACTTTAATAATTTTTATGATTTACAGATGTGGCTGATACGATTTATGCACAAGATTTTGATGATCATCCGTCTGCACGGTTCACTTGGGCTATAAAGAATTTCTCAACATTTCATGGCGAAAAGATGTCCTCTGACCCCTTTGTTGATACAGGATGTAAATGGTATTTTGATACTAATTCGTTCCTCCCATGATTCTTTGATTGTGTGAATGAGATGGTTACTCCATTGTTTGAGAAATCATTGACTGCTAAAGATACTGGGACGAGTGGGCGCCTTGTGCTGCCAAAAATCTGCTGAGGTTAGCATCAGTGGTTTGTTGACGTGGTTTCTGGACTCCCAAGTATGAAACTACCGGTGGTTGTGGACCCAACAATGCGGTTTGTTGACGTGGTTTCTGGACTCCCAAGGATGATGTTCTTCAAGAATCGGAAATATTTAGTTTTGCACAGAAAGGAGAGAAGCTATATGGGAATGGATTTAAACTTCTTTACCTTGTGATGATTGATTAAGATTTGAAGATTAGTTTTAATGACAATTTAGATAGTTGGTTGTGATGATTGATTAAGATTTGACGTTTTCCAGAAATAAACACCATTTTATAATTTTAAGTGTATCTTGTAATTGATTCTTGTAATAGATGTAACATCTAAATACTTATTCAAGGGTTTAACATTTGCTTCGGCTTTGAATGGTTGTAATTATTTTACAAGTGATGATGAAGAAAGAAGTTTAGAGTGATAATATATTCTGTTACATATATACTAAGAACAATTTAATAAACATGTAGGTGAGTCTAGGCATAACCAACTCAAACTCGACTAGAACCCTAAACCAAATTGAATTTTTTACTAAGGCCTTGACCTGGTATGGAGTTGACTAAGAACAATTTAATAAACATGTATGTGAATCAAGCCATAACCAGCCCAAGCTCAACACGAATTCTAAGGGATTGACTTGGTATAGAGTAAGTTCATAGTTTTGATTCTTGAAAAAAAGTCCTATTTTTTTAAGATTGAATATTAATTGATCATTAATACCAAAATAAAAAACCTTCAAATAATTAAGAGGAAGGCTAAATGCTCCCCCTTCTTTGCTTTTCGTTCCTCCTTTCTAAAAATATGAGTTTAGAACTTGTCAATTTCACCCCTCTAAAACTTGTATGGTATCATATAAAAAAAAATTGAGAAGAAAAAAACCAAATATAACTTAACTCATGTGAGGCAGATTTAAAAACCATTTGGACAAAACTTATCAAAATGATTTTTCTTTTTTCTTTCTTGGATTAGTGATTCATTATAGTTGAATACTGATGCAATATGAAAATTGAATATGTTTGTAAAAATTGAATAACAATTAACAATTTTTGATTTTTTTTATTATAGGGATCAGTGGTAACGTTATGTAACAAAAACAAAAAAAAATATTTTTTTCATTTTTGGGTTTCTTGAACGTCGAACTTTCGGTCTATAATACTGTCTATAATACTTGTTTGGGAAGTAGTGATAGCTTGATATAAGGTTATGTGATATGATATAATACTAGATACCATATTATATCCGATCTATCCAATAGTATCATTGCATTTAATATTATATGAAACCATATCAAAAGTAATAGAATATGATATACTAGAACATAACATAATAAATAACAAATATTATGCATTACAATACAATCTAATATAATATAATAAAATATGATATGCTACAAATTATAGTTTTAATGGTTTTTATTTCTATTCTTTAATATTACTCTACACTTTTATATTTTATTGGCTTGAAATGTTGGAAATTATATATATTACATGTCTTATTTCTTTCTAAAGTTTTGTAACATACACTTTATGGGGTTTTTCCAACTCAAGTGGGTTTTCTAGTTAGCCTAGCCCTATATATATATATATATATATATATATATATATATATAGAGAGAGAGAGTGAGGTTCATCTACAAAGTGTGTTTTTCTTACAAAGTGTGTTTTTCCTACAAAGTGTAGGAAGTGTTTTGGACCATTGGATGCGTGTTTTTAATGGTAGAGATCATCTTGATGCCATTTTAGTAATGTTTATGTTTTAAATAAGGATTGGTTTAATTGATGGAGGACAAAAAAGTCATTTGGCGAGATTAAAAAATAGCAAGTAACCATTATTCAATAAAAGCACTCCTTAAGTTTTGAAAACTTCTCTCTCTTTCTCTCTGCATTTCTTTTCTCTCTCTCTCTCTCTCTCTCTCTCTCTCTTACACACACACATACACTTATCTTCTTATATAGTTAAAAAAAAAACAAGATTAATGATTCATCGTTTAAGTTGTTCATCGTGGGATCAGACACGGGTGTGTTTTATATTATGTCTACATCGAATCAGACATAAGTGTGTTTTATATTGTGTATTTCAGGGCACTGGACACTGGTGTATTTTATGTTGTTTATTTTAGATACTGGTGTGTTTTATGTGTGAGGGGCGTGTTTAATTGTGTTAACTGATATAACACAACGTAAAGAAGCCAAAAAAACTAATAAGACACAACATCAAGAAATAATGAATGTGTTTTATGTTTCGAAATGTGTGAGAGGTGTGTTTAACTGTGAAAATTGATATAACACAGTGGAAAGATAACCATCAACTAATAAAACACAACGTCAAGAAATAATTAATGTGTTTTACGTTTCAAACTTTGGATAAATCAATCGTAGATATGAACGATGTAAATGCTGATTTTGAATAGTTAATAAATATACAGTTTCCATAAAAATAACATTTTATTGTATAAAAGATATATCTTCCAAAAATAGAATTAATTATTGAATTACATTTGTGCCCTTTAATACAAAAACCCTAGATGCCACATGTCACTCTTAGAACACTTCCTACACTTTGTAGGAAAAGTGGACTTTGTAGCCAACTTCCACCCTATATATATATATATATATTGTGGGGTTCTAGTGTGAACACTAGTGTATTTGTAAACTGAGTGAACAAATCATGACCATTGATTTACATCATAATCTTAATCAAATCATGGCCATTGATTTACACTTGTGTATTGATAATCAATGGCTAGGATTAGTTCACATAGTTCACCATTAAAAGATTTGTTCACAAATGAACCTAATCCTATATATATATAGTGGAGAGTTCAAATGAGAGGAATTGTTTTTGTAAGAATAATAAAGAAGAAATTTCAACCAATAAGAATGATTCATTTTACTTTATTTCATTTTGGTATGTAACAAGTTAACGCTAACCCGCGCATTGCAGCGGGTTGTTGATTAAACGCAAGTTCGATTTTAAATGCAAATCAACAGTGAAGACAGTGAAGACAGTGAAGACACGAAATGAATTCCGTTGCTATTGTAGGTCCGGCTAGGGGAGGATCTAGTCGCCTAATCCTTGTATACAAACCACCCCGGTTGTGAGGAATCCAACCGAGATAGCAAACCGAGATAGAACACGTAATATAATGACACACAAGACTCAACGTTTAACACCTCTGTATTAATACGTATGAAAGATCAGTTACAAGCTCAATGTTTACAAATCTATTCTGTAAACTCTCTCTCAGTGTGTGTGTGTTTGTGCTCTCCGAAATCTATTCAGACTTCACTAGTGTTTCTGTTCTGTGTCTGTGTTTATATAGTACACATGTGACGAAAACCAAGTGGCCCATGAAAACACATGACGAAATCAAGGATCTGGACGAAATCAGGAGTTATTTCGTCCCATTTGGTTTTCATCCCTTTTGGTTTTCACCAAAAGGGTGTTTTCACCTAAATAGTGATTTCATCCAAACATTGGTTTTCGTCCATTAGTTGGGCCAATGGTTGGGCTTGGACTTTGGCATGTTGTTGGACTACTTTCAATGGACCAAACAACTAACAGACAACATACAAACTTAATCTAAACACAAACTAATCATGTATACTGCACACACGCAGTTACATGTTCATCAAACGTTACAAAGTAGATCGTACACCGAGTCAAGACAGGAGGTTGTCTTGACTACGGCCTTCACTTCGTAGCCGAGTCGAACCGAGCCGTATCCACAAAATATGTATCAACAAACTCCCCCTTGGATGCTGCTCGCGAGGTTCGTAATCTCGTTCTCCATCTTTTGATGGTTCATTCATTCTTGTCGTAGGATCTTCAAAGTCTTCACGTTTCGTAAGTAGAAAGTGTATCAACAAACTCCCGCTTTTATCTAGTAAGTGTGTTAACAAACTCCCCCTTAAAATGAACTCTCCAATGAGTTATGCCCGTGAATCTTTTGATCTTCAATTCTTTAGATCCTTGTGGTGTTGATGAAGGGTCAGCGGCAACTCGAACATTTTTATCCTTTGAGTGCCTCCACTTCGTGTCTTCATTCCAAAGCTTGTCATCGAACATGTTCTCCTCTCCTTTAGCATCTGCACATGCAAGAAAGCTAAACGCGTAATGAGAACAACCGCTTTGAATATAGTTAACATTTAAACAAATGACACATATGAGATCAAATCTCAATCAAACACCGACCGACAACAGTTTGAAAGTTTAGAAAATGATCAATTTTAATCTTTTAACTTTCAAAACTTGTTAACTTGGACAGTTTATGAAGATGCAATTGTTTTCCGGCTTACAATCAGGATTTTGGGTAGGATAGACTCGAGTTCCAACATCGGTCAATCAAAAATAAACTAGAAGCAAAATCTTTTTGGATTTTATAAAGTTTAAATTAAAACACACCTAAAATCTTTTTGGAATTTTTCATTTTTCAAAAGTAAAGACGGAAAGCAATAAATAAATATATACAAAGATGTAGAAACTGAAAGCAGTAAATAAATATTTACTGAAATTCTTTTTGCGAGTTTCGAGGGTAAGAGAATCATATCAGTGTACGGTCATGCAAAAACGCTCTTTTTGTTCTTATAGTTAACAATTAGATAAGCATCCTATAATAATTATCGGTATTGTTGTCCACATAAGCTCAACTTATCAGATGTAATCATGTTTAGGGGATACGTTAAGGTATGATTTATACTTACCGACCGGTGTTCATCCACACACGACACATTCCCGTATCAAGGTATGCACGAGAGTTCATCTTACCGGTGAGTATACTGCTTATCATCCGTTTGACCGTATAAAAGATGTGAGAAACTCACTTATTTTGATTGAAAACAAGCCCTATGTGATAGAATCACTTATTGATGAGGAACTTGATTTTCAGATGCATGAGGGCACAGGAGCAAGTCCGTGAACAGGTCAGTACTTTCGTACAGCAGAGAGACGAACTTGACTCCCGGATAAAGAATCTGTGATATATTATCACTTATTTGATTGGACATGTGATTGTTGATCACTTATTGAGGTCGAATGCAATATGTACACGTATGTATAGTATCATGGAAGATCTTAGACTTCGTCTCCGTTATTTTTACGGTTTGATACAACCATGATACCCAGATGATAAAACAGCATAAAGACCGAATATCTCAGAACCTCGGCAAACTCTCAAACGAAATTTCGGTACTAAGACCATATGCCAATGTGTGGTTCCCACCTGGTCTTCAGTCGATTTAAGATTTATATCACCCTGCACACTTTAAAATGATTGTGAGCCTACCGATACATCTTATATAGAGCTGCTTATCAATTTTCATTTTGCATTTCAGTTCGAAGAGGTTTCGACAGACCACTGATTTACTTTCATTTTCTCTTTTCCTCGCCAGGAAACTCATTTTTGTTTTTCCAATGTTTTTGGGTTTTGAAATTTTTCACTGTTTTTGAATTTTCAAATTTTGGATTTACTCCCCCTAAAATGCAACAAACTATGATAAATTTTAAAAACACAAAGGTATTTACAAAATCGATTTTCCGATGTCGGTTAACTCATGTTTTACCTCAAAGTCGTTTACCAAAATTAATTTTAATCAGAATTAATTCATCAAATTTTGGAAAAATCAGTTGGCATGTCGGTAAGCGGTGCGGACCATGACAACATTGATGAGTTTCATATTGAAACGATCACGTGTGAGGTGATATTCGAGATCAACGTGTCTGGCCAAAGAGTGCTGTACGAGATAATAATTCACAAAGCAGCTTAAATATCGACAAGTATAGGAGAGATTAGAAATTTAAAACCGTATCCTGCAACTGCTTCGTGCATTGCCAGGAATCTGAGTGCTCTCCCAAACTGGATATCCACCCGGTGTGGATTTCAAAGTCGATTTTGTAGCTACTGAGAAATCTCTTCACAGCAACAAGATCAGAAACCTTTGGGTCCGGCTGGTCTTCCACATTGCACCAGCGAAGGTCTTTGTCTTTCTCTTGAGAAGTAGTGTGCGGTTGTTCAATCCACGCCAAGGCATCCGCACACCCGGTTGGTTTGTTCAACAAACACATTTTCTTCAATCACACCGCGAAGAAATGTACACTGCACGTTCATCTTGTTGATTTTGATCTTCAGATGTGCTGCAAGTGCGTACATTTTGATTGAATCTATCCTGGGGACCCGATCAAAGCCTTTAACAATCAAACTTTGAATGATTTTCATTTTGTCGAAGCTTTCAATTTCTTTCGACAGACAATTCTATCTTCTTTTCCTTTTCTCTCCATCAAAGGCAACAATATTCTCCTTGGTTACAACAATGTTTCGGAGCCTAGTGTCGCCGATCTTGTGCATGGACGCTCCACTATCAACAATCCTAAGACTATCAATAGTTCCTCCTGGAACATCCTACACACTCATTCAGAGATTAATTGGAGAGGGGGACCCAAGCCATTCTGGTCTTGGGTCTTCCATTTTCATCAACAACAATAACTTCCACTTTTTGATGATTAGGAAATTGTGATGGTCCCCCTGAATTTGTGGTCATCTTAGGTTTCCATGTCTGTTGAGTTTTACCAGTTTGATTATTTGAATGTTTAACTTCGTGATTGTTTGAAGTTTTTGAAAACTTTGAACTTTCTGGTTTAACTGGAACCGATTGTTTTTGAACCACTTCAGTTTTAAGTGCTTTCTCAATCACCTTGACTTGTTGGCGTTTCTGTTTCTTCTCCCTTTCTCGTACGAGGCGAGGATCTTGTTTTGAAGAAACAGATCGCTTTTGGTAATTTCGTTCACGGGGATCATCAACTTTGGCTTTTAACTTATGAAGATACGGACAATTTCGAATAATATGCCCAATTGTACCACATTCAAAACATGATCTTCGTTCAACAAACCCCGAAGTATCATGTGATCGCCTTGCCGATGATGATGAACTTTGTGATCTCGAGGTACTAGGTTTCGAACAGTTTGGTTCATTTCTTTTCAACACTGTTGCTTGTTTAACAAAATCTAAGTTAGATTTGTTTTCAAACGTTTCAATTTTGTCCATTCCCTTTGATTTCACAAAGTTCACCTTCTTGTCCTTTTTCTGATTCTGTTTCTTTTGACCTTGAGTCGGTAATTTACCTTTTGGTTTGGTATGATTTTGCTGCGTTTTCATTGTTGGTAATTTTTGATTGCCATACTGTTTTCGAACTTCGGCCTTTGGAATAGGAGGGCACTGTGTTACTGTAACATGTGATCCTGTCTTTCCCAAAAACTTACTTGTCGAATTTTCAAAGACGTTACTGAATAAAGATGGATTAACATTCTTAATAGGAAAATCTTTGCCAGAATAAATTTTATCATCACCAACAAGAGTGTACAGCAGATTCACACTCTCCGACTCTTTTGCAGACGAGGACTCGATTGCAACAGTCTTAGCGGGTTTTGCAGGAGGATCACACAGAATATGATTCTTAAGTGGTATGTCCTCTTCTTTGATTACCGCATCAGACTTTGCTGGGTTAGTATCATCAGATTCATCATCAGAAGAATCATCATCCTCAATCACAACTGGAGGATCCTGATTCGGTTCAGCAGAAGACACACATGTATCTGCTGACACATCTGATTCTGATGATACTTCCTTCTTGTATCCGAGTCCTGTTGCAAATTCCTCAACGTCTAGAGGAACAAATGGTTCAAAGAAAGTTCTATCCTCCTCGTCAGGCATGGCATCATAATTGTGTCTCACAGGTGGTGGACATTTCTTGTAGCCTATGCATGTGACATCCCGTTTCTCTTTCTGTACGTCAATGATGTGATCCAACACATAGCTAGAGCTCAAATAACTGTCTAGATTAAGTTGGATAGCCTCACTTTCAGTTTTGACACAAGCCATCTCCTTTTGCATTATCTCAAGGCGAGTTATGTACAAATTAATGTCAGTTTGTTTTCTGGAAACCATTTTTGTTAGCTCGGTTTTATCTTTCTTTAATTTCTCAATTACCGATTTAAACTCCTTTTCATGGTTTTCATAAAACATGTTGGCTTCAGTGCACTTCGAAAGATCCACGGTCAATTTCTGATTGTGAATGAATGTCACATCATATTTCTCTTGCAAAGCCTCGTGTTTGCTTTGCAATTCGCACCACTTATCATTCACAGAAACATGTTTGTCTTGCAAGTCAAACAAACTAGCTTGTAAAGCATCATGTTTTCCTTGCAACTCAGACATGTTTGCCTCTAAATCAGCACATTTAACATTTAAACTATCACAATTTTCACAAATAACAGCAGTGGGTTCATCGACACATACCTGATTTGATGAACTGTCGACATTAGCCATAAAGGCTGAATGGAGAGAAGACGAAGAATAAGCAGCTTGATCCACCAAAATAGATCTTCTTTGAGTTCCTGCTACAGCTTCTTCCAAAAGCTCATCAATATCTGCATCGACTGACGCACTTGATGTCTCATCCACATGATCATCACCTGAACTCGAGGATTCTTCATCCGAACTTCTACTGTAACCAGAAGAGTCTTCATCCTCAGAAGATTCACCACCATTGGTGGAAGATTCTCCACCACTGGCGTGATTTAAATCCTTCACGACCTCAGCAAAACACGCTTTTCCATCTGGAGCATCACCGCTCAACTGTATTGACCAATCACAACCTTCATCTACTTGAACCACAAGTGCTTGGTTGGCATTTGATGGTCCCACTTGGCTTTGGTTGTTGACGGGTATCAACGTACGCTCATTGTTCCTGTTCTGATTCTGCTGATTGCCTTGGTTTCTGAAAGGATTCTGGTTTCCATGCTGAGCTGGCCTTGTACATTCCCTTTTGAAGTGACCCCGCTCACCACAGTTAAAGCACCTTACAGCCTGCTTATCGAACCCATACTTGGTATCTTTCTTGCTTTCAAAGCTAGTTCTGCCAGTTCTTTCCATGAAATCCTTTGCTCTCCTCACAGCACTCGCAAAGGCCCATTTGATATCCATCAAATCCATCTCTTCCTTATCAATCTGCTGATAATCTTCTTGTGTCAGATTAATGTTGCCAATCTGACCTTCCACTAATCCACAGTATGCGCTCACCAAAGTGTTTAGCAGCTCCATGTGTTCCTTTGCTACTTCCACACTGACTTTAGAAAAGCTTGAGTTGTCGAGCCGCACTGTATTTGGCTTTGATTGCTGACCAGCAGATGATGTGCTTCCATAACACGCTTGTTGTTGAGCAGGAAGTGGATTCCCATATAGATCAGTTGCTACGGGAGGCCTTTGGGTTTGTTGCTGAGAAACTGGTTGAAGCGGATTACCATACATGTCTGTTGTTGGAGGAGGCTTGACCGGAACTTGGATAGGATTGCCATACATATCTGTGCTAGACACAAACGCTGTTTGAATTGGAGCGTGTGACGAAGGTCTTGCAGAAGTGCTAGGAGTTCCATAATACATATCAGTATTATTTCGCACTGGTATTGCAGAAGTGCTAGATGTTCCATAATACATTTCAGGATTCTGTGGCACTGGAACTCTTTTTGCCTTGAGAGTTTCTTCCTGATTCTTGTTCTCCAGGAGTTGAATAAAGTCATTGATGTTTGTTGTAGCCAATTTGCCATTGTACTTCAAGATTTCCAAGAAGTTACTCCATTGTGGTGGCAATGCATCAGCAAACTTGGTGACAACTTCTAATGAAGTTGTTACCACTCCAAAATTTCCCAATTCAGTTAACAAATAATGAAACCGACTCGTCAAATCTCCTAAAGATTCATTATCCATACAAGTAAAACCATCAAACTCTTTCTTTAGCAAGTCGTGTCTCAATTGACGTGTCGCTTCATTTCCTACGCCCCTTGTCTTCAACGCATCCCATAATTTCTTTGTTGTCTTGAAGCTGACAAATTGATGGTAAATATCCTTGCTTAATGCCTGAGTAAGAATAGCATAAGCTTTCTTCTCTAAGTCATAGACCTTCTTCTGATCTTCCTTAAGATCGGCAAACGTAGCAGCAGATGAAGCGGCAACCTCTATTGTTTGATCGAAATCTGTGGTGAAACGCAACCACAATTTTGTATTTTGCCCCATCACGTATGTGTGAAATCTATCAATCCATCCCGGATATTCGTATAAGTGCATCAACTTTGGAGGCCGATTTAAACTTCCGGTTTCGCTCTCGCTCAATAAAATGCTTTGAATACTAGGCGTCTGATTTGATACGAAAGCCCATTGACCGGTAGAAATTGCATTAGCTTGCGAAGATACCGGTACGGGAGACTCGGCCCACGAAGGAGACAAACTCGTATTTCTATACTTTCCCGAATCCGGAGCCGGAGTACCCCACCAACTCGGATTCATTTTTGATGTTTAATGACTAATACCTGAACAAATCACACAAATCAACCAGTTAAATATGATTTAAAAGTCTTCTGTCTAAGAATAACACAAGTATGTGATGAAAATAGGGGTTTTCGTCGCTGATATGTTTGATTTTGTCGCTGAAATGGTGATTTCGTTGCTGAAATGGTGATTTCGTTGCTGAAATGTTTTACTGACACTTCTGATTCGTCAGGAAAAGTGATTTCGTTGCTGAAATGTTTTACTAACATTTCTGATTTCGTCAGGAAAAGTGATTTCGTCCAACAACAAGTGATTTCGTCCAATCAGCAAGTGATTTCGTCCAACAGCTTGATTTTGTTGACTAAATGTGATTTGGTTGACTAGAATAAGTTGATTTCGTCAGACTTTTGTTTGTCAAGACCTTTGTGATTTCGTTGACCAATACAAGTGATTTCGACCAGACTTGTTGATAAGGGATTTCGGTCAACAAGTGTTTTCTACCAGGGTGTTTTCGGCAAGAGTGTTTTCGGCAACAAGGAAGGTGATTTCAGCAAGGGTGATTTCGGCTGGAGAGTATAAGGGGATTTCGTTGACAAAAGGTAACCAGACAAACTAGATATTATCAAAACCAACTCTTATCTATTACTGACACACAGACCTCTTTTGTCAAAGCCACCTTACCCTTACACACTTACTTGCTTTCGGCTCACAGTTTCCAATTCACCAACCAAATGATGATTTGTAATATTTTAATCAAACAACAAATTCCCAGACACAAACA
Organism: Helianthus tuberosus; assembly: GCA_030545235.1. Taxonomy (NCBI): domain Eukaryota; kingdom Viridiplantae; phylum Streptophyta; class Magnoliopsida; order Asterales; family Asteraceae; genus Helianthus; species Helianthus tuberosus. Next base: position 17,223,184 of record CM060433.1, read on the forward strand.
ACTTGAACACTTAATTTTCAAAGATTAAAAGCTAAAAACAATAAAGAACACTTTGAAGATGAGCCCAGAAACTTTGAATTTTCCAGCAAACTTATGAGTTTTCCGGTGAACCGACAAACTTTCGAACCCAAATTCTTGCTTGAAACTTCACTAAAAACCAATTTTTAACATGTGAAAATGAGAAATAAAGAGGTTTTTATAAGAACTTTCAGCAAAATATGAAGATTTTGGAAATTTCAAGCAGATTTTCAAGAAAAACACAAACTTCAAAAACCCGGAAAACACCCGAAAGCACTCGGTTTTAACAAGGAGAAGAGCCAAGGCTCTGATACCACTTGTAGGACCGGCTAGGGGAGGATCTAGTCGCCTAATCCTTGTATACAAACCACCCCGGTTGTGCGGAATCCAACCGAGATAGCAAACCGAGATAGAACACGTAATATAACGACACACAAGACTCAACGTTTAACATCTCTGTATTAATACGTATGAAAGATCAGTTACAAGCTCAATGTTTACAAATCTATTCTGTAAACTCTCTCTCAGTGTGTGTGTGTTTGTGCTCTCCGAAATCTATTCAGACTTCACTAGTGTTTCTGTTCTGTGTCTGTGTTTATATAGTACACATGTGACGAAAACCAAGTGGCCCATGAAAACACATGACGAAATCAAGGATCTGGACGAAATCAGGAGTGATTTCGTCCCATTTGGTTTTCATCCCTTTTGGTTTTCACCAAAAGGGTGTTTTCACCTAAATAGTGATTTCATCCAAACATTGGTTTTCGTCCATTAGTTGGGCCAATGGTTGGGCTTGGACTTTGGCATGTTGTTGGACTGCTTTCAATGGACCAAACAACTAACAGACAACATACAAACTTAATCTAAACACAAACTAATCATGTATACTGCACACACGCAGTTACATGTTCATCAAACGTTACAAAGTAGATCGTACACCGAGTCAAGACAGGAGGTTGTCTTGACTACGGCCTTCACTTCGTAGCCGAGTCGAACCGAGCCGAGCCGTATCCACAAAATATGTATCAACAGGTATTAGTTCGGTGGTGTAAACCAATGTGATAAAAAACGTACCATTTAATTTTGCTTTCTAAATTATGTAAACTTGTAATTTAGAAAGATGTACTTATGTAATGGTGTAAACAAATGTGATAAAAAATAATGTGTAAATTACTCTTTTCGTCCTTTATACTTGTATTGGATTACAATGGATAGCCTTTAACAACAATAATTACACATGCAATCCTTTATTTGAAAAACACATTACACCATAGGTCCTTTAGCACTAACCCAGTTTATTTTAAACGTTAAGCTTGGTCATGTGCACAACATGTGAGCGCATGTTCATGCACTTTGTGGATGCAGCTCGGTTCGGTTCGGCTAAAGACCGACGTCGCGACATTCCTCCGTCGTGCGCTCCAGAGTTCGAAACACGAATCACGAAGAGCCGCGAGCTGACATCACCATGACATCATCTGACAACATCAAGATGATGTCATGATGATGTCACTTTGGATATTATATGAAACTTGTTTGTCCATGCATACAATCCAACAAACAATGGGTCTCATAAGATTGTTTCCCAACGAAGACTAATGGTTCATGGGATGTGACTGTTCGTTGACTACAGAACACCACGAAGACTCAAGGATAAAGGTTGGTGGCATTTGAGTGTTAGCCGGTCAGTCCACGAAGACTCCTAGTCTTCGTGGGGTTGTATACTGTTCGTGGCCCAGTAACACTACCAAGAGTTTTACTGGGTATTAGGCCTATATATACAGATACTAGTTACACAGTTCAGTTAAGAGAGACCCGTGAAAGTTTGTAAACACTGTGTGTATGTGTGTACTAATTCTCTTCACTTAATCAAAGTTTGTGAATTTTTGGTTACTTTGTATTTGTTCCTTTTTGCTTTGGTTTGCATACTTATGTGGATTCCGCACTGGTTAGTGTGTTACAAAACAAGGAAGTAGGTTTAATCTTGATCCTCCAAGTGGACCTACATGGTATCAGAGCTTTGGCTCTCTTCCTTGTTTAAAACCAAGCAAAACCTTGTGTTTGAGCAAGTTGTGAGGTTTTTGCAGTTGTGTTTGAGTTTGAGAACAAGAAAATCAAGTTTTTTTTCTGAAAAAGTGTTTAAAACTTGAATTTTCACAAAAACCCAGTTAAAACACATGGAGACATGTTAGGACTTGGTTTTTCTTAAACATTTCTTTCAAAATTTGAGTTCGTTAAATTTTCCGGTGAGTCGGTTAACCGGAAAAGTCACCGGATTGTTGTTGGTAAGAATAAGATTTTCTGAAAAAGCAAGGTTTCAAATGTTTTGTTTTTAACCAACTTAGGATACCCAGCTACTTTCTTTGGTAAAACCAGAAAAAGCAAGTTACTAAAAACAGGGGAATCTCACCAACCAACCACTGTACCAAAACTGTTTTCACGAACAATCTTTTTCAGCCAAGAATCATAGGCCAACAATCGAGTCTTTGTGGGTCCTTAACAAGTCTTGGTAGTCTACTCGTGGCCCAAGTCTTTCTAGGTATCTCACAAGTCTTCGTGGATATAACTTCAAGTCTTCGTAGATCATGAGTCTTCGTAGCCATGTAGTCTTCGTCCAGTCCACTGTTGACTCTTGGTAGATCCCTAGTCTTCGTAGGTATCTAGTCATACTTAGTGGACATTTTTTTTATTTATTCTTAGTGTTGGTCAACTGAATATCACCTATTCGTGCACAGTGTTAGTCCAAAGGAATAGCACATTGTTGGGCCAATAACAAACAATTAAATTATAGTGGGCCATTATTTTTATAAAAAATTTACATCTTTTGGAAATCATTGAGTCTTCATAGGAAATTATAAGCACATAGTTTTCGTGGTTCCACTAGTGGACGAAGAATCAAAGTCTTCGTGACAACCATTGACAGTTTTCGTTGGCCCACTAGTGTATAGTCCACTAGTGTTTAGTCCACAATTATTGTTCGTTGGTTATAAGTCTTCGTCGGCCCACTAGTGTTTAGTCCACAATTAGTTGTCATCGGCCCACGGTCTTCGTTGATTTAATACTCTTTGGCATGGAAATTTTTCATTGGGCCTTTTAACTTTTTATCAATCTTCGTTGGGTCCCCTAGTCTTCGTGTGAATCACTGTTCGTGGACTTCAGTGTTCGTGGGCCATTTCATTTAAATTCTTGGTGGACAATCTCTGGCCTTTGGACTTATTTCTTCATTGAGCTTCAAATTAATTTTCATTGGGCCATTTGTTCATATACTCTTCGTAGACTTCATGTAATCTTCGTAGACAAACCATTGTTAGTAGGTTATCTCTACTAGTATTTCGTTGATTATAATCTTCGTGAACATTCTTTGTGAGTCTCATTGTTCATTGTTGATTATAAGTTTGTTTTGTAATTTAAATTGTTTCCTTATAAAACTACAAAATGAGCTCAAACCCTTGGAGTTGGAGTGAAAACTCAAGTATGCCACAAGATCATTCACAATGGGTGAAAGGATTGATACCGAAAAAGGAAATTACCGAATATCAATGGGCATGTGTCGCGAATCAAAACAGTAGCTTTCAAAATCTTCTCTTAAGAGAGAGGGAAATGGGAAGCAACAATCGTCCACCAAAATCGAATCACATGAACGATTATCCAACATGGAAAGGTCGTTTTCATATGTATGTTCTAGGGAAAAATACCAAACTGTGGACATGCTTTATCACACCATACAATGAAGCTCTCGAAGAAGCAGGTTCCAATGCATAAGCTTTGGTGGGATTGAGTGAAATGGATAAAAAGGCTTACGATCTTGAGAAGAAAGCTTTTGCTATCCTTACGCAAGCACTTCATAAGGATATCTAACATCAATTTGCATATTGTACAAGTACAAAGAACTTGTGGGACGTCTTAGAAGCTAGAGGAGAAGGAAATGCTGCAACGAGAAAGATTGTCATGATTTGTTGAAGAAGGAATTCGAAGTATTTCGGTTCATGGAAAATGAAACACTCTACGAAATGGCTACTTGGTATTATCACTTGGTTAGTGAGATGCACTCATACAAGGTTCTGGCTACACAGCAAGAGATAGTTATGCATTTTGCTGAGGCTTTGCCACCCAAGTGGAGTCAGTTCATTGACTTGTTGAAATATACTGGTGTTTTGGATACGGTTAGCATTTATGAATTCGTCCAAAAGCTCGAGAATAAGGATGAAGAAGAAATTCAAAAGGCTAAACGACTTCCAGTTCCATAAAATCCTGAGATATACTTTGGGGGTATCAATATGGGAGTTAGTACCAGTCAACAACAACCGAAGCTTCAAACCGCATTTGTATCAAATACAAACCCTTATGGTCAACCAGTTCAATCTACCCTACAATTACCTTGTCAACCACCTCCTCAACAACAACCCTTTCCATTCACACAATCTACCCTACAACTACCTTCTCAACCACCACCTCCTCAACAACAACCCCTCCATTCACACAATCTATCCTACAACTACCTTGTCAACCACCTCCTCAACAAGCCTTTTATGGGAACAACAACACTAAATCTTCAAACCCCAACACTGTCAGATTCGATACCTCAAACTTGACCAAAGTAAGTGTGGAAGGTGTTCGGGAACATATAGAGCTTCTAAACACAATGGTGAGTGCCTATTGTGGATTATTCGCCGGTCAAATTGGGAACATTAATTTGACAGATGAAGACTATCAACAAATAGATAGGGAGGAAATGGAATTGATGGATATTAAGTGGGCGTTTGCAAGTGCAGTGAGAAGAGCTAAGGACTACATGAGGAGAACGGGTAGAACAAGTTTGGAAAGTAAAAGGGACACTAAGTATGGTTTTGATAAGGATGCAGTTACGTGCTTCAATTGTGGTGAGAAGGGCCATTTCAAGCGGGAATGCACTCGACCGAGCAGACAAGGAAATTAAAATCCTTTCAAAAACCAGCCAAGCTCATCAAATGCCAATCAAGTGAACAACGAAAGGGGCATTGTATCAGTTAACAATCCGGGTAACTCAAACCAGTCGGGACCTTCCAATTTAAACAGGGCCTTAGTAGTTCATGCAGATGAAGGATGTGACTGGTCAGTTCAATTGGGAAATCAGGGAACGGAGGACAATGTAGGAAGTGCTTGTTATGCTAAGATTATCAAGTATATCAAGCATTGTAGGTCCACCCGGAGGATCGAGTAACCTCTATTCCCTGTTTTCCGACAAACCCGAAAGTGCGGAATCCAAACGGGTAAGTTAAACCAAGTTACGAACACGCAAGACACAAAGATTCAATGATTAACACTCAATGTATTAATGCTATGAAACGGTTACAATGCGGTGTTTACAAGATAAACCTATAAACTCTCTGTTGTGTGTGTGTTCTCTCCGAAATCTATTCAGACTTCTTCACTTTGTTATGTTCTGTGTCTGTGTTTATATAGCAACATGCTTGATGAAATCAAATGGCCCACGAAAACACCTGACGAAATCTAAGATCTGGACGAAATCTTCGTCCCATAGTGTTTTCGTCCCTTTTGGTTTTCACCAAAAGGGTTTTCATCACAATAGTGTTTTCACCAAAACAGTGTTTTCATCACAAAGTGATTTCGTCACTTTGTGTTGGGCTTGGGCTCAGACTTCTCATGAATGGGCTTTAGGACTTCTTCACATGTGTTGGGCCAAAGAGACTTCATCACTTGGGCTTTGACATGGATGGGCTAGATAAACAAACAAACTATACTAAATAATAATCTAAAATGCATACTGCACACACGCAGTCGCATTTACATCGAACGTTACGAAGTCAATCGCATACCGAGTCAAGACAGGAGGTTGTCTTGACTACGGCCTTCAATTCGTAGACGAGTCGAACCGAGCCGAGCCGTATCCACAAAATATGTATCAACAAACTCCCCCTTGGATGCTGCTCGCGAGGTTCGTAATCTCGTTCTCCATCTCTTGATGGTGCATTCATTCTCGGAAAGGATCTTCAAAGTCTTCACGTGAAACAATCAGGGAGTGTATCAACAAACTCCCCCTTGAACGATACTCGTGAATCTTTTGAACTTCAAAACTTTAGATCCTTGTGGTGTTGATGATTGATCAGTGGCAACTCGTTCATCTTTATCATTAGAGTGCCTCCACATCGTGTCTTCACTTTACGGCTTGTCATCTGACACGTTCTCTTTGCCTTTAGCTGATTCTGATGTCGCAGCTGCACATACAAGAAAGCTAAACACATAATGAGAACAACCGCTTGGAATTTAGACAAATTAAACAAACGACACATATGAGATGAAATCTCAATCAAACACCGACCGACAACAGTTTGAAAGTTTTAGAAAATGATCAATTTTTAATCCTTTAACTTTCAAAACTTGTTAACTTCGACAGTTTATGAAGATGCAATTGTTTTCCGGCTTACGATCAGGATTTTGGGTAGGATAGACTCGAGTTCCAACATCGGTCAATCAAAAATAAACTAGAAGCAAAATCTTTTTGGCTTTTATAAAGTTTATATTATAACACACCTAAAATCTTTTTGGAATTTTTCATTTTTCAAATGTAAAGACGGAAAGCAATAAATAAATATATACAAAGATGCAGAAACTGAAAGCGGTAAACAAATATTTACAGACATTCTTTTTGCGAGTTTCGAGGGTAAGAGAATCATATCAGTGTACGGTCATGCCAAAACGCTCTTGTTGTTCAATTAGTTAACATTTAGATAAGCATCCTATAACAATTACCGGTATTGTTGTCCACATAAGCTCAACTTATCAGATGTAATCATGGCAAGGGGATACGTTAAGGTATGATTTATACTTACTGACCGGTGTTCATCCACACACGACACATTCCCGTATCAAGGTATGCACGAGAGTTCATCTTACCGGTGAGTATACTGTTTATCATCAGTTTGACCGTAAAAAAGAATGTGAGAAACTCACTTATTTTGTTTGAAAACAAGCCCTATGTGATAGAATCACTTATTGATGAGGAACTTGATTTTCGATGCATGAGGGCATAGGAGCAAGTCCGTGAACAGGTCAGTACTTTCGTACAGCAGAGAGTCGAACTTGACTCCCGCAAAGAATCTGTGATATATAATCACTTATTTTATGGGACATGTGATTGTTGATCACTTATTGAGGTCGAATGCAGTATGTACACGTATGTATAGTATCATGGAAGATCTAGACTTCGTCTCCGTTATTTTTACGGTTTGATACAACCATGATACCCAGATGATAAGAAGCATAAAGACCGAATATCTCAGAACCTCGGCAATCTCTCAAACGAAATTTCGGTACCAAGACCATATGCCAATGAATGGTTCCCACCGGGTCTTCAGTCGATTTAAGATTTATATCACCCTGCACACTTTAAAATGATTGTGAGCCTACCGATACATCTTATATAGAGCTGCTTATCGTTTTTCATTTTGCATTTTAGTTTAAAGAGGTTTAGACAGACCACTGATCTACTATCATTTTCTCTTTTTCTCGCCAGGAAACTCATTTTTGTTTTTCCAATGTTTTTGGGTTTTGAAATTTTTCACTGTTTTTGAATTTTTCAAATTTTGATTTACTCCCCCTAAAATCAACAAACTAAGATAAATTTTAAGAACATAGGTATTTACAAAAACGATTTCCCGATGCCGATTAACTCATATTTTACCTCAATGCCGTTTACCAAAATTAATTTTAATCAGAAATGATTTATCGAATTTTGGAAAAATGAGTTGGCACGTCGGTAAGCGGTGCAGACCATGACAACATTGACGAGTTTCATAGTGAAACAATCACGTGTGAGGTAATATTCGAGTTCAACGTGTCAGGCCAAAGAGTGTTGTACGAGATGATAATAATTCATAAAGCAACTTAAATATCGACAAGTATAGGAGAGATATGAAATTCAAAACCGTATTCAGCAACTGCTTCGTGCATTGCAAGGAATTTGAGTGCTCTCCCAAACTGGATATCCACCCGATGTGGATTTCAAAGTCGATTTTGCAGCTACTGAGAAGTCTCTTCACAGCAACAAGATCATAAACCTTTGGGTCCGGCTGGTCTTCCACATTGCACCAGCGAAGGTCTTTGTCTTTCTCTTGAGAAGTAGTGTGCGGTTGTTCAATCCATGCCAAGGCATCCGCACACCCGGTTGGTTTGTTCAACAAACACATTTTCTTCAATCACACCGCGAAGAAATGTACACTGCACGTTCATCTTGTTGATTTTGAACATCAGACGTGCTGCAGGTGTGTACATTTTGATTGAATCTATCCTGTGGACCCGATCAAAGCCTTTAACAATCAAACTCTTGGAATGACTTTCAATTTGTCGAAGCTTTCAATCTCTTTCGACAGACAATTCTGTCTTCTTTTCCTTTTCTCTCCATCAAAGGCAACAATTTCTTTTGTCGCCGAACTTGTGCATGAACATTCCACTATCAATAATCCTATGACTATCGAAAGTTCCTCCTGGAACATCCTGCACACTCACTCAGAGATTAGTTGGAGAAGGGGACCCAAGCCTTCATAGACTTGGGTTGTCCCTGAGCATCAAGAAATGTAATTTCAATCTCTTGATGATTTTCAAATTTCACGCCTCCCCCTGAACCTTCACCTGTTTTCGGTTTCCAAGCTTGTTTCCATTTACCAGATCGTGTATTAATTACACTTTCTGGTTTTAACGGTTGTTGTGAACTTGGTTTCCTTTTAACATTTTCCGGTTTTAAAGCCTTTTCAATCACCTTCACATTTTTACGTCGTTGTTTTGTTTCCTGTTCTTTAACTGTGCGTTTATCATGTTTTGGAGAAACAGGACGACGTTGTGAGTGACCTTGTTCAGAAGGGGCTCTTTCTACGAAATTTGGTTTCGGAGAGTTTGTGCAATTTCTGATAATGTGGCCAAACTCCCCACATTTAAAGCATGATCTCCTTTCAACATAATTAGGAGATTCAGTTCGAGGACCTGACGTTGAATTTGTAGACCCCGCGGTACTAGCTTCACACCCGTTTGTGTGTTGGGTGTAATTGTTATCACTATTACGTTTCAAAATTTTGAACTTTTGAACAAACTCAGTATTGGATTTATTTTCAAAAGTCTCAAATTTATCGGTACCCTTGGAGGCCACAAACTTAACGTCTTTGTTTTTCTTCTTGAAACGAGCTCCTTTGGTCTCAACCTTCGGTTGTGAACCTTTAGAATTTTGAGCTCGCTGCTGTTGCTGTTTACCCTTAAAAGCGACAGGTTGTTGTTTAGTCGGTAATTTTTGGTTTCCAAATTGTTTCCTCACTTCAGCTTTTGGAATAGGATCACACTGAGTTACTGAAACTCTCGGGATCGCTTTTCCCAAAAACTTAGTTGTATTATCTTCAAACACTTTATCAATCAAGGATTGATTGACGTTTTTGATTGGAAAATCTTTGTCTGAATAAATTTTACTATCACCGACCAAAGTATACAGCACGTTATCACTTTTAACGGTAGACACTGTCTCAGTGATAGGATCTATCACTTGTTTAGCACCAGTTGATTGCACAGCAGGAGTAGGAGGATCACACAGAATGTGATTCTCAAAAGGCACTTCTACTCCTTTTCTATCGTCAAGAGATTTATCCTCATCACTCATATCTGACTCGTCATCCGAAGAATCATAGTCCTCAATGGTTGGAGGACTTTGATTTGAAGCACAAGATGACTTTTCCTTTCTATCAGATGAGCCATCCGATGAATTGTCTGGTTTGAACCCTAGGCCAGTAGTAACTGCCTCATAATCAAGAGGCACACTGGGTTCATACCGAGGCATATCCTCTTCATCGGGCGACTTGGTATAGTCGTGTCTCAAAGGGGGTGGACACTTCCTATAACCAACGCCTTTAACGTTTCCCTTTAGTTTCTGAACGTCAATGATGTGATCGAGCACATATCGGGAGTTAGAATAACTCTCCAATTTGAGCTTGATCGCTTCATATTCACACTTGGCCGTGGCTAGCTCTTTCTTGGTTTCCTCAATGATATTAATGTAGTTATTAATACCAATTTGTTTGTTGAAAACAGTTTTTGTTAATTCGGAAACACTTTTCTTTTGGGTTTCAATAACTGTTTTAAATTCCTTTTCATTGCGAGCTAAGGCCATGTTTGCCTCTTTGCACTTTGACAGTTGAACAACTAAACTCTGATTGTGACTATGAATCGTATCACATTCAAGTTTCACACTATCACATTCATGTTTCATATCAGCACAATCACTACATATGCTGGGAGTTTCAGATTTTACCTGACTTGTAGAAGCTGTGACATTAGCCATAAAGGCAGTCTGAGAAGAGAAAGATCCATCTTCAGTGAGAATTTTCTCCATTTCTTCTGATGTAGCATCAGCTTTCTTGATCAAGTCAGATTTCTCGTTAGCATCATTCGACAAATTATCAGCTTCAGAATCTGTTCTTTCATTCAAATTCGATTCTTCATCCGAACTGCCACTGTATCCCGAACTATCATCTTTTCCTGAAGATTCACCATCGCTGACATTCTTGACAATTTCAGCATAAAACGCAGTTCTTGTTTGATCACCGTTTCCCAACTGTATGGCCGGACCACAATCGACACTTGGATCGAATTGAGGTTGTGTTGTGGAAACTTGAGGTTGAGGTTGGGGTTTAGATTGTGAAAGATAAGCATTTTGATTGAACTGTGGAAACGGAGATGAGTTTATATTTGATACAAACGCCGTTTGTAACTTTGGTTGCTGAGCTGAACTGGAACTAACTAACGGGTTAAAACCTCCTCCAAGATAAATTTCGGTATTTTGAGGAGCAGGAATTCGTTTAGCTTTCCGAATTTCCTCCAAGATACATTGTGCTCCAAGTTCTGAATGAATTCATACATATTAACATTGACAGCATCTAGAACGCCCGTATGCTTTAAAAGCTCAATGAATGGGCTCCACTTTGGAGGTAGAGCATCAGCAAACCGTGCTACAATTTCCTGTTGAGATGCAAGAACACCAACATAATACATTTCACTCATCAAATGATAATAACGAGTAATTATATCATTTAGGGTTTCATTCTCTAAGAAATGAAATGATTCGAATTTCTTCTTCAACAGATCATGACGTGTCTTTCTAGTAGCTGCATATTCTTCTCCTCTCGCTACCAAAAGATTTTGAATGCTCTGATTTTGATTCGACACCATTGCCCATTGACTGGCACTAATAGATTGTTGTTGTTGAGGTATGGTACTCCTCATATATTCGGCCATCGACATCTGTTTTAGATCTGGTTGTGGATCCGTACTCCAATCCCAAGGACTTGTACAACTCATAGTTGATATTAGAACGATAACACCTGCTTAAAAACTTGAAAACACAAAGTTAGATGCCTTTTGCAAGTCCTCTGTTTAAAAATAACAGAAGTATGTGACGAAAATAGTGTGTTTTCATTGCAGTGTTGTTTGTGTGGAAGGGATTTCGTTGGGTGGGTAATTAAAATGGATGATTTCGTTGGGTGGGTAATTAAAATGGATGATTTCGTTGGGTGGGTAATTAAAATGGATGATTTCGTGGGGTGGGGGGGGGGGGGTACTTGAAGTGATTTCGGCCAGGTTATAGGTGATTTCGGCTGAAGTTAAGACTTGAGGTGATTTCGCTGATGATGAAGAGGTGTGATTTCGGCTGGATGGATGAGAGGTGTGATTTCGGTAAGCTGAAGTGATTTCGTGGGAATAGGGCAAGATGAAGTGATTTCGTGGGAATAGGGCAAGATGAAGTGATTTCGTTGATGAGAGGCTTGAAGTGATTTCGGCAAAGACAAGAACAAGGGATTTCGGCCAAGTGAGGAGGTGATTTCGGCTGGAGTGATGAGTGTTTTCGTCCACAGAGGCAATGGGTGTTTTCATCCAGGTAGATGACAAAATGAGAGGGATTTCGGCAGTTGTGAAATGTGATACGAGAAGTGATTTCGTGAAAATAGGTAAGACAAAATAGATATTTATCCAACACAAACTCAATTCTTATCCATTTATTTCCTGACACACTCAAACTACTTTGGCAAATAAGTCAAGCAACCACCTTCCCTTATCAGCTTTCTCACCAAATACTCATGATGGTTTGTCTCAAGTTTTTCAAACAAATATATTATAATAAACTTCAATAATTTATCACCTCAACCAAAGAAAATTCTATCTTAAAATCCCAGAAATTATGAATAACAATGAAGAACACTTTGAAGATCTGATGATCTTGATGAATATTCTGGTCAAGTTTTCACCGGACAAATTTTCTGAAAATGATTTTTGCACAAAAGTTTAGTAAAAACCAAATACTAACATGTAAGCATGTGTTTTAACAGTGGTTTTATACATACTAATAGCAAAATACAAAGATTTTCAAGGTTTTGAAGAAAAGCTTTTCCAGAAATATAATTTTTTTTAAACAAGAATGTAAACTGAAAAACCCTTTTTAAAATCTATCAAAACACAAGAAAATCGACTTGGTTTAAACAAGGAATCGAGCCATTGCTCTGTTACCAATTGTAGGTCCACCCGGAGGATCGAGTAACCTCTATTCCCTGTTTTCCGACAAACCCAAAAGTGCGGAATCCAAACGGGTAAGTTAAACCAAGTTACGAACATGCAAGACACAAAGATTCAATGATTAACACTCAATGTATTAATGCTATGAAACGGTTACAATGCGGTGTTTACAAGATAAACCTATAAACTCTCTGTTGTGTGTGTGTTCACTCTGAAATCTATTCAGACTTCTTCACTTTGTTATGTTCTGTGTCTGTGTTTATATAGCAACATGCTTGACGAAATCAAATGGCCCACGAAAACACCTGACGAAATCTAAGATCTGGACGAAATCCCTTGATTTCGTCCCATAGTGTTTTCGTCCCTTTTGGTTTTCACCAAAAGGGTTTTCATCACAATAGTGTTTTCACCAAAACAGTGTTTTCATCACAAAGTGATTTCGTCACTTTGTGTTGGGCTTGGGCTCAGACTTCTCATGAATTGGCTTTAGGACTTCTTCACATGTGTTGGGCCAAAGAGACTTCATTACTTGGGCTTTGACATGGATGGGCTAGATAAACAAACAAACAAACAAACTATACTAAATAATAATCTAAAATGCATACTGCACACACGCAGTCGCATTTACATCGAACGTTACGAAGTCAATCGCATACCGAGTCAAGACAGGAGGTTGTCTTGACTACGGCCTTCACTTCGTAGACGAGTCGAACCGAGCCGAGCCGTATCCACAAAATATGTATCAACAAGCATGTTGACAGTGAGGAGTTCTCTGAGGATGATGACATTTCTTGTTACAGCGGTAGCTCGGATGAGGAAAGTTCCAATGCAGGTGGTTATGGTTCAGAATCGGAAGTAAAGGAAACTCTTGATACTAAGGTTGACAGTCTGCTTAAAGAAGCTGAGGAACTGAAGGAAGCAGAAGAGCATAAAAGGCATAAATCTGTGTTGGTAAGGAATGTTGAAGTCGCCTCCAACGAAATGGAAAAGTTCTTCACTGAGGATGGATCTTTCTCTTATCAGACTGCCTTTATGGTAACTACTGCAGCTTCGACAGGTAAGGTAAACACCAAAACTTCTAGTGTATGCAGTGATTGTGTAGAATTAAAACGTAAGCTAGAAGTAGTAACTAGTCACAATCAGGGTTTATTAGTTGACCTTTCAAAATGCAAGGAGGAAAACATGGCTTTAACTCACAATGAAAAGGATTTCAAATCTGTTATTGAAACGCTTAAGAAAAGTCTGTCTGAATTAACAAAAACAGTTTTGAACAAGCAATCAGATATTAATAACTATACTAATATCATTAAAGAATTAAAGAAAGAGTTAGCCATTGCCAAATGTGAGCACAAGCTAAAGTTGCAGAGTTATTCTAACTCCCAATATGTGCTTGATCATATCATCGAGATTCAGAAGCTGAAAGGACATGTTAAGTGCATTGGGTATAAGTCGAGTCCACCTCCGTTGAGACACAATTATACCAAGATGCCTGATGAGGAGGAATAGCCACGGTTTGAACCATCTGAACCTCTTAATCCCAAAGAGTTTGCAGCAGGTTTAGGGTTCAAACTGGATTATTCATCAAAGGATACAGAAAAGACAGAAAATGTGTCTTGTGCTGTGGAACAAAGTCATCCAATAATTAAGGACTGCGTTTCATCAGATGATGAATCGGATGAATCAGATTAGAGTTATGAGGATCAATCTCTTGATAAGAAGAAAGGAGTAGAAATTCCAGCTGAGAATCATATCTTGTGTGATCCTCCTACTCCAGCTGCACCCGTTGTGCAATCAATTGAAAAACAAGAGATTGATTCGATGAAATCTGTGGAGAAATCTGTGTCTACGTTTGAGGGCGATAATGTGTTGTATACTTTGGTTGGTGATGATAAAATTTACTCAAACAAGGATTTTCCAATTAAAAATGTTAATGCATCAATGATTGAAAGAGTTTTGGAAGATTCTACCAGTAAGTTTTTGGGTAAGCCTATCCCGAGAGTTACAGTAAATCAGTGTGATCCTATTCCAAAATCTGAAGTTAGAAAACAATACGGGAATCAAAAATTACCAACTGAGAAACAACCAATCGCCCCTAAAGGTAAACAACAGGAAAAAACGAACTCAACAACCTAAGTTAGAACCAAAAGGAGCTCGAAACAAGAAAAAGGGGAGGGATGTTAAATTTGTGGCCTCAAGCGGTACTGAAAAAATTGAGACTTTTGAAAACAAATCTAATAATATTTTTATCCAACAAGTAAAAATTTTGAAACGTAAGAGTGATAACAATTACACTCAACATACAAATGGGTCTGATAATGAAGCTAGTACCTCAATGTCACACCCTGGCTTTGCGGAAGCGTGGTTAATTTTGGTGTGACTTCTAAATACCATAGCTTAATCATACCAAAGCTATATGAGTTCAAAACATGCAAGATCATCCATTAAGTTTTGAAAACCAAACACAATACCATTGTTTTAACATACCCTGACAAACATAATCTTGTTCAACAAACATTACAAACTGAAACATAACATAGACATGGTTTAAGGACTGTGTCTTGTCCAGGAAAGAGACACATCCCCTAAACCCCGGATGACCTCGGAAACTAGTGCAGCGGAAAACATGCCATACCGTGCCAGATCTCGTTAATTTCCTGAAATACATGTAAGTTGAAAAATCAACAATAATGTTGAGCGAGTTCATGTGCAAGTGAGTAAGTAAAACACTTGTATGTACAAAAGTTTCCTGGTATGTAGCAGTGTAAGAGGACTTGTGATCACCAATGGTTTGCAAGGCCATTAGCATGTTGTGAAATGCAAGTAGGAAGATACAACCCTAGCCGATTTTTGCGTTGGGCAACCAAGTCACTCCAGGTCCGTTCTGTTGGTCCTCCGAGAGGTCCGTTCTGTTGGGCCTAGAGCTGGGCTCGCTACACCCAGATAGATCTACCGCTTAAGTCCCTCGGTGTTCTAACTACCCATTCACATGATCTAAACCTCCTTACGTTAATCATACCATGTATAAAGTACTTGTAAACAAAGTAACATGTATTTCACCCCCGCAGTTAAGAAAACTGAAAACAGTTAGAGAAAAGGGGGACATGAACTCACAGTCGGTGCGTCTCTACCAAGTGTCTCCAAATTTGAAAGCTGTGCGACGACCTACAAGTGCTAATTCTATTAGACGGACGGCCGTGCCTTAGCTTTATAGTTCAAGTCTTTGGGAAATAGTTAGACAACTATTTCGTGTTTATGTTCTGTATATACTTGGTAGTTATACTCCTTCCCAAGGATGGGGGATACAATACATGTGCGTAAGTTACGTTTTAATAATCGAGTGGTAATATAATTACCGGTGTAACTTATATGTTAATGTGGAAGCGTTCGTAAAGTTTTGGAATCATTAACGCTTGTAAATATTATTTTTACACTAAAATAATATTTATGTATTTTCACAAAATACTCATAAACAGTGTTGTGACAAAATATATTTATCACGTTAATTTTTGTGAAAATCCCACCTCCGAATATTTAGTAATTAAAGTCATGGCGAAATTTTATGTTTCGAAAATATGTCAAAAATAGTTCTAACACTTGTTGTGTAAATAAGCCTAAGTGTTAGGTTTTTAGAAAATTTCGCCAGAGTTTCCTCTGTAACTGGAGGTGGCCACGCTTTCAAGCGTATCATTTTCTTTTAACAAATCAATTCAACAGCTTCTTTATCCAAACAAACAATTTCCGACACATCAAACTAGTCGATAAGTATGTAAATTGCACAATTGCATGAACTTGTTGTTTTTCCGCAACCATAGTGTAAAACCCTTTTATAGTTGTAGATCTTTACATAAAGTAACTTTGATCTCGTAATAACCTTGTGATTAGAGAAATCCGTCTTTACAACTTCTAGTCATTTTTCCCAAAAATAGTTATTTGTCGGATCTTTTAATTTCACAAGTGTTTACACACTTGTGGTTTATAAAATCATGTTTGTTAGTGTAAGGTCCATCCTTTAGAAAACATGATTCCTTTAAAGTGTGGTTCTTCAAAAATACCACTTGCAGATACGTAGATCCGCTAGTTTTAAACATCATTGTACAAGTTAAATCACTTTTACACAAATAAACATTTTTACACAAGTTCATGTCTCTCGTGTGGTAGAGTTTCACCTTTTAACCCTTGTGTTAACCAAAATAAGCTTATGTTAAGATCAACGATCTTACCAAACCGGGTTAAATGGTGATCCGAGCTACCACAATCATAGATCGGGTCTCAAAAATCACAAATTCCAAATACTACAACTTTTACACAAGTTACAAGCTATTAACCACCATTTTTATAGTTTTTACTAGACTTTTATACTTCAAAAAGTATGTTATCGATATTTAACCGACAATATTCCTTTTAACCACCTTAGATAAGCTTAAAAACAAGTTTTAAGTGTTATACCTCTAGCTCGGGGCTAGGGAAGAATCTTGCCGAAAAAGAGGTGGATAAAAGCTAACGAAAGAGGTCCTTCGTGTTCCGAGTGCACCAAAGCTCCTAATACGCGATCCTTGAAGTGTGTATGATGATGGAATGTCAAGAACAAGAACCGAAAGTATGGTGGTGGGGTGTGGGGTGTTCGGCCGAGAGTGAAGGGAGCAAGAGAGAGTGAGTGAGTTGGTGATTATGTTATGTAATCTTTAGTATTTATAGGCAAATCAAGTGTTATTATCCAATGGACACAATCTCCCCTAGATATTTAGCAAACTAGATTAAGCAAATCTTGCAAGTACATGGGGTGGTCACTAGGTGACCGATTCGGTTGGGGGGGGGGGGTCCTTGGTTCGATTTCAAGTAGATAGTTAGGAGGTTAATTATGTTAACTAAGTTAAGTTAAGGGTTTAACCTCGTTAGTAATATATAGCGTGTTATGACGGGTGTTAGGGTAATCTGGGACCCTAACTGGCTCAGAAAAAATATAATTTGTGAAATTAGTAATATTTTCATGTTCCGGGTAAAGTCCGGTTGTTCGGTTGGATAGTAATCCGTTAAAGCGTTACAAAAGCTTTAAAGTGTCGTTATTGTTATTTTTAGTGACACATTTTGTTTTCCCGACACTTTAGAAAGTGTCTAGTATTATTTTCCCCATGTTTTGGCACTTTACTAGTCAGCTAGAAGCTGGATTATTTATTAAAGTGCTGTGTTTTGTACTTAAAGTACGTTTTAGGCACATCCGAATCAGTGTATCTTATTCCTAGAGACGCAGTACCACAACCCTTATATCCCTACACTCACTACCAGTGTAGCCAAAATATTTGAGGCTCTTAACAGGCCTTAGAGGCAGTGTCTGCCTGATGCTGGTTATATCAGCATGTTCACTGTGTATCCGTTTAGTGCTACTGTGCTTTTTGTGCATCATGTTTGTCACTAGGGTTCAGCATGTAAGTAATGTAGTGACAGCAAGCAAGTATGATGCAAGTAAGTTCATGTATCAGTATTCAAGTAGCAGTTCATCAGCTAGTTCAAACAAGCACAGTAATTAAGCAGTAACTAATCATTAATTAAGTTGTACGGATACCTGGTTTAGTGCGGGTTGTCACATTCTCCCCCCGTTAAATAAATTTCGTCCCGAAATTTAAGTTCTGCTTGTAGATGCAGAGTTCTTAGGAAATAAGTGGGGGTACTTTTCTTTCATCCGGTCCTCACGTTCCCAGGTGAATTCAGGACCATGTCTGGCATTCCAACGAACTTTGACGAGTTTGACACTACTCCGGCGGGTCTTGTTAACTTTCCAATCCGTGACCTCGACAGGTTCTTCAACGAAGTGGAGCGTGTCGTCAATATGAATCTCATCGATGGGAATGGCAACGTCAACTTGAGTTGGACTTTTCTTTAGGTTGGATACATGAAATGTATCGTGAACACCATTCAGTTCAGCAGGTAGGTCCAACTTGTATGCTACTTGCCCTATTTTGTCCAAAATTCTGAAGGGACCAATGTAGCGCGGATTCAACTTCCCACGCTTCCCAAAGCGTGCCACCCCCTTCCAGGGTGAAACTTTCAATAGCACCATTTCTCCAACTTGAAACTCCACATGTTTTCGGTTTGGATCCGCATAGGCCTTTTGTCTGTGGCGAGCTGCTTCGATGCGTTTAAGGATTTGCGCAATCTTGTCTGTCGTCTCTTGGACGATCTCAGGACCAGCAAGCTGCCTATCACCTGCGTCAGACCAACAGAGGGGTGATCGGCACTTGCGTCCGTAGAGGGCTTCAAATGGCGCGACACCAATACTGGTGTGGTAGCTGTTGTTGTATGAAAATTCTACCAAAGGTAAGTGTTTGTCCCAGCTACCGCCCAAATCCATAACACATGCCCTCAGCATGTCTTCCAAAGTCTGTATCGTTCGCTCGCTCTGGCCGTCAGTTTGCGGATGAAACGCAGTGCTCAGATTCAATTGTGAGCCAAAGGCTTCTTGGAAAGATTGCCATATTCTTGACACAAACCTTCCGTCTCTATCAGAGATGATCGAGAGAGGTACTCCATGACGTGCTACGATCTCTCTCATGTAAATTTCCGCAAGTTTACTAGTACTGTCTTTCTCCTTGATTGGCAGAAAGTGTGCGGACTTTGTTAGGCGGTCAACAATCACCCAAATCATATCATGGCCTCTTGGCGTTCTTGGAAATTTCGTAACAAAATCCATTGAGATTTGTTCCCATTTCCACTTGGGAATCTCAGGTTGTTGCAGTAGCCCTGAAGGCTTCTGGTATTCCGCTTTAACCTTAGCGCACGTTAAACATTTGCTCACGTAAACAGCAACATCGCCTTTCATCCTAGGCCACCAATAATATTCCTTGAGATCCTGGTACATCTTATCCGCTCCAGGATGGATAGAGTACCGTGATTTGTGAGCTTCATCAAAAATAACCTTCCTCAAATCACCAAACAGAGGAACCCAAATCCTTTTCTCAAAACATAACGTTCCTTCCTCGTTTGGTACCAAAAGCTTCTCCATCCCACGGAGATATTCTTCTTCCCGGTTTCCTTCCTTAAGGGCTTCTTTCTGTGCAGCACGAATGCGTAAGGAAAGATCGGTTCGTATGATCATTTCCAAAGCCCTGACCCTTATGGGCTTGATTCTTTCTTTACGACTTAGGGCATCGGCGACTACATTCGCCTTCCCTGGATGATATTTTATCTTGCAGTCTTAATCGTTTAACAATTCAACCCATCGTCTTTGCCTCATATTCAACTCCTTCTGGTTGAATATGTGCTGTAAGCTCTTGTGATCTGTGAAAATTGTACACTTCGTACCATAAAGGTAGTGTCTCCAGATCTTTAGTGCAAATACCACTGCGCCGAGCTCCAAATCGTGTGTGGTATAGTTCTTCTCGTGCACTTTCAACTGACGCGATGCGTAAGCAATAACCTTTTGGCGTTGCATCAACATGCAACCCAATCCTTGACGCGATGCGTCGCAGTATATCACAAAGTCATCAGTACCTTCTGGTAGAGCTAAAATTGGCGCGTTACAGAGCTTATCTTTCAATATCTGAAATGCTTCCTCCTGTTTGATTCCCCAATCAAACTTCTTATCTTTCTGGGTGAGGAGCGTCAATGGTTGAGCGATTTTCGAAAAATCCTCGATGAACCTTCGATAGTAGCCAGCCAAACCCAAGAATTGTCGAATCTCGGTTGGCGTCTTTGGCGTTTCCCAATCCTTGATCGCCTCGATCTTTGTGGGATCAACATGGATTCCATTTCCATTAACCACATGTCCAAGAAACTGGACTTCGCGTAGCCAAAACTCGCACTTAGAGAACTTGGCATACAACTGTTCCTTCTTTAGCAGCTCCAAAATAGCTCTTAGATGCTGTTCGTGCTCAGCCTTCGTCCTTGAATAAATCAAGATGTCGTCGATAAATACAATCACGAACTTGTCCAAGTATGGCTTGCAAACCCTATTCATCAAGTCCATAAAGACTGCAGGTGCGTTTGTCAAACCAAACGGCATAACAAGGAACTCGTAGTGTCCATAACGAGTTCGGAAGGCTGTTTTCGGAATGCTTTCCTCTTGAATCCTTAATTGATGGTATCCAGATCGAAGATCAATCTTAGAGTAAAAGCTTGAACCTTGCAGTTGATCGAATAGATCGTCGATTCTTGGCAGAGGGTACCTATTCTTGATCGTCAGCTTGTTCAATTCTCGGTAGTCAATACACATGCGGAAGCTACCGTCCTTTTTCTTGACAAACAGGACCGGAGCTCCCCAAGGCGAGAAGCTTGGTCGGATAAAACCCTTGTCCAACAACTCTTGAAGTTGAGTTGACAGTTCCTGCATCTCAGATGGAGCAAGTCTATAAGGTGCCTTAGCCACGGGCGCTGCGCCTGGAACTAAGTCGATGTGAAACTCCACTTGCCTCTGAGGTGGCAGTCCAGGTAAGTCTTCTGGGAAGACTTCTGGGTATTCCCTTACGACAGGGATGTCTTCGATTCTTGGCTCAGCAGCCTTCTTATCCACAATGTGTGCCAGAAAAGCAACACATCCTTTCTGTAAACACTTCCTTGCTTTCAAGCAGCTGATAAATCTTAGCGGTGTGTCACGCTTCTCTCCGTGAACCACAATTGTCTCACCATCATCGGTTGGGATACGAACAACTTTCTCGTGACATACTATCTCAGCCTTGTTTCCGGATAACCAGTCCATTCCTACCACCACGTCGAAGCTTCCCAGTTGGACTGGTAGTAGATCCAAAGTAAACTCACGTTCTCCCAATTCCATCACACAGCCTCTGATTACTTCGTTGGCTTCAACTAACTTCCCATTAGCTAATTCGATCGAGTAGGGAATATCTAACTTATTAGCGGCTAACCCAAGCATTTTCTTAAACTCTAATGACACGAAGCTATAATCGGCACCAGTATCAAATAAAACGGATGCATAGCGTTGGTTCACAGGGAACGTACCAGTAACAACATTGGGATCCTGGCGCGCCTCCCTTGCTTCGAGTTGGAACACTCTACCACGGGCTTGGTTCAACGTTGGGCAGTTCTTCTTAAAGTGCCCGATTTCACCGCAGTTATAGCATCCGAGTCTCTGCCCGTTTCCACCAGCTTGATCATTCCCCGGATTACGATTCACTGCGCCCACTTGGTTAGCATTGTTGCCTTGATTTCTGTTACCCCCGTAGTTTCCTTGTGGGCGATCCCCAATACCACGATTATTGTTTCTGTTTCCATATCCTCCCTGGCCTCCGCGACCGGCAGGGACCCAACAAGTATCCTTCGAGTGACCACGTTTCCCACATGCTTCGCATACTTTTAGCCCACATTGACCAGAATGGTGACGCTGGCAGGCATTACACTTGGGCTGGGTGCCCATATATCCTCTTCCTTTCCTTCCACTGCCAGCTGTACCCTGAGCTGGCGTGTTTGGTGCTCCTCTCTTACCATCAGCGCTAATGCCTTGCTTGAAGTTCGAGAACTTTCTTTTGTTACCTCCTGATGACTCAACATGAGTTTCTTTCTCCTTTGCCTTGACATCACCAAACTTGTTCAGACGAATGGCCTCTTCTGTGAGAGCTACGCTCAAATCAATCGCCTCGGTAATTGTCGCAGGCTTTGAAGAGGTCACCATACTTATGATTTGGGGAGCCAAACCCCAAATGAAGCGCTCGATTCGCTTGTATTCAGGTGTAACCATGTAAGGAACCACTTGAGGTAAGTCGTGGAATCTTTGGACGTATTCTGCAACCTTTGGACCGTCCATCTTTAGGTGCCAAAATTCAGTCTCCAACCTTTGAATTTCTGCGCGAGAACAGTACTTTTTGCGCATCAGTTCTTTCAATTCGGTCCAAGTCAGCGCGTAGGCGGCAGCTTCGCCTAGAGTTTGCACTTGTAGATTCCACCAGGATAGGGCTCCATCTAGAAACAGCCCTGAAATGTATGTGACTTGCTGATCCTCTGCGCACTTGCTCATGCGTAAAACAGAATCGGTTTTCTCAGCCCAGCGGGTAAAGGCAACTGCACCTCCTGTGCCATCGAAGTTGACCGGTTTGCAGTCTAAAAACTGCTTGTAGGTGCATCCGTGAGGTGGATTGTTATTGCCTTGGTTAACACTTCCGCTCCCTCCTGGCTGAGATGCTGCGTACTGTGCTATGGCAGCTGCAATGACTTGCTGTAGCTCTGCCTCATTAGTAGGCATTGGTGTTGGGCGCTTTGGCGGCATCTTCTAAAAGATGTGTTCACATTGGTCAGGCCATAGTAAAAATTCCATGTTACAGTACGTACGTCTTACTATAATAGTAATAGTAATAACACATAATATCTCATGTCATCAATACATCACATATATCAATCATCCACATCTCATACCATAACAATGCAAATAAGTAATCAAGCGAAACAGATATGATGAGAATACTGCGATTGTCATACATCAAGACCACAGAGTAAGTGTATCAGTACATCATAGTGTCATACAATCATCTATCAACTAGGGGCTACATCACCCCTGTCCAAAAATCGTAACAAATCAGTGTCAAATACAACATCAAGTACATGTCAACAAAAGTCAAAGTCATAAAGTGGTCTCCAAAATGCTGTGCAATCCAACAATCGCCGTCTTCTCATCCTTATCTATCTAATCAGTAACTGGTGAGCTCTATGTAGATGGTGGTGGAGGAGGGGGAAAGTGGGTGTAAAACAAGCGGCGTAACTGGAGCCAGTCCTCCTCCTGGGCTCGCTGTGTACGGATAATGGAAGCAACCTGCTGCTCCAGTGTAAAGAGACGAGCAGCAAAATCTGGAGGTAAAGGTCGAAACGGCTGTAGAGGGGAGGGTGCCTGTCCATGGCACTGACAAGGTGACAGCCGAGCTCTCTCGAGCTCCTGGATACGCTGTGTGTGGGACTCGTGCTGTGCAACAAAGGACATCAAGACGTCCTCGATAGTGTGCCCCCTGTGAAAAGCATGGTAGGGGTCAGTAGGTGGCATACCAGAGCCAGGTGCCCAAAGAAATGGCTCGCTAGTGGGGTCGAAAGGTGCTACGTGAAATGGTGCAACAGCGGGTGGAACAGATGATGTCTGGGGCATGAAAGGGATAGGCATCGGTACATGCCCATCAGGGTGAGCTGAAGAACCCTCTCCAGGCCCTGCTGGAGGTACAAACATAGGAACCTGAAATGAAAAGTCAATATGTGGTGCAACAGGAATCTGTGGAGGAAAAGGTGGAACGTCCTCGTCAGCCGGTATCCAACCGTGCTATGCGGACTCATCCGGTGGATCCATATGTGCCGCGAACAGTGCATGTCCGGGCTCTAGTGGGACGGGATCAAGTAAGGGAGCAACAACAGGGTGAACGGGTGCGAAGTGCTCTATAGGGTGGTCAGCAGGTATATCACCAACGGGTAAAGGAACAACGGGATCAACAGCAACATGATCGCCCTCAATCACAGGAACATCTACAGGGAGATCAACAACAGGCTCAAAAGGGATATCAGCATATGCTGGGTCATGCTCGGGTATAGGGTCTAGAGCGGCTGCCTGCTCAGGAGCAACGGCAGGCTCGAAGTCATCAAAAGCCATCTCAAACTCAAAATCTGGGTCAATAGGATCAAATAGGTCAACAGCGTCTACTGGATCCTCCATAAACTGATCCATCGGAACATACTCTAAATCACGATCAGGGTCGAATCCTGGGGGAAACATAGGATCGGAATCCCCCTCATCATCATGGTCAACAGCGAAACTGGGGATAGGGGCAACAGAAGATGCCTGATCAGGATCTGACTCATAAGAGAAGTGCTGTGCACTCTGGATGTGTGAGGGTACAGAGGCCACAGACTCAAAGGAGTCCGCGACTGGGGAGTGAACAGGTGACTCCGCGGCAGGAGCGTCTGCGATCAACAAGGGATCAGCGGCAGGAAGGGCCTCGCCCTGAGCATCCTCCTCGAAAGGCTCCTCATCAAACATATCGACATCATCCTCCTCATCGTCGATGGGTAAATCGTAAGCTGGGTACGCAGCAAGCGGTATAGGAGCAGGGATCAATGCAAGTGGTAGATCCCCGGCGATAGGACCATCTGCGAGCTCGCCAGCACCGTCAGGTAGTGCAAAAGGCTGGAAATCGTCCTCATCTGTGCTAGTGAAGTCGGACGTATAAACCTCGTGCTCCGATGACTCAATGTCGTCTGAAACGATAGGCCTCGGGCCTGTGGTGCCTGAACCACCAGTGTCTGCAGAATCCATGTGTCTGTAACATATACACAAACATGCACAAATAGTCAATCATAAATCAAGTAATCACATAAGTCACCAAGTAAGGTATCACGTAATTCTCCTAGTCTTACTTAGCCAATTTCATCCAGTCTACAAGACTGCTCTATCCTCCACTTCGACCACTCAGATCGAGCCTCGGTCCCCTTGACCGAACCTCAGTCGTCATGACTGAGCCTACTCTTCCTAACCAACCACCTTGGTTACCTAGACCAAACCTCGATCCTCCAGACCGATCCTCAGCCCTCCAAGCTGAGCCTTTTCTTCCTAGCCTTGCTAGCCCACTACCTCGGTCACCTAGACCGAGCCTCGATCCTCCAGATCGAACCTATAATAAACCAACGTGCTCAACTACCTTGATCACCTCGATCCTCCAGACCGAGCCTCAGCCCTCCAAGCTGAGCCTATAATTAATAAAATGTGCTCAACATTTGTTTGTAAAAAGTTTTGGATCTGGACTTAAGTGGTATGCAGAAAAATGTTTTCGTGAGAGCCCTAGTGATCATAGTCTAGACTCGAGAATGAATCCTAGTTCGCTATGATCAGAGCTCTGATACCAAGCTGTCACACCCTGGCTTTGCGGAAGCGTGGTTAATTTTGGTGTGACTTCTTAATACCATAGCTTAATCATACCAAAGCTATATGAGTTCAAAACATGCAAGATCATCCATTAAGTTTTGAAAACCAAACACAATACCATTGTTTTAACATACCCTGACAAACATAATCTTGTTCAACAAACATTACAAACTGAAACATAACATAGACATGGTTTAAGGACTGTGTCTTGTCCAGGAAAGAGACACATCCCCTAAACCCCGGATGACCTCGAAAACTAGTGCAGCGGAAAACATGCCATACCGTGCCAGATCTCGTTAATTTCCTGAAATACATGTAAGTTGAAAAATCAACAATAATGTTGAGCGAGTTCATGTGCAAGTGAGTAAGTAAAACACTTGTAAGTACAAAAGTTTCCTGGTATGTAGCAGTGTAAGAGGACTTGTGATCACCAATGGTTTGCAAGGCCATTAGCATGTTGTGAAATGCAAGTAGGAAGATACAACCCTAGCCGATTTTTGCGTTGGGCAACCAAGTCACTCCAGGTCCGTTCTGTTGGTCCTCTGAGAGGTCCGTTCTGTTGGGCCTAGAGCTGGGCTCGCTACACCCAGATAGATCTACCGCTTAAGTCCCTCGGTGTTCTAACTACCCATTCACATGATCTAAACCTCCTTACGTTAATCATACCATGTATAAAGTACTTGTAAACAAAGTAACATGTATTTCACCCCCGCAGTTAAGAAAACTGAAAACAGTTAGAGAAAAGGGGGACATGAACTCACAGTCGGTGCGTCTCTACCAAGTGTCTCCAAATTTGAAAGCTGTGCGACGACCTACAAGTGCTAATTCTATTAGACGGACGGCCGTGCCTTAGCTTTATAGTTCAAGTCTTTGGGAAATAGTTAGACAACTATTTCGTGTTTATGTTCTGTATATACTTTGTCACACCCCAAAAATCCACCTGCGGAGTATCACCGCTTGGAGGCGTGACTGACCAGGATCAAGCCACCAATCATATTGAACATATAAGTAAGTAGTAAAAATCATTCATCAATACGAAAGGTGTTTTCAAAACCAAACATCGATAAGTGTGTAGCGGAAGCATTAGTATGTAAACCCAATGTAAATAGATAACATGGCATCATCGATCCATGTCCCACAACGACCTGCTCCTCCCTGTGCAAGCTCCATATGTACCTAAGGTCCTGCAAGGCATGTAAGAGAGAGTCAACAACTAGTTGAGCGAGTTCACAGTTAATAGTTCAGTAATAGTATAGCGTGAGTAGTAGTATGTTCGTTCGTTACAATGTATCTTATTAGTTCCCATCGCGGCCCTCCAGGCAGGTGTGCGAAGATATGTTGGGGAAGGTCTTTCCCCAAGTTTTTCTAGACTAGGTTTGTTCGTATCGCGGCCAATGTCCTTGGCAGGTGTGCGAAGATGTTGTAAATTCAGTTCGCGGCCAATGTCCTTGGCAGGTGTGCGAAGACAGTCATAATATCGCGGCCAATGTCCTTGGCAGGTGTGCGAAGATCGTTCAATAAGTGTTACTAGTCTAGCAGTAGGTTCTATCATCTCGGTATGTACAGTAAATCATCCAATCCCCATTCCCCCCTGGGAACCCCATGCCTTGGCTTGTGTGAACTCACCTTGGTTTGCTCGGTATGCTAAATGTATGCTCGCAAGTAATCAATCACGTCCTAAAGTATGCACGTATAGAATAATCAGTTTGTAGTCACGAGTGGTACACGTATAAGCATGTAGTACGTATTCACAATCACCCAAGTCATGTATATCATTTAACAGCAGTTAGATATTCCAGTTAACTCTTAACGGCAGTTAACTAACCAGGTTAACCTTTAACAGAATTAAAGTAAGTTACTGATTACACATTTGGCGAAACACAACAGTTGGCGAAATACATAAGTTGGCGAAACATATATCCTGTTTCGTCGAGTCTTGTTTGGCGAAACAAGATTTCTATCTCGTCGACTTTCCTTGGCGAAACACATTCTGTTTCGCCGAGGGTTCTGTTTCGTCAAGAAGATCAGT
Source organism: Helianthus tuberosus (assembly GCA_030545235.1). Lineage (NCBI taxonomy): Eukaryota > Viridiplantae > Streptophyta > Magnoliopsida > Asterales > Asteraceae > Helianthus > Helianthus tuberosus. The sequence continues at coordinate 17,250,603 of CM060433.1, forward strand.
TACGCCGAACATCAGTTACGTAAATGAGAAACCCTAATATACACTATCAACCACATGCCCAATCATCACGAGATTATTCATTAATAAAATGGCTCAACAATGGCCGACAAGTATTAGTTGTTTTCCTGCTGATTATTGACCATAATAATACATTACTTATCAACACTTATCAACATACACACACTCCCATATGCACATGTGATGGCAGACTAGTCAATTAACAATTTACTTCAATTATTCATGAAATAAGTACTGACAAATCAATATATAAATCACATGGCTTGATCAGATTCACATGTCTACAATTCCCAAATTAACAATATGCATAGCACATACATGATCCTTCACATCGATCATAATCATCATCATTAGAATAACCATAATGGCTGACAATCCACATACTTTCACATGCAATATATATTCTAACAGCTTTTAATTACATCAGATTCCTTATCATGTGGCCATCTCAAAACAAAGCAAATATTAAATCAATAAAGCTACTCAAAACATAACCGACTAAGATATAGCACTTAACACGAATACGAGAATTTGGAATATATAAAATAATCAAACCACAATCGATTAAAACTAACCGGAAAGTATTACACGATGATTTGATCAATGAATAATCTTCTGCGGATACTAGGTTGCCGTCCCAAGTCTCTAGGGTTTCTGGTTCTTAATAAAACGTATAAATCTAAACGAGACCTAGTATTTAACCGTAACAGACCCTTGGGCCTTAATGGGCTCGGCGAAACACTTTGGGCCAGCGAATCAAAACGGCGAAACAGAATCCCGGCGAATCAAACATGATTCGTCGTATACATGATGGCGAAACAGATTCCTGATTCGTCATGTGTGATTCGTCGTCAACTTGTGTTTCGTCGAAATAATTAGATGTTCAGAGGGTCTAAGTGTTTACGTGTACAATATAAGATTAGCACATATACAACAAGTACATTCTCACATAAATTCATACATTGAAGCTCAGTGTTTTACCATCACAAGTCAAACATACAAACAATTACACAGTCAAACATGCATTTAATGCGAAAGTGAAACGCCGGAAATTCGAGTTGTCACATTATCCCCAACTTGAAAGAAATTTCGTCCCGAAATTTAGCATGCAGTTACTGAGGAAGCTAGTAGTGTGACGTTGTTTACCTGTATCGTATCGCGGCTCCCCGAGCAGGTTTGCGAAGATTACTGGTTTTCTTGGGGTGTCACATTATCCCCCCATTGATTTGGAATTTCGTCCCGAAATTCTGTATTGGTAGCCTCAGTCTCAGTAGTAGTTGCTTGGTTTCCGAATAACTGGGGATATTTGAGTTCCATTTGATCTTCACGCTCCCAGGTTAACTCTGGGCCGCGGCGGGAGTTCCAACGAACTCGTACGAGAGGGATTCTCGTGTTCTTGAGGACCTTAACATCCCGGTCCGTGATTTCAACAGGTTCCTCGACGAAGTGCAACCGCTCGTCGATAGTGAGTTCCTTTAAGGGAACTATGTGGGTCTCATCTGACGTACACTTCTTCAGATTCGACACGTGAAAGACGTTGTGAACTGCACTGAGTTCAGGTGGTAAGTTCAATCTGTAAGCCACTTTGCCTATTTTCTCAATAACTTCGAAAGGTCCGACGTATCGTGGCTTAAGTTTGCCGCGTTTGCCAAAACGAACCACACCCTTCCAGGGTGAAACTTTAAGTAGCGCTCGATCCCCAACCTGGAATTCGAGTAGATTCCTGTCTAAATCAGCGTATGCTTTCTGACGGTCGCGTGCTGCCGCCATGCGTTGTCGTATTTGTGCAATCTTTTCTGTAGTATCGACTACCATTTCTGGATCCGTGATTTGACTATTACCCACCTCTACCCAACAAAGAGGTGACCGGCATTTACATCCGTACAATGCCTCGAATGGAGCAGCTTTAATGCTGGTGTGGTAGCTGTTGTTGTAAGAAAGTTCTACAAGTGGCAGATGTTTTTCCCAACCATTACCAAAGTCAATTACGCACGCCCGAAGCATGTCTTCTAGAGTTTGAATGGTGCGCTCAGGCTGCCCCTCCGTCTGAGGGTGATAAGCTGTGCTCATGCCTAAACGAGAACCAAAAGATTTGTGCATTGCTTGCCATAGTTCTGAAGTAAATCGTGCGTCACGATCAGAGATGATGGAGGTGGGCACTCCGTGCCTCGAGACCACTTCTTTCAAGTAAATGTCTGCTAAGGTAGAGAACTTGTCTGTTTCTTTGATAGCCAAGAAGTGAGCAGACTTTGTGGGTCGATCCACGATCACCCAAATAGTATCATTTCCGCGCTGAGATCTAGGTAGGCCAGTAACAAAATCCATGGAAATTTGCTCCCATTTCCATTGTGGTATCTCAGGTTGTTGGAGTGGTCCTGACGGTTTCTGATATTCTGCCTTGACTCTCGCACAAGTCAAGCATTTGCTAACGTATGTGGCTATGTGGGCCTTCATGCTAGGCCACCAGTATGTAGTCTTAATATCGTGGTACATTTTATCCGAACCAGGGTGTACCGAGTAGCGAGACTTGTGAGCTTCATCCATTACCAGCTCGCGTAAGTTGCCGTACAGTGGGACCCAAATGCGTCCTGTGACGTAGTAAGCACCATCTTCCTTCTGTTCTAATCGTTGTCTTGAGCCGCGTAGGGCTTCAGCCCTGACATTATCTGGTTTCAATGCTTCTACCTGAGCATCTCGTATCTGGGAAGGAAAACTAGACTGTATGGTGAGTTGTAAAGCTCGTACGCGCTTAGGCGCGGTGTCCTTTCGGCTGAGGGCGTCAGCCACAACATTGGCTTTGCCTGGGTGGTACCTGATTGAGCATTCGTAGTCGTTTAGCAGTTCGACCCATCGTCGCTGTCGCATATTCAGTTCCTTCTGTTTGAATATATGTTCGAGGCTCCTGTGATCAGTGTAGATAGCACATTTAGTACCGTACAAGTAGTGTCGCCATATCTTAAGTGCAAAAACAACCGCTCCCAATTCTAAGTCATGTGTTGTGTAATTCCGTTCGTGAATCTTAAGTTGGCGCGAAGCATAAGCAATAACTTTATCCCTTTGAATCAATACACATCCAAGACCTTGGATAGATGCGTCGCAGTAGACTACGAAATCGTCCGTGCCTTCAGGCAGTGAGAGGATAGGTGCGCTACATAGTCTATCCTTTAAGTGCTGAAACGCTGTTTCCTGTGCGTTACCCCAACGATAAACAACACCCTTCTGCGTCAACAGTGTAAGCGGCTGAGCAATCTTTGAGAAGTCTTTGATGAAACGTCTGTAATAACCCGCCAAACCCAAGAATTGGCGTATTTCTGTTGGTGTACGAGGCGCAGGCCAGTTCTTAATCGAATCTACCTTGGATGGATCGACATGGATCCCATCTTTGTTCACTACGTGGCCTAAAAAGTGGACTTCACGAAGCCAGAAGTCACATTTAGAAAACTTAGCGTATAGCTGTTTCGTTCGTAGAAGTTCCAGTATAAGTCGTAAGTGCTGCTCGTGTTCCTCCCGACTCTTCGAGTAAATCAGGATGTCGTCGATGAAAACAATGACGAACTTGTCGAGATAGGGTTTGCACACTCTGTTCATAAGATCCATAAATACGGCAGGCGCGTTCGTTAGCCCAAATGGCATGGCCATAAACTCGTAGTGGCCGTAGCGAGTTCTAAATGCTGTTTTAGAGACGTCCTCATCCCGGACTCTCAGCTGGTGATATCCTGACCTTAAGTCTATTTTGGAGTAGTAGCTCGACCCTTGCAGCTGGTCGAATAAATCATCTATGCGCGGAAGAGGATAACGATTCTTGATCGTCACCTTGTTGAGTTCACGGTAGTCTATACACATCCTGAACGTGCCGTCTTTCTTCTTTACGAATAACACTGGAGCTCCCCAGGGCGAAGAGCTAGGACGTATAAAACCCTTTTCCAAGAGTTCTTGTAGCTGCTTTGACAGTTCTTCCAATTCAGTTGGAGCTATACGATAAGGTGCTCGAGCTATAGGTGCTGCTCCTGGAGCGAGCTCGATCTGAAATTCGACTTGACGATGAGGCGGTAACCCAGGTAATTCCTCAGGAAACACTTGAGGAAAGTCACGTACTACAGGAATGTCTTCAATCTTTTTCTCTTTCTTCGAGGTATCTGTAACGAGTGCTAGTATAGCAGTGTGCCCCTTGCGTAAACACTTCTGAGCCTTCAAAAAGGAGATGATGCCACTCACGACACCACTCTTGTCGCCTTGAACTTCGAGAGGTTCTTTGCCAGAACGAGGAATGCGAATAACCTTTTCTTTGCACAGGATCTCCGCTTGTTGTTGAGATAACCAATCCATACCAATGACGACGTCAAAGCTACTCAAGGTTATAGGAATGAGATCGATGGAGAAAGTCTGACCAGCGAGGATAAGATTACACCCTTTAACTATGTGTGTGGCCTCTAGGCTTTTACCATTAGCTAACTCTACGACATGTTTGGTGTTCAAGGGAGTTGGTGTACGTTGTAACATTTGACTATCTTTCAAGAACATATAACTGGTATCCACACCCAAAATAAACAAGACAGTAACATAAAAGTCTTCGAGAAGAAACTTACCCATTATTACGTTTGGATCGTTCGTTGCGTCACCCTGACCAATCGCGTACACGCGGCCCCCGGCATCATTGTTTCCATTGTTTCCCCCAACGCTAACTCCATTGCCATCCCCGCTTCCATGGTCGTGGTTCTGAGTCTGGTCCTGGTTTAAATGTGGACAATGTCTCTTGTAGTGATCTTTAGCATCACACTGAAAACATCCTTTAAAACTTTGTTGTTGCTGCTGATTCTGTGGATCTTGAGGCTGTTGTTGTTGTTCCTGGGTTACAGGACGTGAGCTTCGGCAATCCTTGGCTTCATGACCAATCTTGAGACACCTCTGACAACAACCCTTGTTACACTGGCCACTGTGGTGTCTGTTACAATTGTTGCACCATGGGTGAATTCCTCGATATCTTTTCTGCCCGCGACTACTAGAAAGCTGCTGGCTGGGGCTCTGGTAATCATCTATCTTTTGCTGCTGCGCTCGGGACTGAATCGTAGCGGAACCCTTGCTCAGGTTTCCATCCCACTTGCGTTTGTTGTCACTAGAAGCACATGTAGCATCAGCTTTAACACGTTTCGGTAGTTTGTCTTGTTCTACTGCCTGGTCTGTGAGGCGATGAGCAAGCCGAGTGACTTGCTGGATAGTGCCAAGATTAGCTGCGGTCACATGACTCTGAATTTCGGGCACCAGACCCTTGAGATACAGCTCGATGCGTTTGGTGGGAGAGTCTACCATAGTAGGACAAAATGTGGCTAATTCATTCGATCTCTTCGTATAAACTTCAATTTCAGACCCCACCATCTGTAGGTTGAGGAACTCTACCTCTAGTTTGTGGATGTCTTCTCGACTGCAAAACTCTTCCTTAACTAGGTCCTTGAACTCGTTCCAGGGAGTGGCATTAGCAGCTGCCAGCCCTAACATCTGAACCTGTGCTTCCCACCAGGTTAATGCAGCACCCTCAAGTGTTCCAGTAGCAAACTTTACTCTACGTGACTCAGGGCAATCATGCACCTCGAAGTCAGTTTCGAGCCTTTCGAACCAGTGGAGGAGGCCTACAACTCCCTCAGTTCCACTGAAGGTACCAGGTCGACAATCCTTAGGGTTTTTGAAGGTGTAAACAGGTGACGGAGCGTGTTGACCTCCTGCTTGTATGTCTGCAAGTGCCGCATCAATTCGTTCGTTAATGAGAGCCGTCAACTGGGCTTGTGTCATGTTGATATATCCGGCCATGATCTTCATAGCAAATGTAACGTAAGTGAGAATGGTTCGCGAGTAGTGCGATGACAGAAGAGTGTAAGCACATAGGTGTTCTCAAACAGTAACGAATAGTAAACAATGTAATCTAAGCATACCACGAGCAAAGTTCTATGTAGTTCTAGCAAGTAGGTAAGGTAACATGAATAGTAGTACCTATGATGTTGAGCCTTGCACGTGGAGCGAAGCGTCGTTGTGGATCGTTGAGAGCACTGTTCTGGTTATAGTCTGGTTTTAACAAAATCGTTTTTCCTTTATTAAAACCGAGTTCTCTATAACCAATGGCTCTGATACCAATCTGTCACACCCCAAAAATCCACCTGCGGAGTATCACCGCTTGGAGGCGTGACTGACCAGGATCAAGCCACCAATCATATTGAACATATAAGTAAGTAGTAAAAATCATTCATCAATACGAAAGGTGTTTTCAAAACCAAACATCGATAAGTGTGTAGCGGAAGCATTAGTATGTAAACCCAATGTAGATAGATAACATGGCATCATCGATCCATGTCCCACAACGACCTGCTCCTCCCTGTGCAAGCTCCATATGTACCTAAGGTCCTGCAAGGCATGTAAGAGAGAGTCAACAACTAGTTGAGCGAGTTCACAGTTAATAGTTCAGTAATAGTATAGCGTGAGTAGTAGTATGTTCGTTCGTTACAATGTATCTTATTAGTTCCCATCGCGGCCCTCCAGGCAGGTGTGCGAAGATGTGTTGGGGAAAGTCTTTCCCCAAGTTTTTCTAGACTAGGTTTGTTCGTATCGCGGCCAATGTCCTTGGCAGGTGTGCGAAGATGTTGTAAATTCAGTTCGCGGCCAATGTCCTTGGCAGGTGTGCGAAGACAGTCATAATATCGCGGCCAATGTCCTTGGCAGGTGTGCGAAGATCGTTCAATAAGTGTTACTAGTCTAGCAGTAGGTTCTATCATCTCGGTATGTACAGTAAATCATCCAATCCCTATTCCCCCCTGGGAACCCCATGCCTTGGCTTGTGTGAACTCACCTTGGTTTGCTCGGTATGCTAAATGTATGCTCGCAAGTAATCAATCACGTCCTAAAGTATGCACGTATAGAATAATCAGTTTGTAGTCACGAGTGGTACACGTATAAGCATGTAGTACGTATTCACAATCACCCAAGTCATGTATATCATTTAACAGCAGTTAGATATTCCAGTTAACTCTTAACGGCAGTTAACTAACCAGGTTAACCTTTAACAGAATTAAAGTAAGTTACTGATTACACATTTGGCGAAACACAACAGTTGGCGAAATACATAAGTTGGCGAAACATATATCCTGTTTCGTCGAGTCTTGTTTGGCGAAACAAGATTTCTATCTCGTCGACTTTCCTTGGCGAAACACATTCTGTTTCGCCGAGGGTTCTGTTTCGTCAAGAAGATCAGTTACGCCGAACATCAGTTACGTAAATGAGAAACCCTAATATACACTATCAACCACATGCCCAATCATCACGAGATTATTCATTAATAAAATGGCTCAACAATGGCCGACAAGTATTAGTTGTTTTCCTGCTGATTATTGACCATAATAATACATTACTTATCAACACTTATCAACATACACACACTCCCATATGCACATGTGATGGCAGACTAGTCAATTAACAATTTACTTCAATTATTCATGAAATAAGTACTGACAAATCAATATATAAATCACATGGCTTGATCAGATTCACATGTCTACAATTCCCAAATTAACAATATGCATAGCACATACATGATCCTTCACATCGATCATAATCATCATCATTAGAATAACCATAATGGCTGACAATCCACATACTTTCACATGCAATATATATTCTAACAGCTTTTAATTACATCAGATTCCTTATCATGTGGCCATCTCAAAACAAAGCAAATATTAAATCAATAAAGCTACTCAAAACATAACCGGCTAAGATATAGCACTTAACACGAATACGAGAATTTGGAATATATAAAATAATCAAACCACAATCGATTAAAACTAACCGGAAAGTATTACACGATGATTTGATCAATGAATAATCTTCTGCGGATACTAGGTTGCCGTCCCAAGTCTCTAGGGTTTCTGGTTCTTAATAAAACGTATAAATCTAAACGAGACCTAGTATTTAACCGTAACAGACCCTTGGGCCTTAATGGGCTCGGCGAAACACTTTGGGCCAGCGAATCAAAACGGCGAAACAGAATCCCGGCGAATCAAACATGATTCGTCGTATACATGATGGCGAAACAGATTCCTGATTCGTCATGTGTGATTCGTCGTCAACTTGTGTTTCGTCGAAATGATTAGATGTTCAGAGGGTCTAAGTGTTTACGTGTACAATATAAGATTAGCACATATACAACAAGTACATTCTCACATAAATTCATACATTGAAGCTCAGTGTTTTACCATCACAAGTCAAACATACAAACAATTACACAGTCAAACATGCATTTAATGCGAAAGTGAAACGCCGGAAATTCGAGTTGTCACATACTTGGTAGTTATACTCCTTCCCAAGGATGGGGGATACAATACATGTGCGTAAGTTACGTTTTAATAATCGAGTGGTAATATAATTACCGGTGTAACTTATATGTTAATGTGGAAGCGTTCGTAAAGTTTTGGAATCATTAACGCTTGTAAATATTATTTTTACACTAAAATAATATTTATGTATTTTCACAAAATACTCATAAACAGTGTTGTGACAAAATATATTTATCACGTTAATTTTTGTGAAAATCCCACCTCCGAATATTTAGTAATTAAAGTCATGGCGAAATTTTATGTTTCGAAAATATGTCAAAAATAGTTCTAACACTTGTTGTGTAAATAAGCCTAAGTGTTAGGTTTTTAGAAAATTTCGCCAGAGTTTCCTCTGTAACTGGAGGTGGCCACGCTTTCAAGCGTATCATTTTCTTTTAACAAATCAATTCAACAGCTTCTTTATCCAAACAAACAATTTCCGACACATCAAACTAGTCGATAAGTATGTAAATTGCACAATCGCATGAACTTGTTGTTTTTCCGCAACCATAGTGTAAAACCCTTTTATAGTTGTAGATCTTTACATAAAGTAACTTTGATCTCGTAATAACCTTGTGATTAGAGAAATCCGTCTTTACAACTTCTAGTCATTTTTCCCAAAAATAGTTATTTGTTGGATCTTTTAATTTCACAAGTGTTTACACACTTGTGGTTTATAAAATCATGTTTGTTAGTGTAAGGTCCATCCTTTAGAAAACATGATTCCTTTAAAGTGTGGTTCTTCAAAAATACCACTTGCAGATACGTAGATCCGCTAGTTTTAAACATCATTGTACAAGTTAAATCACTTTTACACAAATAAACATTTTTACACAAGTTCATGTCTCTCGTGTGGTAGAGTTTCACCTTTTAACCCTTGTGTTAACCAAAATAAGCTTATGTTAAGATCAACGATCTTACCAAACCGGGTTAAATGGTGATCCGAGCTACCACAATCATAGATCGGGTCTCAAAAATCACAAATTCCAAATACTACAACTTTTACACAAGTTACAAGCTATTAACCACCATTTTTATAGTTTTTACTAGACTTTTATACTTCAAAAAGTATGTTATCGATATTTAACCGACAATATTCCTTTTAACCACCTTAGATAAGCTTAAAAACAAGTTTTAAGTGTTATACCTCTAGCTCGGGGCTAGGGAAGAATCTTGCCGAAAAAGAGGTGGATAAAAGCTAACGAAAGAGGTCCTTCGTGTTCCGAGTGCACCAAAGCTCCTAATACGCGATCCTTGAAGTGTGTATGATGATGGAATGTCAAGAACAAGAACCGAAAGTATGGTGGTGGGGTGTGGGGTGTTCGGCCGAGAGTGAAGGGAGCAAGAGAGAGTGAGTGAGTTGGTGATTATGTTATGTAATCTTTAGTATTTATAGGCAAATCAAGTGTTATTATCCAATGGACACAATGTCCCCTAGATATTTAGCAAACTAGATTAAGCAAATCTTGCAAGTACATGGGGTGGTCACTAGGTGACCGATTCGGTTGGGGGGGGGGGTCCTTGGTTCGATTTCAAGTAGATAGTTAGGAGGTTAATTATGTTAACTAAGTTAAGTTAAGGGTTTAACCTCGTTAGTAATATATAGTGTGTTATGACGGGTGTTAGGGTAATCAGGGACCCTAACTGGCTCAGAAAAAATATAATTTGTGAAATTAGTAATATTTTCATGTTCCGGGTAAAGTCCGGTTGTTCGGTTGGATAGTAATCCGTTAAAGCGTTACAAAAGCTTTAAAGTGTCGTTATTGTTATTTTTAGTGACACATTTTGTTTTCCCGACACTTTAGAAAGTGTCTAGTATTATTTTCCCCATGTTTTGGCACTTTACTAGTCAGCTAGAAGCTGGATTATTTATTAAAGTGCTGTGTTTTGTACTTAAAGTACGTTTTAGGCACATCCGAATCAGTGTATCTTATTCCTAGAGACGCAGTACCACAACCCTTATATCCCTACACTCACTACCAGTGTAGCCAAAATATTTGAGGCTCTTAACAGGCCTTAGAGGCAGTGTCTGCCTGATGCTGGTTATATCAGCATGTTCACTGTGTATCCGTTTAGTGCTACTGTGCTTTTTGTGCATCATGTTTGTCACTAGGGTTCAGCATGTAAGTAATGTAGTGACAGCAAGCAAGTATGATGCAAGTAAGTTCATGTATCAGTATTCAAGTAGCAGTTCATCAGCTAGTTCAAACAAGCACAGTAATTAAGCAGTAACTAATCATTAATTAAGTTGTACGGATACCTGGTTTAGTGCGGGTTGTCACACTCAAGGCCAGCAAGTTCAACATCGGGACATCGATCAGAATCTCCAAAATTTGTTGAAAGGAGAACATGTTTTAAGTGTGGGGAATTTGCGCATATAAATAAAAATTGTACAAACCCAACAAAACCAAAGTTTGTTGAAAAAGCCCCACCTGAAAAGGACTACCAACGTCGTCCTGTGTCACCTAAACAAGACAAACGAATTGTTAAGGAACAAGAAGCAAAACAATGACGTAAATATGTTAAGGTAATCGAAAAAGCCTTAAAACTGGATGATGTTGAAAAGGGACCAAGTTCATCAAATTTGTCAAAACCAGAAATGTCTAAAACTGTAAATAATAATCCATCTGGTAAACGACAACAATCTTGGAAACCTAAAACCGATACAGTTTCAGGGGGAGGCACACCATTTCCAAATCATCAAGAAATAGAAATAACATTTCTTGATGATAAGGGTCGACCCAAGACCACTAAGGCCTGGGTCCCCATCTCGAACTGGTCGTTTAGTGTGTTGCGCAGGGTGTTCCATGAGGAACTGTGAATAGTCTTTGGATTGTTGACAGTGGAGCCTCCCGGCACATGACAGGCGACTTAAGGCTCCGGTATGATGTGAAAAGCATTAGGGGAGGTTATGTTGCCTTTACTAGCGATAAAGGCGGATACATCACTGGAGAAGGAATGATTTCCAATGGTGTTGTAAGTTTCGACAAGATCAATTATGTGTGTCAAAATGATCACAATCTTCTTAGTGTTTCGCAAATCTGTGACAAGAAGTTCACTGTACATTTTGATGATTCCGGTTGTTATGTGCTGAAATCCGCTTTCAAGATTCCCAAAGAATGGATTCTGTTGACAGCTCCAAGGATTAATGACTTTTATATTCTTGATATGAGCCAAGCTATTACTACGTTTGCACAAGTTACATGTTTTGTCTCAAAGGCCACTGAAGAGGAGTCTATATCTTGGCACAGACGTATGGGTCACATTCACTTGAGGAAGATGAACAATCTGGTGAGAAATAATATTGTGAATGGTGTTCCGGTCAAGAGCTTTCATTTGCAAGACGTCTATGTATGTTGCCGAAAAGGAAAGCAAACGAAGAAGTCCCATCCTATCAAGAATGTCAACACCGTCAACATGCATCTTGAACGTCTTCATATGGACCTCTTTGGACCTATGAAGCATAATTGGACCTATGAAGCATAAGAATACGTTTGGAGATGCTTATTGTTTAGTAGTTACTGATGACTATTCAAGATTCTCATGGGTATCGATGATGGCACACAAAAGTGAGACTCCAGGAATCCTCAAAAATCTGCTCACTTTACTCGAGAATTTGTATACTTTGAGGGTAAAGCGAATCAGAAGTGACAACGGCATGGAATTCAAGAATCAGGTTATGGACAAGTTTTGTGCTTCTAAGGGAATTCTGCATGAGTACAGTTCTCGTTACACTCCTCAACAAAATGGTGTCGCTGAGAGGAAGAATAGAACGCTTATCGAGACAACAAGAACTATGTTAGTGGAGTCGGAGCTTCCTGTTCAGTTTTGGGGGGAGGCTGTGGCTACTGCTTGTTATACTTTGAACAGAGTTCTTACTGTTAAAAGGCATGGGAAAACATGTTTCGGATTGTTACAGAAAAGGAAACCGAATGTGTCTTATTTAGAACCTTATGGCGCTCCATGCACTATGATTGATCCACATGGCAAGTTTGGTCCAAGAGCTATTGAAGGTTATTTTCTTGGATATGCTACTCCAAATTTCAGCGCGTGGAATCTGGAAACTAAAAAGATTGAGGAATGGGGTAAAGTTAGGGTTCAAAGGTACACTGAATGTGTGAGAGCTCCCGGTGCTCCTTGGATGTTTGATTATGATAGACTGTTTGATTCTTTTAACCTGCCAACTTTTGATGAAGCATCTGCAGTAGCACAAATGTTGCTTGAAGGTGATGCAGCATTTGATTCATCATTAGTATGACCAATTATTATTAATCGACAAGAGTCTGGTTCGATTAATAATGTTGTTCAAAATGAGGAATTTGAAGATGCAGCGGATTATAATGTTTCGTCGGAAGACGAGGAATTTCATGATGCTAATGAAGCAACTTCAGCTCCTGTCCAAGCTCCTGTTCAAGGTGTTTCTGAAGCAACTTATCAGGTGCAATTTCAAGACAATGCTGAAGGGAATGCATCAACATCTAACGTGTCTCCAGGCATCGATTTAGTTGTTGATTTGAATATCAATAATTTGGGTATTAATGCTCGAGTTCCCGATGTTCCAGAAACTCGATTTCATGATACTCATCCTTGGCAGAACATTATAGGAGATGTCCAAAGTGTTGTGCAGACACGTAATCAGCTTGGAAACAACCAGAATGCTGGGTTGTATTCAATAATTAGAGAATCCGGGGAACAGAATGATTGGTCTTTCGCCTGCAATGTTTGTCAAGTCGAGCCCAAGTCATGGAAAGAGCCGAAAACAGAATAAAAGGACTTACCTTGCACCACTGACTGATGTGACACCAGACAATCGACGCTACCCTACACGAACAAAGAAGGTGTTCAGTTGTTTCCTTACCATCTTCACACAGACAACATTTCAAATCTCCGCCCCCACAGTTCTAATCCCAGAGTGCAGTCAGCGTGGGAATACGATCTAAAACCGCCCTTGAAACAAAAATATTGCATTTTTTTTGGACCCATTTCGACCATTTCACAACGTGCCTGCTTCTGAAATCGGAGCTGCTATACAGGAAGTTCTGACTGAAAAATTAGAGTCATTACCTCACAACCATTCCCAACCATCTTTGCCATTGGAGAAAGTGACATTACCGAGGAGCCCGATCAACTCGTGCCATTCCAGTAATTCTTCAGCAGATCTTGGGCTTCTCGACAAATTTCAAACCACCATAAAGTTTATATTATCCTGGTTGTACCGGTCTACCACCGGTCATCGTTTCTCTTGTTCCATTCTAAATATATTTTGGGAAACGGGTTTTGTGCATAATTATGCACATGTGCATTAACAGACTGGCATGTTAGCATATTATGGCAAACTATGCACATGTAAATAAACATGAATGACCTTATTAACCTATTCTATCAATTTATGCACACGTGCATAACTGTATATCACACAATGCTACCTTATTATCATATTCAACCATGAGTTACAGGTTCCAATAACTGCATAACATAACTGATTACATTTTAATATAACTGCATAACTGTATGTCATAACAAAAAACAACACCAAAATAACAATACATACAAATTATATATCATTTATGAATTAATAATTGAGATTAGTATTCAAATTAATGTGCATATTAACCAACTATGAATATTTATGCACAAGTGCATAACTATATAAAAAACAAAATTACCTTAATATACGGGTTTATTAAGTGAATCCTATTCAAATTTATATACATGTTAACATACTATTACATTTTATGCACATTTGCATAACTATGTATCACACACCTCATTGTCTTATTCAGTGTAATCGTAATTTGTCAAACTTTGCACATGTGCATAGCTGTATAGAACATAAAATTAGTTTATTATGATGTTCCGTATAAACATATTCTGTATAAGCCTATTATGTCATGTTAATGCACATGTGCATTAACTGTATAGATTATAAAATTATCTTATTATCATGTTCCGTAAAAGCCTATTCCACCTATTTTGTATAAGCCTATTATGTCGTGTTAATGCACATGTGCATTAACACCACATAACTTGTCGACAGTCATAATTCTGTAGTAAAAACCCTATCATTTACCAAATCAACTTCTGTCTTGCCAATCATATCCAACATTATGCACATAACATCTTTCCTTAATAAAAAAGAATACATAAAACAACACATCACTACCACATTACACACAGTTCATCACAATATTAGCCCTTCTGTTCACTCAAAAATCATATATATACCACGATTTTCAATAATTCATTTATGAAACAACTGTTTAAATGTAATAACCACATAATAACATGTCTGAATCGGCGGTTTATAGATTTTTTTATCATATACGACTACAAAATAAGGTGTATGAACTTACAAATTCAAGGAACGGTGCAACAGAGGATCGATAGTCCGTTAGACGACTTGTGTTCTTCCGATTATCCCTATCTGTGCATTACGGTCGTTTTGCCCTAATTTAGACTGGAATACGAATGTGCGATCGGTGATTATGTTGTTAATGCACCGATATCGACTAATTTTGATGACGAATACATGATGAATTATAAGATCGAGATGATGAATTTTGGGGGATTTGGAGTGTGACCTGAACTGAAATGACGAATTGTGTAGAGATTGGATCCAAATGTGAACTAAATATAAATGGGGGTTTAATATGATGTTTGAAGTCCAGGGGGAGGAGGAGGCAGCTGATTTAATTTTTATTATGTATTTACAGTAATGCCATGTGTTCACATTGGTTCTTGCGGTTCTCGCAATAAAGGTGGTTCTCGCATGAACCCTACCCTAAATATATATATACATAGGTATATATATATATATATAGGAGAAGGATCCATTAGGAACCACCCTTTATTGCCAGAACCGCGAGAACCAATGTGAACACAAACAGCAATTCCTAAAAAAATCTAAAAAACACTCAAAAAAAATTTTTTTTTTTTACTATTTTTTTTGAAAAATCGCTATATTTTGTTAATAAAAAAAAATAAAAAAATTTTCAAATTTTTTTTTTCGAGTAACAGTTATCCATGCACATGTGCATATGTATCATTTCTTTGACAAATTCGGTAATTCATTACAAATATTATTGAATTGCAATTTCATTTACACTACCACGTGTAATACACTAGTTTTTACGTTAACAATATTAGAAATGCACATGTGTATCTATATATATCAGCATGAAATAAGGTGTTTTGGTACACTACTTTGAATACACTTTCACTTTCATCTATCATTCCATCCATAATACACAAACATGCACATGTGCATATGTATCATTTCTTTGACAAACTTCGTAACTCATTACAAATATTAGACAATTGCACTTTCATTTACACTACCATATGTAATACACTACTTTCTACATTACCAAAAATAGAAATGCACATGTGCATCTATATGTATCAACATGAAATAAGGTGTTTTGGTACACTACTTTGAATACATTTCCCTTTCATATATCATACCATCCATAATACACTACCATTACCTGCTACCATCCATAATACAATATCATTACCTCATACCATCCATAATACAATACCATTACCAATATTTTCACTTTATTACATGTATATCAACATCATTTATACCATCCAATCATCATATTACATCATAAAGTAACAACTATAGCCAAACCATCAACCACTAGATATAACTAACCAAACACCATGTATATGGGCCTACTTCTCCATTCAAAATCACAAACTTTTTGTCACAAAACATGTTATATCATGGTTATACCTAATGATGCACATGTGCATTTTGAATATTGGTAATGTAAAAAGTAATGTATTACAGATGGTATTGTAAATTAAAGTGCAATTGTCTATTACTGATAACGTATTACAGAATTTGTTGAAGTAATGATACATATGCATATGTGCATAGATAACTGTTACTCGAAAAAAAAAAGGTTTTTTTTTTTTGTAACTAAAAATAGCGATTTTTGTTAAAAAAAATATTAAAAACAAATAAAAAATTTTAAGTGCTTTTTTTGATTTTTTTAGATTTTATTTTGTGTTCACATTGGTTCTCGCGGTTCTCGCAATAAGGGTGGTTCTCGCATGAACCATACCCTATATATATATATATATATGTGTATATATATATATATATATGGTGGGGTTCTAGAGTGAACACTAGTGTATTTGTGAACTGAGTGAACAAATCATGATTGTTGATTTACATCATAATCTTAATCAAATCATTGCCATTGATTTACACTTGTGTATTGATAATCAATAGCTAGGATTAGTTCACATAGTTCACCATTAAGAGAGTTTGTTCACAAATGAACCTAATCCTATATATATATATATATATATATATATATATATATATATATAGTGGAGAGTTCAAATGAGAGGAATTTTTTTGTAAGAATAAAAAAAAAGAACTTTCAACCAATAAGAATAATTCATTTTACTTTATTTCATTTTGGTATTTAACAAGTTAACGCTAACCCGCGTAATGCAGCGGGTTGTTGATTAAACCCAAGTTTGATTTTAAATCTAATTCAACAGTGAAGACACGAATTGAATTCCGTTGGTATTAGTCCGGTGGTGTTAACTAATGTGATAAAAAAACGTACCATTTAATTTTGCTTTCTAAATTGTGCAAACTTGTAATTTAGAAAGATGTACTTAGGTAATCGTGTAAACAAATGTGATAAAAAATAATGGGTAAATTACTCTTTTCGTCCTTTATATTTGTATTGGATTGAAATGGATAGCCTTTAACTTCAATAATTACACCTGTAATCCTTTATTTGAAAAACACATTACACCATAGGTCCTTTAGCACTAACCTAGTTTATTTTAAACGTTAAGCTTGGTTGTTAGTGCATTGTTTTGTGTCTGTAACTTGTTCTTTATTAAGCGTCGTTATTATTACGGTCTTTTAATTATCGACTCTATAATGTCCGTTAGTCTACCAAGTCGGATATCCTCCTATTCTACTTGGGTCCGACATTTGTCTCATTGTTTTGTAATGTTTTAGGACTGTGCATGTTGCACTTGGCTAAGTAGATTATGTCTAGTGTGTTTATGCTTGTCTGCTGCAAACTGTCTAATAGTTTGTAGCATATCAGTTTGTGCATCCCAGGATGAAAGACCCTGTCTTTCGTCATTCACTTGTGTGACCAAAGACCTTCATGGTCAACACTCTATGTTTCGTCGTGATAGGTGACGAAAGACCTTGTCTTTCGTCGTCCATGGTATTTCGTCAGGCCCATCTGGTGTTTCGTCTACACTTGGGCTAGGCTGCCTATATAAACACCTCTTGGTTTCTGTGTGAAACTATGAGAGCATACCCTTTCTGTGAGTTTACTGTCAAACATTGTGTGTATTTGTTTGATGCTTGTTCTCATCCAGTTTAATCAATAGACTGTGATTCATTGGTTACTTCATGTTGTTATTATCTGTGTTTGGTTTGGCATCGTCACGGGGATTCCGCACTCGTGACCGTGTTTGATATAAACAAGTGATTTGGTTTGTGATCGATCCTCCGAAAATGGACCTACAAGTGGTATCAGAGCCTTGGCTCTTATCCTTGTTTAAAACCAAACATAGTTATGATTTTATCAAGTGTTTAAAGTGTTGTTTTTGATTTTCTGAAAACTGTGTTCTTGAAAAACTCATATTTTCTGAAAAAGTTTATGAAAATCTGTTTAGATCTTGTTTATTTTCCAAAGTTTTATCAAAAACCTTTGTTATATTACTTGTTCACCTGATAAAACTGGGTTTTCATTGACAGTTTATTCAAATTTGTGATTCGGAAAATTCTCCGGTGAAAAACTTGGCCGGAAAGTTCATACATTCATCAGTGTTCTTCATATTTTCAAGTGACCTTCAAAGTGTTCTTGGATTTTACAATTAAAAGGTAAATGTTAAATTGATTAAAATATTGATCAACATGCTTGGGTTTGTAAGATAGGTATGTTGGTAAGTTGAATCGGGTGTCTTGAAAGTACAAAAGGATAAGATTTACTTTTGAAAAATCTCACCAACTCTGTGTGACCATATCTCGACGAAAATCCCTAGCGACGAAATACCAAGAGTTTCGTCAAAAGCAACTTCGACGAAATACCTAGTGTTTCGTCAAAGGTACTGTTGACGAAAGATCTTGTGTTTCGTGGCAAGAGTGTTTGACGAAAAACCATCTTTCATCAGACTTGGTTTTTCGCCAAAGACCTGGTGTTTCGTCGAGTCACTTGTAACATCTTTACAGAAGGTTTGCAAAAGTCATTTAACTGTTTCATTTCAAGTGTGTGACCAGGTATTCTCTTTCATACATCAATCATGAGTTGTACTAATCCATGGGATTGGAGCACGGACCCAAGACCAGGTGAAGATCAGACTTCCGCAACCGTGTGGATGAGGAATGTTATGCCACAACAATCAATTAGTGCAAGTCAATGGGCATTAGTGACGAACCAAAATCAAAGGATTCAGAATCTGTTGTTAAGTGAGAGTGAAACGGGTAGCAACAACCGCCCGCCAAAGCTGAATCATATGAACGAATATCCGTCTTGGAAAAATCGTTTCCACACTTATGTTATAGGGCAAAACACCGAGTTATGGACGTGCTTCATTAGGCTATATAACACAGCTCTTGAAGAAGCAGGATTAAATGTGACAACCTTTGAAAATATGCAAGAAGTCGACAAAAAGGCATATGATCTAGAGAAGAAGGCGTTTTCTATTCTCACACAAGCACTCCACAAAGACATATATCATAAATTCGGTTATTGCACTAGCACGAAAGACTTATGGGATGCCTTGGTAGCAAGAGGAGAAGGGAATGCGGCTACAAGAAAGACACGGTATGATTTGTTGAAGAAGGAATTTGAATCATTTCAATTCATGGATAACGAAACACTAAATGATATGACAACTCGCTTTTATCATTTAATTAGTGAAATGTATTCTTATGGTCTTATTGCAACTAAACAGGAAATGGTTGCAAGTTTTGCTGATGGTCTACCCCCAAAGTGGAGTTCATTCATTGAATTGTTAAAGCATACGGGTACTTTAGATACTGTCAGTATCTATGAATTCATTCAGAAGTTGGAGCACAAGAATGATGAAGAAATCCGGAAAGCTAAACGGATTCCAGTTCCTCAAAATACTGAAATGTACCTCGCAGGTTTTAATTCTGCAGCTAGTTCCATTTCCGCTCAGCAACCAAAACTACAAACAGTGTTTATGTCCACTACAAGTTCCATTCCTTTACCCCAGTCAGCTCCTCCTCCGGTTTTCGATCCAAGTGCCTATCTTCCACCAGCACATGTTATTGCTCAAGCTCACGCTTTTTCAAAACCTCAATTTGATGCAAGTGCCTGGCTACCTAAACCCCAACCTCCAGCTCATGTTTCCACTACTCAACCTCAATTTGATCCAAGTGCTTATATTCCGCCCCCACCACAAGCCCAACCACAACAACAGCAAGCATGTTACAGTAACAACCCTCCACCCCAAAACCCCAACACAGTTAGAGTTGATACTTTAAACCTTTTGAAAGTAAGCATAGAAGTGGCAAAGGAACATATGGAACTTCTCAACACAATGTTCAGTGCCTATTGCGGATTGGTCGCAGGTCAAATTGGAAACATCAATAAGACCAATGAAGATTATCAATAGATAGACCGTGATGAAATGGAGTTAATGGACATCAAGTGGGCATTTGCAAGTGCTGTTCGAAGGGCTAAGGATTTTATGAAACGAACTAGGAGAGCAACCTTGGAAAGCAAAAAGGATACGAAGTACGATTTCGATAAGGATGCGGTTATGTGTTTCAACTGCGGATTTAGAAAATGTGATGAAAGAAGTTGATGATGCTAAAATTGATAAAATTCCGAGTGAACAAGAAACAGCGGATTTAGAAAATGTGGAAGAGATAGTCTTTGAAGGAAATGATAAGAAGTCCTCATATGTGCGAGAAGACGGGACTGAGTTCGCTTCTTTTAATGAAGAATGGTTGAAAGAGAACATGGACGTCATCGATGAACAACTTAAGAATTGAGATACTTCTGATAATGCTTCGGATGCGTTCACAGAGTGGCGAAAGAAGTTCCTATCTAAAGTTTCCAAGCCTTTGCCAGCGGAAGTTCAAGTTGACTACCTGCAATACGAAAAAGAGAACTTGCATGGAATGATTCTTTACTGGATGTTCGTGAAGGAAATCCACTGCATGGCCATCAAACGGGAATATGGTATTCAATATTTCAGGTCACTACTAAGAATATTGTCCTTACCATTTTACGACGTTGCAACTTTGACGACGCTTGAGCTCATTAATCGCTCAAACTTTGAAGGAGCAACGTTGTTTGCATGCAAGATAAAGATGAACAAAAGGACAGGCTGGAAAGACGAGTTGTACAAGCCTCAGTTTCCTATCTATCAGCAAATCAAGTTCACCTTGGATCCATCGACCAACACGGCGCGATACAAGCTTGTTTATCAGCCCGCGAAGGTTATGGACAAGATCACGTTAATGCCGATGAAACAGAACTTTCTGGAAGACATGGCTTTATGATGCTACGACTCGGATTTGCACGAGGTGGTTATTGTGTTTAAGGGTGATCAAGAAAACTTTCGGATGCTAGATCCGATGTGGATTGTGAATATGTCGGCGAACGATATCAGCAAGCTATTCCGGCATGATATCTTTTATGAAGACAAGGACGCGCATCAAGCGTTGCGATTTCAGCGCATCGCTTGCTTTTGTTTCTATCGTGGAATACACGCCGGAAGCACCTGGTCATTGAAGCACTGAAGATTGAAGACCGAATACCAAGTAACAGACAAGGGGGAGTTTGTTGGTGCATTGTTTTGTGTCTGTAACTTGTTCTTTATTAAGCGTTGTTATTATTATGGTCTTTTAATTATCGAGTCTGTAATGTCTGTTAGTCGACCAAGTCGGATATCCGCCTATTCTACTTGGGTCTGACATTTGTCTCATTGTTTTGTAATGTTTTAAGATTATGCATGTTGCACTTGGCTAAGTAGATTATGTCTAGTGTGTTTATGCTTGTCTGTTTGCAGCATATCAGTTTGTGCAGCCCACGACCACGACGAAAGACCCTGTCTTTCGTCGTTCACTTGTGTGACGAAAGACCTTCATGGACAACACTCTATGTTTCGTCGTGATGGGTGATGAAAGACCTTGGTCTTTCGTCGTCCATGGTATTTCGTCAGGCCCATCTGGTGTTTCGTCTACACTTAGGCTGGGCTGCCTATATAAACACCTCTTGGTTTCTGTGTGAAACTATGAGAGCATACCCTTTCTGTGAGTTTACTGTCAAACATTATGTGTATTTTTTTGATGCTTGTTCTCATCCGTTTTAATCAATAGACTGTGATTCATTGGTTACTTCTTATTGTTATTATCTGTGTTTGGTTTGGCATGGTCACGGGGATTCCGCACTCGTGACCGTGTTTGATATAAACAAGTGATTTGGTTTGTGATCGATCGTCCAAAACGGACCTACATTGGTCATGTGCACAACATGTGAGGGCATTAAATTCTTTTTACACTGTCTTCTTCCCCATTATAACACACACTCACCACGTTCAAATACTCATTATCTTCTTCTTAATTATCAAAACTCAAAAGCCCTACGGTGATTCTTACAAACTTTGATCGAATCGTGTTAAATTTGATGGATCTAGTGTTTAGGGTTACTTAGAGATGTGTGTTTGTGCAGGCTGGATCCAGTGGTTGTAGGGCTCAAATTGGTGGTGGTTGTTGCTAGATATGGTGGTGGCGGTGAGATTTAGAGGCAGTGGAAGTTGTTGGGAGGCTTGGGGGATAGCTGAGAGAAAGAGAAATGGGTTTTGTTGTGTGTGTATATATATATATATATTTATTAATTTATAAACAAATAAGTAAAATTACACATCTACCCTCTTGTGCAAGTCAATGACTATACTTATCTGAAAATTTTAAACGGGTGAGTGATAAAGGACCTAGGGTGTAACGCCTCGCTTTTATAATTTCCTTTAATTAGAAAGCTGGCCTTGTATTTCTATTTTTGGATAAAAACATACTTGTTTTAGATACCAACTATGATAAATACCAGAGTGTATACGTTTGACATATGCAAGTACTTAGTTATACAATTTCAATACTCAATCCATACTTCTATACCAGTTTAACACTTAAATGTATTATAATTACACATACTCGTGATTCTCATGAAAACGTATTTATCTTACAAACAAACTATCTGAGTTTTATACACTTTAAACATACAAATACTTGATTTTATGTTTACAATACTTAAACTATACTTTTAATAGTTAATTATATGTTGTTAATACAAATCATACCCTAACATACCATAAAACATCAAATAAACAAACCACAAGGACCTTTATTGTCAAAAATGAAAGTTGACACGGAGAACCCTGGCCGCGAGTCGCGGCAATGGCCCAACACCCGTCCGCGATGCGCCTGCGGACTCAATCCGCATACAGCTTTGATCAGCGCGATTATTGGCTCATTTCTCACATCTAACTCCCACCAAATTGCCTTAAACACCCAACTAACCCACTTTAAAGCCTATCCCTAACCTCCACACTAGAAATAAAAATCTCCACACTACCTTAACACTTTTACACTCCCTCAAATCACTCTCAAATCCTCTCAATTCATCCAAACTTTCAAACACATCACAAACATATATATTACCTACATGCAAAATGTACCTCCAAAATCTGAAAAAAAAGGCAAAAATTTCCAAACGTGGCTATGCAATCTTTACACGTTATCACTCTAAAAATGAAAGAACAAATCTTAGTCGGATCTAAATAACAATCTTTAAATCTATGAAGAATCTAAGAAATCGCTTGTATGCTTCTTAATTTCATGGTTGTCACTGCAGTAAAGTGCTCCAGTCTCCTCCACCTAGCACACGTTATATTATTAGTTTTTAGTTTTTTTTTAAACATCTGATTTTGCATATGTGAATTTCTACCGCAACGTATAACACATCATGATTGTATCCCCATCTTGTAAATATGAACCTTGAAATCTAAACAAAAGCCAAAAGCGGCAAAACTTGGCTTTGTAATCTTTACACACTGTCACTCTCAAGACAAAGCATGAATCCTGATAGGATCTAAAATGAAATCTTAAAATCTAAAAATAATCTAGGTAATCTCATGAGTGCTTATTTTAGGGTTGTTACTAGAGTACATTTTGAAAACTCTTAAAGATATGTGATCATAAATTATATCTTCAAATTAGGACATTTTTTTTGTACACATTTCTATAACAAATTAAGCTGTTAAAATGCACACTTTTGTTGGCATATTTTTGCAATAACATCCATGATTATATTACCACAATGTCAAAGCACATCATGAACTTATTACTCTCCTATTAAAATGTACCACAAAATCTATGAAGAATTTAAGAAATTGCTTGTGCACTTCTTAATTTCATGGTTGTGACAACAGTAAAGTACCTCAGTTTCCATCTAGCACGTGTTATATTATTACTCAACAAGGTACATATTTCTATGTGAGTTGGAAAAAATCGTGTGTGGAAGAAGCAGTTGTCACAACAATGTGCTCCCTTATATACGTGGATGTGTGTTTTAGTGAAGTTGTTTAAAAGTGACATAGAGGTAGATGACTATGTGATATGAAAAATGAGAATATGTTTAATGGATATACTTAATTACTACTCAAACCCTTTAAAAACTTCATGTGTACAATATAGTGATGCTCATTTTTCACAAGGAACTTCAAATGAAGTGTTATTAGTTTCTTTTTAAGAGCATATTGATTCTACACATGCATTTCTTTCGCAACGTATAATACATCATGATTGTATTTCCTTCTTGTAAATATGAACCCCGTTATCTAAACAAAAGTGAAAGCGCCAAACTTGGCTTTGTAATCTGTATCTGTTGTCACTCTAAAGACTTGTCACTCTAAAGACGAGATGAGATCTAAAATGAAACCTTGAAATCTTTGAAGAATCTAAGTAATTGCTGGAATGTTTTCAAAATTATTAAAGATATGTTATCATAAATCATATTTTCAAATTCGGACATTTTATTTTTATTACACATTTTTATATAAATTAAGATCAATTTTTTTTTGTAAGGGAAAGAAGTTGTTAAACACGTCTAAGCGTTGTCATATTTTTGAAAGAACATACAAGATTAGATTAATGCAATGTTAAAGCACACATGAGCATATTACTCGCCTATAATACTTGTTTGGGAAGTAGTGATAGTATGATATAATGTTATGTGATATGATATAATACTAGATACCATGTTATATTGGATCTATCCAGTAGTATGATAGCATTTAATATTATATGAAACCATATCAAAAGGAATAAAATATGATACACTAGAACATAACATAATAAGTAACAAATATGATGCATTACAATACAATCTAATATAATATAGTATAATATAATAAAATATGATATGCTACAAATTTTTGATTTAATGGTTTTTATTTCAATTATTTAATATTACTCTACGATTTTATGTTTTATTGGCTTGAAATGTGTAGGTTCATGATTTCTGACCGAAACCGTGATTAGTGAGTGATTAAGTTCAAGAAGGGAGAGATTAGAGACAAACAAACAACTTCTTTGTATTAATCTGGTTGTATAACATTACAAATCGGCCCGATTACAAGATAACTGAACAATACCAAAGGAGTATACAACCGGGGAGAGACCAAGTGGTGATCTCTCCCCCAAACTCTAAAACTTCATCTAAAACTCTCTGAGAACTCTCTCTGAACTCTCTCTCTCCAGTTTGCAAATGACTAAGGGTTGCTATTTATAGCCACACCCCCTTGTCTAGCAAACACACATGGCCAAACAAATAACCCTCTCGTTTGACCACTTCAAACGAGCGGGTCAATACACGTTCGTTTGACCGTTTCACTATCTATTACATATTCAGCATAAAATAATTCTAATCTATTCGATCAGCATCGGACACAAAAAACTGCACCAACAAATTCCCCCTTGTCCGTTGTTGTCGAATGCTAACAGTGCAACCGCAATCGATCTTCAGTCAAGTATATTTGTTGATGTCATCTTCTGTGTGTTAACAAATTCCCCTTTAACCAATTATCCAGGTAAGTAGTATCTTCAGTTGAATCTTCATACCAAAACCTTGAAGCTTCCCGTATAACATTTCCCCCTCAAAGTACGCGTATCCGGTTGGGTGTTGTGCAATTTCCTCGCAAGGATAAATTGACTGATCTTCCGCTGATCTTCTAATACTCCAACCGGCATTTTATAATGGTTCCATTCTTTAAAAAACTGCATCAAGTCTTGATATTTTCACAAGAACTCCATTTCATTCAAGCATACTACATTGGTAGAGTTTCTGGTGAACTGTCTTCTGTAAACCATCTTTGTGGAATCGACCAAGTAATGCACTTTGATCTTTAGCATCAACACTCAGGAAGTCAACTAGACCGAGTATATCACTTGCAAGCTCAACCAGCATACTTAGTTTAACTACATCCAGATCTCATTGTCTCGCCTTTGTGAAGTTGACCAAGTAATGCACTACGGATCTTCAGCATCAATACTTAGGATGTCAGCTTGACCAAGTACATCGTTTGCGAACTCAACGAATTGAATTACACCAAGATCCCTGTAAAATCTCATAAAGATTCCCCCAGGTCTTCAGTGAACAGTGCTTTGAAACTACTGTAGACTTTAGATACCTGTATGTTTCCGTGCAAAACCCTTCACGCTGGCCGGAGAATTAATTAAAATCCTCAAATATGTGTCTATGCAAAACATTCGACGCAGAACCTTTGGTATCACCAAAAAAAACACAAAAACTTACTTGTCGAATCCTCAAAAACTTTACTGATTAAAGATGGATTTACATTTTTTATCGGAAAATCTTTGTTTGAATAAACTTTATCATCACCAACTAGAGTGTACAGCAAATTCACACTCTCAGACTCTGACTCTGGTGCAGAAGTGGACTCGACCCGAACAGTCTTAGCAGGTTTTGAGGGAGGATCACATAGAATGTGATTCTCGAGAGGTATGTCCTCTTCTTTGATAACTGCATCGTGTTGAGTCAGTATCATCGGATTCATCATCTGAAGAATCAGCATCCTCAACAATGATTGGAGGATCCTGATTTTGTTCAGCATTTGATACTTTCGTATCTGCTGATACATCCAAGTCTGATGATACTTCCTTCTTGAAACCAAGTCCAGCTGCGAATTCCTCAACATCTAAAGGAACAAATGGCTTAAATTGAGGTTTATCCTCCTCATCAGGCATTGCGGTATAATTGTGTCTAACAGGTGGAGGACACTTCTTATATCCAATGCACGTGACATCATTCTTCGTTTTCTGTATGTCAATGATGTGATCCAGCACATACCTAGAGTTTGAGTAACTATCTAACCTAAGCTGGATCGCCTCATTCTCCCACTTGACACAGGCCAACTCTTTTTGTGCTTCCTCGAGCCTAGTGATGTAATTGTTTATAGCAGTTTGTTTTCTTGAAACTGTTTTTACTAGCTCGGACTTATCTTCCCTTAATGAGTGAATTACCTTCTTAAATTCTTTTTCAAGATTTTTATGGAACAAGTTGGCCTCTGTGCATTTCGAAAGATCCCCGATCAAACTTTGATTGTGGATAAATGTCACATCCTACTTGTTTTGCAAATCATCATATTTGCTTTGCAAGTCAGACAATTTAGCACCTAAATCAACACAGTTATCACATTTCTCAGATTTAGGTTCATCGACACATACCTGACTTGACGAACTGCCAACATTAGCCAAAAAGGCTGAATGACGAGAAGAAGAAGAATAAGCAGCTTGATCCACCGGAAATGATATTCTGTCATTTCCTGCTTCAGTTTCACTCAAAAGCTTCTCAACATCTTCATCAATGGTCTCATGTGACACTTCATCCGTGCTGTCTTCACCTGAACTTGAGGCTTCCTCATCTGAGCTTCCACTATAAACAGAACTGTCTTCATCTAAAGATTCTCCACCACACGCTTGTTTTAGATCCTTAACAACTTCAGCAAAGCAAGCTGTTCCACCCTGATCACCGCTACCCAGTTGAATTGACCAGTCACAACCTTCATCAACTTGTACCACAAGAGCTCGGTTGCTGTTTGATGGACTTACCTGATGAGTATTGTTTGCAGGCATCAAGGCACGTTCATTATTCCTGTTTTGACTCTGATTCGGTTGGTTGCCTTGATTTCTGAATGCATTCTGGTTCCCATGCTGAGCTGGCTTAGTACATTCACGTTTAAAATGGCCTCGTTCACCACAGTTGAAACACTTGACTGCTTGCTTATCAAACCCATACTTGGTATCTTTCTTGCTTTCCAAGCTGGGTCTACCAGTTCTTTCCGTGAAGTCTTTTGCTCGCCTCACTGCACTAGCAAATGTCCACTTGATATCCATCAAATCCATTTCATCCTTATCGATTTGCTGATAATCTTCTTCAGTCAAATTGATGTTCCCAATTTGCCCCGCCACTAACCCACAGTAGGCGCTCACCAAAGTGTTTAACAGCTCCATATGTTCCTTTGCCACCTCATCACTCACTTTTGAGAAACTAGAAGTGTCTAGCCGAGCTGTGTTTGAATTAGTTGGTTGACCAGCATTGACTGTTGATGAAGTGTTTCTATAACAGGCTTGTTGTTGACCTTTGTAGTTTGGATCAAGAAATGATGATACTCCTATAGATTGATAGCTTTGCTCTGAGGATGCTGGTTGTGGTGTTCCATACATATCGGTGCTCGAGACAAAAGCTGTTTGTAGCTGAGCATGTTGAGCAGGTCTTGCAACCGTGCTGGTACCTCCACAATTTCCATAATACATCTCAGGATTTTATGGAACCGGCACTCTTTTTGCCTTCTTGATTTCCTCTTGATTTTTGTTCTCCAAGAGTTGAATGAAATCATGGATGTTGGTTGTCGCTAGCGTTCCATTATATTTCAGAATCTCCAAGAAACCATTCCATTGAGCTGGCAATGCGTCGGCAAACTTTGTGACAACCTCTTACGGAGTTGCCGCGACCTTAAAATTACCCATCTCACTCAGCAGATGATAAAATCGACTTGTCATGTCTCCCAGCGACTCCCTTTCCATACACATGAAGCCGTCGAACTCCTTTTTGAGCAGATCATGTATCAGTTTGCGTGACGATGCATTTCCATGACCTCTTGCCTTTAGTGCATCCCACAAACTTTTTGAATCCCACAAACTGGTGATAAATATGTTTGTTTAAGGCTTGAGTTAGAATTGAGAATGCTTTCTTTTCTAAATCATATGTCTTCTTATCATCGATAGAAAGATCCGCAAATGTCGCAGCAGTTGAACCGGTTTCTTCAAGTGCTTGATCGAATTCCTTGGTAAAAGACAACCACAACTCCGTGTTTTACCCATGAATATACGTATAAAATCTCTCTTGCCATCTGGGATACTCATTCATATGCTTGAGCTTTGGTGGGCGGTTGTTACTATCTGTTTCATTTTTGCTCAAAAGAAGACTTTGAATACTTTAGTTTTGGTCTGTAACAAAAGCCCACTGATTTGCTGTAATTGAACTCGATTGTGCTGATGACGAAGACGTGGGAGTCTGAGCCCATGAAGGGACTGGACCTAAACCTTTACTCGTATACATATCCGTATTAGGATCAGGTTTCCAACCCCACCAGTCAGAACTCATAGTGGACGAAAAATAACCAATTTGAAACACCAAAAAAATCTTGTGAACCTTCTGTGAACAACAAGGCCCAAAAACCCTTTTCTTAGTCCAACTGTGAATAGATGATGGACTAATAAACAGCCCAAAAAAAATAAAGTAAGACCCTTAGTATTTCATGAGGCCCAAAACAAAACCAAGTATTTTGGCCCAATATGTTCTTGGTGAGATATTGAGAAGGAAGGAACAAAGGTAGTCTAGTCCACGAAGAATATATGAGAAAAAGACAAAACTCTAGTCTTTCATGAGAAAAAGACAAAAAAGAAGTATTTTTCTTTGACCAAAGAAGTTTTCCGTTGACTTGTGTTTGAACTG
The DNA here is from genome assembly GCA_030545235.1 of Helianthus tuberosus. Lineage (NCBI taxonomy): Eukaryota > Viridiplantae > Streptophyta > Magnoliopsida > Asterales > Asteraceae > Helianthus > Helianthus tuberosus. The sequence continues at coordinate 17,280,043 of CM060433.1, forward strand.
GTTCTTGGTGAGAGATCAAGACAAAGGGCAGGTTTTTCGTTGACCAAGGATTTTTGTAGGAATGGAAGTTTGACAAGGTTGGTGAGATTTGGTGAAAAAGTTGACAGTTTTAGCAAACACCTTATCTTTGAACAGAAAAGCTGGTGAAAAATCCTTTTGCAAAATATTTTAAGATTATCCTTTTATCAAGATAAATTCTGGTCACCTCTTCCGGCCAAAACTAACTTCACCGGAAAGTTTTCCGAACACAACTTTGCCAAAAATTTTAAGAAAAACCTAATGTTTTCATGAAATAAAAAGGTTTTTATGAAAATTTTTAACAAGCAAACAAGTTTTTCAGAGATTTAACCCAAATAACTTTCAAAGCACATACACTAACCGAAAAACCTTCAAAATAATTGTTCGAAAAACACGACACCGGCTCGGTTATAACAAGGATGACAGCCAAGGCTCTGATACCACTTGTAGGTCACTAGAGGAGGATCAAGCAACCTTACCCTTGTTACTGAACACACCCGGTTGTGCGGGAACCAAACGGGTATGCAAACCGAGCTCAAGAACACACAATACACGCACAAGAGTCAACAATTAAAGCTCAATATATTTCAACTAAAAGAGTTTTACATATGCGATGATACAAGATAAACCTCACTAAACTCTCCTGTGTTTTCTCCGTATTCTCTGTGTGTGCTCTGGTGTGTATTCTACCTTATCTGTTTTTAGAATACCTTTTATAACAACAACTTATCCACAGCCTATAAAGAATACAACTGGGCCCAAAAGGAAGCCCATGAAGAATGATGGCACACGAAGAACATTGGTTCTTCGTGTCAATGGGTGTTTCGCCAAAGGTAGTTCTTCATCGAGGGGGTTCTTCGGCTGGAGGGTAGTTCTTCGCCATGCACTTTATGACCCATGTAGGGTATTCGTTGCCTTCATGCATGGATCATGTGGCTTGGTTCTTCGTGAAGTGGTGTGCAGCAACAATCACTTTGCAGACATGCAGATAACACAAACATCAGCAACAGAAACTCAAACATCAAACAGATTGCTCATGTGCAATTGTTCTTCGTCACGTACTAAGTTGAGATCGCACTGAGACACAATGGAGCGCTTCGGTCTTCACTTCGTTGCGCGGGCGAACCGAAACGAGTCGTATCCACATAAATGCATCAACAGCGTCACATGATTTATACGTCATTCCTTAGTTTTGTTTCTACATACCATAGTACATGTATTTTCTCCATGTTTAGAAAACAAGAAAAGTTTAAAAGTGGGACATGAACTCACTGTTTTGCATATATTGCGTCGTAAACTTCACCGGGCTTATCTTGTAGGCGTCGTAACCTATAATCGTTTCTACGTATGTTAACCACTGGACTAGAAAAACACTATGTACAAGTCACCATATTAAGTTCATGTGTTTGTTTTGTGTATGTTCATCATTTGTGAGGGTCGTGCCCTTGTTTGTCGGGTCTCGCCCGTTCGTCGCGTTCTTGTAATTTGAATTTGTGTTGTTCACTTGTAAATATATATATATTTTACTTTCAAAAATATATATTTGTATATGTGATATGTGAAAAGCAATAAGTGTTAAAAATAAATTGGATTTTTAACTTATCCAAAATATGTTACTTATATTATTTTCCAAATATAATTATAAGTAATTGTTAAATAATATTTTTCAACATTATTTTTGTGAAAGTATACTTAGGGAAGTATACTTGTATTTTTATGTAAATATTTGTGTATTTTACATTTTTTGCAAAAAAATCAATATTTTGATGTTAAATACTTTCCGGAATTATATTTCCTAAAAAATAACATATTTTTAAGATTAACGTGAAATAAATATATTTTGGTGTGCTTGTTAAATATATATATTTATTTTTTTTGTCATCACCCGATTGTTGTATAATTCTCGTTACTTGGTAATAATTATATATTTTTGTCCAAATATATAATTAGGGGATGGTTTAAATGAAAACCATTTTTATGGCGAAAACTTGAAAACTAAATAAAAAAGCCTAAAAAACACACAATTTTTTTTTCAAATTTTTATTAAAATCGCTAGTTTTTTTATAAAAAAAATTAAAAAAAAAATTTGTAGTGCACATGTGTAATAATTCACATGTGATGTGCACTACAAAAATTTTTTTTTTTTTTTAAAAAGTTGTTTTTTTATATAATTTAAATAGCGAAAATTGGTTTGCAAAAAAAAATTGGTATGTTTTTTAGGCTTTTTTAGTTAGTTTTTGAGTTTTCGCGGTAAATAGAAGATGTACCTTCAATCTGTTGAACTGTTCCAGAGGAGGTTCCTTGAGTAGATTCGACCACTGGCGGTTGAACTACAACGATTGCAGAAGATGTAATGGCTAGCGGCTGCTGTGATGTACCAGAAGTGTCAGGATTCTCTTGATCTTCGGGATCATTGTCCCTTTTCTTCAGTACTTCTTCTTGCTTACAATGATAATCCCACAGAGTAACAACCTTCTGTCGAAGAAACTCATAGCCAGCAGTTAGCGTCTTAACTCCATCTTGTATCTTTGTATTCCGTGACTCGTACCATTCTTTCATGTAGTCACATCTTCCTTTAAGATCTTCAGCCAACTTTTGAAGTATAGTGCTACTTTTCTCTCTCTCTTCGTCTGCCGCTTTCAAGCGTACATTTTCAGCTTTGAGTAGATCAATCTCAGCTTGTTGGCGCTCTATCACAGATTGTTGTTGATCAACAGTGGACTTCAACTTGTTTATCTCCACCAATTGACTGACCTGATCATTCTTCGTGATGCTAATAAACTCAGTTTGCCTCTGAATTCGATCAGCAGCCACTTCTAATTGAGAAAATTGGAAGTTGTTTTTCTTGTCTTGAGACATCTCTGAGAAGATCCTCTGACATTCAAAACTAGGCTGCGAAGTAGTTGCCCTAATTGCAGCAGCCATAGATCTTTGAGGAACGGGCTGAGGGGCAACTGTTGGAGTATCAGGAGCTGAGGATACTACAGGAGATTCTTGAACAGGCTCATGAGGTACAGATTGACGAGCAGAAGTACTCAGATATCTTCTTGCTTTCTTCTTCTGATGTTCAGCCGCTTTCTCAGCTTTTCTTTTCTTTAAACGTTCCGATTCAGTCTCTTCTGGAACGTATTTTGGATGATCTTCGGTTCTAATCTTTCTGTATCTTTTAACACCACGGTCATCAAGATACATTTCATATCCAGTCTCGATTAGATCATCCGAATCAGAATCAGACTCATCATCGCCACCGGCTGATGTACCACCCGTTGCACCAGCACTAGATGTACCAGTCGCACCGGAACTAGATGCACCAATGGCACTTGTATCACCACCATCATCATCATCATCATCACCATCACTCTCTGACATATCAGAATCAACTGGATCTGGGCCAAACTTTTCAACCATTCTTCTCTTCAACTCCGGCTCTTCATCGCCGGATTGGCTGTCATCATGACGCCATTTATCATTTGCTGGAGCAGCATAATCAGTATTTCCTAGCACACCAAACAACTTTCTTGGAGGATCACTTTCTTTGTATCTTTTGGCTGCTAGATTCTTGATTATCCTTAAAGAGTTGAAATTCATAGCCTCTATCTTCAGAATGTCATTGTCGGCTTTCGGAAGACTGGGATGTTGAACATTCATAATCATTTGTAGAAACCGCGGATACATCCAGAACTTGTTCCCGGTTATTCTACTCCCAGTCCTCGTCATGTTTTCTTTCATATTGGCGAAGAGATACTTTGAGATGCTAAATGGTTTGTTCAGCACCAACGCCACCATGAATCCGACTAGATCATTTCCAGCCATATCGTATACAGCACGTCTATTGCTAAGACACTGAATGAGAATGAGCAATAAGAACTTGTACCGTAATGGCAGATCACCTTTGTTGATTTAAGTGCTGAATATGTCTCCTGTACATTTCATCCGTAACAGGCAGCCTCTTGTACACATGATAGGAATAGAATATGGAGCATCCAGATGATCTTGTAGTTGTAGAACCTCGTTCAAGATATCCGGAGAGACTATGACATCCAAATCATTCACACGACCCTTGATAACTTCCTTTCCATCCAATTGCATAACGCTTGACGAATCCCAGAAAGCTTTCACAAGAGATTTGTAAACTGGTGTCGAAAAAGTAACCGCATGATTGATCCGTGATTCCCTGATCCATTTTGTGATATCTTTCAGTTCAATGAGCTTTTCATCAGGATCTAAATAGGCGATTTGATTATGACGCTTCTCAGACATAATCTCCTCTTCAGATTTATTTTCCTTCTTTGTCGGTTTCTTGCGTTTTCCTTCTTTCGGTGCCATCTGTACATGCAAATGTCCACAATAAGTTACAAGGACACAATAAATGTATCAAACTTATAGGTAAACAGTTTGAACATCAAATGAACTTGAATCACAAAAATACAAACATTCTGTGAAAAATGCACCAACACTGAAAAAATGCTAAGGCAAGGACGACGAAACGGAATGTGTTCGACGAAACAGAAAATGTGCGACGAAACGGAGTTGACCATTGACCAGTTTGTTTCGTCGACATCACCTCGATGAAACGGATTCGTTTCATCGCTTGTTTGATTCGACGCTCGTTTCGTCGTTTCTTTGTTTCGTCGATGTTTGATTCGTCGGAAAGGGGGTTTGTGAACAGTTAGGGTTATTTCGTTTCGTCGTTCTTTGTTTAATCAATGATCAAAACACATACAACCATCAGTTTGATACTAATAATACACAGAACTAACAGCCAACAATCCTAGATTCACAAGCAAATATCAGTTTTATCCGAATCCACCCAAAACAAGTTAAACAACCAACAAACCCACATCCCATGTTTTTGTTACATAAACCCAAACCCAAATCAAAGCAAATATACACACATTGATCCTAAATCCATCTGATTTTAAAAGATACCAAACAAGATTCAAGTTTAAAACAAGAAATCATTTGGTAAACAAGGGTTTTCATGGGTTTAAACCAAAAACAAACGGTCCAAAATGTTTGGAACATCAACCGGATCCTTTTTATACCTTTGAGTTTTTTAAAGATTCAAAGAAAAATGATCGACTTGAGAGATTTTAGAGGTTGAAGATGATAGGGGTTTCTGAGTGATGAAGAAAGGCAAAAGTTGGGGTTTTGAAAAAGTGGAATACTGGGACCCCTTATATGCACCGCCTCATTATGACGAAACGGATTCTCGACGAAACGGAATTGGGTTCGACGAAACGGATTAGATGGGCTTGGACATGGGCCTTAAAAGTTAGCCCACGACGAAACGGAAATGGACTATTGCGTTTCGCCATATCTTCGACGAAACAGACTTGTTTCGTCGTCTACTAAAACAGATTTGACCAAGGTTGACCAGTTGAAATCTTTGACTTTGACCATTTTGTTTCGTCGATAATGTTTTGTTTCGTCGATATCAATTTTCAAAAATACCAAGGCATGAAATTTTTTTTTTCACACTGAAGAGTTTTGATGAATTGAACACATTTCCATTTTGTTTGAGTTTTTTTTTTTTTTTTTTTAAATGCAAGGACATGTTATGAAGTAGGTTTCAGGCTTCCGGCAGAAAACTTCGAGATACCAGCCATCGGCTAATCAAAACAAGTAACTTACACTACAACACAAAATAAAAGTACGTTAAACTAAAGAAAAACAAAAAAAATAACAATAACATAAAGAATTTGTACAGTGAACAATCTTTTTGCGAGTTTCAAGGTATGAGAATCATTACCAGCTTATGGTCTTTGTCAAAACGGTTTCTGATTTCTGTTTAAAGCTTTAGAAAAGTATTCTACCACAATTATCGGTATTGTTGTCCACCTAAACTCAACTTATCAGATGTAATCATAATTAGGAGATATGATTTATGGTAAGAGTTATACTTACTTGTCGGTGTACATCCACTCACGACACATTCCCGTATCAAGGTATGCACGAGATTTCATCTTACCGGTGAGTATACCGCTTATCATCCATTTGACCGTATAAAAGAATGTGAGAATCTCACTTATTTGATTTGAAAACAAGTCCTATGTGATAGAATCACTTATTGATGAGGAACTTGATTTTCGATGCATGAGGGCACAGGAGCAAGTCCGTGAACAGGTCAGTACTTTCGTACAGCAGAGAGACGAACTTGACTCCCGGATAAATGTGAGGGACATGTGATTGTTGATCACTTATTGAGGTCGAATGCAATATGTACACGTATGTATAGTATCATGGAAGATCTAGACTTCGTCTCCGTTATTTTTACGGTTTGATACAACCATGATACCCAGATGATAAGCAGCATAAAGACCGAATATCTCAGAACCTCGGCAATCAATCAAACAAAATTTCGATACTAAGACCATATGCCAATGAATGGTTCCCACCTGACTTGAAGTCTGTTAGGTTTATATCATCCTGCACATTTTAGTCTGACTGTGAGCCTACCGATACATCGTTAGTAAAGCTACTTATCATTTTTTCTTTTTCTTTTGACCATATTGACAGACCACACCAGTGTATATCATCACTTTCCCTTCTTTTCTCCAAGAAACTCATTTTTGATTTTCTATTGTTTTTGAATTTTTGATTTTTCAAATTTAAAGACAGAAAGTAAACGACATATTTTTGGATTTTTGAATTTTCCACATGTTTTTGTATTTTCTGAAATTTCTCCCCCTAAAAGGCGAAAAGATAAATAAACTGAAAATCTTTTTGGATTTTTGACACTTAAGAAAATATTTACAAAAACGATCAGCCGACAGAAGTTTACTCTTGTTTCACCTTAATACCATTGACCAATAAAAGATAGTCAAAACGAGATTTGTCAAAAGCTTTTGTAAACAGATCAGCACGCTGTTCATCAGTGTGGATTTTAACAACATCGATCAATCTTTTGTCAAAACAATCACGTATGAAGTGATATTTAATATCGATGTGTTTGGTCTTGGAGTGTTGAACAGGATTTCTAGTGATAGATAAAGCAGCATTACTATCAAAAAAGATAGAGGTAGATAGGAATTCAAAACCGTAGTCGCGCATTTGTTGCTGGATCCATAGAACCTGAGAACAACAACTTGAGGCAGCGATGTATTCAGCTTCACAAGTTGATGTAGTAACACAAGTTTGCTTCTTGCACTACCAAGTAACTAAGCGACTTCCTAAGAATTGACATCCAGCCATTGTGGATTTCCCATCTATTTTGCATCCACCAAAAAAAATCTGAATCACTAAAAGCAACCAAGTCAAAACCATCATCCCTAGTGTACCAAAGACCGGTGTCCGGGCAACCCTTCAGATAGCGAAAAATCCTTTTAACAGCTCCAAGATGAGATGCTTTTGGGTTGGCTTGATATCTTGCAAGCAGGCACATTGGATTCATGATATCAGGCCTCGATGCTGTGAGATACATGAGAGATCCGATCATAGCGCGATAATAAGAAGAGTTGACACTTTCACCCTTCAAGTCCAGAGTAATCCCGTGATTAGTCGGAAGTGGGGTACCAGTGGGCGTTGCTTCAGTCATCTGGAATCGGCTCAAGATGTCACCAACATATTTAGTTTGATGGATGAATATCCCAGACTCAGTTTGTTGAACTTGTAAGCCCAAAAAGAAATTCATCTCTCCCATTGCGCTCATTTCGAACGTTTCCTGCATAACACGTTCAAATTGCCTACACAAATTATCGTTAGTAGAACCAAAAATGATATCATCAATGTATACCTGTACCAACAAAAGATCTCCATCCTGTTCCTTGATGAAAAGAGTACAGTCGATAAGACCCCGGCGAAAACCGTTTTCCAGCAGATAAGTAGATAAGGTTGCATACCAAGCTCTCGGTGCTTGATGTAATCCGTAGAGAGCTTTGTTGAGCAACCAAACCCGATCGGGATGGATAGGATCTTCGAAACCTGGAGGTTGTTTGACATACACTTCTTCTTCAACAATACCATGTAAGAATGCACTTTTGACGTCCATCTGATAGACTTTGAATCCTTTAAAAGCAGCATAAGCTAGAAAGATCCGAATAGCCTCCAGACGAGCAACCGGTGCATAAACCTCGTTGTAATCAATGCCTTCAATTTGATGAAAGCCCTGAACAACCAATCTCGCCTTGTTGCGAATGACCACTCCACGATCATCCTTTTTGCACTTGTAAACCCAACGGGTGCCAATTTTCTTGTAGTTGTCGGGTTAATCAACAAGTCTCCAAACACCCAGTTTCTAGAACTGTTGTAGTTCCTCTTGCATTGCTTCAACCCAAGAATTATCCTTTAAGGATTCTTTCCAAGATTTCGGTTCTTCTTGTGAAACATAACACACGAAGGACCAATCATTTTGAAGACCAGATTCTCTAATGGTTGAATACAAACCAGCACTCTGGTTGTTTCTCAGCTGATTACGCGTTTGTACCCCTTGTTGGACATCTCCTATGATATTCTGCTGTGGATGGGTATCGTGTATCCTCATTTCAGGATTTTCAGGAACACGAGCATTAACACCCAAATTCTTAAAATTAAGATCAACAACCAATTCCACACCGGGAATATGCGTGGAAGTGGATGCATTCCCTTCAGCAGTATCAACATCTTGCACATGAGGAGTTTCAACAGAAGTACCCTGAACAGGTGCAACTGGAGCTGAAGTGCCTTCAGTCACATCCAGATATTCATCATCTTCTGATGACTCATTGTACTCAGTAGCATCTTCAAATCCCTCATTTTGAACTGTGTTGTTAACCGAATTAGAACCTTGTGGATTAACAATAACAGGTCTAACCAATGGCGAGTCAGCAGCGTTGTCACTATCAAATAACATTCTAGCAGCTGCAGAATCTTCGTCAAAGGTTAGCAGATCAAAGGAGTTGAATAGCCCATCGTAGTCGAACATCCAAGGATCACCCGGAGCCCTAACAGGACTTGTATACCTTTAAACCCTTACTTCACTCCATAGCTCAATCTTTTTGGTAGCCAGATTCCAAACATGAAAATTCGGAGTAGCATATCCAAGGAAGAAACCCTGGATAGCTTTCGTGCCAAACTTTCCATCCGGCTCAATCATAGTGCATGGACCGCCAAAAGGTTCTAGAAATGAAAGATCCGGTTTCCTTTTCTGTAGAAGTTCGAAACAAGTCTTGCCATGTCTCTTAACTGTAAGAACTCGGTTTAATGTGTAGCAAGCAGTCGACACAGCCTCCCCCCAGAACTGAACAGGAAGCTCCGACTCTACCAACATCATTCTTGCAGTTTCAATTATCGTCCGATTCTTCCTCTCCGCGACACCGTTTTGTTGTGGAGTGTATCGAGAACTATATTCATGAAGAATGCCCTTAGAAGTACAGAATTCATCCATCACACGGTTCTTGAACTCAGTTCCATTGTCGCTTCTGATCCTCTTAACTTTCAACGTGTAGAGATTTTCCAACATTGTAAGAAGATCCTTGAGGATGCCAGGAGTATCACTCTTGTGTGCCATAAAAGCAACCCAAGAAAATCTAGAATAATCATCAGTAACCACTAAACAATAAGCATCCCCGAATGTTGTCTTATGTCTCATAGGTCCAAAGATGTCCATATGTAGACGTTCGAGAGGCATGCTAACAGTGTTGATTTTCTTCAGAGGGTGAGACTTCTTTGTTTGTTTCCATTTCTGGCACGAAACACAGATATCTTGTAGATGAAAACTTCTCACGGGCACACCATTCACAAGATTGTTTTTCACCAAATGATTCATTTTTCTTAAGTGAATGTGCCCCATTCTTCTGTGCCAAGATATAGACTCCTTCTCCGTGGCTTTTGAGACAAAACATGTGGCTTGTGCAGAAGTCGTAATAGCTTGGCTCATATCAAGAATATAAAGATCATTAACTCTTGGAGCCGATAAGAGAATCCATTCTGCTGGAATTTTGAAACCAGGTTTCAGCACATAACAACCGGCATCATCAAAATGCACGGTGAACTTTTTATCGTAGATCTGCGACACACTGAGAAGATTATGATCAATTTGTCGAACGTAATTGATCTTTTCGAAACACACAGCACCATTGGAGATCATTCCCTCTCCAGTGATGTATCCGCCTTTGTCTCCAGCAAACGCGACATAGCCTCCTCTAATATTTCTCACATCATATAGAAGCCGTAAGTCGCCTGTCATGTGCCTAGATGTTCCACTATCAACAATCGATTGACTATTAATAGTTCCTCCTGGAACACCCTGCACATATCATCAATGATTAGCTGAGGATGGGGACCCAAGCCGTAGTGGTCTTGGGTCGTTCCTGAGCATCACGAAAGATGATCTCGGTTTCTTGATGATTTTGTAACACAACACCTCCTCCTGAATTTTCACCCATCTTAGGTTTCCAAGTTTGATTTGTTTTACCAGAGTCATTTTTATAAACAGATTCGAAAACTTCTGGTTTTAAACATTGTGAAGAACTTGGTTCCCTGTTGACCGTTTTGACTTCAGATTTTAAAGCCTTTTCAATAGCTTTGACGTTTTGACGTCGTTGTTTCGTTTCTTGTTCCTTAACAGTTCGTTTATCATGTTTAGGTGAAACAGGACGACGTTGAGGGTGAACTTTCTCAGGTGGTGCTTTCTCAACAAATTTATCTTTTGGAGTGTTTGGACAATTTTTAATGATGTGTCCAAACTCCCCACATTTAAAGCATGTTCTCCTTTCTACAAACTTAGGAGAATCCGATCGACCAACAGATGTCAAACCCATAGAACCCGAGGTACTTGCTTTTTCATCACACCCGTTTGTATGTTGAGTGTAATTGTTTTGGCTATCACGTTTTAAAATTTTGACTTGTTGTACAAAATCGGTGTTTGACTTGTTTTCAAAAGTCTCGATTTTATCAGTACCTTTCGATTCTACAAAATCTGACATTACTGTTTTTCTTCTGATAACGAGCTCCTTTTGTTTCAAATTTAGATTTAGAAACATTAGGCTTTTGAGCTCGCTTTTCTGGTTGTTTACCCTTAGCAGCAATAGGTTGTTGCTTTGTTGATGATTTTTTATTTCCAAATTGTTTCTTGATTTCAGCATTTGGAATTTGGTCACATTGAGTTACAGTGACTCCTGGAATTGTCTTTCGCAAAAAGTTGTTTGTATTATTTTCAAAAACTTGATCAATCGAAGATGGATTGACATTTTTAATTGGAAAATCATGATCTGAATAGATTTTAGAATCACCAACCAAAGTGTACAACACGTTATTATTCTTAACGGCAGACACAGATTTCTTGTCATTCTTGATAGGATCTATCACTTGTTTGACAACTGAGTGAACAACAGGAGTAGGAGGATCACAAAGAATATGATTCTCAATTGGAATTTCTACTCCTTTCATCTTTTCAAGTGATTTATCCTGATCACTCATGCCTGATTCTGATTCATCATAATACGACTCATAGTCCTCAATGATTGGAGGGCCTTATTTCGCAGATGCTGAAGTTTCTACTTGCTCAGATGGTGTTTTTAAAGAATTGTCCGATTTGAACCCTAGGCCAGTGGTAACTTCCTCATAATCAAGAGGCACACTGGGCTCAAACCGTGGCATTTCTTCTTCATCAGGCATATAGGTATAATTATGTCTTAAAGGAGGTGGACACTTCTTGTACCCAACACATTTCTTGTTTCCCTTCAGTTGTTAAACATCAATAATGTGATCGAGCACAAATCGGGAGTTAGAATAACTCTCCAACTTTTGCTTGATTGCATCATGCTCGCATTTGGCAATGGCTAATTCCTTTTTGGTTTCCTCAAATATGTTAATGTAATTGTTAATACTAACTTGTTTATGGTAAACAGTTTTGGTCACTTAGGAAACACTTTTCTTTAACGTTTCAATTACAGATTTAATCTCCTTTTCGTTTCTAACCAGAGCCATATTCGCCTCTTTGCACTTAGACATTTCAACAACCAAACTTTGATTATGACTATGAAGCTTTTCAGATTCAAGCTTCAAACCAGCACAAACATTACAAACACTAGGAGCAGGAGTTTCAAAATTTACCTGACTCGTAGAGGCTAAGACATTTGCCATAAAGGCAGTTTGAAAAGAAAAAGATCCGTCTTCAGAAAAGAACTTCTCCATTTCTTCAGATGCTACAGCAGCTTTCTTAATCAGAATTGATTTCTGACATTTCAACTCCTCCGCTTCATTCAACAAGTCATTAAGATCAGAACTTGCTTCTTCCCTCACATCGGATTCAGAATGATAATCGCCCGAAGTAGAACTTTCTTCATCAGAACTCCCGGTATAACCCGAACTGTCGTTACTTTCAGAAAATTCTTCCTTATGAACGTGCTTGATGTGATTGATGATCTTTGCATAACACGCTGTTCCTCCTTTATCTTGATCACCTTCTCCAAGTTGTAAAGACTAATTAAACCCTTCATCAGCTTGAACGGTCAATGCTCGATTGGTATTTGATGGTCCAGACTGGTTCTGGTTCTGATTGTTGTTCGTCGCTACCATCCTTCTTTCATGATTATCTTGATTGTCATTGACATTTGAAGTACTCGTCTGATTTCTGAATGGGTTTGGATTGCCTTGTTAACTTGGTCTAGTGCACTCACGTTTGAAGTGCCCCTTTTCACCACAATTGAAGCATGTAACTGCTTCTTTATCAAATCCGTACTTTGTATCTTGTTTACTTTCCAAAGAACTTCTCCCTGTTCGAACCATAAAGTCCTTCGCCCTTCTAACAGCACTTGCGAACACCCACTTTATATCCATCAACTCCATTTCATCACGGTTGATTTGTAGATAATCTTCGTTGGTCAAACTAATGTTTCCAATTTGACCTGCGACCAAACCGCAGTAAGCACTGACCATTGTATTAATGAGTTCCATATGTTCCTTTGCTACTTCAATGCTAACATTTGAGAGGTTTGATGTATCAACTTTGACTGTGTTAGTGTTTAGGGGTGGAGGATTGTTGGTATAATGAGCTTGTTGTTGTTGTGGCTGGGCTTGTTGTGTTGGGACAGGAATATAAGCATTCGGATCGAACTGAGGTTAAGTAGTGGCAACTGGAGGTGTAAAAGGAATAAAAGGACTTCCAAATAGAGGTCTAGAATAAGCCTAAGCTTGAGCACTCAAATGCGCTGGCAGAAGATAGGCACTTGGATCGAAGACCGGAGGTGGAGCTGATTGTGGAAACGGAAAAGAGTTTGTATTTGATACAAACGCCGTTTGTAACTTTGGTTGCTGAGCTGAACTGGAACTAGCTAACGGTTAAAACCTCCAAGATACATTCCGGTATTTTGAGGAGCATGAATTCGTTTAGCTTTCCGAATTTATTCATCGTTCTTGTGTTCCAGCTTCTGTATGAATTCATAGATATTGACATTTTCAGCATCTAGAACACCGGTATGCTTTAAAAGCTCAATGTATGGGCTCCACTTTGGAGGTAGAGAATCAGCAAACCGTGCAATGACTTCCTGTTGAGTTGAAGTAACACCATAAGTAAACATTTCACTAATCAAATGATAAAAACGTGTAGTCATATCATTTAGAGTTTCATTTTCCAAGAACTGAAATGATTCAAACTCTTTCTTCAATAGATCATGGCGTGTCTTTCTAGTAGCTGCATTTCCTTCTCCTCTCGCTACCAAAGTATCCCATAATGTTTTCGTGTCCGTACAATAAGAGAATTGATGATAGATTTCTTTGTGAAGCGCTTGTGTAATAATAGCAAACGACTTTTTCTCTAAGTCATAGGCTTTCTTGTCATCTTCATGCATATTAGCAAAACCCGCTGCCGTTGATGCTGCTACTTCGAGGGCATTGTTGCGTGGAGTAATGAAACACCTCCAAAGATCGGTGCTTTGCCCTTGAACGTATGTATGGAAACGACCTTTCCATGATGGAAAATCGTTCATATAATTCAACTTTGGTGGGCGATTGTTGTTGCCCGTTTCGCTCTCGCTAAGCAAAAGATTTTGAATGTTTTGATTTTGATTAGATACCAAAGCCCATTGTCCTGCACTTATGGAAGGTTGACCAAATACATTCTTTACCCATGCCGCTGCAGAGGTCTGATCTTGACCTGGTCGCGAGTCCATACTCCAATCCCACGGACTTGTGCAGCTCATATTTGATGTTTGAAGTGGAATACCTGATCAAATTCTTGAAAACACACAGTTAGTACACTTTTACAAGTCCTCTGTATAAAATTGACAACAGATGACGAAACACTTTCCACGAAATGGATCTGTTTCGTCGAAATGTGTTATGACGAAACGCAGTCTGTTTCATCGAAATGTGTTATGACGAAACGAGATTTGTTTCGTCGAAATGCCTTATGACGAAACGGAGTTTGTTTCGTCGATAGTTCTTTTCGACGTGGATAAGATTCAGACAAATGGGTCAAGTGGGTGATAGTTGGTAAAATTTTTCAACTTAAATCATATCACTTACTGACACAGTACAAAATTTTCAACATACATCATGGCTGTTAAGTCTAAAAGTACGGGTGAATAATATTTAACTGATTTTAATTCTTTTCCAATTTCTTTTAATTCTAAATTCCAAGAAAATCTCAAGAACAGTTTGAAGATACTTTGAAGGAGTGAAGAACAAGCCCAGAAATTATGAGTTTTCCGGTAACTAAACAACTTTCCGAAACACGAAATTTGACAAGACTTTCACTAAAAACCTGGTTTATCACTTTGAAGTATGAACAATCAATTCAACAAGGTTTTTGATAAAACTCTTTAACAAACAACAGTATTCAAGCAGATTTTCAACACATTTCCAGAAAAATATTAGTTTTTCAAGAACAAGATTTCCAGAAAATCATGAATAACAGTTTCCAATACTTGATAAAAACCAACTATGTTTGATTTTAAACAAGGATAAGAACCAAAGCTCTGATACCACTTATAGGTCCCGTTTTTCCGGTGAGGATCGATAACGAGAACCTATCCTTGTTTATAACAAACACGGTAACGGGTGCGGAATCCCCGTGACGGTGCAAATCAAACACAGTTAATAAAACAGTAAACCACACGAGGTATAATCAATGAGACACAATCTATTGATTAAACGGGATGAGAACCAACAATAACTGATACACACAAAGTTTTGACAGAGTAACTTTCAGGGGTATGCTCTCATCTAGTTTCTGAGTGAAACCAGAAAGTGTTTATATACTAACCTGGGCCTTAGTCTGGACAAAACACAAGGTGATCGATGAAACAAACATTGGGCCAGGTACTAGGCCTGAAGCAGCCCAACAGACGACGAAACAAGAGTTGTTTCGTCGTGATGTCGACGAAACGGATCTGTTTGAATGTTGTTCTGTTTCGTCGTGAGGTGTTCGACGAAACTAACTTGTTTCTTCGAAGGCTGCATCATGTGATATGTTTGCTGCAAACAGACAGTTGCAGCAAACTTTATATAAACACAATAATAATGACCATATTACCCTTTCATGCAACATGCATTGTTCGTATAACATTACATACCAAATAGAGACAAATAAGTCAGACACAAGCGGATAGGAGGATATCCGACTTGGTCGACGGCAAATACATACTCGATAAACGTTAAAAGACCGTACAAAATTCAAGAATAAGTAAGACTAGTTACAGACACAAAAAGGTGCACCAACACTTCCCCTGTATATTTATGTCCAAAGATGTCCAAATATTTGTACAACTCCAAAATTGTTAAGGAATATATTTATATAAATATATTTTCTTGTATTTGTCCATATACCTTTTCATGGGTTATTTTTGTATGAATATTCTTAGGTATTTCTTATGTATTTGTATGTGTATTTTGATGGTGAAACTCCTTTTGGATATGGCACCTCAATGCATTAATAAACTACACCACTTATGCATGTGATTATCGTATCCTCTAATCCTATAATATGGTGAGCACGATTAGTCGTTTCATGATAGAAATTTAGCAATAAATGTGTTCTCTAGTTACATGATTCATGACAAGGCAAACATTTATTTAGTCTTGCTACAACGTGGCCGTTTGTTACAATAATATTTGTTAGACTATTTGTATGTATAAAACAAAGTCGTCTTGATTACATAAGGGCTCATAAAAATATGTTTAGAACAGGATATTTTCAAGGTATACATGATGCCTTGCTCCGAGGTGATACTAAATCCAAGCAATCGAAAAAAAACCATCTTACATTCCTATTTCACTAGTGGACTGTATAACCATTACCAAGATGCACGGTGTTGAAGTTTTTTTTAAATCCTTAGATAAGGATTCAGATCTCCCCCTTTTTGTAGAGTTCATGGAAAATAGTCCAAATGTGGATAGGTTATCGAACAAGTTGAACTTTAACTTTAAGATACATAGAATACAAGAACATGAAGGCTAATTAGCAGATTAAAGATTCGAAGTGCAATACAATTTGTGTTTATTATTGTGAATTCATAGCCCATTAATAACCTCATGTGTACAACATAAAGAGATGGCACTTTTCACAAGGGACTTGGAATTAAGTGTTACTAGATATTTCTGGAGAACATCATGATTGTGCATATGTTTTTCTATCACAATGTTAAAACACATCACAAACGTATATATTACCTTCAAGCAAAATGTTCCTCCAAATCTTAAAAAAAGCAAAAAGTTCCAAATGTGGCTAGGCAATCTTTACACATTATCACTCTAAAAATGAAAGCATAAATTTTAGTCGGATCTAAATTACAATCTTTAAACCTATGAAGAACCTAAGAAATCGCTTGTGTGCTTCTTAATTTCATGGTTGTCACTACAGTAAAGTGCTTCGGTCTCCACCTAGCACATGTTATATTATTAGTTTTTAGTTTTTTTAAAAATCTGATTTTGCATATGTGAATTTCTACCGCAACGTATAACACATCATGATTGTATCCCCTTCTTGTAAATATGAACTTTGAAATCTAAACCAAAGCGAAAAGTGCGAAAACTTGGCATTGTAATCTTTACCCACCGCCACTCTCTGAGAAAAAGCATGAATCCTGATAGGATCTAACATGAAATCTTAAAACTTAAAAATAATCTAAGTAATCTCATGAGTGCTTATTTTAGGGTTGTTACTAGAGTACCTTTTGAAAACTCCAAAAGATATGTGATCATAAATTATATCTTCAAATTAGGACATTTTATTTTTTTGTACACATTTCTATAATAAATTAAGTTGTTAAAATGTACAGGTTTGTTGTCATATTTTTGCAAGAAAATCCATATTTATATTATCACAATGTCAAAGCACATCATGAACTTTTTACTCTCCTATTAAAATGTACTACAAAATCTATGAAGAATTTAAGAAATAGCTTGTGCGCTTCTTAATTTCATGGTTGTGACTATAGTAAAGTACCCCAGTCTCCATCTAGCACGTGTTATATTATTACTAAACAAGATACATATTTCTATGTGAGTTGGAAAAAACCGTGTGTGGAAGAAGCTGTTGTCACAACAATGTGCTCCCTTTTATACGTGGTTGTGTGTTTTAGTGAAGTTGTTTAAAAGTGACATAGAGGTAGATGACTATGTGAAATGAAAAATGAGAATAGGTTTAATGGATATACTTAACTACTACTTCTCAAACCCTTTAAAAACTTCTTGTGTACAATATAGTGACACCCGTTTTTCATAAGAACTTCAAATGAAGTGTTATTAGTTTCTTTTTAAGAACATATTGATTTGACACATGCGTTTCTTTCGCAACGTATAACACATCATGATTGTCTTTCCTTCTTGTAAATATGAATCTTGTTATCTAAACAAAAGTGAAAGCGCCAAACTTGGCTTTGTAATCTTTAACCGTTGTCACTTTAAAGATGAGACGGGATCTAAAATGAAATCTTAAAATCTATGAAGAATCTAAGTAATTGCTCGAATGTTTTCAAAACTATTAAAGATATGTGATCATAAATCATATCTTCAAATTAGGACATTTTATTTTTATTACCCATTTTTATATAAATTAAGATAATTTTTTTGTAAGGAAAATAAGTTGTTAAACACGTTTAAGCGTTGTCATATTTTTGAAAGAACATCTAAGATTAGATTAGTGCAATGTTAAAGCACACATGAGCATATTACCCGCCTATGAAAATGTACCAAAAAATCTTAATTATATGGAAAAGCTCCAAATTTGGCTATGCAATCATAGCCCCCAACCCTTCTCCCTAAGATGAAAGCAAGAATCTTGAGTATCTTAAAGTGGAATTCTTAAGATTTATGAAGCATCTGAGAATTCACACGTATTTGTTATAGTTTCTAGAATAAAGTTTCACTAACTATACTTAGCACACATGTCATATAACTGCCCAACAAATCACATATTGCAATGTGATTTTGAAGCACATGCATAATCGTGTGATGAGCGTGGCTATCCCATGCTGGATAATCTTGACGGGTTTGGTTCAGGTCTGGATACGGGTCTGAAACGGGTCAGGGGTTGGTGTATTTAGTCACATGTTTTATGTGTTTAATTAATGGTAAAGTAGTAGGCTAGGTCATGGCTTAAGTTTTGTTGATTGAATCAAGTAGTTGGTTGGTATTTTCCTTTATTTACGTAGCATGAGTATGTATTTATATGTGATGTTTAGCGATTAATAAAAGTGGGGTTTAAGCAGTAAAACAAATCTTCTTTCATGAGTTTTTCTTGTGTGTGATTGAAGCTTGAAACCCAACAATTGGTATCAGAGCTATAGGCTCGTATCATGGGATTAGTGAAGTTGAGAAACGTGAGCAGGTTTGAGAGTCGACTTTCGAAGAAGGGGGAGCGGTCCCGTAGATCGTGGGGCTGAGAAGTAGAGAATAGTCGTGTTAGCAACCAAGAAGGTTAAGTCCACGAGTGGTTGTGGAAGTTCAAAGAAAAGAAGAAAGAGAAGGTTCTGACTAAGCCGTTGTACAGGTTCTGAGTGAACCGAACACGGTTCTGAGTGTGTCGGGAAGATAAAACAAAGAAGAAGATCTGTGTGATCAAGATTGTTCTATGTGAAAGAAGATGTTCTGAGATCTGTGTGATCGAAGAGCAGATGAAATCGACACCAGAAAAGGGTTCTGGGTGAACCGGGAAGAGTGGTGTTTTGTGTAATTCGAAAGTGTTTTAAGAGAGTGTGTAGGTCCACCCATAGGATCGAGTAACCTCTATTCCCTGTTTTCCGACAAACCAAAAAGTGCGGAATCCAAACGGGTAAGTTAAACCAAGTTACGAACACAAACACAAAGATTCAACGATTAACACCCCATTGTATTAACTCGTATGAAACCGCTACAAAGCAATGTTTACAAGATAAACCTATAAACTCTCAGTTGTGTGTGTGTGTTTACAGTGTTCGCTCTCAAATCTATTCAGATTTGCCCTCACTGTGTTATGTCTGTTTGCTGTGTTTATATAGTAACACACATGACGAAATCAAGTCCCAGACGAAAACCCATTGACGAAATCCAAGATCTGGACGAAATCACAGTGATTTCGTCACATGTGGATTTCGTCCTAAGTGTTTTCGTCCCATTTGGTTTTCACCAAAATGGATTTCACCACAAAAGGACTTGGACGAAATCCCTGGATTTCGTCTCATATGGGCTTGGGCTTAACATGTTGGGCCTTGTCTCATGTTGGACTTCAAACAAGCAGACAACAAACATAATAAACACATAAGCAATACTAATTGCATACTGCACACACGCAGTAGCAATTTCATACGTTACGAAGTCAATCGCATACCGAGTCAAGACAGGAGGATGTCTTGACTACATAATATGTATCAACAAACTCCCCCTTAGATGCTGCTCGCGAGGTTCATAATCTCGTTCTCCATCTCTGATGGTTCTTCATTCTCGGAAAGGATCTTCAAAGTCTTCACGTGTCGTAAGTAGAAAGTGTATCAACAAACTCCCTTTTCATTTAGGTAGTGTGTTAACAAACTCCCCGTTTGATTATGCTTGGGAATCTTTTGACTTCAGTGCTTGAGATCCTTGTGGTGTTGGTGATTGATCAGCGGCAACTCGATCATCTTTATCATTTGAGTGCCTTCACATCGTGTCTTCATTCCGAAGCTTTTCATCGAACATGTTCTCCTCGCCTTTAGCATCTGCACATGCAAGAAAGCTAAACGCGTAATGAGAACAACTGCTTGGAATATAGTTAACATTAAACAAATGACACACATGTGACCAATTCTTATTCAACTACCGTCCGACAGTTTAGTTTGAAAAGTTAATAGATTTTTCAATTTTGATTATTAACTTTCAAAACTTGCAAACTCTGACCGTTTATGAAGATTCGGTCGTTTTGGTTTTCGTTCAGGTTTCAGGTAACGAAGACTTGAGTTCCAACATCGGTTAATCAAAACTAAAGCAGAAATAAAATCTTTTTGGGTTTTATAAAGTTTAAATTAAAACACACCTAAAATCTTTTTGCCATTTTGAATATTTCAAACTTAAAGACTGAAAGCAGTAAATAAATATATACAGAGTTGCAGAAACTAAGAAAAGTAAATATATACAGACATTCTTTTGCAAGTCTCGAGGGTAAGAGAATCATATCAGTGTAAGGTCATGCCAATACGCTCTTGTTGTTCTTTTTGTTAACATATAGATAAACATCCTATAACGATTATTGGTATTGTTATCCACATAAGCTTAACTTATCAGATGTAATCATGGCGAGGGATACGTTAAGGTATGATTTATACTTACCGACCGGTGTTCATCCACATCACGACACATTCCCGTATCAAGGTATGCACGAGGATTCATCTTACTGGTGAGTATACCATTTATCATCTGTTTTGCCGTATAAAAATGTGAGAAACTCACTTATTTTGATTTAAAACAAGCCCTATGTGATAGAATCACTTATTGATGAGGAACTTGATTTTCAGATGCATGAAGGGCACAAGAGCAAGTCCGTGAACAGGTCAGTACTTTCGTCCAGTAGAGAGACGAACTTGACTCCCGGATAAATGTGATATATTATCACTTGTTTGAGGGACATGTGATTGTTGATCACTTATTGAGGTCGAATGCAATATGTACACGTATGTATGATATCATGGAAGATCTAGACTTCGTCTTCGTTTGTTTTCCGGTAAAAGAAACAACCAAGATACCCAGATGATAAACAGCATAAAGACCACATATCTCAGAACCTCGACAATCTCTCAAACGAAATTTCGGTACTAAGACCATATGCCAATGAGTGGTTCCCACCTGGTCTTCAGTCGATTTAAGTTTATATCACCCTGCACACTTTAAGATGATTGTGAGCCTACCGATACATTTTATATTAACATTTTTCATTTTGCATTTCAGTTTAAAGAGGTTTAGACAGACCACTGATGTACTATCATTTTCTCTTTTTCTCGACAGGAAACTCATTTTTCTTTTTCTATTGTTTTTGCGTTTTGAAATTTTTCGATGTTTATGAATTTCAAATTTTGGAATTACTCCCCCTAAAATCAACAAACTTAAAATAATTTTAAAAACACAAAGATATTTACAAAAACTATTTTCCGATGCGGTTTACTCTTGCTTGACCTTAATACCGTTTACCAATAATAAAAAGTCAAATATGGATTTATCAAATGCTTTGGTAAAAAGGTCTGCACGTTGGTTGTCTGTGTGGACCATGACAACATTGAGGAGTTTCATAGTGAAACAATCATGTGTGAAGTGATACTCGAGTTCAATGTGTCAGGTCAAAGAGTGTTGTACGAGAGGATAATAATTCATAAAGCAACTTAAATATCGACAAGTATAGGAGAGATTAGAAATTTAAAACCGTATCCTGCAACTGCTTCGTGCATTTCCAGGAATCTGAGCGCTCTCCCAAACTGGATATCCACCAGGTGTGGATTTCAAAGTCGATTTTGTAGCTAATGAGAAATCTCTTCACAGCAACAAGATCCAAAACCTCTAACAACCAAAACTTTGGAATGATCTTCATTTTGTCGAAGTGGTCAAATTCTTACATCATCATTCTTCTTTTCTTTTTTCTCTCTCTCCATCAATGGCAACAATATTCTCCTAGATGTAACAATATTTCGGAGCCTTATGTCGCCGATCTTGTGCATGGACGCTCCACTATCAACAATCCTAAGACTATCAATAGTTCCTCCTGGAACATCCTACACACTCATTCAGAGAATGGTTGGAGAGGGGGACCCAAGCCTTCACAGACTTGGGTCGTCCGTCATCATCGAGAATTGTAACATCCATTTCCTGATGATTCAGAATTGATCTAGCTCCCCCTGAAACAATTTCCGATTTTGGTTTCCAAATCTGTTTTTGTTTTTCATGTTTAACATTTGATTCAATAGATTTTGTTTGGACAACCTCCGGTTTTAAAAGCTTTTCAACATTTTTGCGTTGTTTCTTTATCTGTTTCACTTCTTGTTGTTTAACAAGACGAGGGTCCTGTTTTGGTGAAACAGATCTTTTATGGTATTTGTTACCAAGGGGGGCATCAACCTTTGCCTTTCCTTTCGTGAGATATGTACAGTTTCTGACAATGTGCCTATACTCACCGCATTCAAAACATGATCTCCGCTCAACAAACCTCGAAGTATCATAACTGTAAGAACTTGACGATGAACTTTGTGATCTTGAGGTACTTGGTCCAACATCACAACCGTTTGTGTGTTGTGTGTAATTATTTTGACTGTTTCTTTTCAAAATTTTACTTTGTTTAACAAAATCCGTGTTGGAATTGTTTTCGAAAGTTTCAATTTTATCAGTCCCTCTGGATTTCACGAAGTTTATCTTCTGAATCTTTTTCTTGTTTTGGCTCTGTTTGCCTTTTCCCTTTCCTTGGTGAATGTGATTTTGCTTTTGTTGATTGTTTTGTGGTTGCAATTTTTTATTCCCATATTTCTTTCTAACTTCAGATTTTGGGATAGGAGCACACTGAGTTACTACAACTCTTGGGCTCGACTTTCCCAAAAACTTACTGGTAGAATCTTTGAAAACTTTTTCAATCAAAGATTGATTGACATTTTTTATAGGGTAATCCTTGTCTGAATATATTTTATCAGATCCAATCAACGTGTAAAGCAAGTTCACGCTTTCACAACTTCCAGTTGAGGATTCAACAGATTTGGCTGTAGCAGTCAAAAACGGTTTTGCAGGTGGATCACAAAGAATGTGATTTTTGAGAGGTATGTTTTGCTCTTTTGTTACCGTTTCTGACTGTTCAGAGTTAGTATCCTCGGATTCATCATCTGACGAATCAGCATCCTCAACAATGACTGGAGGATCCTGATTTCGTTCAGCTGTTGACAATTTCGCATATGCTGATTCATCCGAATCTGAGGATACTTCCTTTTTGTAACCTAGCCCAAATGTGAATTCCTCAAGGTTCAATGAAACTGAGGGCTCAAAATGAGGTTTATTTTCCTCATCAGGGATCGAAGAATAATCGTGTTTAATAGGTGGTGGACACTTCTTATAACCTATGCATGTGACATCAGTTTTCTTTTTCTGAACATCAATGAAGTGATCCAGCACATAGCTAGAGCTTAAATAGCTGTCTAACTTGAGTCGGATCGCCTCACTTTCATATTTAACACAAGCCATTTCTTTTTTGCATTAACTCGAGCCTATTGATGTAAAGGTTTATTTCAGTTTGTTTTCTTGAAACCATTTTCGTTAGCTCGGTCTTATCTGCTTTTAATGTTTCAATTGTCTTTTTAAATTCCTTTTCATAATTTTCACGAAACATGTTGGCCTCTGTGCATTTAGAAAGATCCACTATGAACTTTTGATTGTGCATATTTGTCACTTCAAATTTGTTTTGCAAAGACTCATGTTTGCTTTGCAAGTCACAGTACCACTTAGCATCAAAAGAAACATGTTTGTTTTGCAAGTCAGACAATTCAGCATTTAAAGCATCATGTTTGCTTTGCAATTCAGACATATTAGCATTTAATCCAACACACCTATCACATCTATCACAACTATCAGATTTTGATTCATCGACACGTACCTGACTGGAATCACTCTCAGATGTTGACCTATCTGCATCAGAATCAACAACCTCCCTTGATGATTCACATTCAGATCCATCCTCGCTTGAACTTGAACTTGAAGTTGTAACATCTTCAACTGAAGTTGAAACGTCTTCAACTGAACTAGTGTCATGTTCAGAACTGTCATCGTTTCGCGATGATTCACCATTGTTGGATCTTTGACAATTTTAGCATAAAACGCCATTTTTGTTTGACTACAGTTCCTTGGATCAAGAGATGGCGGTGCTACAGTAGAACGATGGCGCTGTGAGGCAACCGGTGGTAGTGGATTTCCATACAAGTCTGTGGTTGGAGCTGGCTTTACAGGAACTTGTATCGGATTGCCATACAAATCTGTGCTTGTGACAAACGCCGTTTGAAGTGGAGGATGTGAAGCAACTGGTGGTAATGGATTTCCATACAAATCGGTTGCTAAGTCCTTTCTCGTATATGTTTTATTTGACGGTGTGGGAGACTGAGCCCATGAAGGAGATAAACCCTTGCTCGTATCCCACCAAGCCGGATTCATTTTAGATGTATAATGATGAAAACCTGCTCAAAACACTCAAATCAAACAGTTAAATATGAATTAAAAAGCTTCTGTTAACAATATGAAAAGATATGTGACGAAAATAGGGATTTTCGTTGCTGATATGTTTGATTTTTTCGCTGAAATGGTGATTTCGTTGCTGAAATGTTTTACTGACACTTCTGATTTCGTCAGGAAAAGTGATTTCGTCTGGATCTAGTTGATTTCGTCCAGAAACTTCTGATTTCGTCGCTGATGTTTGACTGACACTTCTGATTTCGTCAGGAAAAGTGATTTCGTCCAGAATTAGTTGATTTCGTCCAGAAACTTCTGATTTCGTCGCTGATGTTTGACTGGCACTTCTGATTTCGTCAGGAAAAGTGATTTCGTCCAGAATTAGTTGATTTCGTCCAGAAACTTCGGATTTCGTCGCTGATGTTTGATTGACACTTCTGATTTCGTCAGGAAAAGTGATTTCGTCCAGAAACTTCTGATTTCGTCGCTGATGTTCCTTTTATGACGAAATCAGGGGCTGTTTTCGTCGCTGAGCTGTGATTTCGTCCAATAAGTGTTTTCGTCCAAGAAGTGTTTTCGTCCGGCTTGATATGGTTGACCAAGGGGATTTCGTTGACTGGATGGCAAGTGATTTCGTCTGGAATGATGAGTGTTTTCGTTGACTAAAGTGTACAACCTGAATATATTTTCACAAAATAAAATAAAATCTTATCTTCTTATCTTTATCTTCTGACAACAAGACTCCTTTTTCAAACAACCACACTACTTTAGGACTCAATATTCAACAAACATAATCATTTCACAGCCAAGTATTTCAAACAATAATAATATAATCAATAACAAATCGAAATTTCATCAAACAAAGATCAAACATATATATGAAGAACACTTTGAATACTCTTATGAACTTGATGAATATTCTGATGAAACTGATGAGTTTTCCAGCCACCGAAAATTTTCCGAATACAATTTTTTGCGTAAATGATCAATAAAAATCCTTTCTTAACATGTATAAATGAAAATTAACAAGATTTTTATAAGAATAATCAACAAAAACACAAGATTTTCAAAGATTTAAACCTGATTTTTCTGAAAATATAAACTTTTCGTACTAAAAATCAAGAACAAGTCTGGAAACACATGAAAATCTACTTGGTTTTAACAAGGAATCGAGCCAATGCTCTGATACCAATTGTAGGTCCACCCGGAGGATCGAGTAACCCCTATTCCCTGTTTTCCGACAAACCCGAAAGTGCGGAATCCAAACGGTTAAGTTAAACCAAGTTACGAACACAAGCACAAAGATTCAACGATTAACACTCCATTGTATTAACTCATATGAAACCGTTACAAAGCAATGTTTATAAGATAAACCTATAAACTCTCAGTTGTGTGTGTGTTTACAGTGTTCGCTCTTAAAGCTATTCAGATTTGTCCTCACTTTGTTATGTCTGTTTGCTGTGTTTATATAGTAACACACATGACGAAATCAAGTCCCAGATGAAAACGCATTGACGAAATCCAAGATCTGGTGTGGATTTCGTCCTAAGTGTTTTCGTCCCATTTGGTGTTCACCAAAAGGGATTTCACCACAAAAGGACTTGGACGAAATCCCTGGATTTCGTCTCATATGGGCTTGGGCTTAACATGTTGGGCCTTGTCTCATGTTGGACTTCAAACAAGCAGACAACAAACATAATAAACACATAAGCAATACTAATTGCGTACTGCACACACGCTGTAGCAATTTCGTACGTTACGAAGTCAATCGCATACCGAGTCAAGACAGGAGGATGTCTTGACTACGACTTTCTGTAGGTCCACCCGGAGGATCGAGTAACCTCTATTCCCGGTTTTCCGACAAACCCGAAAGTGCGGAATACAAACGGGTAAGTTAAACCAAGTTACGAACACCAACACAAAGATTCAACGATTAACACTCCATTGTATTAACTCGTATGAAACCGTTACAAAGCAATGTTTACAAGATAAACCTATAAACTCTCAGTTGTGTGTGTGTGTTCTCTCAAAGAAATCTATTCAGACTTCGTAACTCTGTTCTGTCTGTTGTCTGTCTTTATATAGTAACATCATGACGAAATCCAGTGGCCCACGAAAACACATGGACGAAATCACCTGATTTCGTCCTATTTGGTTTTCATCTAAAAGTGTTTTCACCATAAAGAACTTTGACGAACATGTTGGGCTTGGGCATGTTGCTTCTATCTTCATGTTAGGCTTGGGCATGTTGGGCTTGGGCTTTATAACAAACAAACAACATACAAACAATCTATACTAACATGTATATTGCACACACGCAGTTACATGTACATCGAACATTACGAAGTAACTATCATACCGAGTCAAGACAGGAGGATGTCTTGACTACGGCCTTCACTTCGTAGCCGAGTTGAACCGAGCCGAGCCGTATCCACACGATATGTATCAACAAACTCCCCCTTGGATGCTGCTCGCGAGGTTCGTAATCTCGTTCTCCATCTCTTGATGGTTCATTCATTCTTGTCGTAGGATCTTCAAAGTCTTCACGTATTGTACGTAGAAAGTGTATTAACAAACTCCCATTTTCATTTAGGAAGTGTATCAATAAACTCCCCCTTTGATTATGCTGTGAATCTTTTGATCTTCAATACTTTAGATCCTTGTGGTGTTGATGAGTGATCAGCGGCTACTCGATCATCTTTATCGTTTGAGTGCCTTCACGTCGTCTCTTCATTCCGAAGCTTGTCATCGAACATGTTCTCCTCGCCTTTAGCATCTGCACATGCAAGAAAGCTAAACGCGTAATGAGAACAACTGCTTGGAATACAGTTAACATTAAACAAATGACACACATGTGACCAATTCTTATTCAACTACCGTCCGACAGTTTAGTTTGAAAAGTTAACAGATTTTTCAATTTAGATTATTAACTTTCAAAACTTGCAAACTCTGACCGTTTATGAAGATTTAGTCGTTTTGGTTTTCGTTCAGGTTTCAGGTAACGAAGACTTGAGTTCCAACATCGGTTAATCAAAACTAAAGCAGAAATAAAATCTTTTTGGGTTTTATAAAGTTTAAATTAAAACACACCTAAAATCTTTTTGGCATTTTGAATATTTCAAACTTAAAGACTGAAAGCAGTAAATAAATATATATACAGAGTTGCAGAAACTAGGAAAAGTAAATATATACAAACATTCTTTTTGCGAGTTTCGAGGGTAAGAGAATCATATCAGTGTACGGTCATGTCAAAACGCTCTAGTTGTTCTTTTTGTTAACAATTAGATAAACATCCTAAAAACGATTATCGGTATTGTTATCCACATAAGCTCAACTTATCATATGTAATCATGGTGAGGGGATACGTTAAGGTATGATTTATACTTACCGACCGGTGTTCATCCACATCACGACACATTCCCGTATCAAGGTATGCACGAGGGTTCATCTTACTGGTGAGTATACCATTTATCATCTGTTTGATTGTATAAAAAGATGTGAGTAACTCACTTATTTTGATTGAAAACAAGCCCTATGTGACAGAATCACTTATTGATGAGGAACTTGATTTTCAGATGCATGAAGGCACAGGAGCAAGTCCGTGAACAGGTCAGTACTTTCGTACAGCAGAGAGACGAACTTGACTCCTGGATAAATGAGATATATTATCACTTGTTTGAGGGACATGTGATTGTTGATCACTTATTGAGGTTGTATGCAGTATGTACACGTATGTATGATATCATGGAAGATCTAGACTTCGTCTCCGTTTGTTTCGGTAAAAGAAACAACCATGATACCCAGATGATAAACAGCATAAAGACCACATATCTCCGAACCTCGGCAATCTCTCAAACGAAATTTCGGTACTAAGACCATATGCCAATGAGTGGTTCCCACCTGGTCTTCAGTCGATTTAAGTTTATATCACCCTGCACACTTTAAGATGATTGTGAGCCTACCGATACATCTTATATAGAGCTGCTTATCTTTTTCATTTTGCATTTCAGATAAAAGAGGTTTTAACAGGCCACTAATTTACTATCATTTTCTCTTTTGCTCAGCAGGAAACTCATTTTTGTTTTTCTATTGTTTTTGGGTTTTGAAATTTTTCGATGTTTTTGAATTTTTCAAATTTTGGATTACTCCCCCTAAAATCAACAAACTTACAATAATTTTAAAAACACAAAGATATTTACAAAAACGATTTTCCGATGCGGATTTACTCTTGCTTGACCTTAAGGCCGTTTACCAATAATAAAAAGTCAAATCTTGATTTATCAAATGCTTTGGTAAAAAGGTCGGCACGTTGGTCATCAGTGTGGACTTTAACAACATCATTTAGCCTTTTATCAAAGCAATCACGTATGAAGTGATACTTAATTTCGATGTGTTTGGTCTTTGAATGCTGCACAGGATTTCTAGTGATAGATAAAGCAGCAGAATTATCGTCTAAAATAGGAGTAGTTAGGAATTCAAAACCGTAATCGCGCATTTGTAGTTGTATCCACAGGACTTGGGAGCAAAAACTTGAGGCAGCAACGTATTCGGCTTCACAAGTTGATGTAGCGACACAAGTCTGCTTCTTGCACTGCCACGTTACGAGGCGAGTTCCTAAAAACTGGCATCCAGCCGTTGTGGATTTGCCGTTGATTTTGCATCCGCCAAAATCAGAATCACTGAAAGCGACTAATTCAAAGTTATCATCCTTAGGGTACCATAGACCGGTGTCTGGGCAACCCATCAAATAACGAAAAATCCTCTTTACAGCTGCAAGATGTGAGGCATTCGGGTTCACTTGATATCTGGCTAGCAGGCATGTTGGATACATTATATCTGGTCTTGATGCTGTGAGGTACATAAGGGATCCAATCATCGCGCGGTAGTATGAAGAGCTAACAACTTCACCCTTCAAGTCTAGATGAATTCCATGATTTTGCTGCAGTGGGGTACCAATGGGCGATGTGTCGGACATCTGGAATCGGCTCAAGATGTCTTGGACATACTTAGTCTGATGGATGAAAATCCCAGACTTCGTTTGTTGCACTTGCAAGGCCAAAAAGAAAGTCATCTCCCCCATAGTGCTCATCTCGAATTTATCCTGCATTACACGCTCGAAATCCCTACACATAACATTGTTAGTAGAACCAAATATAATATCATCCACATATACCTGAACCAGTTGAAGATCTCCATCTTGTTCTTTTATGAAGAGAGTGCAATCGATAAGACCTCTGCGAAATCCATTCTCCAACAGATAATTAGATATAGTTGCGTACCAAGCTTGAGGTGCTTGATGTAGACCATAGAGAGCTTTGTTCAGCAACCAAACCCGATCGGGATGAATAGGATCTTCAAAACCTGGAGGCTGTTCAACATACACCTCTTCTTCCATTAGACCATGTAAGAATGTACTTTTGACGTCCATCTGGTAAACCTTGAATCCTTTGAATGAGGCATAAGCCAGAAAGATCCGAATTGCTTCCAGACGTGCAACTGGTGCATACACTTCGTTGTAGTCTATACCTTCAATCTGACGAAAACCTTGAACGACCAATCTTGCTTTGTTCCGAATAACGATTCCACGGTCGTCCTTTTTGCATTTATACACCCAACGGGTACCAATCTTCTTATAACCAGCAGGTTTCTCTACGAGCTTCCAGACACCAAGTTTCTGGAATTGTTGCAGTTCTTCCTGCATAGCTTCAACCCAAGAGTTATCTTTCAAAGCGTCTTTCCAAGTTCTTGGCTCTTCCTGTGAGACATAACACGCGAAAGACCAATCATTCTGTTGACCAGATTCTCGAATCGCCGCATACAAGCCTGCGTTGTTGTTGTTGCGCAACATGTTTCTTGTTTGAATGCCACTTTGTACATTACCGATGATGTTTTGTTGAGGATGGGTATTGTGAATCCTTGTTTCTGGATTATCTTGAACTGGAATATTTGTACCCAGATTGTTGAGATTGAGATCAACAACTAATTCAATACCCGGAACTGACGAATAGGATGATGCAGAAGCTTCAGCTGTTATAGGGGCGTCCACTGGAGGTGTAGCCTCTGAAGTACCATGAACAGCTGATGTAGGAGCTTGTTGATCTGCATCTAGAAATTATTCATCCTCTGAAGATTCGTTCAGTTTGGTTGCATCATGAAAATCCTCATTGTCGAGAGCATTATTGTTCACTGAAGATGGTTCTTGATTGACAATAATTGGATGAACCAACGGTGAATCTGTTGCGTTGTCACTCTCAAAAAACATCCTTGCCACAGCATTTTCTTCAACTTCTTAAACGCTGATCGAATTGAAAAAGTCATCGTACTCAAACATTCAAGGTTGACCTAGATTTTTGACTGGTAAAGTGTGCCTTTGTACTCTGACTTCAGACCATTCCTCAACGGTTTTAGTCTGTAGATTCCAGACTCTTAAGTTAGGGGTGACATAACCAAGAAAGTGACCTTCAATAGCTTTTGCCCCAAACTTTCCATTAGGATCGATCATTGTGCAAGGAGCTCCAAACGGTTCAAGATATGATAAATCTGGTTTCCGTTTGTGAAGAAGCTTGAAGCAGGTCTTGTTGTGCCTTTTGACTGTAAGGACTCGATTCATCGTGTAACATGCGGAGGCCACAGCTTCACTCCAGAATGGAATGGGCAACTGCGACTCTACCAACATAGTTCTAGCAGTCTCGATAAATGTACGGTTCTTACGTTCAGCGACGCCGTTCTGTTGAGGAGTATAAGCCGCACTAAATTGGTGAAGAATACCTTTTGATGTGCAAAACTCCGCCATGGCTTGATTTTTAAATTCAGTACCATTGTCGTTGGGTATGCGTCTAACCTTCAACTTATACAAATTCTCAATCTGAATGATCAAGTTTTTGATAATACCGAAAGATGCACTCTTGTGAGCCATAAACGCCACCCAAGAAAATCTTGAATAATCATCCGTTATCACGAGGCAGTATTGATCATTCCTGATGCTTTTGTGCTTGACAGGACCAAACAAATCCATGTGCAAACGTTCAAGAGGAACTGCCGCCGTATTGATCTTCTTTGTCAGATGTCGTTTCTTCGTTTGCTTTCCTTTTTGGCATGAAACACAGACGTCTTGAAGATGGAAATTTTTAAGAAGAACACCATTCACTAATTCATTCGACACCAAATGATTCATCTTTCGTAAGTGAATGTGACCCATACGTCTGTGCCAAGAAATTGAGTCTTTTCCGTGGCCTTTGTAATGAAACAAGTTGCTTGTGCAGTCGTTGTTATAGCTTGGCTCATATCAAGGACATATAAATCGTTTATCCTTGGAGCAGATAAGAGAATCCAATCTTTTGGAATCTTGAAGCCGGGTTTCAGTACGTAACATCCATTTGCATCAAAGTGTACTGAAAACTGTTTATCACAGATTTGTGAAACGCTGAAAAGATTGTGATCAAGCTGTTGTACAAAGTTGATCTTGTCAAAACTTACAACCCCGTTGGATACCATTCCTTCTCCAGTAATATATCCGGCTTTATCTCCAGCAAAAGCAACATAACCTCCTCTAATATATTTAACGTCGTAGAGAAGCTTCATGTCGCCTGTCATATGCCTGGATGCCCCACTATCAACAACCCAATGACTGCTGAAAGTTCCTCCTAGAACACCCTGCACATGTACTCACATGATTAGTTGGAGATGGGGACCCAAGCCTTTGTGGTCTTGGGTCTTCCATTTTCATCAACGTAAGTTACTTGAACTTCTCGATGTTGCGGAAATTGTGATGTTCCCCCTGATTCAATAACCGTTTTTGGTTTCCAGGTCTGTTTTGTTTTACCAGTGTTATTATTTAAAATCTTAACTTCATGATTGTCTAAAGTTTTTGAATTCTCTGGTTTGACAGAAACAGATGTTTTGTTAACCACATCGGTTTTAATCGCCTTTTCAATTTTCTTGACCTGTTGGCGTTTCTGTTTCTTTTGCCTTTCTTTTACAAGACGGGGATCTGGTTTTGATGAAACAGATCGCTTGCGGTCAATTTGGTCATGGGGATCATCAACTTTGGCTTTTTGTTTATGAAGATATGGACAATTTCGAATGATATGTCCAATTGTGCCACATGAAAAACATGATCTACGTTCTACAAACCCCGTAGTATCATGTGATTGTCTTGTCGATGAACTTTGTGATCCCGAGGTACTAGGTTTTGAACTGTTTGGTTCATTTCTTTTCAAAGAATTAACTTGAATGACATGATCTAAGTTAGATTTATTTGAAAATGCTTCAAGTTTATCTGTTCCCTTCGATTTCACAAAGTTCACTTTCTTGTCCTTTTTCTTGGTCTGTTTCTTTTGCCATTGAGTCAGTGAGTTACTTTTAGATTTGGTGTGATTTTGCTGAACTTTCTCTGTTGGTAATCTTTGATTGCCATTTTGTTTACGAATTTCAGCTCTTGGAATCGGAGGACACTATGTTACCACAACGTGTGATCCTGTCTTTCCCAAGAACTTACTTGTTGAATCCTCAAAAATTTTACTAATTAAAGATTGATTAACATTCTTAATAGGAAAATCTTTGTCAGAGTAGATTTTATCATCACCAACAAGAGTGTACAGCAAATTCACACTCTCAGACTCTTTTGCAGACGTGGACTCCACCAGAACAGTCTTAGCAGGTTTTGCGGGAGGATCAGATAGAATATGATTCTCAAGAGGTATGTCCTCTTCTTTGATTACGGCATCAGACTGTGCTGAGTCAGTATCATTAGATTCATCATCTGAAGAATCAGTATCCTCAACAATGATTGGAGGATCCTGATTCTGTTCAGCAGAGGACACACATGTATCCGCTGACACATCCGAATCTCATGATACTTCCGGATTGTATCCAAGTCCCGTTGCAAATTCCTCAATGTCTAAAGGAACAAATTCCTCATAATGAGTTCTAAATTCCTCATCAGGCAGTGCATCATAATTTTGTCTAACAGGTGGTGGACATTTCTTATATCCAATGCATGTGACATCCTTTTTCTCTTTTTGTGTGCCAATGATGTGATCCAGCACGTATCTAGAGTTAGAATAACTGTCTAGCTTAAGCCGGATCGCCTCACTTTCACACTTTGTGCAGGCTAACTCTTTTTGCATGCTTTCAAGATGATTGATATAAAGGTTTATGTCAGTTTGTTTTCTTGAAACCATTTTTGTCAGTTCGGTTTTATCTTTTCTTAAAGTTTCAACCATCTTTTTAAATTCCTTTTCCTGGTTTTCATAAAACATGTTAGCCTCTTTGCATTTTGAAAGATCCACTATCAACTTTTGATTGTGCATATTTGTCACTTCAAATTTGTTTTGCAAATCCTCATGTTTGCTTTGAAAATCACACCACTTAGCATCAAATGAAACATGTTTGTTTTGCAAGACATACAATTCAGCATTTAAAGCATCATGTTTGCTTTGCAACTCAGACATATTAGCATCTAAATCAGCACATTTAACACTTAAGCTAGCACAATTATCACAATTAACAACAGTTGGTTCATCGACACATACCTGGCTTGATGAACTACTGCCATTAGCCATAAAGGCTGAAAGAAGAGAAGAAGAAGAATAAGCAGCTTGATCCACCATAATAGATCTTCTATCATTCCTTGCTACAGCTTCTCCTAACAATTCATCGATTCTCCCACTAGATACATTGTCATCGCCTGAGGTTGAGGTTTCCTCATCTGAACTCCTTGAATCACCATAACTTTCTTCATCTGAAGATTCACCACCACTGGTGGAAGATTCTCCACCACTAGCGTGCTTCAAATCCTTAGCAGCTTCAGCAAAACAAGCTGCTCCTCCTTGATCACCAATGCCTAATTGCATTGACCAGTCACAACCTTCATCTATTTGCACCACAAGAGCTTGATTGGTGTTCGATGGTCCTGCTTGATTGTTTGCAGGGACCAAGGCTCGATCATCATTCCTGGTCTGATTCTGTTGGTTGCCTCCTTGACCTTTGAAAGGATTCTGGTTCCCATGCTGAGCTGGCTTTGTGCATTCCCTCTTGAAGTGACCACGTTCGCCACAGTTAAAGCACTTAACAGACTGCTTATCGAACCCATACTTGGTGTCTTTCTTACTTTCCAAGCTGGTTTGACCCGTCCGTTCCATGAAGTCTTTAGCTCGCCTTACAGCACTGGCGAAAGCCCATTTGATGTCCATTATATCCATCTCCTCTTTATCTATCTGCTGGTAATCTTCTTGAGTCAGATTGATGTTCCCGATCTGACCTGCTATCAACCCACAATACGCGCTCACCAATGTGTTCAATATCTCCATGTGATCCTTAGCTACTTCAACGCTAACTTTGGAGAAACTTGATGTGTCCAGTCGTACTGTATTAGATGGCTGACTAGCTGATGACGTGCTACCATAACAGGCTTACTGTTGCACAGGTAGTGGGTTGCGGTACAAATCTGTGGTTGGTGCAACAACCTTTGGTATTGAGGAAGGTGGAAGTGGATATCCATACATATCTGTTGTTGGAGCTGGCTTTACAGGAACTTGTATCTGATTGCCATACAAATCTGTGCTTGTGACAAATGCCGTTTGAAGTGGAGCGTGTGAAACAGGTCTTGCAGAAGTACTAGGAGTTCCAAAATACATATCAGGATTATGTCGCACTGGTATTGTAGAAGTGCTAGAAGTTATTCCTCCTCCGGTTTTCGATCCAAGTGCCTATCTTCCGCCAGCGCATGTTATTGCTCAAGCTCACGCTTTTTCAAAACCTCAATTTGATGCAAGTGCCTGGCTACCTAAACCCCAACCTCCAGCTCAAGTTTCCACTACCCAACCTCAATTTGATCCAAGTGCTTATATTCCGCCCCCACCACAAGCCCAACCACAACAACAGCAAGCATGTTACAGTAACAACCCTCCACCCCAAAACCCCAACACAGTTAGAGTTGATACTTTAAACCTTTTGAAAGTAAGCATAGAAGTGGCAAAGGAACATATGGAACTTCTCAACACAATGTTCAGTGCCTATTGCGGATTGGTCGCACGTCAAATTGGAAACATCAATAAGACCAATGAAGATTATCAATAGATAGACCGTGATGAAATGGAGTTAATGGACATCAAGTAGGCGTTTGCAAGTGCTGTTCGAAGGGCTAAGGATTTTATGAAACGAACTGGGAGAGCAACCTTGGAAAGCAAAAAGGATACGAAGTACGATTTCGATAAGGATGCGGTTATGTGTTTCAACTGCGGATTTAGAAAATGTGATGAAAGAAGTTGATGATGCTAAAATTGATAAAATTCCGAGTGAACAAGAAACAGCGGATTTAGAAAATGTGGAAGAGATAGTCTTTGAATGAAATGATAAGAAGTCCTCATATGTGCGAGAAGACGGGACTGAGTTCGCTCCTTTTAATGAAGAATGGTTGAAAGAGAACATGGACGTCATCGATGAACAACTTAAGAATCGAGATACTTCTGATAATGCTTCGGATGCGTTCACAGAGTGACGAAAGAAGTTCCTATCTAAAGTTTCCAAGCCTTTGCCAGCGGAAGTTCAAGTTGACTACCTGCAATACCAAAAAGAGAACTTGCATGGAAAGATTCTTTACTGGATGTTCGTGAAGGAAATCCACTGCATGGCCATCAAACGAGAATATGGTATTCAATATTTCAGGTCACTACTAAGCATATTGTCCTTACCATTTTACGACGTTGCAACTTTGACGACGCCTGAGCTCATTAATCACTCCAACTTTGAAGGAGCAACGTTGTTTGCATGCAAGATAAAGATGAACAAAAGGACAGGCTGGAAAGACGAGTTGTACAAGCCTCAGTTTCCTATCTATCAGCAAATCAAGTTCACCTTGGATCCATCGACCAACACGGCGCGATACAAGCTTGTTTATCAGCCCGCGAAGGTTATGGACAAGATCCCGTTAATGCCGATGAAACAGAACTTTCTGGAAGACATGGCTTTATGATGCTACGACTCAGATTTGCACAAGGTGGTTATTGTGTTTAAGGGTAATCAAGAAAACTTTCGGATGCTAGATCCGGAAGCACCTGGTCATTGAAGCACTGAAGATTGAAGACCGAATACCATGTAACAGACAAGGGGGAGTTTGTTGGTGCATTGTTTTGTGTCTGTAACTTGTTCTTTATTAAGAGTTGTTATTATTATGGTCTTTTAATTATCGAGCCTGTAATGTCTGTTAGTCGACCAAGTCGGATATCCTCCTATTCTACTTGGGTCTGACATTTGTCTCATTGTTTTGTAATGTTTTAAGATTATGCATGTTGCACTTGGCTAAGTAGATTATGTCTAGTGTGTTTATGCTTGTCTGCTGCAAACTGTCTAACAGTTTGCAGCATATCAGTTTGTGCAGCCTACGACGAAAGACCCTGTCTTTCGTCGTTCACTTGTGTGACGAAAGACCTTCATGGACAACACTCTATGTTTCATCGTGATGGGTGACGAAAGACCTTGTCTTTCGTCGTCCATGGTATTTCGTCAGGCCCATCTGGTGTTTCGTCTACACTTGGGCTGGGCTGCCTATATAAACACCTCTTGGTTTCTGTGTGAAACTATGAGAGCATACCCTTTCTGTGAGTTTACTGTCAAACATTATGTGTATTTGTTTGATGCTTGTTCTCATCTGTTTTAATCAATAGACTGTGATTCATTTGTTACTTCTTGTTGTTATTATCTGTGTTTGGTTTGGCATCGTCACGGGGATTCCGCACTCGTGACCGTGTTTGATATAAACAAGTGATTTGGTTTGTGATCGATCCTCCGAAAACGGACCTACATTGGTCATGTGCACAACATGTGAGGGCATTAAATTCTTTTTACACTGTCTTCTTCCCCATTTTAACACACACTCACCACGTTCAAATACTCATTATCTTCTTCTTAATTATCAAAACTCAAAAGCCCTACGGTGATTCTTACAAACTTTGATCGAATCGTGTTAAATTTGATGTATCTAGTGTTTAGGGTTACTTAGAGATGTGTGTTTGTGGAGGCTGGATCCAGTGGTTGTAGGGCTCAAATTGGTGGTGGTTGTTGCAAGATATGGTGGTGGCGGTGAGATTTAGAGGCAGTGGAAGTTGTTGGGAGGCTTGGGGGATAGCTGAGAGAAAGAGAAATGGGTTTTGTTGTGTGTGTATATATATATATATATATTTATTAATTTATAAACAAATAAGTAAAATTACACATCTACCCTGTTGTGCAAGTCAATGACAATACTTATCTGAAAATTTTAAACGGGTGAGTGATAAAGGACCTAGGGTGTAACGCCTCGCTTTTATAATTTCCTTTAATTAGAAAGCTGGCCTTGTATTTCTATTTTTGGATAAAAACATACTTGTTTTAGATACCAACTATCATAAATACCAGAGTGTATACGTTTGACATATGCAAGTACTTAGTTATACAATTTCAATACTCGATCCATACTTCTATACCAGTTTAACACTTAAATGTATTATAATTACACATACTCGTGATTCTCATGAAAACGTATTTATCTTACAAAAAAACTATCGGAGTTTTATACACTTTAAACATACAAATACTTGATTTTATGTTTACAATACTTAAACTATACTTTTAATAGTTAATTATATGTTGTTAATACAAATCATACCCTAACATACCATAAAACATCAAATAAACAAACCACATGGACCTTTATTGTCAAAAATGAACGTTGACACGGAGAACCCCGGCCGCGAGTCGCGGCAATGGCCCAACACCCGTCCGCGACGCGCCTGCGGACTCAATCCGCATACAGCTTTGATCAGCGCGATTATTGGCTCATTTCTCACATCTAACTCCCACCAAATTGCCTTAAACACCCAACTAACCCACTTTAAAGCCTATCCCTAACCTCCACACTAGAAATAAAAATCTCCACACTACCTTAACAGTTTTACACTCCCTTAGATCACTCTCAAATCCTCTCAATTCATCCAAAGTTTCAAACACATCATAAACATATATATTACCTACATGCAAAATGTACCTCCAAATCTGAAAAAAAAGGCAAAAATTTCCAAACGTGGCTATGCAATCTTTACACGTTATCACTCTAAAAATGAAAGAACAAATCTTAGTCGGATCTAAATAACAATCTTTAAATCTATGAAGAATCTAAGAAATCGCTTGTATGCTTCTTAATTTCATGGTTGTCACTACAGTAAAGTGCTCCCGTCTCCTCCACCTAGCACACGTTATATTATTAGTTTTTAGTTTTTTTTTAAACATCTGATTTTGCATATGTGAATTTCTACCGCAACGTATAACACATCATGATTGTATCCCCATCTTGTAAATATGAACCTTGAAATCTAAACAAAAGCGATAAGCGGCAGAACTTGGCTTTGTAATCTTTACACACCGTCACTCTCAAGACAAAGCATGAATCCTGATAGGATCTAAAATGAAATCTTAAAATCTAAAAATAATATAGGTAATCTCATGAGTGCTTATTTTAGGGTTGTTACTAGAGTACATTTTGAAAACTCTTAAAGATATGTGATCATAAATTATATCTTCAAATTAGGACATTTTTTTTGTACACATTTCTATAACAAATTAAGCTGTTAAAATGCACACTTTTGTTGTCATATTTTTGCAATAACATCCATGATTATATTATCACAATGTCAAAGCACATCATGAACTTATTACTCTCCTATTAAAATGTACCACAAAATCTATGAAGAATTTAAGAAATTGCTTGTGCACTTCTTAATTTCATGGTTGTGACAACAGTAAAGTACCTCAGTTTCCATCTAGCACGTGTTATATTATTACTCAACAAGGTACATATTTCTATGTGAGTTGGAAAAAATCGTGTGTGGAAGAAGCAGTTGTCACAACAATGTGCTCCCTTATATACGTGGATGTGTGTTTTAGTGAAGTTGTTTAAAAGTGACATAGAGGTAGATGACTATGTGATATGAAAAATGAGAATATGTTTAATGGATATACTTAATTACTACTCAAACCCTTTAAAAACTTCATGTGTACAATATAGTGATGCTCATTTTTCACAAGGAACTTCAAATGAAGTGTTATTAATTTCTTTTTAAGAACATATTGATTCTACACATGCATTTCTTTCGCAACGTATAATACATCATGATTGTATTTCCTTCTTGTAAATATGAACCCCGTTATCTAAACAAAAGTGAAAGCGCCAAACTTGGCTTTGTAATCTTTATCTGTTGTCACTCTAAAGACTTGTCACTCTAAAGACGAGATGAGATCTAAAATGAAATCTTAAAATCTTTGAAGAATCTAAGTAATTGCTGGAATGTTTTCAAAATTATTAAAGATATGTTATCATAAATCATATTTTCAAATTCGGACATTTTATTTTTATTACACATTTTTATATAAATTAAGATCAATTTTTTTTTTTTTTTGTAAGGGAAAGAAGTTGTTAAACACGTTTAAGCGTTGTCATATTTTTGAAAGAACATATAAGATTAGATTAATGCAATGTTAAAGCACACATGAGCATATTACTCGCCTATTAAAATGTACTAAAAAATTTTAATTATATGGAAATGCTTCAAACTTGGTTATGCAAGCCCCCAACCCTTCTCCCCAAGATGAAAGCAAGAATCTTGACTATCTTAAAGTTGAATTCTTAAGATTTATGAAGCATCCGAGAATTCACACATATTTGTTATAATAGTTGCTAGAGTAAAGTATCACTAACTCTACTTAGCACACATGCCCAACGAATCACATATTGCAATGTGATTTTGAAGCACATGCATCAGCGTGTGATGAGAGTGGCTATCCCATGTTGGATAATCTTGACGGCTTTGGTTCGGTTCATGGATATGGGTCTGAACGGGTAGGGGTTAGTGTATATAGTCACATGTTTTATGTGTTTAATTAATGGTAAAGTAGTGGGCTAGGTCATGGCTTAAGTTTTATTGATTGAGTAAATAGTTGGTTGGTATTTTCCTTTATTTACGTAGCATGAGTATGTATTTATATGTGATGTTTAGCAATTAATGAAATTGGGTTTTAAGAAGTATAACAAATCTTCTTTGGTGAGTTTTTCTTGTGTGAGATTGAAGCTTGAAACCTAACAATTGATATCAGAGCTATAGGCTACAATCATGGGATTCGTGAAGTTGAGAAACGTGAGCAGGTTTGAGAGTCAACTATCGGAGAAGGGGGAGCGGTCAATTAGACCGTGGGGCTGAGTAGTAGAGAATAGTGGTGTTAGCAAGCAAGAAGGTTAAGTTCATGAGTTGTTGTAGAAGTTCAAAGAAAAGAAGAAGGAACAGGTTCTGACTGAGCCATAGTACAGGTTCTGAGTGAACCGAACACGGTTCTGAGTGTGCCGGGAAGATAAAACAAAGAAGAAGATCTGTGTGATCAAGATTGTTCTATGTGAACCAAGATGTACCCAGATCTGTGTGATGGGAGAGGAGACGAAATCGACACCAGAAAAGGGTTCTGGGTGAACCGGGAAGAGTGGTGATCTGTTTGATCTGAAAGAGATGTTGGTACACTTTATGTGTACGCGACTCGGTTCGGTTCGACTCGGTTAGGTTCGGCTCAGGTCCGACGTAGCGACATTCCTCGGTCGTGCGCCCTAGAGTTTGACACGCGAAGCACGGAGAGCCGTGAGCGTTTCCCGATGACACATCACCGTGACATCATCATGATGATGTCATGATGATGTCACATGTTGACTAATCTTTGCAAAATGAATTCTCAGAATTCATTTACGTAAAGAATCATGTTGGGCCTTTTATTTCTGTTGGGCTGGATACAATCACACCAACATATGACGAAGTCTTTTTCAAGGCCCAAGCCCAATCATGTGATGAATTCTTCCCTTGTGGCGAACGTCCCTTTGGCGAAGCTTAATGTTCGTCGTGATGTGTAAGTGACGAAGTTCCCAAACTTCGTCACACTTAAGAGTTCGTCGCCCATGTGTTAAGTTCGTCGACCACTTCAGTATATAAACAGTTGACTGAAGACACAGATTGTTAGACAAGTCTGAATAGATTTGAGAGCGAACACACTATAAACACACACACTGAGAG
Source organism: Helianthus tuberosus (assembly GCA_030545235.1). Classification (NCBI taxonomy): domain Eukaryota; kingdom Viridiplantae; phylum Streptophyta; class Magnoliopsida; order Asterales; family Asteraceae; genus Helianthus; species Helianthus tuberosus. Next base: position 17,321,694 of record CM060433.1, read on the forward strand.
TTTATGAGAGCATCTTGTAAACATTGCTTTGTAACCGTTTTCTAGATTAATACATTGGAGTGTTAATTGGTGAATCTTGTGTTTTACGAGTTCGTAACATGGTTTAACTTACCCGTTTGGATTCCGCACTCTCGGGTTCGTCAGAAAACAGGGAATAGAGGTTGACTCGATCCTCCGGGTGGACCTACAATTGGTATCAGAGCATTGGCTCGATTCCTTGTTAAAACCAAGTAGATTTTCATGTGTTTCCAGATTTGTTCTTGATTTATGAAACAGAAAGTTTATATTTTTAGAAAAATCAGGTTTAAATCTTTGAAAATCTTGTGTTTTTGCTGATTGTTCTTATAAAAATCTTGTTATTTTTCATCTATACATGTTAAGAAAGGATTTTTTATTGAACATTTGCGCAAAAATTGTATTCGGAAAATTTTCCAGTGGCTGGAAAACTCATCGGTTTCATCTTAATATTCATCAAGTTCATAAGTGTTCTTGATAAATACATGTGTTTGATCTTTTGTTGAACTTGAACTATTGTATTTGTTGTGATTATTATAAATGAAGTTGACAAAATTGCACATGTGATGATGTGTGTTGAAAAAGAAGTCTGATAAGTAAGGTGAAGTTTGAAAAGGAAGGTTTGTGTAAGTAGATAAGGTTTTAATAGCTAAGGTTTTTGTTGGTACACGGAATGTCTGTTTACTACGTCTTTAGTGAGTCTTAGGTCTAGATAGGTTAGTTTGGAGCTCGGAAATGAAATAGTGATTTTAGATTGTAATTCCGCCCCAAATGACACTTGTGTCATTTGGAGTGGAATCAGGATCTTATGTTATCATGTAATTCCGCTCCTAGAGGTCTATAGTAATGATTCCGCTCCTGATGACAATTTGTTAATTCCACTCCTAGGTGATTCCACTCCTAGGTGATTCCACTCGTAATGAACATGTCAGTTGGGGTGGAATCAGATTCCACTCCTAATCAACATGTCATTTGGGGTGGAATCAGATCTGCTATAAATAGAGGTGTGTACATGTCATTTGTAACGGAGATAGCCAAGTGATACCGAGGTGCTGCCGGTTTTTCCTCTGATTGTAAACATTGTAAATCGAATATAAAAGAGGTTTAAAGTGTGTCAAGCTGTTTTTACAATCCGTTTCTTAGTTTCCGCCTCTGAAACGGACGAGAGCTCTTCCGAACGACTCGTTTGTGTCGGAATCCGATCCTACAAGTGGTATCAGAGCTCAGGACGAGGAGTTCTATATGATTCAGCTTGAAAATCTCTGTTTTTCTACACTTTCTTTAAAAAATTCAAGATTTCACGGTTAAAATCGGACAAAATTTTCACAGATTATGTAAAAGTGCAAGATAACAAATCCTTGAAAGTTTCACGTTAAAACTCGGACTAAAAATGGGTAAAAAATATGTGCGAAGTGATTCCGCTCCTATGGACATTTTGTGATTTTGTCTGAAAAAGTGTGATTCCGCTCCTGACTCACCATACTTCTGATTTCGCTCCTGATAATTTGCTGATTCCGCTCCTAAACTTGATGTTGATTCCGCCCCAGGAAATCAAACTGTTGATTCCGCTCTTGAGAACATTTTGATTCCGCTCATGGTGTTCAAAGTCTGATTCCGCTCATTGTTACAAAATTATTTTCTGATTCCGCTCCAGTAAACCAAATCAACGAGAGTCTGATTGAAAGTGCTTCGTGTTGTGTGATACATAAAACGAGGCTGTCAGTATGGTGGGATAAGAGATCATGTGGTGTGTGTCGGTTTGCAAGTGTTGTTATCAGATTTAATGTGTTAGTCAGTCACGTGATGGATTTTAAGGTGTGCATATAAGTGGTATTGACTAGAATATATTGGGTAATGTGATTTGTGTCTGACCGAGGTCTCGTTAATTGAAGGTTGTCTGGTTTGATAACAGTTGTCGGCCACATCCAATTTAGAAATTCAATGAAAATTCGCATATAAATAAAATTGTAAGGTGTTAATGTGATAACTGGTATCCATGATAATATTGACTAAGTGAATTGCTTGATTGTTGTTTGTCATATTAGTGGTTTAATAGGCCCAATCATTATCATCAGCCCATGTGATTTCATTTCTAGGTCCAATCATATCATCTCGATATTATTTGTTGTTGGTTGCATGTGTTGAATTGAGATTATCAAAGTGAATGTCTGATATATTCTGATTTCATGAATTAAATTTTCATGTGATATATGCTGTATGTCGGATTAGTGGTTTATTTGGTCAAATATCTGATTGTTGTCAGTCCATCACATGTTCTTGGCCCAATTATCATTGTGTATTGTCAGTCCATGTATGTGATCAGCCCAAGTATTGTATATTTCTAAACTGTTTAGCACATCATATTGATTCATAGTGTTGATTGTTTGAAAAATGTGTATTAAAATTTGCATGTTATCATTTTTATAACTGTTTAGTGTTTTGAACTTCTACCGAGTTCGGGTGATATCAACACAGGTCGTATAAAAAAAAAAAAAAAAAAACAAAAAAACCAGTTAATTCGTATCAAAAGGTCCAGGTCGCGTGGTTTGAATTTTGGTGTTTGACAGTTCTCACAAAAGACAGTTCAGTTCATTTGAATATTACTCAGGTCGTTTAGTGTGGTCAGGTCGCGTGAAATAGTCCAATTCGCTTGAAAGTTCGTACGGTTTGAAGTTCAAAGTTTTCAAAAGTTCATCAGATTGTTTGTTCTCGATTCGGGTCCTAGAAGTCCGAACAGTTGGTCAACGTTCAGTTCACACAGAAAATCATCAGTTCGAATAACAGTCTTATTCAGTTATTTGAAAAGCGGTTAATCTGATTGTTTTTTGTTTGTGTGTTGTCAGGTAATTACAAGGTGTTTCCCGAAGTATCTCCTGATTACCAAAGACATGGACGAGGAATTCTACAATGCCTTTGCGACACCGGTCGCTCCGGTCACAGCTGCTGAAAATTTATACAGTGAAAATGAAACGGGGACTCATCAAAAGCCGCCAAAGCTCATGTATATTGAAGATTTTCAGGGTTGGAAAAACCGTTTTGAGAATTGGGTTCAGGCTTACAGATTCGATGCTTGGTGTTCTTTACTGAAAGATTACGAGAAACCAAAGAATGAACGTGGGTTGGATAAGGGTTTCAATGATTTTACTGAAGCTGATAAGTTGAAATACACTAGTGAGAAGATGATGATCAGCATTTTACAGCAAGCAGTTAAAGAAGACATCTTTGTCTTACTTCAACATAATGGAACTGCTAGATCAATCTGGGAAGCTTTACTTCAGAAATTCCGAGGGAGTGCTGATATGATCAAAAACAAAAAGGCCTTATTGAAGAAGTCGTTTGACATATTTACTGCATTTGATCATGAAACCACAAAGGAAACGATAGATAGATACTGTCATCTGGTTCTAGAAATGAAAAGATTGGATATTCAGAAAGATGATGATGAGTGGGTTGATAAGTTAGCAGAGGCATTACCCCAACAGAAGTGGGGAACTTATCTGATGATTGTGAAACTCTTGAGAAAGACTGAGAGTATGAACTTGGCACAGTTTATCCAGAAGATTGAGGAACAGGAGCTGGATATTCAAAAGACTGCTATAATGATGAATCCAAATGCCAAACAAGATGTTAGTTTGTATTACAGAGGGAACAAGTTTGAGGCCACTCCCAGTCCTAGCCCGAAGATTCAAACTGGTTATAGTGCTGACAGTTCGTCTGGAACAAAGAGTAGTAATGTGATTCAAAGTGGTGGATCTTCATCATTCTCAAGTTTTGATCCAAACAGCACAACATCAAGTTCTCAACGGCAAAACTCAAAAAACCTTCAGTGCAATGTTACCTTAAACATTCAAAATGGTCAGAATCTGTCTCATGAAGTTGCCAAGCAACACATGGCATCACTGGTTACTATGTTAGAATCTTACGAAAGTTTGATCGGTGGGAAGATTGGTAATCCGATGCTTACCAAAGAAGATTATGACCAAATTGATGCTGAAGAACTTGAAGTGATGGATATCAAATGGTGCTTAGCAAGTGCTTGGAGGAGAGCTGAAAAGTTTCAAGAGATCACTGGTAGAGATGAATTTCGAGGAATGGCTACCTCTCCATTGGGTTTTGACAAATCGAAAGTTACCTGTTTCCGTTGCAAAGGAAAAGGACATTTTAAAAGAGAGTGCAAAAGCAAAGAAGCAACTGGGAATCAAGAAAAGAACAACTATTATCAGAAATCAATTTTCCATCAGATTGCTCAACAACCACAAACTGCACATGGTCATGCTATTGAAGATGGAAAGAAGAAAGCTTTACTTATCCATCAAGATGATGAATTTGTTGCTGAAGGATTTAATTGGGACAAATACATACCTGGTTCAGCTTGTGTTGCAAGAATTCAGGGTGAAGATGAGACTAATCAGAAAAGAATCTCAATTTTTTCAGATCTTGGAAGTGATGTGGATACTGATGATGAGGAAGAACATCTCAACAGAGCTAGAAAAGGCATTGATCCTACTAGTTTTAATTTGTTTTTTGCAGATAAAATGGAGATGCTGTATCAGAAGAAGATGGCAAGATTGAGGAAAGAGCTGGAAGCAACAAGAAGGCTAGCTGATGAAAGACAAAGACAGAAGCTGGAGAAGAAAAGGTTGATCAAGTGATTGAGAAAGTTGTGGAGAAAATTGTTGAAGTAGAAAAAGTTGTTGACAAGATTGTCGAGATCGAAAAAATTGTTGAAATTGAAAAACTTGTCGAAGTTGAAAAAATAGTTGAAGTTGAAAAATTTATCGAAGTAGAGAAGGTCGTCGAGGTTGAAAAGATAGTTGAAAAAGAGGTTGAAGTTGAAAAACCGTGTTCAAAGTGTTCAGAGTCTTGCAAAGTTTGTGAAGAAAAAGATAAAAAGATTGCTGATTTAGAGAAGATTAAGGAAGATTTACTGTCTGATGTGAAGTATGTGAAAGAGTCATACGATGTACTGAATAGGACAGTTGATGGGTTGAAAAGAACGAATGATGAAATAGAGAAAGCAAATGACAAAATGAGTGCAACTTTAATGACAAAGCAGAGCGTCATCAATGATTACATCGAAGACTGTGCCAATCTGAAGAAGGAGCTGGAACTCGAAAAGATTGAGAGTGAAAGGATTAAACGATTACTGTTGAGTTATACTACATGTGATTATCTGATTGATCGTGTTTATCCTACTGTTGCAGGTTTGGAAGCGTTCATGGACAAAAAGACTGAAGATACTGATACTGGTAAGAAACCAAGTGTCAAGTATAACAGATGTCCGCCCCCGATCCATGAAACTTATTCTCCAAGGAATCCTAATGATGAGCGTCTAAAAAAGGCAGTCAACATCAAGTTAAAGTCTGAAATCATTGATGGATTACCAGACAATATTGATGTTACATTCACAGCGTCTGACACTGATCATGAGTCTGAGTTAGTAAAGAAAGTTGTCGATCAGGTGTTAGATACGGATGAAGAGTCAAAGTCGGAGTCTAAGTCAGATAGTTCGAGTTCGTCTGAGAGGAGTCCGAGTTCACTGGTCAAAAGGGTTTACAATAGAGAATTCCTGTTATCAAAATCTAATTTGAATGATGGATCAATCAAAGTGGCTTATACTTTGTATGATTCAGACAAATTATATTCTGATGAGGAATTTCCAATAAGAAGTGTAAAAACTGAAATGATCAAACAGGTTTTCAAATTGACAGAAATTAATATTTCTGAAATAAAAGATTTAAATCTTGATGAAAAACCTAAAAAGTACATTTCAAGAGTTCAACGGAGATTGAACAAGAAAAAGGGTTACGGTTATGGTTCACGTTATCAAAAGAAACCAAACCACAACCGTAATTTCAAAAAACAAGGTCTGGGTTTCAATTCTTCAGAAAATTATAAAAATCAGAAAACTTATAAACCAAAAACAAAATTTGTTTCAGGAGGAAGTTCAGAGGATGAACAGAAGAAACCGTTCTGGAAGCAGTCAAACCAAGAGTTTCTTGCTGAAGTGAAGAAGAATGTGAGAAGGTTTGCTGAAAGAGTTGACAGAAGAACCTGTTTCAAATGCCAAGAAGTTGGACATATAGCTTGGAATTGCCCAAAGACCAACTACCAAAAACAGGAAGTTTCTTCTAACTCTGTTTTGAGAAAGACTTGTGTTGATAAGAAAGAACCTGTGAAAAATGTTAAAAAGTTTAAAAATTCTACTTCTGAGGAAGGAGAAAATTCAAAACGGTTTTACAAAAGAAGAGGTGATTTGAGTAAACAAAAGTGGGTGGTTAAATCTGAGGGTAATTCTGACAATGAATCTGATTCCATAACATCAGAGGAGTCTTTGGTTGAGAAAAAGGTTGTGAATTCCGTTCCAGAGGTGAACGATGAGGATTTTCCTCCATTGTCAAAGGAAAATTTGATGAAGAAAGTGGGGAAGGTTGAAATCTCAAATCAATTCTTCGCTGATAAAGGAGAATTTGATGTTGAGAAGGCTTTTAATGGAAATGTTAAACATATTTTTGGAAAGATGGTTGATAGGAAAGTGAAGGATGCAAAAGAATTTTACAAATCAAAATGTTGGTGGGACAGATGTTTGCCACCAAAATCACCCAAGGCTGGTCAGGCTTGGGTGACAGCATTTTCACCATAAATTCCTGACTTGCCGGAGATCCCAAGTTGGTAATCGTGGATCAGGAATCGGCATCATTCTGTGTATTTGATTGTGTTTTTTGTATAAGTGGTAAATCAGGGACATTAATTTGTACTTGATTTTCTACAAGTGGTTGAAGACAAAATGATGAACCACATCCCCAACTTTACAAGTGGTAAAAACAAATTTATTTTCCGGAAAAACCATTTGATTAAAACAAACTTAAGTGTTTTGAAATCAAAATGGGAAAATAGTTTGTTGTAAGGGGGAGTTCTGATTGTTTATGCCAAGTGGATGGCGATTTGAAGTGATTTGATATCGGTTGTCACTTTATTGTATAGTTCGTTTTCAAATTTCCTAAAATGTGTTTGCATTTTAGGGGGAGTAAAAATTTTCAGAAAATCCAAAAACATTAGAAAATTTGAAAAATTCAAAAACATGATAAAATGAAAATGAGTTTTGTTGTATAAAAGAGGAAATGATAGTACATCAGTGGACGATCACAGCATGCTAAAGAATTGGAAAGTAAAATGTGATAAACGGTCTCACTGATGATGTGCCAGTAGGTTTTTGCACATTTAGTAGATTGTGACGAGATATAAATCTAAAATTCAAACTTGCTTATATCGTGGGGAAACATCTCTCGGATATATGGGTAACCCATGAAATCTTGTTTGAAAGGTCCCTCTTTTTGATATACTAGGTCTTTATACTCAGTGATGTCTGGGGTATTATTCCGGGACTTCTGCTGAATGGAAGTTCTGACCTAGTCCTCGAATAATACTTTCTGCAATGCTTGAAACATAGCATCACCCTCAGCATATATGATAAGACAATAAAATTGCTTAGCAATGCTGTTGTAAAAAAGATCCTCTAAAGGGGACACACCCAAAAGTTGAGTCATGATCTCTCTGCTGAACGGTAGTTCTGACCTGAGCTCTCATGATTCTTCATAATTTATTAACCCCTACAGATATCATTTGTGTCATAATTACCTGTAAGACTGAATATTGGGATCTGGATACGGGAGTATATTCTGAGGTGGGACACTCGATTGAGTTTAAGTGCTTAAATCATTAACAACATATCTCGAAGCAGTTGAACTTTGTGTGAAAATTTAAGTGGATCAGTATACTGACAATCTAAGTGAATCGTTTAGAACTTAAAATGTATAAAGCTTAACGGTGTTGGTGATTTGTCTCAAAAACTGATATGATCCTCTTACGCAAACTCACAAAAATATTGTATGTAAATATTTCTTTTCTGCATTTCATTTTTGTTATATAAAATCCAAAAAGATTTTCGGTGTGTTTAAAAAAAAAAAAAAAAAAAAAAAAAAAAAATTCAAAAAGATTTTAGACAACTGATGTTGAAAAGCTGATTTTCAAAATTCCGAGTGCTAAACGTGACGAACAGGTTTGGGAAAGTTTGTTTAAAAAATGTTTGAAATGAAAATGATATATATTCATGTGGTTCATCAGAAATTGACATGATAAATCTTTTTATTCAGGGTTGTGTCTTCAGGTGATTAATGAAGTTTCTAAATTTGATAAATGTTAAACTTTGAGAAACTTACTTTTGGGTAGAGAATATGCAGGTGAGCCAGGTTGCGATACCTGAATCTGTGAAAGCCAGACTACGATCCCAGTACAAGTTGAGGGGGAGTCTGTTAGATAAAGAGAGTCTGAAGATTCAAGAGCTAGGAGCCAGAGATCAGGACAGAGAATTGGAGAAAAGACCAAGACTGAAGACTCAAGGCCAAAGACTTCGTCAACATCCAAGGGGGAGTCTGTTGGTACACGGAATGTCTGTTTACTACGTCTTTAGTGAGTCTTAGGTCTAGATAGGTTAGTTTGGAGCTCGGAAATGAAATAGTGATTTTAGATTGTAATTCCGCCCCAAATGACACTTGTGTCATTTGGAGTGGAATCAGGATCTTATGTTATCATGTAATTCCGCTCCTAGAGGTCTATAGTAATGATTCCGCTCCTGATGACAATTTGTTAATTCCACTCCTAGGTGATTCCACTCCTAGGTGATTCCACTCGTAATGAACATGTCAGTTGGGGTGGAATCAGATTCCACTCCTAATCAACATGTCATTTGGGGTGGAATCAGATCTGCTATAAATAGAGGTGTGTACATGTCATTTGTAACGGAGATAGCCAAGTGATACCGAGGTGCTGCCGGTTTTTCCTCTGATTGTAAACATTGTAAATCGAATATAAAAGAGGTTTAAAGTGTGTCAAGCTGTTTTTACAATCCGTTTCTTAGTTTCCGCCTCTGAAACGGACGAGAGCTCTTCCGAACGACTCGTTTGTGTCGGAATCCGATCCTACAGTTTTGATTTGATAAATATCATGCAAAATTGTCTGGTCACTTTTGTCAACAAAATCAGGCTTGACGAACTCATCCTAGTCGACGAAATCACCCATATCTTCGTCTAACAGATCAGCGAGCGACGAAAACACATCTATCTTCGTCAAGAACATCAGCGACGAAATCACCTTTTTTCCAAACAGCTCAGCGACGAAATCACTCCTGATTTCGTCATCACATGTGACACCCATGACGAAACCAGGTACACCCGAAACGGTTTAAAACTGTAAAGCACACTTAACACTTTATTTGCGCGAAAACCCTAAAAACATGTGTGACTTATATGCTTGATTAACTGATATCTGTTATGTCTCGAAGACATCCGAGAGCACGTTATGACTGCCATGACACTAATAAGGACCAACAGTGTGAAGTTGGTGTCCTTAGCCTTGAAACACGTGTTAAATGGGAGTGTTTCGTTTAACAACGCTTTAAACCTTTGACATTGATTATTAGGTTATCGGTAGCATCATTTAAGATTTCGAGTTCCAGGAGCAACTTAGTTTTGTGCCATAGACGATGACATAAGGTTTGAAGCCATTCAGAGATCGGGCACGCAAAAAGAAGCAGCTTCCCGGTTAGGGAAACGCCTTCGTTTCGGGCATAACATAAGGCAATCAAAAGTGCAAGGAACGATCGATCAAGCTTAAAAACACTTACACCACTCTAATACGAGTCTTTTATGATTAAAACGTAACTCGGTTCGGATTTCAAGACGGTTATGCATGATTTTTAAAACCGAGTCTTTTGATACTAATTACGCGTGAAACGTAGTCCGTCACGCAACTCGAGAAAGCCCCCGGGACCCCTAAATGAACCTAGACACTCAATGGAAGATAAACATCATCTTTTAGCGCGTTATACTAAGCACGAGGTGGCCCTAGGGGGGCCACCCAAACCGCCACCACCCCCCTATATATAATTCTCACACATAAATCCTCCCAAAATCCTGCTTCTTTCTCCAAAAACCCATCTGATCTAACAAGAACAAGCAACAAATCAAGGGTATTAACTCAAATCCATAAGGTTTTAAGCATGGTTTCTTGATTAAACATGATTTAGGTCATAAAAGCCCATTTTAGTCCATGAATTTTGGAGTTTTAAACAAGTTTAGGGGATGAATATGAACACCATATGAATACCCTGGTGTTATATGGTAGTCATGGTTATAAATCTTTGGGTTATGATACCCTAATCAACACCTATTCGACAAAAATCGCTTAACTAGTCGATTAACCGAAAAACAATGAAATAAAGCTTGATTGATCTAAGTTCTAGCATAATTGGATTATACTTGATGTGTAGGTACTAAATATAGCTCACACATACTTCTGGACTCACAAGGAACGCTCGGAATTGAAGGAATCGCTAGGTATATAACCCGAAACTTGAATCTAGACTAGGCAGAATATTGTTCGGACTATAACTTGGTCTGTGAGCTGAAATTTAGTGTGGTGATGAAGGGTAGTGTCAGGAAGGTCCACCTAAAATTTTAGAATTTTTGGAATTTTCTACGATTTTTGGTGAAATTTTGACTGTTTTACCAAAAGAATTCTGGAAAAAAATACCAAACGGTTTCAATAAATCACCAAATTTACAGAGACACTAAGGAACATATGAAGAATGTTCTGGGAAAATTCAGAGTCCATTGGTTGAGTTTTGTTTTGGGTAAAAAATCCGCGTTTTTGCGAATTTTCGGTAGCCGAAAACGCACCGAAACAAAATCAGAAAAATCTTAAAATTTTTGGAGATATTTCCGAAAACATAAGGGATGTCCAGGAGTTTTTTGGGAATTTTTGGATCAATGATGGTAATTAATATTAATTATGTGGATAAATATGGTTTTATAAATAATTTATTTAGACAAGTAAAATGCCATAATAAATTCCCAGAAATGTTTCCCATATTCTACAGATTTTACTGAGTTATATCAAAATTTTGAGAATTTTATTAAAATTATAGCTAAAATGGGAATTTTGGAATTAAAAATGGTTTATTTTAAATCAATTTCGGCAGTTTACCGTGTAACGAACCCGCCGGAACTGGGAACTGACCCAACCCGACAAATACTATAATTGGAACACTGGGAATATTATGGAAGATTCCAGGGCGGAGTGGATTCTTGGGGTGTGTCCAATACCATTTCGGGAAATCCCCGATGGTGGAAATAGAAACTGAAAATTGGGCAACCTGGACTCCCCAAACACCCAAACTCCCTTAATGAAAAATTAATCATTCTTAAATAACAACATGTTGGCACTATTGGTATTCCCGTACCATTATTCGAACACGTTAAACTACTGACATTGACTGGAACGCGAACCGGTGCCCGGAAGCCAAACTGAAAACTAATACTACCCTGACCTCCATTTCCATACCCATGTCCTATAGACTCAATCCGGGGTGAAAACTCCTAACCAAATCCAAGTTATAACCATTACCGACTTAGATACTGATTTGAGTCCTTACTTGCATGTGTGCTATTAAAGCTGATTTCGTTGATTAAACACTCTTTAGCTGAGACTACAATTTGCACTGTGTGTTCCCTTCCCCCACTTTTAAACTGTTTTCCTGTTTTCTAGGGTGAAGTGCATGTAGAAACTATGTTACTGTTTTGAAGTAATTTGCATGTTACAAACTGTGTTAATTGCACCAACTTATGATGATGTGAAATTGCCCAACCCACGAACTACCTCGGCTGATTGTAACACAGACCGGCGAACTGTAGGTGTCCGTTGTGACACGGTCTGGCAAGCTGAAGGTGTTGATTCTAATACGGGCCGGCGAGTTGAAGGTGTCTGGTGTGACACGGTCCTGCGCGCTGAAGGTGTTTGTGACCTCGTGAAATTCCATTTGTGATTGCGACTATCATGTAATTCCATCTATGAACCGTAATATGTGCAATTAAACATGTTGATACATTTTGAAACGAAATAACCAAACCAGTGGAACTCACCAACAGCGTTTAGCTGACCCTTTTTAAAACTAACATACATTTCAGGTAACTTGAGACTGATGTGATACGTGTATGTTGTTCAAGATGTGCTTATTGGCAAATATTGAGATAGACGCATGCGACTTAGAAGACTTATGTGGTTCATGGGAACACGCAGTTGTAACATACATGTAGTATGTAATCAACATTTTATAATTAATAAAATGTAGTGTCTTTATAAACAATGTGCATGTACCAGAGGTGTCTGTTGCATCCCACGTTTTTTCTTCCGCTGCAAATTGGGGTGTGACAGAAGTTGGTATCAGAGCCATTGGTTTTAGAGAATTAGGTGCCTTTAAGGAAACCTAGACTATAACTCCAGGCTCGAACCTTAGTGAACTTCACTGGAAAATTAACCACTACTAAAAGTAGTTAATGAACATTGTAAAGTATCCTATTGGCGAGTACCAGGATGGCCTTGTGGGGCAAGTGGGTTATTATGGTCTGGAACGTAATAACAGACTTGCTCGTACGAGGCGGTGTTAGGAAAGTCGTGCTAATAAACACGCTTAAATATGTGGAGTGATACATGCGTGTACCAAGGTGATAGTGTGTGGATGTTTGTGTGTGGATTGATACATGAATTGGGATTGGTGGATTATACGTTACTGCATGTTCCGTAGTGATAGGCAGAAAACTGGTATTACAGTCCATTCCACATTCCTACTGAGCACATATTTAATATACAATAGAGTTTGATTCCTATCACTCACACAGTTGTTACTTATACTTTATGATGTGAGAACTCAAGACTTTATTATGATTCGATCTCACCAACTCTACTCTTATAGCTACTATAACGATGGTTATATACTAGAGTGATACTTCAAAAAGTACATAGATACCCAAAGTATGCTCAGGTCGTTCTGATAGACTGGGAGGACGTGTACGGATCGTTACTCCACATCTCATTGCTTCACATTCGATTGTTATACAGTCGTAGAGTTTAAACATCTTACGAAACTTTTTCGTCCGTGAATCCATGATCCATTTGATTGTCCGCTGGATTCCTCTTCTGTTTACAATATTCGCTTTAACCTTCACATTGTGTGATACTAGATGCTTCGTGGTATTCCTTAGCACATGTTTCTATATATGTTATATCTGAATATGACGATCTCCGGGTTATGGAGATGGCATGGAGCGCGTGAATAAGTTACCCTTCCCGTTGTCATTCGGTTCCATTGGGTATAAATTTTGTGATGATACAGATTCCTTGGAACGCTTTGCGTTGTGAAATCTCGTTTCGTGTGACCGTTGGTTACATTGTGTTTTTTTTTTCGATTAATGAGTGTTTCGGATTTCAGCTGGTTATTCACGGAAAGTAATATTAGGCCTGAATATTTTGGTGAACGGAACATTGATCATGTATATGGGTGTGGTGGATATGCTGCGGTACTTCCTATATATAAACACCCGGCTACATTATCAAGGTACCGTTACTCAGGGCAGACGAGCTTCATGTTGCGATCCATTCGGTTATGTTTTGGGCTATGTAGTGTTGAGACTTCGACCCTGGTTGATGCGAAAGAGGAGGCCACAATTGTTGTAACCACGATATCTATACACGTTTGCGGTAATTCTAAATGAAAGGTAGTTGGGTCGACATATAACGACCTTTGGGTTAATCCCGGGATTATGTCCATGTCGAGGTAGTGATGCAGTCGTAGTACTTCCGTATTTTCATAGTTTGTGCTGTCGTGGGATGATGCACGTACGTCACTTTGGTGACCAGTTTTGATAACGCATTTAGGCACTAGACTTATGGGTTAAGTCTGTGTGCAAAATTTGATAGATGTTATTATATAGGTGATGTGTAATGGAATTGTGTGGTATGTGGTAACTGAAAAAGTGATAAGTGATGATTAACTATGTGACATTGATACAAACATATCTATTATTTATAATGGAATGGCCTCGGAAGTAAGGAGTATCATTAATTCGGTGGAGTACCTAACCATGCACAGAGTGGTAGCTAGGTAAGGCATGGTTACGTACGACACGGTTAGACGTAAGATTTTGACAATGCCGGGAGAGCCAGCAAGAAATAAGCGAGAGGCCCCGGAAAGTAGTCAAGCGGGGGCAGCCATACCTAAGAGGGGGAGAGCCACTAGTCAAAGCTACGCCATGACTACACAAACGGGAAACTCTGGTGGCTATAAAGGAACAGCCCTAAAATGCTACAAGTGCACTTTGCACCACTATGGTACATGTCGAGCAAGGACCTGCTCGAGGTGCCATAAAAGTGGACATTATACCCGAAACTGTAAGACACTATTGGAACCCAACCGTATCCAAACCTCAAAGCCTCAGCCTCTTCAGCAACGACCCCAACCACCAACACAACAGATTACCTACCCCCGTACTTGCTACGGATGTGGCAGTACGGAGCACTTCGGAAGAAGCTGCCCAATATTTGCTCAACAGCCAGCAGGAAGGGATACGCAGGGCCAAGCTTCTACCACAAATGCAGCTCGAGGTCGTGCCTTTATACTTGGGTCTGGTGACGCACACGAAGATCCGAATGTGGTAACATGTACCTTTCTCATTTCCGACCAGCATGCTTCAGTATTGTTTGATACGGGCGCAGATAGGAGCTACGTTCCCATTAATTTCTTACCCCTATTAAATATGCCGGCTATTGAATTAACAAGTCCCTACTCCATAGAACTTGCTAAAGGTAACCCTATAACTAGTCACCAAATCATTCGTGATTGTCCTTTAATTCTTAGCGACCACCAATTCCTTATTGACCTACTACCGGTAGAGCTTGGGAGTTTCGATATAGTAGTGGGAATGGACTGGTTGTCCAAGTACAAGGCTGAGATTATATGTGAGCAAAAGATTGTTAGGATCCCTTTTCCAAATGATGAAGTTATTATGGTTCAGGGAGAGAAGTCTGGTACCATATTAAACCTTATATCCCACCTTAAAGTGTTGAAATGTATACATCAAGGATATGATGTATTCTTAGCAAGTGTAATGACAACCGAACCAGAAGAACAACGTATTAAGGATATTCCAATAGTGTGTGATTACCCAGACGTGTTTCCCGATGAATTGCCCGGATTGCCATCCAATCGGCAAGTCGAGTTCCGTATCGACTTAATACCGGGTGCAGCTCTAATTGCAAAAGCACCTTACCGTTTAACACCTTCAGAGATGCAAGAACTATCATCTCAGTTACAAGAACTGCTAGGCCGAGATTTTATCCGTCCTAGTTAGTCACCTTGGGGAGCACCAGTGTTAATTGTGAAGAAAAAGGATGGAAGCTTTCGGATGTGTATTGACTACCGGGAGCTGAAAAGGTTACCATGAAGAATCGATATCCTCTTCCGCGAATCGATGATTTATTTGATCAGTTGCAAGGAGCCTGTTACTTTTCCAAAATCGATCTTAGATCCGGTTATCATCAAGTGAAAGTTCAAGAGGAAAATATCCATAAAACAGCCTTTCGAACTCGGTACGGTCACTATGAGTTCCTGGTTATGCCCTTTGGGTTAACCAACGCACCCGTGGTATTTATGGACCTCATGAACCGAGTTTGTAAACCATATCTAGATAAATTCATCATAGTCTTTATTGACGATATTCTGATCTATTCCAAGAGTAAAAAGGAACACGAGCACCATCTACGAGCCATGCTAGAGATATTGAGGAAAGAGAAGTTGTACGCCAAGCTTTCAAAGTGTGACTTCTGGTTACAAGCAGTGCAATTTTTAGGACATGTGGTAGATCAACAAGGGATTCATGTTGACCCTAGTAAGATCGAAGCTATTAAGAATTGGCAAGCGCCTAAGTCTCCGAAAGAGATACGCCAATTCTTGGGATTGGCTGGATATTAACGTCGCTTTATTGAAAACTTTTCCTGCAATGCTCAATCCTTAACTGCCTTGACACAGAAAGATCGAAAGTACAAATGGGGCGAAGAATATGAAACAACTTTTCTGCTGTTAAAACAAAAGTTATGTGAAGCTCCAATCTTGTCGTTACCCGAAGGCAACGATGATTTCGTCGTATATTGTGACGCATCTCGGCAGGGCTCGGATGTGTCCTAATGCAAAGAAACAAGGTCATTGCTTACGCGTCTAGACAGCTAAAAGTACATGAAAAGAATCACACAACGCATGATTTAGAGCTGGGCGCAGTGATTTTTGCACTTAAGATCTGGAGGCATTACTTGTACGGCACGCAATGTACAATTTATACAGATCACAAGAGCCTCCAACATATATTCGATCAAAAGGAGCTAAATATGAGACAACGCAGATGGGTGGAGCTATTGGACGATTACGAATGTGAAATAAAATACCATCCAAGTAAGGCTAACGTAGTAGCTGATACCTTGAGTAGAAAAGACCGAGTAAAGCCACTCAGAGTGTGAGCTCTTGGGATGATTGTTCAAACCAGTCTTATAGAGCAGAATCGTAATGCTCAAATGGAAGCTTTGGAGGAAGGCCAACTAAATAGCGAAAACTTACACGGAAATGAAGGGAATTTTGTGAGGAAACCGGATGAAGTGTTGTATTTCAAAAATAGGGTATGGATTCCTACTCTCCATGACCTACGTCAACTGGTTATGGATGAGGCTCATAAATCTAATTACTCTATTCACCCCGGTACAGACAAGATGTACCACGACCTTAAGGAATTTTATTGGTGGCCATGTATGAAAAAGGACGTAGCAGAGTACGTGAGCAAATGCTTGACTTGTGCCCGGTAAAGGCAGAATACCAGAAACCCTCGGGAATGTTACAGCGACCCGAAATACCTCAATGGAAATGGGAGCAAATCACGATGGATTCCATGACCCACCTTCCAAAAACACCCCGAGGTCATGATGCGATTTGGGTAGTAGTAGATAGACTAACCAAATCGGCGCACTTTATTCCGATTCGTACTACCTACAACACCGAGAAATTGACCGAGATCTACACGAATGAAATTATGGCTAGACACGGGGTACCCGTTGCAATCATTTCAGACCGTGATAGTCATTTCACTTCACACTATTGGCAACAGTTACAAGAAGCTTTGGGTCTAGAATAGACCTGAGTTCTGCTTACCATCCCCAAACCGACGGCCAATCAGATCGAACTATCCAGATATTAGAGGATCTGCTTCGTGCTTGCACCCTAGACTTTGGAGGAAGTTGGGATAAGCACCTTCCGCCCATTGAATTCTCTTGCAATAACAGCTATCATAGTAGCACACAAGCTGTGCCGGCCAAAAAAAAAGTAGCATACAAGCTGCACCGTACGAAGCACTATATGGCCGAAAGTGCAGATCGCCACTTTGTCGTTTGAAGTAGGTGACCAAGTACTGTTAAAGTGTCACCGTGGAAAGGAGTGATTAGGTTTGGCAAGACAGGAAAGTTGGCTCCGAGATACATTAGGCCGTATGAAATTATTGCTAAGGTTGGATCTGTAACGTACCAACTGAAATTACTAGATGAGCTGAGCACAATTCACGATGTCTTCCATGTATCCAACTTAAAGAAATGTCTCACGGATGAAGCAGCTATTCTACCGTTAGAAGATGTGCACATTGATGACAAACTCCACTTTGTGGAGGAACCGGTAGAAATAGTAGACGGGAAGACTAAATAACTAAGTTATAACAAAATCTCGCTAGTAAAAGTCCGGTGGAACTCGAAGCAAGGACCTGAGCATACTTGGTAACGGAAGGATGAGTTCCGTAGAAAATACCCACATCTCTTCCCTAACTAGATGAATTGAATTTCGGGGACGAAATTTCTAAACCAGGGGAGAGTGTGACACCGATGACGAAACCAGGTACACCCTAAACGGTCTAAAACTGTAAAGCACACTTAACACTTTATTTGCGCGAAAACCCTAAAAACACGTGTGACTTGTATGCTTGATTAACTGATATCTGTTATGTCTCGGAGACATCCGAGAGCCCGTTATGACTGCCATGACACTAATAAGGACCAACAGTGTGAAGTTGGTGTCCTTAGCCTTGAAACACGTGTTAAACGGGAGTGTTCCGTTTAACAGCGCTTTAAAACTTTGACATTGATTATTAGGTTATTGGTAGCATCATTTAAGATTTCGAGTTCCAGGAACAACTTTGTTTTGTGCCATAGACGGTGACATAAGGTTTGAAGCCATTCAGAGATCGGGCACACAAAACGAAGCAGCTTCCCGGTTAGGGAAACGCCTTCGTTTCAGGCATAACATAAGGTAATCAAAAGTGCAAGGAACGATCGATCAAGCTTAAAAACACTTAAACCACTCTAATACGAGTCTTTTATGATTAAAACGTAACTGGGTTCGGATTTCAAGACGGTTATGCAAGATTTTTAAAACCGAGTCTTTTGACACTAATTACGTGCGAAACGTAGTCCGTCACGCAAATCGAGAAAGCGTCCGGGACCCATAAACGAACCTAGACAGTCAACGGAAGATAAACATCATATTTTAGCACGTTATACGAAGCACGAGGTGGCCCTAGGGGGCCCACCTAAACCGCCACCCCCCCCATATATATATATATATATATACATTTTCATTTTTCTTTTAATTCTCACACATAAATCCTCCCAAAATCCTACTTCTTTCTCCAAAAACCCAGCTGATCTAACAAGAACAAGAAACAAATCAAAGGTATTAACTCAAATCCATAAGGTTTTAAGCATGGGTTCTTGATTAAACATGATTTAGGTCATAAAAACCCATTTTAGTCTATGAATTTTGGAGTTTTAAACAAGTTTAGGGGCTGAATATGGAAACCATATGAATACCCTGGTGTTATATGGCAGCCATGGTTATAAATCTTTGGGTTTTGATACCCTAATCAACACCTATTCGACAAAAATCGCTTAACTAGTCGATTAACCGAAAAACAATGAAATAAAGCTTGATTGATCTAAGTTCTAGCATATTTGGATTGTACTTGATGTTTAGGTACTAAATATATCCCACACATACTTCTGGACTCACAAGGAACGCTCGGAATCGAAGGAATTGCTAGGTATATGACCCGAAACTTGAATCTAGACTAGGCAGAATATTGTTCGGACTATAACTTCGTCCGTGAGCTGAAATTTAGTGTGGTGATGAAGGGTAGTGTCAGGAAGGTCCACGTAAAATGTTAGAATTTTTGGAATTTTCTACGATTTTTGGTGAAATTTTGACTGTTTTAAAAAAAGAATTCTGGAAAAAAATACCAAACGGTTTCAATAAATCACCAAATTTACAGAGACACTAAGGAACATATGAAGAATGTTCTGGGAAAATTTGGAGTCCATTGGTTGTGTTTTGATTTGGGTAAAAAATCCGCGTTTTTGAGAATTTTCGGTAGCCAGAAACGCACCGAAACAAATTTAGAAAAATCTTAAAATTTTTGGAGATGTTTCTGGAGACATAAGGGATGTCCAGAAATTTTTTGGGAATTTTTGGATCAATTATGGTAATTAATATTAATTATGTGGTTAAATATGGTTTAATAAATAATTTATTTAGACAAGTAAAATGCAATAATAAATTCCCAGAAATGTTTCCCATATTCTAAAGATTTTTACTGAGTTATATAAAAATTTTCAGAATTTTATTCTAATTATAGATAAAATGGGAATTTTGGAATTAAAAATGGGTTATTTTAAATCATTTTCTGCAGTTTACCGTGTAACGAACCTGCCGGAACTGGGAACTGACCCAACCCGAAAAATACTATAATTGAAAAACGGGGAATATTATGGAAGATTCCAGGGCGGAGTTGATACTCGGGGTGTGTCCAATACCATTTCGGGAAATCCCCGATGGTGGAAATAGAAACTTAAAATTGGGCAACTTGGACTCCCCAAACTCCCTTAATGAAAAATTAATCATTCTTAAATAACAACGTGTTGACACTATTGGTATTCCCGTACCATTATCCGAACACGTTAAACTACTGACATTGACTGGCACGCGAACCGGTGCACGGAAGCCAAACTGAAAACTAATTCTACCCTGACCTCCATCACCATACCCATGTCCTATAGACTCAATCCGGGGTGAAAAATCCTAACCAAATCCAAGTTATAACCATTACCGACTGTTAGGCCCTAAAGTGTGAGACTGACGTATCAAATTAACACAACGAGCTATGATTTCGAGCTGGGCTTTACCGGGTTAGTTGGTATTAGGTTTTGGACCTTTATAGGTCACTTGGGCCAAGCTTTAGGCCATGTGGGCCAAGCAGGCCCAAGGGGAGCCCATGTAGGGAAGTGAGCTTGAGTTAGTATATAAACAAGTTTTTAACTTGTTTTAGGGTTTGAACCTCATTGTTACAGAATTCCTAGAGAGAGCTAGAGGAAGGCGATTGTTGGTGAGCACTTGTACTAGACGGTTTTGCTAGTTGATAGTAATAGAATCGTGTGCAAGTGTTTAAAGGTGATTCGTTGTGTTCTTCGTATTTCATATTTTTCGTGTTTATTCTTGAATCACATCAAGTTTGGATTCCGCACAAACTTGGTGTTGTTTGATATCATTGAAAGATCCGTTTCACGGGACTTACAAGTGGTATCAGAGCCATTAGAACCTATTTCTAGGCTCGGTGTGATATCAAAGATTCAAGATTTTCGTTATTTTTGGTTCGGTGTTCTTCGCGTTCTTCGTAGTGTTCATCGAAATTTTATCAAAAATCATTATTTTGGTGTTTTGATTTTGAAAAGGACTGTTAAAAGGATTAAACGTAATTTTTTAAAATTTTGGAAATATCTTGATTTTAAAATTTTCACAATTTTCGGTGATTTGTTGATTTGACAGAATCTTTTGAAAATTTGTTTACTATCAAATTCAAATTTCCGTCTTTTCGAGTCCACCACCGCCGTACATTTGATCCAACAACTTCCACAGTTTCACGGTCTCGAGTCCGACATCTTCTCTTTCCTGAGTTCTCGAGTCATCTCTCAACGTTCTGGACTCATCTTCAAGCAGGTCTCGACTCATCTTCAGCAGGTCTCGAGTCAAGGAGGTCTCACATTCACGATCTCGACTCATCATCTTCGCAGGTCTCGAGTTGTTCACCTCCGAGTCGCAACCTCGATTACGAGTCGCCACCACCGTTTCGACTCGTCCGACTCACAACCAATCTTTCCTATTCCGAGTTCTCGAGTCGCAACCTTCACTGGGTCTCGAGTCATCATCACCATCCACCATCTTCTCCGACATCCACTCGCAACCTCCATTATCATTACTGGTCTCGAGTTATCTCTCTACGGTATCGAGTCGCAACCACGGTTTCGAGTCTCATCTTTTCCACGGTTTCGAGTCACTTCAGTCGTCAAGTAGCTTGAGATTTCCGTCACCATTTCCGTTTCATCATCGTCTACACCGCGGTCGCCAACTTCGATCACCTCCTTCGTTCATCTTCTCCGTCCATTCACCGTCTTTCATCACTATACCATCACTAACCTCCGATCATCAACTTCCGAAGGCTGGCTAAAGTTAGAAATTAGGGTTCGGGGATTGAGTTACGAAGAAGAAGAAGGAACAGTGTTTCTTTTGAATTGATTATATTAATTATAATAATTATAATATTAATAATCATTATATAATTATTAATCAATTATTGGATAATCATTACATAATCATTGGTTTTTATAATATTAAAAATAATAATAATAAAACAAAGGGTTTGTTTGGTTGTGATAAGCTTTGAAAGGTTTTGAGGTGCGGTTCAGAAAGCGGGTTCATTCGCGTGCAAAGGGTTTGAGTTAGCAAGTACACGGGTTTTCGTTTGGTTTGTGTTTTAAGGAGAAGAACAAAAGTATCAACCACCCACTGAAATTATGGCATTCATATTTCACAAACCCGTGGTTCAAGAAATGACTGTTGAAGTTGTACTTTCTGTTTTCTGCACTCCTGAGTGTCGAGAAAGGGTTGAGGCATATAGAATACACAATGCTGAGCTAATACAAGATTAACAAGACATAAAAAATAAAAATTTTACTTTATCAAAGAATGAAAAGCTTTATAAAGATAAAATTGAAGCTCAGCGAAAAGACATGATTAAACTCAAAGATGATGTAAGTGTAAAAGCAGCTCATTTCTTAGAAGCTCAGGAGAAAGTATGCATTTTGACTAAAGAACTGGAAGATATCAGAGATAGATATCAAATAAATGAACTTAACATTAAGAAATTTGATTCTTCCAGCAAATTAGTCAAAAACTTGTGTGATCAACAGCTCGCATACAAGGAAAAGAAAGGGCGTGGTTTGGGTTTTAATCAGGCTCCTCCTCCCTATAATGACAATTATACTTATTTACCCATGACTGAGGAGGAGATGATGAATGAAAGTAAAATGTCTTATGGTCCCAAAAACAATAAGTCGTCATTTAATGACAGACCAATTGAGAAACAGAAGTCGACTCCAATAAATTTTGTTTCTAAAGGCTCAATTGATCCTAATGCTTCGTCTACATGTGCAGATGAAGTAGTTGAAGTAATGGTTGAAAAAGTAGTTGGGGATGAACAAACATCAGAGTCTCATTCTTCTGAAAATTTAATAAATAAACTTAATTCAGACTCTATTGCAATGTTTGATATTTTTAAATCAGTTTTTCGCTCTGTGATTAATTTCAGGCCTGATGATTTGGGCGAAAACGTTGATGCTTGTGTAACAGAGACTGAATCCGCAAATGAAACGAATGAGCCAGCTGAATCATCTGATTCCAAATGTGAATCATCTGAAGCAGCTAATTCTGAGAAATTGGAATCAGTTGATTCTAGCAGATTCAGCTCAAAGGTGTCATGTACAGAATCGTCTTGTGCTAAAAATTCGTCAAATGTTTCAGCTGAAGTTTCTACTGAAGTTTCTGGTGTTTCATCTGATAAACCAGAGTCCTCCGATTCTGTCAAGGCTGAAGTGAATACTAACGTGAACAAGGCTCCAAGTGCGCAAGCTGAACAATCTGAACCTTCGGTTAGTGATGAAAAGGTTCAGATCAAGCAACAAGAGCTAAAGAAAGCAAGTAAAGGACGCGGAAAGAAGAGGCCTAAACATCAAAGACAAGCAGGCTCTCCACAGTCTACAACGGGCAGTAATAGTCCTCAAAAGGCCCGTGATGTGAAAAATGTCTTTGTTAAGCCAGTCTGTAATGGCAAATGTGAGAAATATGCATTTGACTGTGCTAACAAAGGTTTCAGAAAGACTGGTGAGATTTCTGAACAAGACTTGCAGTCTAAGGAAAACAAGAAGAATCAAATGAAATCTCCACCATAGAAGGCCCCTGCAAACGACAAGTACAGGCACCCAAATTCATCTTCGTCTGCAGGAAATGTGCAACACAAACAAGCACAGAGAGGACCGGTACGTCCTTCAGGGCCTGCAAGAGCAAATCCAACTGATCAGAATGCTTTCTACATGAAGAGACAGACATGCTTCAATTGCGGCATTGCAGGTCACATTGCTCGAAATTGCACACATCGTCCCTATGTACCCTACTATATGCAAAATCAGAGGGTTACACCAAAGGATAACAATCATTCTAAGCCTATGAAGGTATCATCACCTAAGGAAATGAAGAATGTGAATCCCAAGGTTAAACCTTCTGATGGGGATTGGAACGCTGCCAAAAAACAAACGCAAAGCTTTTCAGGAACAAAAATGTGCTTCTAAAACTAACAAATCTGAAACAGCTAAAGTTGCTCAACCGACGGCAACAAACACGTTTGTTAAACCAAAACAGATTTGGAAACCTAAATCCAAGGCAGCAACGTCTCCAATCCTTGAAACGAAAGGGGACTTGTGTTTAAAAGAAGTGTCTTATTTTGATGCTTTAGGAAATCCCAGGACCACGATGGCCTGGGTACCCATGTCTTACTAATCTCCTTACCTTTCAGGAACAACTAAGGAGGAGCTGTTGACAATCTCTGGAATGTTGATAGCGGTTGTTCCAGAGATAAAAACGGGTAACATTTCACTGTTGCAAAAAGTTCAATTTTTTTTTTTTACAGATGATATGTTTCCTTTGGAGGAGATAAAAGAAGTAAGAAATGATCAGCAAAAGGTACCGTTTAAATTCAGTACTTTGATTTGAATTTTGATTAGTCTTCAATCTGATGACAGAACGGTTAAGCAAAAATATTTTTCTCTTTTTTCTTAGTTTATACTTTGTATATAAATTGTCCTTTCTCTAGTAAATGGTAAATTTGCGCAAAAATACAAGATTTATGCACAAATTTAGGGGGGGAGAGGAACATATAGATAAATATAGAGTTTAGGGGGAGAAAACTCAGAAAATACAAAAAGAGTTTGCTGTAAATATGTATTGTTTTAGGGGGAGAAAATGAGAAAAATACAAAAACATTTGAAAAATGAAAAAGCCAAAAAGAGAAATTGCATGATATGGGAAGTGAAATAAATGTTCATGTTAAAGGGTTTGACTAACACATGTAAGGTGCTATAGCTGAAAAGACTAGGATCTACTACGATATGTCGATAGGCTTGACGTTCAAATGATAAAAGATACTAAGTGATATAAACATAATGAACTATGTACCATGTGGGTAACATACCAACGGCGTATGATTTTATGGTCTTAAATCTTGCGTTGATAGATAGCCAAGATCTAAGGTTTCGGGTCTTTATATTGTTGAATCATCCGGGGATATCTTGGCTGTCCTTCTGTTCAGAACTAAAATTGTACATGACCCCAGGAAAGAAAGTTACTTGGAATTAGCTCATTTCTATTTGAATGTCTGTATGTTGTCCCGATACACACAATTATTAGATACATTACCAGTCTGAGGATTCTGGCCATATCCTGAAGCATATCCAGAACTTCTCACAGTTGACACCCTAACCAAAGAGGGTATCTGATGCGGGCCCAAGTGTGGAGGATCGGGCAAATTTGTATTTGGAGGCCCAAGACCGCGTAACAAAAGGGGCTTCACTAAAATAGCTCTAACTTGGGCTACGGGGGTCCGTTTTGGGCGTGCGACCAGGCAAAACGAACGTGAGAACGAGCTCCGTCTTGCTACAAACCGCCTATGGTGGGTCATCATCCGGGCAAAAAAAACACTTATTTCTATTAGTTATTTACATTTTTATGTTTTTTGAAGTATTTTGGTCATTTTGTTTTTGGGCTTGTGTTTAGCCCGTTGTCTTTTTTAGGCCCATTTCGAATTTCGATTTCTATTTATATGTCCCTCTAGTAATATGAATGATCAGACTTGAATTTTGACATAATTGATTTTTCACTTCAAATTCCGTGCCTTTTTGGAGGAATCTTGGGGATTGGGAAGAACACACGGGTATTCTTTGAATCAACTTGTTTGATCTTCGTTTCCGTATCACGCGCTACATCAGTATTTCAGGAATATGACTCTGGGAATGGCTAGGCACAATATTCCCCCTGTTATCCTCAGTATATACTGCAGAACTGAAGTTCAAAGCTCTGGGTTGTAAGGGAGTGACAGTATTCTCAGCGGGCCTACTTGAGCCGGATTTCAAGAGTTGTATCTCTCTCATCAGCATTTGGTTGGACTCCTGCTGTTGCCTCATCTGTTCCTGTACATTACCAAACAAAGTTTGAATTTTTTCATTAGAGGCCAAAACAGGACCAGATCCCTGAATATTGCGAGCGGGGATAACATCCCGAGCCACATGAATTTCAGTTCCTTGTGAAGAGGCTTACGTTCTTGGAGGAGGTGGTGGAAGCACCGAACCAATTGTTGCAGAGGTTGTAGCAGACACGGTAGAAAAGCTCATGTTTGATCTCGAGGCCATTGAAAATAGTGTAGCAAAAAGATTAGAAAACAAAAAACCAAGTAATGATTTTGCAAAAGCTTTTAGTAGAAATAGCACCACTTGCCCTACGGTGGGCGCCAAATTGTTTTGGTCAAAAATTACCGAAACAACTAAGTGATCAAATTAGTTAAGTGAGGTAGTGTGCTAAGAATGTGTGTTGAAAATATGCTAATTAAGTTGTTTACAAAAACAGTTATCAGGATACGGCTCAGGATATCGTGCTGTATCTACAATCAAACAATGAGCAAAAATGTAAAGGGTGACACGGGATGTACGAGGAAAGCCCTTGATCAATCTAGATCGCCGGCACAAAACCTCGGGAGCTGACAATCGCAGCTGCCTTGTTCTTCTTCTTACTTCAAATATCAAGATACAGTGCAGGATATGATGCGGATCAACTAAGTGTTACAATGCAATTTGAATACAAGTGTAAGTGTGTTGTGAGTGTTTTCAGCTAGAGAGAAAGAGAGTTTGAGAGATTGTATGTGTTCTTATCTGATCCGATCAATCTATTTATAGTAAAATGAAACTGACTAACTAGCCTATAAATTCGGGATATATGGAATATTCCCTTTGTGAACGTTGTAGTCCACGTCTTTCGGCTTCAACGTCCATAATTCGACAGATTTGCCCGAGTCTCAAGGAGAAGAAGTCCACTTGAACGTTATAGACTTGTTCCAATAATCTGCACGTGAGTTAATTAGTTACTACAAGGATACTGTATCAGGATGTTACCAATATCCTGATCCGGTATCCTGATCACAACAAAATAAACATAGTCAGAATATTATTCAGGATATATGAGCAGAAAACCACCCATAACAGAAATCATAGCCCCCACCCTGTTGATACATATTATGTGGATACGGCTCGGCTCGGTTCGACTCGGCTACGAAGTGGAGGCCGTAATCAAGACAACCTCCTGTCTTGACTCGGTATGTGATTGAGTTCGTCACGTATGAAATTGCTACTGCGTGTGTGCAGTATGCATTTAGTATTGCTTATGTGTATATTATGTTTGTTGTCTGCTTGTTTGAAGTCCAACATGAGACAAGGCCCAACATGAAGACCCAAGCCCAATCAAACATGACGAAAACTAACTTGTGATGAAGACTGAAGTGGCAAAATCCACATGTGACGAAAACACTTAGGACGAAATCCACATGTGACGAAATCACTGTCATTTCGTCCAGGTCTTGGATTTCGTAAATGGGTTTTCATCCAGAACTTGATTTCTTCAGTCATGTTGGTATAAATACATAGACACCAAACAGAAACAATTAGAGAAGTCTGAATAGATTTCGGAGCGAACACTGTAAACACACACACACTGAGAGCTTATGAGAGCATCTTGTAAAAATTGTATTGTAACCGTTTTCTAGATTAATACAATGGAGTGTTAATCAGTGAATCTTGTGTTTTATGTGTTCCTCACTTGGTTTAACTTACCCGTTTGGATTCCGCACTTTCGGGTTTGTCGGAAAACAGGGAATAGAGGTTACTCGATCCTCCGGGTGGACCTACAATTGGTATCAGAGCGCTTGGCTCGATTCCTTGTTAAAACCAAGTTGTTTTCTTGTGTTTTCAAAAGGATTCTAATGTGTTTTCCTTAAAGTTTGAGTTTGAAGTTTATCTTTTTCTGAAAAACAGGTGTTAAAATCGTGAAAACCTTGTGATTTTGCTGTTTGTTTTGCTAAAAACCTTGTTAAATCTTTGTTATACATGTTAGGATAAGGTTGTTATTGAAACATTGTGCAAAATCATTGTTCATAAAATTTATCGGTCACCGGAATATTCAAAGTGTTCATCAGGATATTCATATTGATCATGCTTGTTCTTAAAAAATTATTGTGTTTGATCCTGTTTTGAATTACTGGTGAAGTTGTTATTGTGTTTAGTAATATTAAAAGCCAAGTGTATTGACTATTGTGTAAATGTGTAATGATTTGTTTTTGAGAAAAGTGAGCTTCGAAATCAGAAAAGCATGGTGGGTATGAGTGTTTGACTAAATGATCAACAACTTTCAGTAGATAAGATAAGGTTTGAGTGTTTTGATAAATATCTTGTTGTCTGATCCCTTATAGTCAACAATATCAGGCTCTGGACGAAAACACTTCTCAACGAAATCACATGTGCTTGGACGAAATCTCAGCTCAACGAAAACACCCATTTCATCAAACATCTGGGCGAAATCACCACTCCTCAGCCGAAATCACCACTCCTCAGCCGAAATCGCCACTCCTCAGCCGAAATCACTTTCTTCACGAAATCACCTTATGGTCCATTTCAACGAAATCACTTATTGTCCATTTCAACAAAATCACCTACATCTACTCAACGAAAACATCTGATTTCGTCAACTTGTTACTCGACGAAAACATCTTACATTTTCGTCATTCATACTTGTGATATTTCCAACAGTAGACTTTTATTTCATTCTTAACTGTTTGATTTGTGTAATTTAATCAGGTTTTCATCATCATACATAAAAAATGAATCCGAATTGGTGGGGGTACTCCGTCGCGTTTATCTCCATCATGGGCCGAATCTCCCGAACCCGCATCTAATACGGAAAGTAAGTATACAAACACGCGTTTATCGCCATCATGGGCCGAATCTCCCGCACCTACATCTTCGCAAGCGAATCCAATGTCGACAGGTCAATGGGCGCTTATTTCAAATCAAACTCCAAGTATTCAAAGTATACTCCTAAGCGAAAGCGAGACCGGAAGTCTAAATCGCCCACCGAAACTGATGCACTTAAATGAATATCCTGGATGGATAGATATATTTCAAACGTATGTCCTTGGGCAAAACACGGAATTGTGGTTATGTTTTACTACAGATTTCGATCAAGCTATTGAGGTTACCGCTTCAAATGCCGTGACATTTGCAGATCTTTCGGAAGACCAGAAAAAGGGATATGGTTTGGAAAAGAAAGCATATGCTATTCTGACTCAGGCGTTGAGCAAGGATATATATCATCAGTTTGTCAGTTTCAAGACGTCAAAGCGATTATGGGATGCATTGAAGACAAGCGGTCTAGGAAATGAAAAGTCACGTCAATTGCGACATGATTTACTCAAGAAGGAGTTTGATGGTTTCACTTGTATGGAAAATGAATCTTTGGGAGATATGACAAGTCGATTTCATCACTTGCTGACTGAATTAAGCAATTATGAGGTAGAAACAACTCCAACACAGGTTGTCACAAAGTTTGCCGATGCACTGCCACCTCAATGGAATGGTTTCTTGGAAATCCTAAAATACAATGGCACATTGGCTACGACAAACATCAATGACTTCGGTCAGCTCTTGGAGAACAAAGATCAGGAAGAAATCCTAAAGGCAAAAAGGGTTCTAGTGCGACAAAATCCTGATATGTATTATGGAACTTCTAGCACTTCTACAATACAAGTGCGACAAAATCCTGATATGTATTATGGAACTTCTAGTACTTCTGCAAGACCTGCTTCACATGCTCCACTTCAAACGGCGTTTGTCACTAGCACAGATTTATATGGCAATCTGATACAAGTTCCTGTAAAGCCAGCTCCAACCACTGATTTGTATGGGAATCCACTTCCTGTTCAACAATAAGCTTGTTATGGAAGCACATCATCTGCTGGTCATCCATCAAAGTCAAACACAGTATGGCTTGACACGTCAAACTTCTCCAAAGATAGCGTTGAAGTAGCTAAAGATCATATGGAGATACTAAACACATTGGTGAGCTCGTATTGTGCGTTGATTGCAGGGCAGATCGGAAACATCAATCTAACTTAAGAAGATTATCAGCAGATCGATAAAGAAGTGATGGATATGATGGACATCAAATGGGCTTTCGCCAGTGCTGTAAGGCGAGCTAAAGACTTCATGGAACGGACGGGTAGAACCAGCTTGGAAAGCAAGAAAGATACCAAGTATGGGTTCGACAAGCAATCCGCCAAGTGCTTTAATTGTGGTGAACGTGGTCATTTCAAGCGTGAATGCACAAAGCCAGCACAACATGGGAACAAGAATCCTTTCAGAGGTCAAGGCAACCAACAAAATCAGAATCAAACCAGGAATGACGATCGCACCTTGGTCCCTGCAAACAATCATGCAGGACCATCGAACACCAATCAGGCTCTTGTGGTGCAAATAGATGAAGGTTGCGACTGGTCAATGCAATTAGGCATTGGTGAGCAGGGAGGAGCAGCTTGTTTTGCTGAAACTGCTAAGGATTTGAAGCACGCCAGTGGTGGAGAATCTTCCGCCAGTGGTGGTGAATCTTCAGATGAAGAGAGTTCTGGTTATTCAAGGAGTTCAGATGAGGAAATCTCAACCTCAGGCGAAGATTATTCTGATGATGTATCTAGTGGGAGAATCGATGCAGATATCGATGAATTGTTAGGAGAAGCTGCAGCAAGGAATGATAGAAGATCTATTCTGGTGGATCAAGCTGCTTATTCTTCTTATTCTCTTCATTCAGCCTTTATGGCTAATGGCGGCAATTCATCAAGCTAGGTATGTGTCGATGAACCTACTGCCGTTAATTGTGATAATTGTGCTAGCTTAAGTGTTAAATGTGCTAATTTGGATACTAATATGTTTGAGTTGCAAAGCAAACATGATGCTTTAAATGCTGAATTGCCTGACTTGCAAAACAAACATGTTTCTTTTGATGCTAAGTGGTGTGATTTGCAAAGCAAACATGAGGCTTTGCAAAACAAATATGAGGTGACAAATCTCCACAATCAAAAATTGATAGTGGATCTTTCAAAATGCAAAGAGGCTAACATGTTTTATGAAAACCATGAAAAGGAATTTAAAATGGTGGTTGCAAATTTAAGAAAAGATAAAACCGAACTGACAAAAATGGTTTCAAGAAAACAAACTGACATAAACATTTATATCAATCATCTTGAAAGCATGCAAAAGGAGTTAGCATGTGCAATGTGTGAAAGTGAGGCGATCCGGCTTAAGCTAGACAGTTATTCAAACTCTAGATACGTGCTGGATCACATCATTGGCACACAAAAAGAGAAAAAGGATGTCATGTGCATTGGATACAAAACTTGTCCACCACCTGTTAGACAAAATTATGATGCCATGCCTGATGAGGAGTTTAGAACTCATTATGAGGAATCTGTTCCTTTAGACATTGAGGAATTTGCAACGGGACTTGGATACAAACCGGAAGTATCATCAGATTCGGATGTGTCAGCAGATACATGTGTGTCCTCTGCTGAACAGAATCAGGATCCTCCAGTTATTGTTGAGGATGTTGATTCTTCAGATGGTGAATCTAATGATACTGACTCAGCACAGTCAAATGCGGTAATCAAAGAAGAGGACATACCTCTCGAGAATCATATTCTATGTGATCCTCCCGCAAAACCTGCTATGACTGTTCTGATCGAGTCCACGTCTACTTCCTCACAAGAGTCTGAGAGTGTGAATTTGCTGTACACTCTTATTGGTGATGATAAAATCTACTCTGACAAAGATTTTCCTATTAAGAATGTTAATCAATCTTTAATTAGTAAAATTTTTGAGGATTCAACAAGTAAGTTCTTGGGAAAGACAGGATCACATGTTGTGGTAACACAATGTCCTCCGATTCCAAGAATTGAAATTCGCAAACAAAATGGTAATAAAAAATTACCAACTGAGAAAGTTCAGCAAAATCGCACCAAACCTAAAAGTAACTCACCGACTCAATGGCAAAAGAAACAGACCAAGAAAAAGGACAAGAAAGTGAACTTTGTGAAATCGAAGGGAACATATAAACTTGAAACATTTTCACATAAATCTAACTTAGATCATATCATTCAAGTAAATTCTTTGAAAAGAAACGAACCAAACAGTTCAAAACCTAGTACCTCGGGATCACAAAGTTCATCGACAAGACAATCACATGATACTACGGGGTTTGTAGAACGTAGATCATGTTTTTCATGTGGCACAATTGGACATATCATTCGAAATTGTCCATATCTTCATAAACAAAAAGCCAAAGTTGATGATCCCCGTGACCAAATTGACCGTAAGCGATCTGTTTCATCAAAACCAGATCCCCGTCTTGTAAAAGAAAGGGAAAAGAAACAGAAACGCCAACAGGTCAAGAAAATTGAAAAAGCGAATAAAACCGACGTGGTTAACAAAACATCTGTTTCTGTTAAACCAGACAATTCAAAAACTTCAGACAATCATGAAGTTAAGATTTTAAAGAATAACACTAGTAAAACAAAACAGACCTGGAAACCAAAACCGGTTATTGAATCAGGGGGAACATCACAATTTCCACAACATCGAGAAGTTCAAGTAACTTACGTTGATGAAAATGGAAGACCCAAGACCACAAAGGCTTGGGTCCCCATCTCCAACTAATCGTGTGAGTACATGTGCAGGGTGTTCCAGGAGGAACTTTCAGCAGTCATTGGATTGTTGATAGTGGGGCATCCAGGCACTTGACAGGCGACATGAAACTTCTCTATGACGTTAAATCTATTAGAGGAGGTTATGTTGCTTTTGCTGGAGATAAAGGCGGATATATTACTGGAGAAGGAATGGTATCTAACGGGGTTGTAAGTTTTGACAAGATCAACTTTGTACAACAGCTTGATCACAATCTTCTCAGCGTTTCACAAATCAGTGATAAACAGTTTTCAGTACACTTTGATGCAAATGGATGTTATGCGCTGAAACCCGGCTTCAAGATTCCAAAAGAATGGATTCTCTTATCAGCTCCAAGGATAAACGATTTATATGTCCTTGATATGAGCCAAGCAATTACAACGACTGCACAAGCAACTTGTTTCATTACAAAAGCCACGGAAAATGACTCAATCTCTTGGCACAGACGTATGGGTCACATTCACTTACCGAAAATGAATCATTTGGTGACGAATGAATTAGTGAATGGTGTTCTTCTGAAAAATTTCCATGTTCAAGACGTCTGTGTTTCATGCCAAAAAGGAAAGCAAACTAAGAAGTGACATCTGACGAAGAAGATCAACACGGTGGCAGTTCCTCTTGAACGTTTGCACATGGATTTGTCCGGTCCTGTCAAGCACAAAAGCATCAGGAATGATCAATACTGCCTCGTGATAACTGATGATTATTCAAGATTTTCTTGGGTGGCGTTTATGGCTCACAAGAGTGAAACTTTCGGTATTATCAAAAACTTGATCATTCAGATTGAGAATTTGTATAAGTTGAAGGTTAGACGGATACGCAGCGGCAATGGTACATAATTTAAAAATCATGCCATGGCGGAGTTTTGCACTTCAAAAGGTATTCTTCACGAATTTAGTCGGCTTATACTCCTTAACAGAACGACGTCGCTGAACGTAAAAATCGTACATTGATCGAGACTGCTAGGACTATGTTGGTAGAGTCGCAGTTGCCCATTCCATTCTGGAGTGAAGTTGTGGCCTCCGCATGTTACACGATGAATCGAGTCCTTACAGTCAAAAGACACAACAAGACCTGCTTCGAGCTTCTTCACAAACGGAAACCAGATTTGCCATATCTTGAACTGTTTGGAGCTCCTTGCACAATGATCGATCCTAATGGAAAGTTTGGGGTGAAAGCTATTGAAGGTCACTTTCTTGGTTATGCCACCCCGAACTTAAGAGTCTGGAATCTAGAGACAAAAAGGGTCGAGGAATGGTCTGAAGTCAGAGTACAAAGACACACTTTGCCAGTCAAAAATCCAGGTCAACCATGGATGTTTGAGTACGATGACTTTTTCAATTCAATCAATGTTGAAGCAGTTGAAGAAAATGTTGCGGCAAGGATGTTTTTCGAGAGTGACAACGCAACAGATTCACCGTGATGCAACCGAACTGAACGATCTTTAGTGAACAATAATGCTCTCGACAATGAGGATTTTCATGATGCAACCGAACTGAACGAATCTTCAGAGGATGAAGAATTTCTTGATGCAGATCAAGAAGGTCCTACATGAGCAGTACATGGTACTTCAGAGGCTACACCTCCAGTGGATGCCCCGATAACAGCTGAAGCTACTGGATCATCCTCTTCGTCAGTTTCGGGTATTGAATTGGTTGTTGATCTAAATCTCAACAATCTGGGTACAAACATTCCAGTTCTGGAAAACCCTGAAACAAGAATTCACAATACCCATCCTCAACAAAACATCATCGGTAATGTTGATGTGTGTAAAATGCAACATATAAATTATATCAAATGAGGCATAAAACTAACCCTTTTTAAGTACTAATATTGGAAAAAGAGTGTTTTTGTCTTCCTTTTGTATTTTCAGGATTAAATGAGCTCAAAAACGCAAAAGAAGCAAAAAGACAGCTAAATCCAACATAAATACAAGAAAAGGAATATTAGTGGACTGCCCGAACCCTCAACGGCACCTTCCAAAGCAAAGAAGAGAAATCAGAAGACTGAACACGCGGCCCAAGAAGCAGCAGAAAAGACAAATCTATAGAAGCTTCTATTTGCCCACCACGGGGCCGTGCTCAGCGGACACGGGGGCGTGTCGAAAGTACAGCAGGCGCATTTATTGTAATTGCGAATTACAATTAATGAGGAGAGAGATTGTCAGACGGAAACGGGGCCGTGCCCAGCGGACACGGGGCCGTGTCCAGCTCTCTGTTCAGCCTATAAATAGGAGTGCTTGGATTCATTTCATCTCATCCCTTGGCACACCACCTCTCTCACACCTCATCCACCACCCACCACCATCACAACACCATCATCCACCACCATCATCCATTGTCCATCGTAGAGTGTGTGAGTCGTCTCGGGATCCAAGATTGATCGTAAGAGTTCTTGACAATCAAGGCCATGTTTGCCTAAGTCTCTTACATCACTTGGTGAAGACAAAGTGTCTAGTATAATACTTTTTATCTCTAATCTTTTGCACTTTTTATTTGGTTTTGTATTAATGACTTTAATAACTAGTTACTTATGTTGAAGGTGATCTTTCCTTATCGTTTGTCCGTGGTGTCTTGGCATTATTTTACTGTCTATATAAAATAAAGGATTTTCACCATTCATATCTCCACGGTCTATATGGAGATATGTTGGCTACCTGGTAGGGGGTTAAGGGAACGGTTTGGTAAAGGTCTTGCCATTGTTCAGCGTTTAGAGGTCCTGCAACGGACCTGGGTCAAATTTAGTAGGACCTCCTTCAATACTTCACGGTATTGGATGGCGGGGGTCCAAACTCTTTGATCCCCTCATAAGTTAACTACTATTAATACTATAACCCGGCTATTTAGGACTGTATCCCTGCTGACTCAGACTACTTAGCCGAGGGTAACGTCACCGCCAAAAGCGGGGCCTACCACAATACTGCATTAATAACTTAATTCATTATCTTCCAATAATCCACCCTTTTAGGATTGTATCCCTGCTGACTCAAACTACTGGGGTGAGGGTAACGTCGCCTTCAAAAGAGGGGCCTACTACAATAACTAAGATAATCTCTTAATTATGTGCAAAAGTGCGGAAATAATCAAAGGTTATACTAGATACGAGTCGGAACCAAGTGATTCATCTTGTCTATCTGTTTTTCTTTTAATTTTATTTTCAGCATTTTAGTTAGTTTATTTTTCTTAGTTTAAAACATTTTTCTAAACTTTTATTTTGGTTAGACGTTGAGGATAAACCGGTACTAAAAGCTCTTGTGTCCTTGGACGACCTCGGTATCTTACCAACGCTATACTACACTCAACGATGGGTGCACTTGCCCATATGTGTGTTTAGTGTTAGTGAAATATCGTGTTTTATAAATTTAAAACTTGGCTAAAATAAGTGTTAAAAAGGGCTTAAAATACACACCTAATATATATAACACTTCACACGCATCAAGTTTTTGGCGCCGCTGCCGGGGACATAAGGATTTTAAGAAAGTTAGGAATCAACGGCCTAATCATCTTTTATCTTTCTTTTTATTTTTTTTTTAGGATTTTCTTAGTTTTTAAGCTTCTGCAGAGCTCAGCACGGGCCGTGCCCGCTGAACACGCCCCCGTGCTCAATCATTGGAACTGGCAATCCTGTTTTACATCAGACAGTAAGCTGAACACGGGGCCGTGCCCACTCAACACGCCCCCGTGCCCAAGTTTCAGTTACTGAAAACAGAACCGTTAGATCCCGGCGGTTGGTAATTTCTGACATAAACATGAGTGATAGTAATTATTTTTACTTTCGGCACTCTTATGGTACGTGGTGTCAATTATGTGGTGGCGAACATGAAGAAGTAAAATGCTACTTCCTAAATTATAGGCCCCACTACATGGACCCACCAACTTCTCACAACCTTAAGAGGGGCGAAAGTAAAAATAAGCACTATTTCTCCCTTGAATGCACCCAGCCAGATATTCTAGGGGAAATGCACCTTGGCGAGTTATTTCAACTAGAAGATCTAATTCTGAAATGGTTAGAAGAGCTTGGGAAGGATTTTATTGATCCACCCCAAGACGATTCCCATGAAGAAATGTTGGAACCGCATTCCGACAACCTCGTTGCTCCCGAAAATACCTTCGTACCTAGCAAAGACTTGGACGATAGTCGTCCCTGTGTCGATTGTGCCGTGAAGGACTCTCCATCGACTTCGTTCGGTGCATACATAGACCTGAGCGATTCGGCATACACCTTCTTTAACAAGAGCCCGGGAAAGGGTTGGACTTGTCCACCTAGAATGAAAATAGGAATTACCCTCACCGACAACCTCTTGCGTTCTCGCCTTAGTCTAGGACAATTAAGGTATATTAGGCACTTTGGGGTTGTTCCAACCAGTAAGGAACCACCCGATATCGATGAGATCCTTGAAGTAGCAAAACTCCATAAAGCAGCCTCCAGACACGGGGCCATGTCCAGGTCAACACGCCCCCGTGCTCACTAAAAAAAAAAGATTCTCTGCTGATTTGGTCAGAATACGGACAAAATGTGTCAGGATTTCCTCTGAACACGGGGCCGTGTCCAGTCAACACGGGGCCGTGCCCGGTGCGCTGTCGTTTTCTTTAAATGCAGCCTGATTCCTGCTCATTTTGACCACCTCAATTGACAGAGATCCCTGGGATTTTCACTCATACCATCCTAGGTAAGTGTTAAAAGAAGGTTCCAAGGGACCCTCTTGTCCCTTCCACTTTTATTCATTTCCTCCTCTTTCAAATTTTTTTCAAAATTTCCTCCATGGAAGCTTGGAAATCCCTTGATTCCAACCCTCTATGTGAAGTTTGTAAGATTATTTGCTAAAGATTCTTGCTTAAAGTTAGTTGTATAACTTTGTTTTAAATTATCTGAGCCTAAAACCCAGATAGAAATCATAAAAATAATTTAAAACTCCAAGATTCTTTAGCCAAAAATCCTGCAGACGAATGGACACGGGGCCGTGCTCAACGAGCACGGGGCCGTGTCCAGGGGCTCTGTTTTGTAAAAATTTAGCTTTCTTCGGTTTCCTTCGCAGAAAATGGCAAGCAGAACAAGCGGATCATCTTCAAGAAATAACCGACAAGGGAGGAGATCTTCAACAGCAGAAGACTCTCTTGTAAACTATGTTTACGCTCTAAGGGAGGCTATTGATGAAATGACGGGAGTGGAAGAAGCATTGGTCGACCGTATCAACCATCTTACAGTAGGGCTGGAGGGCTGTCTCCATGAAGTAAACCTCTTGCACCAGAGGTTGAACCTTCTCGCCTCCCCGCCTTTGGTACCTATAATAACCCAAAGGGGGTGGAACATGGTGCCCGAAGTTGTCATTCCAGCCGAATGGTACGCCATGCACCAAGAGCTTCCGCGAAGAGTGGTGCAAGGAGTCCCGGTGAATGTTCCCCCTCAACCACCACCAGCAGAGGAAAATGAGGCCGCATTCTTCCTTCCTAGGGAGATCGAAGAATGGCTTTAAACAACGTTTAGGGAAGAATTCGTTCGGCTAAAAGTCCTACTATATCGGGAAACCATTCTCGAAATTTTCTTAAAATAGTAGAACTCCTTATGATAACCTCGTGTACCAGCTGACCTATCTAGATAAGTTTTAGTTTTACTTTAATTTAGGATTATGTAAGTTCTCTCTATGATGAAATGAAATGATGGTTTTAAGGTTTGGATGGTTTGTAATGAATAAAACACACTCATGGTGGTAAAGGATGAAAAGGGGAACGAGAAAAATGATCCCATGCACAAGAACAAGGCAGCCCGACAATTCTCTCTATTTCAGAAAGTTCAACACGGGCCGTGCTCAACCAACACGGCCCCGTGCCGAACCACCTGCAGAAAAAAACGCCCAGTTCAGGTACCTGGACACGGGCCGTGTTCACCCAACACGCCCCCGTGTCCAGACTTCTGTTTCTCTTATTTTAATTTTGTTACTGGCACTTGAACACGGGGCCGTGCCCGGATAACACGGGGCCGTGTTCAGTGCCCAGTAACACAATTTTTTGCTTTTTAACACTATTTTACACATCTAATCAACCTAAAAATTTATTTTTGGGACACATTGAGGACAATGTGTAATTTAAGTGTGGGGGGGGGGGGGAGGATGCTAAAACCTTGAATTTTGCAAGTCCTAAATACAAGCCTTACACAAAACTCTATTGGAACCGCTAATCACCCCAAAATTTTTTCAAAAATTTCATTTTTTTTACTTGTCTAGGTTTAACTCGGGAAATTCAAGTTCTCAAAAAGGTTATATTTTTACAAAT
This sequence comes from Helianthus tuberosus, assembly GCA_030545235.1. NCBI lineage: Eukaryota > Viridiplantae > Streptophyta > Magnoliopsida > Asterales > Asteraceae > Helianthus > Helianthus tuberosus. The sequence goes on from CM060433.1 coordinate 17,360,159, forward strand.
TTACAACCGATAGCGTAGTGATAAAAAGAACCAACATAAGAAAATTATGAAAAGGCATAGCAAACTTATTTAAAATTTTATTATATATACTTGATCACATAAAAACCCATTCCCACAAAAGTGAGTTTTGAGCCTTTATTGAGCACACAATTACATATCATTTGACTAAATGCTCATTTTTCATTTCTTGTGTGAATAGCCGCTTGGTTCTTACGACTCTAGAACTTGCCATGACAATGCATTCCCAGTCCTTATCAACTTAAACCCGAGTAAGTAAATGATGGAGGCATTAGGACTAACCCTTTTTATTTCTACACCATTATTTTTCTTTTTCTTTTACCACCTACCCCAAAAATCCCCCTAGTTAGCCCCTTTGAGCCTAAACCTTTTCGTTTCATCACCCAAACAAAAACCCTTTTACCCATCAAAACCTTTTTTTTACCCTTTATTTTAGTAACAAGTTCGGTTCTTCGTAAAAAAAAAAAAAATAAAAAAAAATAAAAAGTGTGATAATGATGAAGCAAAAAGAAAATAAACAAACAAGTTAATCAAAAATAACTTAGTTTGAATAAAAGCTTCATCAAAATAAAAAGTTGCAAAAATACGAAAACCGACACTTGTTACGCTTTTAGCCTTTTTTTTTTTTCTACTAACCACTAACGCAACCACCTACCTTTAACCCTAGCCAAACCCTTAACCCACAAAGTCCTCTTGATATCTACAAAGGTATAAAAGTTAAAAAGGAGGAGGATTGATTTCTTGGCAAGCCTATGGTAGGAATAAGTTCCATGCCGCTCTCGAGTGATTCACTAAAAATACACATTCGGCCGAGTGTGAGTGATTTCCCCGCGAGGTATGTGAACTTGTATATAAATAGAATTTTAAAAAGGCATGTTATGCCCGAATAAGTAATTTCTTTTATGAAAAGTTCTAAATAAATCATTACGAATAGGAGTGTAAATAAATAAAAATAAATCCCCAAAAAGATCTTGGAAATCCCGACACTCTACGACAAGCCCAAAACCTTCTCTTCTACCTATTCCATTTGGGAGTGTAAGCCACATATTAAAGAGTTTTGCTTGAGGACAAGCAAAAGTTCAAGTGTGGGGGTATTTGATGTGTGTAAAATGCAACATATAAATTACATCAAATGAGGCATAAAACTAACCTTTTTTAAGTACTAATATTGGAAAAAGAGTGTGTTTGTCTTCCTTTTGTATTTTCAGGATTAAATGAGCTCAAAAACGCAAAAGAAGCAAAAAGACAGCTAAATCCAACATAAATACAAGAAAAGGAATATTAGTGGACTGCCCGAACCCTCAACGGCACCTTCCAAAGCAAAGAAGAGAAATCAGAAGACTGAACACGCCCCGTGCTCAGCCAGCACGGGGCCGTGCCCAAGAAGCAGCAGAAAAGACAAATCTATAGAAGCTTCTATTTGCCCACCACGGGGCCGTGCTCAGCGGACACGGGGGCGTGTCGAAAGTACAGCAGGCGCATTTATTGTAATTGCGAATTACAATTAATGAGGAGAGAGATTGTCAGACGGACACGGGTCCGTGCCCAGCGGACACGGGGCCGTGTCCAGCTCTCTGTTCAGCCTATAAATAGGAGTGCTTGGATTCATTTCATCTCATCCCTTGGCACACCACCTCTCTCACACCTCATCCACCACCCACCACCATCACAACACCATCATCCACCACCATCATCCATTGTCCATCGTAGAGTGTGTGAGTCGTCTCGGGATCCAAGATTGATCGTAAGAGTTCTTGACAATCAAGGCCATGTTTGCCTAAGTCTCTTACATCACTTGGTGAAGACAAAGTGTCTAGTATAATACTTTTTATCTCTAATCTTTTGCACTTTTTATTTGGTTTTGTATTAATGGCTTTAATAACTAGTTACTTATGTTGAAGGTGATCTTTCCTTATCGTTTGTCCGTGGTGTCTTGGCATTATTTTACTGTCTATATAAAATAAAGGATTTTCACCATTCATATCTCCACGGTCTATATGGAGATATGTTGGCTACCTGGTAGGGGGTTAAGGGAACGGTTTGGTAAAGGTCTTGCCATTGTTCAGCGTTTAGAGGTCCGGCAATGGACCTGGGTCAAATTTAGTAGGACCTCCTTCAATACTTCACGGTATTGGATGGCGGGGGTCCAAACTCTTTGATCCCCTCATAAGTTAACTACTATTAATACTATAACCCGGCTATTTAGGACTGTATCCCTGCTGACTCAGACTACTTAGCCGAGGGTAACGTCACCGCCAAAAGCAGGGCCTACCACAATACTGCATTAATAACTTAATTCATTATCTTCCAATAATCCACCCTTTTAGGATTGTATCCCTGCTGACTCAAACTACTGGGGTGAGGGTAACGTCGCCTTCAAAAGAGGGGCCTACTACAATAACTAAGATAATCTCTTAATTATGTGCAAAAGTGCGGAAATAATCAAAGGTTATACTAGATACGAGTCGGAACCAAGTGATTCATCTTGTCTATCTGTTTTTCTTTTATTTTTATTTTCAGCATTTTAGTTAGTTTTATTTTTCTTAGTTTAAAACATTTTTCTAAACTTTTATTTTGGTTAGACGTTGAGGATAAACCGGTACTAAAAGCTCTTGTGTCCTTGGACGACCTCGGTATCTTACCAACGCTATACTACACTCAACGATGGGTGCACTTGCCCATATGTGTGTTTAGTGTTAGTGAAATATCGTGTTTTATAAATTTAAAACTTGGCTAAAATAAGTGTTAAAAAGGGCTTAAAATACACACCTAATATATATAACACTTCACACGCATCAAATGTACAAAGTGGCATTCAAACAAGAAACATGTTGCGAAACAACAACAATGCAGGCTTGTATGCGGCAATTCGAGAATCTGGTCAACAAAACGATTGGTCTTTCGCGGGTTATGTCTCACAGGAAGAGCCAAGAACTTGGAAAAGACGCTTTGAAAGATAACTCTTGGGTTGAAGCAATGCAGGAAGAACTACAACAATTCCAGAAACTTGGTGTCTGGAAGCTCGTAGAGAAACCTGCTGGTTATAAGAAGATTGGTACACGTTGGGTGTATAAATGCAAAAAGGACGACCGTGGAATCGTTATTCGCAACAAAGCAAGATTGGTCGTTCAAGGTTATCGTCAGATTGAAGGTATAGACTACAACGAAGTGTATGCACCTGTTGTAAGTCTGGAAGCAATTCGGATCGTTCTCGCTTATGCCTCATTCAAAGGATTCAAAGTTTACCAGATGGACGTCAAAAGTGCATTCTTACATGGTCTAGTCGAAGAAGTGGTGTATGTGGAACAGCCTCCAGGTTTTGAAGATCCTATTCATCCCGATCGGGTTTGGTAGCTGAACAAAGCTCTCTATGGTATACATCAAGCACCTCGAGCTTGGTACGCCACTGCAGCAAAATCACGGAATCAATCCAGACTTGAAGGGTGAAGTTGTTAGCTCTTCATACTACCGCACGATGATTGGATCCCTTATGTACCTCACAGCATCAAGACCAGATATAATGTATCCAACATGCCTGCTAGCCAGATATCAAGTGAACCCGAAGGCCTCACATCTTGCAGCTGTAAAGAGGATTTTTCGTTATTTGAAGGGTTGCCCTGACACCGGTCTATGGTACCCTAAGGATAATAACTTTGATATAGTCGCTTTCAGTGATTCTGATTTTGGCGGATGCAAAATCCACGGCAAATCCACAACGGCTGGATGCCAGTTTTTTGGAAATCACCTCGTAACATGGCAGTGCAAGAAGCAGACTTGTGTCGCTACATCAACTTCTGAAGCTGAATACATTGCTGCCTCAAGTTGTTGCTCCCAAGTCCTGTGGCTACAACAGCAAATGCGCGATTACCGGTTTGAATTCCTAACTACTCCTATTTTAGTCGATAATTCTGCTGCTTTATCTATCACTAGAAATCCTGTGCAGCATTCAAAGACCAAACACATCGAAATTAAGTATCACTTCATACGTGATTGCTTTGATAAAAGGCTAATCGATGTTGTTAAGGTCCATACTGATGACCAACTTGCCGACCTTTTTACCAAAGCATTTGATAAATCAAGATTTGACTTTTTATTATTGGTAAACGGCATTAAGGTCAAGCAAGAGTAATCCACATCGGAAAATCGTTTTTGTAAATATCTTTGTGTTTTTAAAATTATTGTAAGTTTCTTGATTTTAGGGGGAGTAATTCCAAATTTGAAAAATTCAAAAACATCGAAAAATTTCAGAACCCAAAAACATAGAAAAACAAAAATGAGTTTCCTGGCGAGCAAAAGAGAAAATGATAGTACATCAGTGGTCTGTTGAAACCTCTTTAAACTGAAATTCAAAATGAAAAATGTTAAGCAGCTCTATATAAGATGTATCGGTAAGCTCACAATCATCTTAAAGTGTGCAGGGTGATATAAACTTAAATCGACTGAAGACCAGGTGGTAACCGCTCATTGGCATATGGTCTTAGTACCGAAATTTTGTTTGAGAGATTGCCGAGGTTCTGAGATATGTGATCTTTATGCTGTTTATCATCTGGGTATCATGGTTGTTTCTTTTACCGAAACAAACGGAGACGAAGTCTAGATCTTCCATGATATCATACATACGTGTACATACTGCATACGACCTCAATAAGTGATCAACAATCACAGCAAAACAAGTGATAATATATCACATTTATCCGGGAGTCAAGTTCTTCTCTTTGCTGTACGAAAGTACTGACCTGTTCACGGACTTGCTCATGTGCCCTCATGCATCTGAAAATCAAGTTCCTCATCAATAAGTGATTCTATCACATAGGGTTTGTTTTCATCAAAATAAGTGAGTTTCCCACATTTTCATATACGTCAAAACAGATGATAAATGGTATACTCACCAGTAAGATGAATCCTCGTGCATACCTTGATACGGGAATGTGTCGTGATGTGGATGAACACCGGTCGGTAAGTATAAATCATACCTTAACGTATCTCCTCGCCATGATTACATATGATAAGTTGAGCTTATGTGGATAACAATACCGATAATCGTTATAGGATGTTTATCTATATGTTAACAAAAAGAACAACAAGAGTATTTTGGCATGACCGTACACTGATATGATTCTCTTACCCTCGAAACTCGCAAAAAGAAAGTTTGTATATATTTACTTTTCTTAGTTTCTGCAACTCTTTATATATTTATTTACCGCTTTCATTCTTTAAGTTTGAAATATTCAAAATGCCAAAAAGATTTTAGGTGTGTTTTAATATAAACTTTATAAAAGTCCAAAAGATTTTATTTCTGCTTTAGTTTTTGATTAACCGATGTTGGAACTCAAGTCTTCGTTGCCTGAAATCTGATTGAAAACCAAAACGACTGAATCTTCATAAACGGTCAAAGTTTGCAAGTTTTGAAAGTTAATAATCAAAATTGAAAAATCTGTTAACTTTTCAAACTAACTGTCGGATGGTAGTTGAAAACATGGTCACATGTGTGTCATTTGTTTAAATGTTAACTATATTCCAAGCATTTATTCTCATTGCGTGTTTAGCTTTCTTGCATGTGCAGATGCTAAAGGCGAAGAGAACATGTTCGATGAAAAGCTTCGGAATGAAGACACGACGTGAAGGCACTCAAATGATAAAGATGATCGAGTTGCCGCTGATCAATCATCAACACCACAAGGATCTAAAGTATCGAAAATCAAAAGATTCACCAGCATAATCAAAGGGGGAGTTTATTGATACACTTCCTAAATGAAATCGGGAGTTTGTTGATACACTTTCTATGTGCAACAAGTGAAGCCTTTGAAGATCCTTTCCGAGAGAATGAATGATCCATCAAGAGATGGAGAACGAGATTACGAACCTCGCGAGCAGCATCCAAGGGGGAGTTTGTTGATACATATTATGTGGATACGGCTCGGCTCGGTTCGGTTCGACTCGGCTACGAAGTGAAGGCCGTAGTCAAGACAACCTCCTGTCTTGACTCGGTATTCGATTCACTTCGTAACGTATGAAATTGCTACTGCGTGTGTGCAGTATGCATTTAGTATTGCTTATGTGTTTATTATGTTTGTTGTCTGCTTGTTTGAAGTCCAACATGAGACAAGGCCCAACATGAAGACCCAAGCCCAATCACACATGACCAAAACTAACTTGTGATGAAGACTGAAGTGGCAAAATCCACATGTGACGAAAACACTTAGGACGAAATCCACATGTGACGGTCTTGGATTTCGTAAATAGGTTTTCATCCATAACTTGATTTCGTCAGTCATGTTGGTATAAATACACAGACACAGAACAGAAACAATTAGAGAAGTCTGAATAGGTTTCGGAGTGAACACTGTAAACACACACACACTGAGAGTTTATGAGAGCATCTTGTAAACATTGTATTGTAACCGTTTTCTAGATTAATACAATGGAGTGTTAATCGGTGAATCTTGTGTTTTACGTGTTCGTTACTTGGTTTAACTTACCTGTTTGGATTCCGCACTTTCGGGTTTGTCGGAAAACAGGGAATATAGGTTACTCGATCCTCTGGGTGGACCTACACACCCCTTCTCCCTAAGATGAAAGCAAGAATCTTGAGTATATTAAAGTTGAATTCTTAAGATTTATGAAGCATTCGAGAATTCACACGTATTTGTTAGAGTTATTAGGATAAAGTTTCACTAACTCTGCTTAGCACACATGTCATATAACTGCCCAACAAATCACATATTGTGAAGAACATGCATAATCGTGTGATGAGAGTGGCTATCCCATGTTGGATAATCGTGACGGGTTTGGTTCGGGTTATGGATACGTGTTTGAAATGGGTCAGGGATTAGTGTATTTAGTCACACGTTTTATGTGTTTAATTAATGGTAAAGTAGTGGGCTAGGTCACGACTTAAGTTTTGTTGATTGAGTCAAGTAGTTGGTTGGTACTTTCCTTTATTTACGTAGCATGAGCATATATTTAAATGTGATATTTAACAATTAATGAAAGTGGGTTTTAAGTAGTAAAACAAATCTTCTTTCGTGAGTTTTTCTTGTGTGTGATTGAAGCTTGAAACCCAACAATTGATAGAAGAGCTATAGGCTCGTATCATGGGATTCGTGAAGTTGAGAAACGTGAGCAGGTTTGAGAGTCGACTTTCGGAGAAGGGGGAGCGGTCCCATAGACCGTGGGGCTGAGAAGTAGAGAATAGTGGTGTTAGCAAGCAAGAAGGTTAAGTTCATGTGTGGTTGTGTGATCAAGATTGTTCTATGTGAACCAAGATGTACCAAGAACTGTGTGATCGGAGAGGAGACGAAATCGACACCAGAAAAGGGTTCTGGGTGAACCGGGTTCGGTTCGGGTCACGGATACGGGTCTTAAACAGGTCATGGCTTAAGTATTGTTGACTGAATCACGTAGTTGGTTGGTATTATTCTTTATTTACGTAGCATGAGTATGTATTTATGTGGGTTTTAAGCAGTAAAACAAATATCCTATGGTGAGCTTTTCTTGCGTGTGATTGAAGCTTGAAACCCAACATCCCACGCACCCATGTAATTCGTATATGTACGTGGATGCATGCTTCAAGCCTTATTCGATGAAATGTGACATAGAGATACACGAAAATGTAATGTGAAAACTAATGTAAACATGTGTTGTTTGAAGTATATCATAAGCACATATCCACAACTACATGATTTTTTAGTCTTAGCAAACATACTAAATAAAATGGCGAGAAGGGTAATTAATAGATAAATAGTGTAAAAATTAGGGGTTAAAATGGAAAATCTCACATGAACGCACCATTATAAATCAAACCGTAATTCTCTATATTATTCAGCGCCGCTTCTGACAACCACTGTTGGTAAACCCTAGTTCATCACTGCCGCATCTTTTGCCTCCAGTTGACTCCACTGTCGCTTCAGACGCATCTAGGGCGCCGCATCTTCTGCCTCCACTTGACTCAATGGTTAGTTATCTTCAGTTCTTCGTTTATATTGTTTTGTGCTGTTAATTATACTGACTGATTCCTGATGCAGGGAACTGAAGAATGCGTGTTAAATCTTGATAGCATGGTGATTGTTCATAGGAATCTTGACTCAATGGTTAGTTATCTTCAGTTCCTCGTTTATATTGTTTTCAGTTAGGCTTTTATTGGTTATGTATCTTTAAAAGGTTTTTGATGTTAACTATATTGATTGTAGAGTCAAAACTTATTTCCAATCCATTTATAGATATAATGGGTTAAATATACAAACTCTATCATTGTCGTTAATTTCTATAAAAGAAAAATGTTAGAAAATGAGTGAAAGTTATACTTTTACAGTAAAATTGAATCTGTATGCAAATAATGGTACTTTTCTATTTGTTATATAATTGATTATTTTGGGTTTTGTTCTTCTTAACAAGCTAAAATGTGTCTACAACGGAGCTTCTTAATTTCCGTTGAAGACATTGCTTTGAATACGTTTACATTTATGTAGTGTTCAATTTATATATTTAGTCCTTCGTACGACGTTGTACTATATTTTACCATAGGTATAAAGGGAGTACCTTTATTATTACTATTACTATTACTATTACTATTACTATTACTATTATTTAAATTGAAAAACACTCATTTTCCATACAGAAATTCCATCGCCTGTGCCCAGTAACAATGGACCGGTATACAGCATTAGAATGCGAAGAAATTAAGTGCAATGGTTGTGGACCACAAGATGCAATATTGTTGATACATGATATTGTGGACGCGACTCGGCTCGGCACGTATTGTGACGACTTTCCTCCGTCGTGTGCAAGACCTCAAGCCGACACCAGAGAAAAGACAAGGACTGGGCTCAACATTAAAGTCCTTGGGCTGAGAGAAGATGGCGAAACAGGAATTGGGCCTCAACTGTTTGGGCCAAAGGCCACATCGGCGAATCAGCCCAGAAGTCGACGAAACAGATGTGTTTCGTCGACCATGATTCTGATTCGTCGCCTATATTCTGTTTCGTCACATGTATGTGTGTCTGTTAGTATAAATAGGTTTCATTTGTTCTGTTTCGGCAGAAGAACAAGAGAGAACCCACAGAGCACACACACACGAGAGAGAGAGTTTACAAAGCACATTTGTAAACGTTGGATTGTAACTGAACCCTTTCATTCGTATTAATACAGTGGTGTTAAACGGTGATATTTGCGTGTCGTGATATTACGTGTTCTATCTCGGTTTGCTATTCCGGTTGGATTCCGCACAACCGGAGTGGTTCGTATACAAGGATTAGGCGACTAGATCCTCCCCTAGCCGGACCTACAAGTGGTATCAGAGCCTTGGCTCTTCTCCTTGTTAAAACCGAGTGTTTTCGGGTTGTTTTTCGGGATTTAAAGTTTATATTTTTCTGGAAAACTTGTTAAAATCGGCTGAAATCTTGGTGTTTTGCTGGAAGTTCTTATAAAAACCACTATACTTTTCATACTCACATATTAAAAGTTGGTTTTTAGTGAAGTTTCGAGCAAAATTCTGGTTTCGGAAACTTTTCGGGTCACCGGAATCATCATATTTTTACCGGAAAGTTCATTGGGTTCTTTGCAACCTTCAAAGTGTTCTTGATACAATACACTTTTTGATCTTTAAAATTTAACTTGTAAAATTGGTTGGGGTTATTGGAAATTGAAATTGAAAAGAATTTATTTTAAAATACTACTCACCTTACCGGGTTAGTGAACTCTCCATACCAGTTGTTTGAAAAAGTTAACTGTGTCAGAAACAGATCTCACCAACCCAGTTACTTCTTCGACGAATCAGACATCAGACGAAACAGGTCCCTTTCGTCAAGCACCTTCACGACGAAACAGACATCCTGTTTCGTCGACATTACTTGTAGTTGGGCTTCTGTTTCGTGGACTTTGTTGTGGGACTGGGCTAGCATATTGGGCTTCTGTTTCGTAGTCAACCTTGGGTTTCTGTTTCGTCGAGTGGCAGCCCTAAATCACAAGTGGGCTTGTTTCTTCGACACATTTAGCCCAATATCAGTTTCGTCGAACCCTTTGTTTCGTCAAGCCCATCACGTCCAATCTGTTTCGTCGACTGATAGGCTCCTATTTGTTTCGTCAATCACGTCTGTTTCGTGGAAGCTGTTTCATCGAAACACTTATCAGTTTTTAACAGAAGGCATACAAAACTGTTCTAACTGTTTGTTTGAGTTGTAATTTTCAGATATTATTTTTCTTGATCAAAAATGAATTCGGCCTGGGGTGTTCCCTTACCTGCATCTCCTGCATGGGCCGAATCTCCCGTACCTGCATCATCGCAAGCTAATGCTACATCTACCGGTCAATGGGCATTCGTATCAAATCAAGCTCCAAGTGTTCAAAGCATTTTGCTAAGTGAAAGTGAAACGGGAAGTTTGAATAGGCCTCCAAAGTTGATGCATTTAAGTGAATATCCGGGATGGTTTGGTAGATTTCATACATACGTCCTTGGTCAAAATACAGAATTATGGTTGCGTTTTATCACAGATTTTGATCAAACAATAGAGGTTGCCGCTTCATCTGCTGCTACATTTGCCGATCTTACAGAAGATCAGAAGAAGGTGTATGACTTAGAGAAGAAAGCGTATGCCATCCTTACTCAGGCGTTAAGCAAAGATATTTATCATCAATTTGTCAGTCACAAGACAACGAAGAGGTTGTGGGACGCATTGAAAACAAGGGGCATAGGAAATGAAGCGACACGTCAATTAAGAAAAGACCTGCTAAAGAAAGAGTTTGATGGTTTTACTTGTATGCAGAATGAATCTTTAGGAGATTTGACAAGTCGATTTACTCATTTGCTGACTGAATTGGGAAATATTGGGGTTGTAACAATTTCAGCAGAGACAGTGAAGAAGTTTGCAGATGCACTGCCACCTCAATGGAATAATTTCTTAGAAATCCTGAAGTACAATGGCACTTTGGATACAACAAACTTCGGTGACTTTGCTCAACTCCTGGAAAACAAGAATCAGGAAGAAACTCTCAAGGCTAAAAGAGTTCCAGTGCCACAAAATCCTGACATGTATTATGGAGCTTCTAGCACTTCTACAAAACCTTCTGCACACGCTCCACTTCAAACAGCATTTGTGTCTAGCACTAGCTTGTATGACATTCCTCCTCCAACAACAGACATATATGGAAATCCGCTTAATTCAGTTCCTCAACCAGTGCCACAACAGCAAAGCCAACAACCTATCAGAGAAACTGATATATTCGGAAATCCACTTCCTCCTCCTCCTCCTCAACAGCAAGCGTGTTATGGAAGCACATCATCTGCTGGTCAGCAATCAAAGCAAAATACAGTACGGCTCGACACCTCAAGCTTTTCTAAAGTTAGTGTTGAAGTAGCAAAAGAACACATGGAGCTGCTAAACACTTTGGTGAGCGCATACTGTGGATTGGTGGAAGGTCAGATTGGTAACATTAATCTGACACAAGAAGACTATCAGCAGATAGATAAAGAGGAGATGGAGATAATGGACATCAAGTGGGCCTTTGCCAGTGCTGTTAGGCGAGCAAAGGATTTCATGGAAAGAACAGGCAGAACCAGCTTGGAAGGCAAGAAAGACACCAAGTATGGGTTCGATAAGCAGGCTGTTAAGTGCTTCAATTGCGGGGAACGTGGTCATTTCAAGCGTGAATGTACGAGGCCATCTCAACATGGAAACCAGAATCCTTTCAGGGGTCAAGGCAACCAGCAGAACCAGAACAGGAACAATGTTCGCACATTGGTGCCTGTCAACAACCAGACTCAAGCAGGACCATCAAATGCCAACCAGGCACTTGTGGTTCAAGTAGATGAAGGTTGTGATTGGTCAATCCAGTTGGGTAATGATGCTCCAGATGGAACAGCTTGTTTTGCTGAGATCGTGAAGGATTTGAATCACGCCAGTGGTGGAGAATCTTCCGCCAATGGTAGTGACTCTTCTGAGGATGAAGACTCTTCTGGTTATAGTGGAAGCTCAGATGAAGAATCCTCCACTTCAGGGAATGATCGGGCAGATGACACATCAAGTGCGTCAGTCGATGCAAATATTGATGAGCTTTTGGAAGAATCTACAGCAGGAATTCAAAGAAGATCTATTTTGGTGGATCAAGCTGCTTATTCTTCGTCTTCTCTCCATTCAGCCTTTATGGCTAATGTCGACAGTTCATCAAGTCAGGTATGTGTCGATGAACCCACCTCTGTTAGCTGTGATAATTGTGATAGTTTGAATGTTAGATGTGCTGATTTGGAAGCAAACTTGTCTGAGTTGCAAGGCAAACACGATGCTTTACAAGCTAGTTTGTTTGACTTGCAAGACAAACATGTTTTAGTGAATGATAAGTGGTGTGAATTGCAAAGCAAACACGAGGCTTTGCAGGAGAAATATGATGTGACATTTATCCACAATCAGAAATTGACCGTGGATCTTTCTAAATGCACTGAAGCCAACATGTTTTATGAAAACCATGAAAAGGAATTTAAGTCAATGATTGAAACATTAAAGAAAGATAAAACTGAGCTGACTAAAATGGTTTCCAGAAAACAAACTGACATTAATTTGTATATAACTCGTCTTGAGGTAATGCAAAAAGAAATGGCTTGTGTTAAAACCGAAAGTGAGGCGATCCGACTTAAGTTAGACAGTTATTTGAGTTCTAGCTATGTGTTGGATCACATCATTGACGTTCAGAAAGAGAAAAAGGATGTCACATGCATAGGTTATAAGCAATGTCCACCACCTGTCAGACACAATTACGATGCACTGCCTGATGAGGAATATAGAACTCACTTTGAGCCATCTGTTCCTCTAGATATTAAGGAATTTGCAGTAGAATGTGCAACAGGACTCGGATATAAGAAAGAGGAATCATCAGACTCAGATGTATCAGCAGATACAAGTGTGTCTCCTGCTGAACCGAATCAGGATCCTCCAGTTGCTGTTGAGGATACTGATTCTTCTGATGATGAGTCTGATGATACTGATTCAGCAAAGTCTGATGCGGTGATAAAAGAAGAGGACATACCTCTTGAGAATCACATTTTGTGTGATCCTACTGCAAAACCCGCTAAGACTGTTGCAACTGAGTCCTCGTCTGAGAAAGAGTCGGAGAGTGTGGATTTGCTGTACACTCTTGTTGGTGATGATAAAGTCTATTCAGACAAAGATTTTCCTATTAAAAATGTTAATCAATCTTTAATCAGTAAAGTCTTTGAAAATTCTACAAGTAAGTTTTTGGGAAAGACAGGACCACATGTTACAGTCACACAGTGTCCTCCTATCCCAAAGGCTGAAGTTAGAAAACAATTTGGCAATCAGAAATTACCAACTGTGAAAGCCCAGCAAAATCATACCAATTCCAAAGGTAAAACACCGACTCAGAGTCAAAGGAAGCCGAATCAGAAGAAGAAGAAGAATGTGAACTTTGTGAAATCTAAGGGAACAGACAAAATTGAAAAGTTTGCAAATCAATCTAACTTAGATTTTGTCCAGAAAGTAACAGTAATGAAAAGGAATGAACCGAATAGTTCAAAACCTAGTACCTCGAGATCACAAAGTTCATCATCATCGGCGAGAAGATCACATGATACTTCGGGGTTTGTTGAACGAAGATCATGTTTTGAATGTGGTACAATCGGGCATATCATTCGAAATTGCCCGTATCTTCATAAGTTGAAAGCAAAGGTTGATGATCCCCGTGGCCCAACTGACCGCAAGCGATCTGTTTCTGTAAAACAAGATCCCCGACTCATAAGAGAAAGGGAAAAGAAACAGAAACGCCAACAGGTCAAGAAAATCGAAAAGGCGATTAAAACTGATGTGATTCAAAAACAATCTGTTCCAGTTAAACCAGAAAGTTCAAAAACTTCAGACAAACACGAAGTTAAACTTACAAACAATCAAACTGGTAAAACTCAACAGACCTGGAAACCAAAAATGGTTATTGAATCAGGGGGACCATCACAATTTTCAAATCATCAAAGAATTGAGGTTATTGTTGTTGATGAAAATGGAAGACCCAAGACCACAATGGCTTGGGTCCCCATCTCCAACTAATCGATTGAGTTCATGTGCAGGGTGTTCCAGGAGGAACTGTCAGTAGTCATTGGATTGTTGATAGTGGGGCATCCAGGCACATGACAGGCGACATGAAGCTTCTCTACGACGTCAAATCTATTAGAGGAGGTTATGTTGCTTTTGCTGGAGATAAGGGCGGATATATAACGGGTGAAGGAATGATTTCCAACGGGGTTGTTAGCTTTGATAAGATCAACTTTGTGCAACAACTTGATCACAATCTTCTTAGTGTTTCTCAAATTTGTGATAAGCAGTTCTCAGTACACTTTGATGCTAATGGATGTTATGTGCTGAAACCCGGCTTCAAAATTCCAAAAGAATGGATTCTCTTGTCGGCTCCAAGGATAAATGATTTGTATGTCCTTGATATGAGCCAAGCTATCACAACGTCTGCACAAGCAACTTGTTTCGTTTCCAAAGCCACAGAAAAAGACACAATCTCTTGGCACAGGCGAATGGGTCACATTCACTTACGCAAAATGAATCATTTGGTGTCAAATGAATTGGTGAATGGTGTTCCTCTTAAAAATTTCCATCTTCAAGACGTCTGTGTCTCGTGCCAGAAAGGAAAACAAACGAAGAAGCGACATCCTACAAAGAAAGTCAACACGGTGGCTGTTCCTCTTGAACGTTTGCACATGGATTTGTTCGGTCCTGTCAAACACAAAAGTATTAGGAATGATCAATATTGCCTCGTGATAACTGATGATTATTCAAGATTTTCTTGGGTGGCGTTCATGGCACATAAGAGTGAAACCTTCGGTATTATCAAAAACTTGATCATTCAGATTGAGAATCTATATAAGTTGAAGGTTAGGCGGATACGCAGCGACAATGGTACTGAATTTAAAAATCATGCCATGGCGGAATTTTGCACTTCAAAAGGTATTCTTCACGAATTTAGTGCAGCTTATACTCCTCAACAAAATGGCGTCGCTGAACGTAAGAACCGCACATTGATCGAGACTGCTAGGACTATGTTGGTAGAGTCACAGTTGCCGATTCCATTCTGGACTGAAGCTGTGTCCTCTGCATGTTATACGTTGAATCGAGTCCTCACAGTCAAAAGGCACAACAAGACCTGCTTTGAGCTTATTAACAAACGGAAACCAGACTTGTCTTATCTTGAACCGTTTGGAGCTCCTTGCACAATAATCGATCCTAATGGAAAGTTTGGGGCAAGAGCCATTGAAGGATACTTTCTTGGGTATTCCACCCCTAACTTAAGAGTCTGGAATCTAGAGACTAAAAGGGTCGAGGAATGGTCTGAAGTCAGAGTACAAAGGCACACTTTACCAGTTAGAAATCCTGGTCAGCCTTGGATGTTTGAGTACGATGACTTTTTCAATTCGATCAATGTTGAAGCCGTTGAAGAAAATGCTGCGGCAAGGATGTTTTTCGAGAGTGACAATGCTACAGATTCACCGTTGGTTCGTCCCATTAGTGTCAATCAAGAACCATCTTCAGTGAACAATAATGCTCTCGATAATGAGGATTTTCACGATGCTACCGAATTGAACGAATCTTCAGAGGATGATGAATTTCTCGATGCAGATCAAGAAGCTCCAATAACAGCAGTTCATGGTACTTCAGAGGGTACTCCTCCAGTGGGCGTCCCTGGAACAGCTGAAGCTACTGCATCATCCTCTTCGTCAATTCCGGGCATTGAATTAATTGTTGATCTCAATCTCAACAATCTGGGTACAAACATTCCAGTTCAAGATAATCCAGAGACAAGGATTCATAATACCCATCCTCAACAAAATATCATCGGAAATGTGCAAAGTGGCGTTCAAACAAGAAACATGTTGCGAAACAACAACAATGCAGGCTTGTATGCAACTATCCGAGAATCTGGTCAACAGAATGATTGGTCTTTCGCGTGTTATGTCTCACAGGAAGAGCCAAGAACTTGGAAAGATGCTTTGAAAGATAGCTCTTGGGTTGAAGCAATGCAGGAAGAACTGCAACAATTTCAGAAGCTTGGTGTCTGGAAACTCGTAGAGAAACCTGCTAGTTACAAGAAGATTGGTACCCGTTGGGTGTTTAAATGCAAAAAGGATGACCGTGGAATCGTTATCCGGAACAAAGCAAGGCTAGTCGTTCAAGGTTTTCGTCAGATTGAAGGAATCGACTACAACGAAGTGTATGCACCAGTTGCACGTCTAGAAGCAATTCGGATTTTTCTGGCTTATGCCTCATTCAAAGGTTTCAAGGTATACCAGATGGACGTGAAAAGTGCATTCTTACATGGTGTGGTGGAAGAAGAGGTGTACGTCGAACAGCCTCCAGGTTTTGAAGATCCTATCCATCCCGATCGGGTTTGGTTGCTCAACAAAGCTCTATATGGTCTACATCAAGCACCGCGAGCTTGGTACGCAACCTTATCTAATTATCTGCTGGAGAACGGTTTTCGCAGAGGTCTTATCGACTGCACTCTTTTCATCAAAGAACAAGATGGAGATCTTCTACTGGTACAGGTATACGTTGATGATATTATTTTTGGTTCTACTAATGATGTTTTGTGTAGGGATTTCGAGCGTGTTATGCAGGATAAATTCGAGATGAGTGCTATGGGGGAAATGACCTTCTTTTTGGGCCTACAAGTACAACAAACTGAGTCTGGGATATTCATCCATCAGACTAAATATGTTGGTGACATCTTGAGCCGGTTCCAGATGTCAGATGCAACGCCCATCGGTACCCCATTGCCGCAAAATCACGGAATTACTCCAGACTTGAAGGGTCAAGATGTTAGCCCCTCACACTATCGCGCGATGATCGGATCTCTTATGTACCTCACAGCATCAAGACCAGATATAATGTACCCAACGTGCCTCCTTGCCAGATATCAAGTCAACCCGAAGGCCTCACATCTTGCAGCTGTAAAAAGGATTTTTCGTTATTTGAAGGGTTACCCTGACACCGGTCTGTGGTACCCTAGGGATAATAACTTTGACTTGATCGCATTCAGTGATTCTGATTTTGGCGGATGCAAAATCGACGGCAAATCCACAACGGCTGGATGTCAGTTTTTGGGAAATCGCCTAGTCACATGGCAGTGCAAGAAGCAGACATGCGTCGCTACATCAACATGCGAAGCTGAATACATTGCTGCCTCAAGTTGTTGCTCCCAAGTCCTATGGATCCAACAACAAATGCGCGACTACGGTTTTGAATTCCTAACTACTCCTATTTACGTTGATAATTCTGCTGCATTACAGATCACTAAAAATCCTGTGCAGCATTCAAAGACTAAGCACATCGACATTAAGTATCACTTCATACGTGATTGCTTTGAGAAAAGGCTAATCGATGTTGTTTACGTCCACACCGATGACCAACGTGCCGACCTTTTTACCAAAGCATTTGACAAATCCAGATTTGACTATTTATTATTGGTAAACGGCATTAAGGTCAAGCAAGAGTAAACCAACATCGGAAAATCATTTTTGTAAATACCTTTGTGTTTTAAATTTATCTTAGTTTGTTGATTTTAGGGGGAGTAAATCCAAAAATTTGAAAATCCAAAAACATTGAAAAATTTCAAAAACACAAAAACAATAGAAAAGCAAAAATGAGTTTCCTGGCGAGCAAAAGAGAAAATGATAGTACATCAGTGGTCTGTCTAAACCTCTTTAAACCTTAAATGAAAAATGATAAGCAGCTCTATATAAGATGTATCGGTAGGCTCACAATCATTTTAAAGTGTGCAGGGTGATATAAACTTAAATCGACTGAAGACTGGGTGGGAACCATTCATTGGCATATGGTCTTGGTACCGAAATTTCGTTTGAGAGATTGCCGAGGTTCTGAGATATTCGGTCTTTATGCTGTTTATCATCTGGGTATCATGGTTGTATCTTTTACCGAAAAATAACGGGGACGCAAGTCTAGATCTTCCATGATACCATACATACGTGTACATATTGCATTCGACCTCAATAAGTGATCAACAATCACATGTCCCTCAAAATAAGTGATAAAATATCACATTTATCCGGGAGTCAAGTTCGTCTCTCTGCTGTACGAAAGTACTGACCTGTTCACGGACTTGCTCCTGTGCCCTCATGCATATGAAAATCAAGTTCCTCATCAATAAGTGATTCTATCACATAGGGCTTGTTTTCAAAACAAAATAAGTGAGAATCTCACATCATATACGGTCAAACAGATGATAATCGGTATACTCACCGGTAAGATGAACACTCGTGCATACCTTGATACGGGAATGTGTCGTGATGTGGATGAACACCGGTCGGTAAGTATAAATCATACCTTAACGTATCCCCTCGCCATGATTACAAGTGATAAGTTGAGCTTAAGTGGACAACAATACCGATAATTGTTATAGGATGCTTATCTTAATGTTAACTAATAGAACAAAGAGAGCGTTTTGGCATGACCGTACACTGATATGATTCTCTTACCCTCGAAACTCACAAAAAGATTGTCTGTAAATATTTATTTAATGCTTTCAGTTTCTGCATCTCTGTATATATTTATTTACTGCTTTCAGTCTTTAAATTTGAAATATTCAAAAATACCAAAAAGATTTTAGGTGTGTTTTAACATAAACTTGATAAAAGCCAAAAAGATTTTATTTCTATTTTATTTTCGATCGTACGATGTTGGAGCTCGAGTCTTCGTTACCTGAAACCTGAACGAAAACCGAAACGACTAAATCTTCATAAACGGTCGAAATTTGCAAGTTTTGAAAGTTAAAAACCTAAAATTGATAAATTTATTAAACTTTCAAACTGTCGGACGGTGTTTATTTAAACAATGGTCACATGTGTGTCGCTTTCTTATGATATTCCAGGCAGTTGTTCTCATTACGCGTTTAGATTTCTTGCATGTGCAGATTCTAAAGGCAAGGAGAACATGGTCGATGACAAGCTTCGGAATGAAGACACGACGTGAAGGCACTCAAATGATGAAGATGATCGAGTTGCCGCTGACCATCATCAATACCACAAGGATCTCACTTCATAAAGAACAAGTATTTCACGAGCATAACTCAAGGGGGAGCTTATGTTAAGGGGAAGTTTGTCAACACACTTCCTACATGTAAATGGGAGTTTGTCGATACACTCTTTGCCTTCAAGACGTGAAGACTTTGAGGATCCTCCGACATAGAAGATATGAGAAGCGAATCTCACGAGTAGCGTCCAAGGGGGAGTTTGTTGATACATGATATTGTGGACGCGACTCGGCTCGGCACGTATTGTGACGACTTTCCGTTGAAGACATTGCTTTGAATACGTTTACATTTATGTAGTGTTCAATTTATATATTTAGTCCTTCGTACGACGTTGTACTATATTTTACCATAGGTATAAAGGGAGTACCTTTATTATTACTATTACTATTACTATTACTATTACTATTATTTAAATTGAAAAACACTCATTTTCCATACAGAAATTCCATCGCCTGTGCCCAGTAACAATGGACCGGTATACAGCATTAGAATGCGAAGAAATTAAGTGCAATGGTTGTGGACCACAAGATGCAATATTGTTGATACATGATATTGTGGACGCGACTCGGCTCGGCACGTATTGTGACGACTTTCCTCCGTCGTGTGCAAGACCTCAAGCCGACACCAGAGAAAAGACAAGGACTGGGCTCAACATTAAAGTCCTTGGGCTGAGAGAAGATGGCGAAACAGGAATTGGGCCTCAACTGTTTGGGCCAAAGGCCACATCGGCGAATCAGCCCAGAAGTCGACGAAACAGATGTGTTTCGTCGACCATGATTCTGATTCGTCGCCTATATTCTGTTTCGTCACATGTATGTGTGTCTGTTAGTATAAATAGGTTTCATTTGTTCTGTTTCGGCAGAAGAACAAGAGAGAACCCACAGAGCACACACACACGAGAGAGAGAGTTTACAAAGCACATTTGTAAACGTTGGATTGTAACTGAACCCTTTCATTCGTATTAATACAGTGGTGTTAAACGGTGATATTTGCGTGTCGTGATATTACGTGTTCTATCTCGGTTTGCTATTCCGGTTGGATTCCGCACAACCGGAGTGGTTCGTATACAAGGATTAGGCGACTAGATCCTCCCCTAGCCGGACCTACAAATATTGGTATGCATAACTATATGTTAGCCAAATATACAATCAAGTGTTGCAAAACTATGTAATCTGTGCTTAAATTCTTGAATTACTGAAATTGATTAGATTCTGGAATGTTAAAATGCATCTAGATTGATAATCAATCATTTTCTAATTTTGCAGTAAACATGACTTCTGATTGATCAGTTTCAGTCTGGCCTTTTAATGGTAAATTAATAACAGTTGTCAAGTTAGTTGTGAGTTTAGAGTCAACATATGTGCTTTAATGTTAAATTGTTTAATCTTGATTATCTTTACTGTTTTCACTTAATTTTTTAATCATAATTATTAGCTAGTGTTGACTTGATTGACTTTGTTAGTTAGCTACTAGCTAGTTAGTTTGTTAGATTATGTATCTCGTTGTAATCACTCCTTTTGTAATTAATCAAATCATCGTGAACGTTTACTCTCTCTCTACTTTCTCTCTCTAAACACACTACTGATTTTTATAATTTTTTTTGCTTCAATTTCAACAGCGGCAGGGGCTCGAAAATTACAGGCAAAAAATTGCATCTGATTATCAGGTAAAATTCAACAGTTTACACAAGTGCATTATGCGTCCGTATGCATATAAATGTCAGTATATTATTTGATTTGATTTTTTTATGTATAATTGTTTCAGCGTATATTCCGAGACCCATATACGTTGAATCCTAAAATATTCTTCCAGCCGACATTTTTAGAGGCCTTCAAAGCCAAGGGAAAGGATCTCGTAACAAGTATTAGAAGCATAATGTCTGAACCCGTACCGGGAGTCTATACATTTAACATGCTGAATCTGAATTTCTGTCAAAAGTTAATACACGAGGTTGTTAAATTATTAACCAAATTGTAATGTTTTCAGAACTAGACAGGACGTCAAACCGGTCTCCTTACCGGTTCAATGGTTTGATTGGTCGGTTCGGACGTAAGAACCAGAAGGTGTCATAAAGCCACACTTGATAAGCTGATGGAAGATTACATAAGCCTTATTTCAAGAGGTAATTTTTATTATAAAAAGTTACCTGAGGTTTGGCTATTTTTTGCGACTTTCGTCCATAGGTTTGTTTTTCTGCATCTAGATCCAAAAGGTTTGAATTCTTGCCATTTTCATCCAACCAGTTAACATCATCCATTTTTAACGTTAAGTCAGTGTTATTTTCGTCTTTCTAGACATTTTTTTTGTGATGATTAAAGGGTTTGGGTGGGGAGAAAGTCAATAGAGGTGGATCTTTATTTCATATATTGTTTTTTGTTATAATAAAAAATGTCTAAAAAGACAGAAATGCCTCTTATTTAACGGAGAAAAAGGATGGAGTTAACGAGTTGGATCAAAATGGAAATATTTCAACCTTTTGAATATAGATGCGGAAAAAACAAACGTTTGGATGGAAGTTGCAAAAGTGGCCAAACCTCAAGGACAAAATGGACATTTTACTCAAAAACTTATACAGCCACATGTTTTCTTACACCGTATTTGTGTAGTTTTGTTTCAGATACCGAGTTCTCAAGAAACCCCGCAAGAGTCTACCCGCACACCCACCCATCTTGCTGCTGTTCAACAAACACTGGTGGCAACTAATCAAGTGACTGATGAACCTCGATCAAACCCTCCACCACTGTCTCTTGAACCCAGTGGAAGTAAGTCCTCTACTAAATATCGAGCTCAAGTTCAAGCTCGTAACGATAAGCCTGGCACTGGACCCAGTAGGAAGAATAAGCTAGACCGCTATGCACCCAGAATGACAGTTGAAGAACTTGATAACATCTTTAAGCGGTGTTCTTTCAATTCTTTAAAATACTAGCACCTACTAATCATAAACTGAAGCATAGATGATTTTATTTATGCGTAACAAACAAATTCGTTCCTGCCATGATTCTTTGACTGTGTGAATGAGATGCTTACTCCATTGTTTGAGAAATCATTGACTGCTACAGATACTGGGACGAGTGGGCGCCTTGTGCTGCCAAAAATCTGTGCTGAGGTTAGCATCAGTGGTTTGTTGACTTGGTTTCTGGACTCCCAAGGATGAAACTACGGGTGGTTGTGGACCCAACAATGCGGTTTGTTGACGTGGTTTCTGGACTCCCAAGGATGGTGTTCTTCAAGAATCGGAAATATTTAGTTTGGCACAGAAAGGAGAGAAGCGATATGGGAATGGATTCAAACTTTCTTAACCTTGTGATGATTGATTAAGATTTGAAGATTAGTTTTAATGACAATTTAGATAGTTGGTTGTGATGATTGATTAAGATTTGATGTTTTCCTAAAATATACACCATTTTATAATTTTAAGTGTATCTTGTAATTTGTAGGTCCGGCTAGGGGAGGATCTAGTCGCCTAATCCTTGTGTACAAACCAACCCGGTTGTGCGGAATCCAACCGAGATAGCAAACCGAGATAGAACACGACAAAGATAAACACACAAGACTCAACGATTAACACCTCTTGTATTAATACGTATGAAAGATCTGTTACAAGCACAAGGTTTACAAATCTGTTCTGCAAACTCTCTCTAACAGTGTGTTTTTGCTCTGAGTGTTCTCTCTAATGTCTCTCTTTTTCGAACTATCTTTAAGTGAACACATAACATGGGTATATATACCCGAACACAGCATGTCTGGTCGAAGGATCGGACAGACTGATCGTAAGATCATCTGTCGACCTGAAACAGCTCGAAGGATCCACATGTACCTCGAAGGATGATATCCTTCGAGGTCCATCTATCGAATGCTTATCTTTCGAGCTCATCGAAGGATCTAAACAATCCTTCGATGACACATCCTTCGACACAGACATATTACTACCATTGTCTAACTGTTTGGCCAAGTCAAACCGGAGGATGGTTGACTTGGTCAAACTTACAGGACTAACAAAGACATCGTTTTGTATCATGACAAAATACAGACAAAGTACAGACACAAGTGCACCAACAAACTCCCCCTTGGCTGTAGCTTTGTCTCGATCTTTGTCTCGATCTTCGTGTCTTCAAGTCTTTGACGTCCTTTCAAGTCTTCCATGTCAGAGGATCTTCAAAGTCTTCACGTCTTGAAAGCAGAAAGTGTACCAACAAACTCCCCGTTTCATGTAGGAAGTGTGTTGACAAACTCCCCCTTAACATAAGCTCCCCCTTGAGTTATGCTCGTGAAATATCTTGATCTTTACAAATTGAGATCCTTGTGGTGTTGATGATGGTCAGCGGCAACTCGATCATCTTCATCAGTTGAGTGCCTTCACGTCGTGTCTTCATTCTGAAGCTTGTCATCGACCATGTTCTCCTAGCCTTTAGAATCTGCACATGCAAGAAATCTAAACGCGTAATGAGAACAGCTGCTTGGAATATCGTAACATAAACAAACGACACACGTGTGACCATTGTTTAATCAAACACCGTCCGACAGTTTGAAAGTTTAAAATACTTTATCCATTTCAAATTTTAACTTTCAACACTTTGCAAATTTCGACCGTTTATGAAGATTTAGTCATTTTCGGTTTTCGTTCAGGTTTCGGGTAACGAAGACTCGAGTTCCAACATCGTACGATCGAAAATAAAATAGAAATAAAATCTTTTTGGCTTTTAGAAAGTTTATATTAAAACACACCTAAAATCTTTTTGGTATTTTGAATATTTCAAACTTAAAGACTGAAAGCAGTAAATAAATATATACAAAGATACAGGAATTGAAAGCATTAAATAAATATTTACAGACATTCTTTTTGCGAGTTTCGAGGGTAAGAGAATCATATCAGTGTACGGTCATGCCAAAACGCTCTTGTTGTTCAATTAGTTAACATTAAGATAAGCATCCTATAACAATTATCGGTATTGTTGTCCACTTAAGCTCAACTTATCATTTGTAATCATGGCGAGGGGATACGTTAAGGTATGATTTATACTTACCGACCGGTGTTCATCCACATCACGACACATTCCCGTATCAAGGTATGCACGAGGGTTCATCTTACCGGTGAGTATACCGATTATCATCTGTTTGACCGTATATGATGTGAGATTCTCACTTATTTTGATTTGAAAACAAGCCCTATGTGATAGAATCACTTATTGATGAGGAACTTGATTTTCAGATGCATGAGGGCACAGGAGCAAGTCCGTGAACAGGTCAGTACTTTCGTACAGCAGAGAGACGAACTTGACTCCCGGAAAAATGTGATGTTTTATCACTTATTTGTTTGGACATGTGATTGTTGATCACTTATTGAGGTCGAATGCAATATGTACACGTATGTATAGTATCATGGAAGATCTAGACTTGCGTCCCCGTTATTTTTCGGTAAAAGATACAACCATGATACCCAGATGATAAGCAGCATAAAGACCGAATATCTCAGAACCTCGGCAATCTCTCAAACGAAATTTCGGTACCAAGACCATATGCCAATGAATGGTTCCCACCCAGTCTTCAGTCGATTTAAGTTTATATCACCCTGCACACTTTAAAATGATTGTGAGCCTACCGATACATCTTATATAGAGCTGCTTATCGTTTTTCATTTAAGGTTTAAAGAGGCTTGGATAGACCACTGATGTATTATCATTTTCTCTTTTGCTCGCCAGGAAACTCATTTTTGTTTTTCTATTGTTTTTTGGGTTTTCGAAATTTTTCAATGTTTTTGGATTTTTCAAATTTTTGGATTTACTCCCCCTAAAATCAACAAACTAAGATAAATTTAAAACACAAAGATATTTACAAAAATGATTTTCCGATGTTGGTTTTACTCATGCTTGACCTTAATGCCGTTTACCAATAATAAATAGTCAAATCTTGATTTGTCAAATGCTTTGGTAAAAAGGTCGGCACGTTGGTCATCGGTGTGGACGTAAGCAACATCGATTAGCCTTTTCTCAAAGCAATCACGTATGAAGTGATACTTAATTTCGATGTGCTTAGTCTTTGAATGCTGCACAGGATTTCTAGTGATCTGTAAGGCAGCAGAATTATCAACGTAAATAGGAGTAGTTAGGAATTCAAAACCGTAGTCGCGCATTTGTTGTTGGATCCATAGGACTTGGGAGCAACAACTTGAGGCAGCAATGTATTCAGCTTCGCATGTGGATGTAGCGACGCACGTCTGCTTCTTGCACTGCCATGTGACTAGGCGATTTCCCAAAAACTGACATCCAGCCGTTGTGGATTTGCCGTCGATTTTGCATCCGCCAAAATCAGAATCACTGAATGCGATCAAGTCAAAGTTATTATCCCTAGGGTACCATAGACCGGTGTCAGGGTAACCCTTCAAATAACGAAAAATCCTTTTTACAGCTGCAAGATGTGAGGCCTTCGGGTTCACTTGATATCTGGCAAGCAGGCACGTTGGGTACATTATATCTGGTCTTGATGCTGTGAGGTACATAAGAGATCCGATCATCGCACGGTAGTATGAGGGGCTAACAGCTTCACCCTTCAAGTCTGGAGTAATTCCGTGATTTTGCGGCAATGGGGTACCGATGGGCGTTGCATCAGACATCTGGAACCGGCTCAAGATGTCACCAACATATTTAGTCTGATGGATGAATATCCCAGACTCGGTTTGTTGTACTTGTAGGCCCAAAAAGAAAGTCATTTCCCCCATAGCACTCATCTCGAATTTATCCTGCATAATGCGCTCGAAATTCCTACACAAAACATCATTAGTAGAACCAAATATAATATCATCAACGTATACCTGTACCAGTAGAAGATCTCCATCTTGTTCTTTGATGAAAAGAGTACAATCGATAAGACCTCTGCGAAATCCATTCTCCAGCAGATAATTAGATAAGGTTGCGTACCAAGCTCGCGGTGCTTGATGTAGACCATAGAGAGCTTTGTTGAGCAACCAAACCCGATCGGGATGGATAGGATCTTCAAAACCTGGAGGCTGTTCGACGTACACCTCTTCTTCCACCACACCATGTAAGAATGCACTTTTCACGTCCATCTGGTATACCTTGAAACCTTTGAATGAGGCATAAGCCAGAAAAATCCGAATTGCTTCTAGACGTGCAACAGGTGCATACACTTCGTTGTAGTCGATCCCTTCTATCTGACGAAAACCTTGAACGACTAGCCTTGCTTTGTTTCGAATAACGACTCCACGGTCATCCTTTTTGCATTTAAACACCCAACGGGTACCAATCTTCTTGTAACCAGCAGGTTTCTCTACGAGTTTCCAGACACCAAGCTTCTGGAATTGTTGCAGTTCTTCCTGCATTGCTTCAACCCAAGAGCTATCTTTCAAAGCATCTTTCCAAGTTCTTGGCTCTTCCTGTGAAACATAACACGCGAAAGACCAATCATTTTGTTGACCAGATTCTCGGATAGTTGCATACAAGCCTGCATTGTTGTTGTTTCGCAACATGTTTCTTGTTTGAACGCCACTTTGTACATTTCCGATGATGTTTTGTTGAGGATGGGTATTGTGAATCCTTGTTTCTGGATTATCTGGAACTGGAATATTAATACCCAGGTTGTTGAGATTGAGATCAACAACCAATTCAATGCCCGGAATTGACGAAGAGGATGATGCAGTAGCTTCAGCTGTTCTAGGGACATCCACTGGAGGTGTACCTTCTGAAGTACCATGTACTGCTGTTATTGGAGCTTCTTGATCTGCATCTAGAAATTCATCATCCTCTGAAGATTCGTTCAAATCGGTAGCATCGTGAAAATCCTCATTGTCGAGAGCATTATTGTTCACTGAAGATGGTTCTTGATTGACAATAATGGGACGAACCAACGGTGAATCTGTTGCATTGTCACTCTCGAAAAACATCCTTGCCGCAACATTTTCTTCAACGGCTTCAACATTGATCGAATTGAAAAAGTCATCGTACTCGAACATCCAAGGCTGACCAGGACATTTGACTGGTAAAGTGTGCCTTTGTACTCTGACTTCAGACCATTCCTCGACCCTTTTAGTCTCTAGATTCCAGACTCTTAAGTTCGGGGTGGAATACCCAAGAAAGTATCCTTCAATTGCTCTTGCCCCAAACTTTCCATTAGGATCGATTATTGTGCACGGAGCTCCAAACGGTTCAAGATATGACAAATCTGGTTTCCGTTTGTTAATTAGCTCAAAGCAGGTCTTGTTGTGCCTTTTGACTGTAAGGACTCGGTTCAACGTGTAACATGCAGATGCCACAGCTTCAGTCCAGAATGGAATCGGCAATTGTGACTCTACTAACATTGTCCTAGCAGTCTCGATCAATGTGCGGTTCTTACGTTCAGCGACGCCATTTTGTTGAGGAGTATAAGCTGCACTAAATTCGTGAAGAATACCTTTTAAAGTGCAAAACTCCGCCATGGCATGATTTTTAAATTCAGTACCATTGTCGCTACGTATCCGCCTAACCTTCAAGTTATATAGATTCTCAATCTGAATGATCAAATTTTTGATAATACCGAAGGTTTCACTCTTATGTGCCATGAACGCCACCCAAGAAAATCTTGAATAATCATCAGTTATCACGAGGCAATATTGATCATTCCTAATACTTTTGTGCTTGACAGGACCGAACAAATCCATGTGCAAACGTTCAAGAGGAACAGCCACCGTGTTGATTTTCTTTATAGGGTGTCGCTTCTTCGTTTGTTTTCCTTTTTGGCACGAAACACAGACGTCTTGAAGATGGAAGTTTTTAAGAGGAACACCATTCACCAATTCATTTGAAACCAAATGATTCATTTTGCGTAAGTGAATGTGACCCATTCGTCTGTGCCAAGAGATTGTGTCTTTTTCTGTGGCTTTGGAAACGAAACAAGTTGCTTGTGCAGACGTTGTGATAGCTTGGCTCATATCAAGGACATACAGATCATTTATCCTTGGAGCCGACAAGAGAATCCATTCTTTTGGAATTTTGAAGCCGGGTTTCAGCACATAACATCCATTTGCATCAAAGTGTACTGAGAACTGCTTATCACAAATTTGAGAAACACTAAGAAGATTGTGATCAAGTTGTTGCACAAAGTTGATTTTATCAAAGCTAACAACCCCGTTGGAAATCATTCCTTCACCCGTAATATATCCGCCTTTATCTCCAGCAAAAGCAACATAACCTCCTCTAATAGATTTGACGTCGTAGAGAAGCTTCATGTCGCCTGTCATGTGCCTGGATGCCCCACTATCAACAATCCAATGACTACTGATAGTTCCTCCTGGAACACCCTGCACATGAACTCACATGATTAGTTGGAGATGGGGACCCAAGCCATTGTGGTCTTGGGTCTTCCATTTTCATCAATAACAATAACCTCTATTCTTTGATGATTTGAAAATTGTGATGGTCCCCCTGAATTTGTGGTCAATTTAGGTTTCCATGTCTGTTGAGTTTTACCAGTTTGATTGTTTAACAATTTAACTTCGTGATTGTTTGAAGTTTTTGAAAATTTTGAATTTTCTGGTTTAACTGAAACAGATTGTTTTTGCACCACATCAGTTTTAAGTGCCTTTTCAATCACCTTGACTTGTTGGCGTTTCTGTTTCTTTTCCCTTTCTCTTACAAGTCGGGGATCTTGTTTTACAGAAACAGATCGCTTTTGGTGATTGTGTTCACGGGGATCATCTTCTTTGGCTTTCAACTTATGAAGATACGGGCAATTTCGAATGATATGCCCGATTGTACCACATTCAAAACATGATCTTCGTTCAACAAACCCCGAAGTATCATGTGATCGTCTTGCCGATGATGAACTTTGTGATCCCGAGGTACTAGGTTTTGAACTATTTGGTTCATTCCTTTTCATCACAGTTGCTTTCTTGACAAAATCTAAGTTAGATTGATTTTCAAACTTTTCAATTTTGTCCGTTCCCTTAGATTTCACAAAGTTCACGTTCTTTTTCTTCTTCTGATTCGGCTTCCTTTGACTTTGAGTCGTTGCTTTACCTTTGGGTTTGATATGATTTTGCTGTTTTTGCACTGTTGGTAATTTCTTATTTCCAAATTGTTTTCGAATTTCGGCCTTTGGAATAGGAGGACACTGTGTGACTGTAACATGTGGTCCTGTCTTTCCCAAAAACGTATTTGTCGAATTTTCAAAGACTTTACGGATTAAAGATTGATTAACATTTTTAATAGGAAAATCTTTGTCTGAATAGATTTTATCATCACCAACAAGAGTGTACAGCAAATCCACACTCTCCGACTCTTGTTCAGACGAGGACTCAATTGCAACAGTCTTAGCGGGTTTTGCAGGAGGATCACACAGAATATGATTCTCAAGAGGTATGTCCTCTTCTTTTATCACCGCATCAGACTTTGCTGAATCAGTATCATCGGATTCATCATCAGAAGAATCAGTATCCTCAATCACAACTGGAGGATCCTGATTCGGTTCAGCAGTTACAAATGTATCTGCTGACACATCTGAATCTGACGATACTTCTTTCTTGTATCCGAGTCCTGTAGCAAATTCATTAACATCTAGAGGAACAGATGGTTCAAAGTGAGTTCTATATTCCTCATCAGGCAGTGCATCGTAATTGTGTCTGACAGGTGGTGGACATTGCTTATAACCTATGCATGTGACATCCTTTTTCTCTTTCTGTACGTCAATGATGTGATCCAACACATAGCTAGAGCTCAAATAACTGTCTAACTTGAGTCGGATCGCCTCACTTTCAGTTTTAACACAAGCCATTTCCTTTTGCATCACCTCAAGACGAGTTATATACAAATTAATGTCAGTTTGTTTTCTGGAAACCATTTTAGTCAGCTCTGTTTTATCTTTCTTCAATGTTTCAATCATCGATTTAAATTCCTTTTCATGGTTTTCATAAAACATGTTGGCTTCAGTGCACTTTGAAAGATCAACGGTCAATTTCTGATTGTGAATGAATGTCACATCATATTTCTCTTGCAAAGCCTCGTGTTTGCTTTGCAATTCACACCACTTATCATTCACTAAAACATGTTTGTCTTGCAAGTCAAACAAACTAGCTTGTAAAGCATCATGTTTGCCTTGCAACTCAGACATGTTTGCATCCAAATCAGCACATCTAACATGCAATCTATCACAATTATCACAAATAGCAGCAGTGGGTTCATCGACACATACCTGACTTGATGAACTATCGACATTAGCCATAAAGGCTGAATGGAGAGAAGACGAAGAATAAGCAGCTTGATCCACCAAAATAGATCTTCTTTGAATTCCTGCTGCAGCTTCCTCCAAAAGCTCATCAGTATTTGCATCGACTGACGCACTTGATGTCTCATCCACATGATCATCACCTGAACTCGAGGATTCTTCATCTGAACTTCTACTATAACCAGAAGAGTCTTCATCCTCAGAAGATTCATCACCATTGGTGGAAGATTCTCCACCACTGGCGTGTTTAAGATCCTTAACCACTTCAGCAAAACAAGCTGTTTCATCTGGTGCATCATTTCCCAACTGGATTGACCAATCACAACCTTCATCTACTTGAACCACAAGTGCCTGGTTGGCATTTGATGGTCCTGCTTGACTCTGGTTGTTGACAGGCACCAATGTGCGCTCATTGTTCCTTACTTGGTTCTGATTTGCCCTGTTCCCTTGACCTCTGAAAGGATTTTGGTTTCCATGTTGAGATGGCCTCGTACATTCACGTTTGAAATGACCACGCTCACCACAATTGAAAAACTTGACAGCCTGCTTATCAAACCCATACTTGGTGTCTTTCTTGCTTTCCAAGCTGGTTCTGCCGGTTCTTTCCATGAAATCCTTTGCTCGCCTAACAGCACTGGCAAAGGCCCACTTGATGTCCATCATCTCCATCTCCTCTTTATCGATCTGCTGATAGTCTTCTTGTGTCAGATTAATGTTACCAATCTGACCTTCCACTAATCCACAGTATGCGCTCACCAAAGTGTTTAGCAGCTCCATGTGTTCCTTTGCTACTTCCACACTAACTTTAGAAAAGCTTGAGGTGTCGAGCCGTACTGTATTTGGCTTTGATTGTTGACCAGCAGATGATGTGCTTCCATAACACGCTTGCTGTTGAGGAGGAAGTGGATTCCCATACATGTCTGTGGGTCCGGTAGATTGAGGAGGAGGAAGTGGATTCCCATACATGTCTGTTGGTCCGGTAGATTGAGGTAATGGATTTCCGAACATATCAGTTGCTCTGATAGTTCGTTGGCTTTGCTGTTGTGGTGCTGGTTGAGGAACTGGATCAAGCGGATTTCCATACATGTCTGTTCGAGCAGGCTTGACAGGAACTTGGATAGTATTTCCATACATGTCTGTGCTAGTCACAAAGGCTGTTTGAATTGGAGCGTGTGAAGAAGGTTTTGTGGAAGTGCTAGAAGTTCCATAATACATTTATGGATTTTGTGGCACTGGAACTCTTTTCGCCTAGAGAGTTTCTTCCTGATTCTTGTTTTCCAGGATTTGAACAAAGTCATTGAAGCTTGTTGTAGCTAAAGTGCCATTGTACTTCATGATTTCCAAGAAGGTATTCCATTGAGGTGGCAACGCATCTGCAAACTTTTTCACAATCTCTGCTGCAGTTGTAACAACCTCAAAATTTGACAATTCAGTCAGCAGATGATTAAATCGACTTGTCAAGTCTCCTAAAGATTCATTCTCCATACAAGTAAAACCATCAAACTCTTTCTTTAGCAGGTCTTTTCTCAATTGACGTGTCGCTTCATTTCCTACGCCCCTTGTCTTCAATGCGTCCCACAACCTCTTCGTTGTCTTGTAACTGACAAATTGATGATAAATGTCTTTACTTAATGCCTGAGTAAGAATGGCATATGCCTTCTTTTCCAAATCATAGATCTTCTTCTGATCTTCCGTAAGATCTGCAAACGTAGCAGCAGATGATGCAGCAACCTCTATTGTTTGATCGAAATCTGTGATGAACCGCAACCACAACTCTGTATTTTGACCAAGAACATATGTATGAAATCTATCAATCCATCCTGGATATTCGTATAAGTGCATCAACTTTGGAGGCCGATTCAAACTTCCTGTTTCGCTCTCGCTTAAGAGAATGCTTTGAATACTTGGAGTTTGATTTGATACGAATGCCCATTGACCGGTAGAAACTGCATTAGCTTGAGAAGATACCGATGCGGAAGATGACGGAGTACCAAAATACATATCTGTATTTACCGGTCTACCCCATCTTGGATTCATTTTTGATCAAGAAAAATAATACCTGAAAATCACAACTTGTTAAACATAAACAGACTAAGGATCGAAAGATCAACACTTGTTCGAAGGATCAACAGTGTTCGAAAGATCACTGTTGAGTGTCGAACAATGATTTCGAAAGACTCCCCAATCGAAGGATCCTTGTCTTTCGAAAAGGAGCAGTAGGCCGAAGGATGTATGCTTCGAAAATATTCCTTGGATCGAAAGATAAGTCACAGATTTCGAAGGATGTTCGAAGGATGATTATCTATCGATCCTCCTTTGATCGAAAGATGATCTTTCGACTTCGAAGGATATCTTTCGAACTGACTGACACAGTTGACAAAGAGTGACAGGTTGGTGAAAAAGTTGACGGGTTGGTAAAAACTTTCAGCAGAAAGTATGTTCAGACCATATCTTTCAGTTCTGAACATGCAGGCTTCACCAAACAGGTAAGGTTCGAATATTATAATCAAAATACTCTTTCCAACACACAAACACTTGGTAATTTGAATTTTTAAGATCAAAAAGTGTATATTTATGAAGAACACAGCCCAGATATATGAGTTTTCCGGTGAACCGAAACTCTCCGAACACAATATTTGCTAAAATGTTTAACAAAAACCCATGACTAACAAGTAAACATGAAAAATAACAAGGTTTTTAGTCAAACACAAGGCAAAATAACAAGATTAAACCCGATTTTAACAAGCTTTTCCAGAAAATATGAACTTTTCAAAACCCGAAAAACAACAAGAACACCTCGGTTTTAACAAGGATAAGAGCCAAGGCTCTGATACCACTTGTAGGTCCGGCTAGGGGAGGATCTAGTCGCCTAATCCTTGTGTACAAACCAACCCGGTTGTGCGGAATCCAACCGAGATAGCAAACCGAGATAGAACACGACAAAGATAAACACACAAGACTCAACGATTAACACCTCTTGTATTAATACGTATGAAAGATCTGTTACAAGCACAAGGTTTACAAATCTGTTCTGCAAACTCTCTCTAACAGTGTGTTTTTGCTCTGAGTGTTCTCTCTAATGTCTCTCTTTTTCGAACTATCTTTAAGTGAACACATAACATGGGTATATATACCCGAACACAGCATGTCTGGTCGAAGAATCGGACAGACTGATCGTAAGATCATCTGTCGACCTGAAACAGCTCGAAGGATCCACATGTACCTCGAAGGATGATATCCTTCGAGGTCCATCTATCGAATGCTTATCTTTCGAGCTCATCGAAGGATCTAAACAATCCTTCGATGACACATCCTTCGACACAGACATATTACTACCATTGTCTAACTGTTTGGCCAAGTCAAACCGGAGGATGGTTGACTTGGTCAAACTTACAGGACTAACAAAGACATCGTTTTGTATCATGACAAAATACAGACAAAGTACAGACACAAGTGCACCAACATAATTGATTCCTATAATAGATGTAACATTTAAATACTTATTCAAGGGTTTAACATTTGCTTCGGCTTTTGAATGGTTGTAATTATTTTACAAGTGACGATGAAGAAAGAAGTTTTGAGTGATAATATTTTCTGTTACATGTATACTAAGAACAATTTGATAAACATGTAGATGAGTCTTGGCATAACCAGCTCAAACTCGACTAGAACTCTTAATCAAATTGATTTTTTTACTAAGGCCTTGACTTGGTATGGAGTTGACTAAGAACAATTTAATAAACATGTAGGTCAGTCAAGCCATAACCAGCCCAAGCTCGACGCGAATTCTAAGGGATTGACTTGGTATAGAGTTGATTTTTAAAGTTGTTTGATTCTTGAAAAAAAAAGCGTACTTTTTAAGGTTGAAGATTAATTGATCATTAATACCAAAATAAAAAACCTTCAAATAATTAAGTGGAGGGCTAAATGCTCCCCCTTCTTTACTTTTCGTTTCCCCTTTCTAAAAATATGAGTTTAAAACTTGTCAACTTCACCCCTCTAAAACTTGTATCATATCATATAAAAAAACTTTTTGAGAAGAAAAAACCAAATATAACTTAACTCATGTGAGGCAGATTTAAAAACCATTTGGAGAAAACTTATCAAAATGATTTTTCTTTTTTCATTCTTGGATTTGTAATTCATTATAGTTTATATGGGTAATATGTTTGTAAAAATTCAATATCAATTAACAATTTTTGATTTTTTTTTAATTTAGAGATCAGCGGTAAGGTTATCTAACAAAAACAAAAAAAATATTTTTTTCATTTTTTTGTTTCTTGACCGTCGAACTTTCCGTCTATAATACTTGTTTGGAAAGTAGTGATAGCATGATATAATGTAATGTGGTATGATATAATACTAGATACCATATTATATCGGATCCATCCAATAGTATCATAGCATTCAATATTATATGAAACCATATCAAAAGGAATAGAATATGATATACTAGAACATAACATAATAAATAACATATATGATGCATTACAATACAATCTAATATAATATAGTATAATATAATAAAATATGATATGCTACAGATTTTTGGTTTAATGGTTTTTATTTCTATTATTTAATATTACTCTACGATTTTATATTTTATTGGCTTGAAATGTTTGAAATTATATATTTTATATGTCTTATTTCTTTCTAAAGTTTTGTAACATAAACTTTATGGGGTTTTTCCAACTCAAGTGGGTTTTCTAGTTAGCCTAGCCCTATATATATATAGGGTAAGAATTTAGAGAAAACCGAGGAATGTGTGTGAACGTTGAGAGCGATTATGGATCGTCAGATCAAAACAATCTATGGACTAGATTGCACGGTGGTGTTTTCGTAAATAACATCAATTTTATTATGTGGGACGCGCTTCGTTAAGGTTAAAAGGTTCTTTTACCGCCCAAATTCAAAACCCTAACAAATGATAACATGCCATTAAAAATAAATAAAATGCCATTAACAACAAAACGCCAAAAAATTAGTCATAAAACGCGTTGGATATTACAGGAAGAGGAAAAAACACAGTAACTGAATTTCAGTTATTAACATTTATTTGAAAAAATTCCCTCCTAATTTACGGGCCAAAAACATCATTATATAAATGACATAAAACAAGGCTTCCATAATCACTTCAATCTATCATTTCTGTAAAAACATCTTTAACCAAAAACGCCAATTTAACCAAAACGCCAAAACTGGCAACAATCGTTTAGTGGAGATTCACTCTAGCAATCAGGCGATTCGTCCTGCGTTTTGACAACAGAAGTAGGGTGTATGTTAGGACGATCAAGGCAATTTTGAAGATGAAAGAAGAGGTACAGAGCGGCATCCTATCTCTCGGCATGGCTCTAGATAACGAATGCCATGAAACACATATGCTTATGAATGCATTAACAACCAAATTTGGACCAATCAAAGCAGATGTAAAGCCGGACACTGTCATGACATCATGGCGTTTTGATGATAACACATACATTGTGACCGTTATATATACGACAGCGGAGAGCAAGAAGACTACTAGCTTGAAAACATCATGACAAAGCCGGGGCTTGGGTTCATGGAAGAATTGCATAAAGCCACTAGTTTGAACACAGAAATCGACTCAAAATTGGTGTTAATGCAAGACATGTTCTAATGGAGGCTTTAGTATCTTCAGGAACAAGAAGCCGATGAAGGTGAAGGTGATGACATGGATGAAGATCCAGATGAAGACTCCAAGGAAGAAGATGACGCAAGTGATGGATACTTTTCGGATAATGTACCTTCTGACGAAGGGTTTTAATTTTTTTTCTTCTGTGTAATCTCCTTTTTTTTCTTTTTAAGATAATTAAATGATATATTTCTCTATTTATTTGCAAAACGCCACAAAAAATACTACAAAAGGTTATTGCTTACAAAACGCCAGAAATAACAAAATACATTTTTCCTGCTTAATATTTTATTTTCTCCGTTATTGTATTTTCTCATCTTGGTCTGCATAACGTCATTTAAAAAAAACGCCAAACTTAGAAGATGAGACGTCTATCACCCTAGAAAGCTGATCAAAACAGTAAATACAAACATTAACTGAAATAGACGGTTACTTTATTACTATCATTTATTATAATAAAAAATCTCGCCTAAACTACGCGTTAAAAAACTCCTATAAGAGAGGGGTCTACACACAATGAATGGATCACACCCAGAAAACAAACGCCATGTTCTCTAGAAACCACTCAAAAAAGGTTAGTTAAAATAACCACAGATGGCAAAGCTTTCACTGAATGGATTCTTCTCTGAGGGGTTTATCTCTATAATCTTTTGCTGAATTAGATGGACAAATATTCAAAAAAAGAGACTGATGATATGTCATCATGTGAGCTTTGTTCTTGATGAATATAGGCATGGCATAAAGGGATTAACACAAGTGTAAAATGCTATTTTAGACTCCATTATTATAAATAGCATCAAGCAAGAGTTGATCTTCAATAACATACCACCAAACAAGAATATCACACCAAAACACAGGATTCCACTAAGAAGTTTCGTCTAAAAAAGACAGGGTTTATGTAGGAAAGTTGGCATCTAGCAAAGGTATTCAAAGGTTCAAAACGCCAAAAAAATTCAAGAAGAAGAGGCTGATCACAGTGAATATTCGGAGGAGAAACTAGATTATCAGTTTTATTTTTTTCTATTTCACTTTATATTGTTTTGTTATCAAATTATCTGTTGTTTTGTTATCTAATTCCCTACAAATAAAATACATTATTATATAAATCGCCAAAAACTACAAACAACAAAATGCTAGTAGTATGAAAACTGCGAGAACAGGTGCTGGCAAAGCACCTTGTCAATGTATTAAACGCTAGGAAAATTGACTAAACGCCATAAAAAAGCATTTGGTCTAATCTTATGAAAATATTAATGACTCGTAGTGAATTATTATACAATGCCACAAAACGACAAACAATTGACCATAAAATGCTATAAAGCCAAAAAATTACCTATGTGACACAAAAACAATTAATTCAACGCCAAAAAGTTTAATGAATACAATTAACTCCAAAATAATCTTAGGCGCCAGAAAATGTTACAGCGCGTTGGGAAAATAAAAGAAGATTGAAAAGACAAAAAAACCCCTCACCCCCTGATCATATCCCGCGCCACGTGTTGGGCCAGGATGTGTTCTCACCGTTCTCACACTTTTGGGCGCTTTTTCCTCATCCCAACGCTATACACACACACACACACACACACACACATATATATAGGGTAAGGTTCTAGAGTGAACACTAGTGTATTTGCGAACTGAGTGAACAAATCCTGGCCATTGATCTACACGCGTGTATGTCCAGGATCTCATCATCAAATCGTAAAATACACTAGTGTATTTTAACATCAAATCCTGGCCATTGATCTACACACGTGTATGGCCAGGATTAGTTCACTCAGTTCGCAAGCTACACTAGTGTTCACTCTTGAACCTAATCCTATATATATATATATATGTATATATATATATATACTGGGTTCTAAAGAGAACACTAGTGTATCTGTGAACTGAGTGAACAAATCATGACCATTGATGTACATCATCAATCTTAATCAAATCATGGCCATTGATTTACACTTGTGTATTGATAATCAATGGCTAGGATTGGTTCACACAATTCACTATTAAGAGAGTTGTTTACAAATGAACCTAATCCTATATATATAGTGGAGAGTTCAAATGAGAGGAATTTTTTTGTAAGAATAAAAAAGAAGAAATTTCAACCAATAAGAATGATTCATTTAACTTTATTTCATTTTGGTATTTATCAAGTTAACGCGAACCCGCGCATTGCAGCGGGTTGTTGATTAAACCCAAGTTCGATTTTAAATCCAAATCATGTAAGTTCATGATTCGGACCGAAACCCGTGATTAGGGTGTAATTATGTTCACAGACGGAAAGGTTATAGACGGATAAAACAACTTTCTTGTATAAATTCAGTAGTATAACATTACAAACCGGCACGATTACAAGCTAGCCGAACTATACCAAAGGAGCATACATCCGGGGAGAGACCAAGTGGTGATCTCTCCACAAGTCTAAAACCTTCAATTGTTGCAAATGACCAAGGGGTGGTATTTATAGCTACACCACATTCACTTGCAAACACACACGGTCAAACGAATAACCCTTTCGTTTGACCACTTCAACGAGCCGGTCTATACATGTTCGTTTGACCGTTTCACTAACCATTACATAATTAACATAAAAATAATCTAATCTATTCGAACAGCATCGGACACAAAACTGCACCAACAAATTCCCCCTTGTCCGTTGCTGTCGAATGCTGAAAATGCAACTGCAATCGATCTTCAGTCAAGTATTTGTTGATGTTATCTTCTCTGTGTCAACAAATTCCCCCTTGACCGATGATCTAGGTAAGTAGTATCTTGACTTAAGTCTTCATAGCAATACCAAACCCTTGAAGCTTCTCGTATAATATTTCCCATTCAAAGTACGTGTATCCGTGTTGAGTGTCGTGCAATATCCTCGCAAGGCTAAATTGACCGATCTTCCGCTGATCTTCCAACACTCCAACCGGCATTTGATAAGGATTCCATTTTTTAAAAAACTGCATCAAGTCTTGATCTTGTCATAAGAACTCTATTTCATTGAAGCATACTATATTAGTAAAGTTTTCTAGTGAACTGTCTTCTTTAAACCATCTTTGTGGAATCGAGTACGCAATGCACTTTGATCATCCTCATCAACACTCAAGAAGTCCTCTAGACCGAGTATATCACTTTAAAGCTCAACAAGCATGCTTAGTTGAACTACATACAGATCTCATTGTCACACCTTTATGAAGTTGGCCACATCATGCACTACGGATCTTCAGCATCAGCACTCAGGATGTTAGCTTGACCAAGTACATCGTTTGCAAAATCAACGAATTTAGTTACACCCAAATCCTTATAAAATCCCAAAGAAACATCAAACCCAAAACCGAATCCTGTAGATTCCCCCTCAACTACAACTTCTGATAGAGTTGGAATCTACACTTCTCAGCCTTGAACTATCAGCTCTCATAAAGATTCCCCAGGTCTTCAGTGAACAGCGTTTTGAAACTACTGTTGACTTTAGATACCTGTATGTTTCCGTGCAAAACCCTTCACGCTGACCGGGGAATTAATTAAAATCCTCAAATATATGTCTGTGCAAAACATTCCATGCAGAACCTTTGGTATCACCAGAAATCACAAACTTTACCACATGTGATTGCGTTTAGAATTTTACCGAAGAAATTCCAAAACATATGAAAATTTTTACCCCCCCCCCCCTATTTCTTTGGTGAAATCTCTAAACCTTAACAAATTCCCTCCTCTGACCCGAACTGTCGTCAACTTCACTAAACAAATTCTCTCTACTAAGCATAATTTTTCAAATTTTCTCGAGAAAATCACGAAAGCGAATTCCCTCCTGTGAACGACTTTCTTCTTTGCATATTCTACTTGATAAAGAAAGTCCCCTAGCCCCGTAGTATCCGACTTGTATCCCCCCAAACTTCTGCTAACACCTAATCCAAAAACTTCCATCATAGGCATAACTCTTCCACTTTGTGAACTCGTTAGGACCGGTCTTGGCTCTCCAGGTTCCTTCAGTCATTAACAAATGCGAGAATATGACAATAAACAAAATGCTATCGAATATTTACGAACACCGATAACAAAACAAATCTTCACGTGCGGAAATATACCGTTTTTGGCCTATAATAGTCAAGTCACCAAATTTGACGTTTGCATCAATAACCATGACTACCCCACAATCTTAAAAAAAAATCATTTGTTTTCATCATCCTAAAGTGATCCCGTGCGCTCCCGAAATCATACGAATTAGACGTTAAAGCTTGATTCAAATAACTTCACAAACACCCGACCCCACTTTGCAACTCACAAATAGAAACGGGTCCACAACTCCATGTCTAAAACATTTGGTCCGATAGATCCCATAATTAATTGGTCAATCATTCAGGCCCATTAAACAACAAAGAGGAATGGACCAGCCCACGAAGAACTAGTGGATCTTTCCTCAAAATTGTGACTTGACTTTGAGACCCACAATTGATCAGGTCCAACAAGAATTTAGGTGAGGCGCAGATGAGTGTCAAGCCCAAATACACTTGAAGGTCATATAATTCCAAAACAGTTTCCATCACACACACCAAGTGGGCCCAATAGAAAAACCTAGCTGCCAAAACAAACAACAATGATTCACAAGTGCAAAAGCAGCAAATTGGTCCGAAAATGATTTGTGGCCCAGTAAATATGTAGTGTAGTGGGCCCAACAACCATGCACTATTCAAACAAGCCCAATAAGACAACCCTACTGCAACTTTATCCCAACCTTTATCTACCCTGTACAGCCGCTATCATCTTCCCAGTCTCTCTCCTCGAAGAACAATCAGCAACATCTATAACAGATATAAATCTGATATGAAGAAGATTCCCCGACCGTCGTCCGTCATCGCATCCTCCTCCATCTCCTCTAATTTCAGTCGAGATCATCAACACTTCACCCAGCCACCGGAAACCACTATCTTCTTCGTCTGAATGATTCTGCCGAAGATGGGTTCTTCGTGAATCATATTTAGTAAAGTATCTAGGTTCTTCGCCATGGGTTCTTCGCCAAACATGTGTTCTTCGTGATATGTAGACATCAACATGGTTCTTCGTATAGTCCCAACTGTAGTGAACAATCAAGTATCTTCTTCGTCAATCAACATCACGAAGAATAGGAGTTATTCGTTGCTGATGTTCTTCGTGAGGGTATTGTGAGCGTCCATGCAGGTTCTTCGGCCAGAATAATTCTTGGTGAACAATGGTTCTTCCGTAGGAGGGTTTTTCATGAAGGGGAGGTCCTTCGGCAGATGGTTCTTCGGCCGGTTGTTCGTCAACAAGGCTAGGTTTTTCGTGGAGGGTTCTTCGTCAGTCCACTTTTGGCTTCTTCAAGTGCTTGATCAAATTCCGTGGTAAAAGACAATCACAACTCCGTGTTTTGCCCAAGAACATACGTATGGAATCTTTCTTCCCAAGATGGATACTCATTCATATGCATCAGTTTAGGTGGACGGTTGTTACTACCGGTTTAATTTTGGCTCAAAAGAAGACATTGTATACTTTGATTTTGGTTAGTAACAAATGCCCACTGGTTTGCCGTATTAGAAGTCATTTGTGCTGATGACGAGGTTGTGGGAGACTGAGCCAATGAAGGTACTAAACCTCTACCCATATACATATCCGTATTAGGGTCAGGTTTCCAACCCCACCAATCTGAAGTCATAATGTAAACAACTTAAAACCAATTAACCCATTCATGTGAACTAACTGTGATACACCATCCCAACTACAAACAATAGATGGGGCCCAAGGTTTACTACGAACAATAACAAGGCCCAATTACTCTACGAAGAGTGGTCTATGAACCACGAAGATTATAAGGTCTACAAAGATTGGTCCAACTAACGAACAATACCAAGGCCCAATGTTCACGAAGATTAATTGACGAAGAGTTATTGTGATGAACAATGGGTCAACGAATAGTTTGAAGCCCACGAACAATGACTAGGCCCACGAACAATGATTAGGCGAACAATTTGGTCCAACGAAGAATGATGGTCACGAACAATACCAAGGGTCCACGAAGAATGTCTTAAGTTATTGTGACGAACAATTGGTGAACAATGGATTGTTCGTGAATGACTTGTTATCCATGAAGAGTTGTTGTAAAGAAGAATGTCTTAAGTTATTGTGACGAACAATGACTTGTGACGAACAGTTATTGTGAAGAATAGTTATTGTCACAAAGAATGATTCTTCGTCCAGCCGATTCGTTGCCAACTGATTGTTCGTGTACACAAATCTTCATGTAGTGGTTTGTGAGATTTGGTGAAAAGTTGTCAGAAAAGGAAACCTTATCCTTGACTAGAAAAAAAGATTTTGAACAGAGAACTTGGTGAAGTTTAGTCTATCTTTCAAGAACCAGAGAATTCCGGTTAAACTCACCCACCGGAAAGTTTTCCAAACTAGATTTTTCAAAAAATTTTGAGAAAAACCGAATCTCTTCACAAGTTTTAATAAGGTTTTTATGAAAATTTTGGACAAACAAACAGGTTTTTCAAAGATTTAACTCATTTTACTTTCAAAAACATAAACTTTCTGAAATCTTCAAACATTAGTTCAAAAAACTCGACACAAAGCTCGGTTTTAACAAGGACGTGAGCCAAGGCTCTGATACCACTTGTAGCTCCGTTGAGGAGGATCTAGAACACCTTCTCCTTGTTACTGAACACACCCGCAAGTGCGGAATCCAAGCGGGTATGCAACCAAGACAAAGAACACAAACACAAAAACAAGATTCAACGATTATAGCCCAAGTGTATTCAACCAAAGGAGTTTGTTTACAGAGATGATACAAGATAACACACAAACTCTCTAAATACTCTCATTGTGTTCTACTCTGTGTTCTAATGTCGAAATGATAAATAATTGTCTGTATTTATAGGCCCAACACCCAGTAACCCTACGAAGAATGGTTACTGGGCTCAAGAACATTCATCTGGCCCACGAAGAATGGAATATTTGTGGACCTTTGCACCGAACAATCTATCACCACCAAGACTCAGTCTTCATGGTGAACAATCATATAAACAATCCATTCTTGGTCAATTCTAGTTCTTCGTGAGAGTTCCTGTGCATATATTTTCAATTGATAACAAGCCCACTCAATCTAATGGATCTTCGAATAATGGTGGCCCAACAAGCATGCCATCTAGGTTTTCATGCATGGCAGGTTCTTTTATCAACACAATCTTTCATGCATTTACAAGTTATCACATCATATCATCATGACATCACCATGGTGATGTCATGGTGATGTCTGTTCACGGCTCTTCGTGCTTCGCGTGTCGAACTCTCGGGCGCACGACGGAGGAATGTCGCGACAACGGTCTTGTGCAGAACTTAACCAAGTCGAACCAAATCGAGCCACATCCACAAAGTGCATCAACAATAACATCCATGATTATATTATCACAATGTCAAAGCACATCATGAACTTATTACTCTCCTATTAAAATGTACCACAAAATCTATGAAGAATTTAAGAAATTGCTTGTGCACTTCTTAATTTCATGGTTGGACAATAGTAAAGTACCTCAGTTTCCATCTAGCACGTGTTATATTATTACTCAACAAGGTACATATTTCTATGTGAGTTGGAAAAAATCGTGTGTGGAAGAAGCAGTTGTCACAACAATGTGCTCCCTTATATACGTGGATGTGTGTTTTAGTGAAGTTGTTTAAAAGTGACATAGAGGTAGATGACTATGTGGTATGAAAAATGAGAATAGGTTTAATGGATATACTTAATTACTACTCAAACCCTTTAAAAACTTCATGTGTACAATTTAGTGATGCTCATTTTTCACAAGGAACTTCAAATGAAGTGTTATTAGTTTCTTTTTAAGAACATATTGATTTTACACATGCATTTCTTTGGCAACGTATAACACATCATGATTGTTTTTCCATCTTGTAAATATGAACCCGGTTATGGAAACAAAAGTGAAAGCGCCAAACTTGGCTTTGTAATCTTTATCCGTTGTCACTCTAAAGACGTGACGAGATCTAAAATGAAATCTTAAAATCTATGAAGAATCTAAGTAATTGATGGAATGTTTTCAAAATTATTAAAGATATGTGATCATAAATCATATCTTCAAATTAGGACATTTTATTTTTATTACACATTTTTATATAAATTAAGATAAATTTTTTTTTGTTAGGAAAAG
Source organism: Helianthus tuberosus (assembly GCA_030545235.1). Lineage (NCBI taxonomy): Eukaryota > Viridiplantae > Streptophyta > Magnoliopsida > Asterales > Asteraceae > Helianthus > Helianthus tuberosus. Next base: position 17,404,262 of record CM060433.1, read on the forward strand.
AAGTTGTTAAACACGTTTAAGCGTTGTCATATTTTTGAAAGAACATCTAAGATTAGATTAATGCAATGTTAAAGCACATATGAGCATATTACTCGCCTATTCAGATGTACTAGAAAATCTTAATTATATGGAAATGCTTCAAACTTGGTTCTGCAAGCCCCCAACCCTTCTCCCTAAGATGAAAGCAAGAATCTTGAGTATGTTAAAGTTGAATTCTTAAAATTTATGAAGCATCCGAGAATTCACACGTATTTGTTATAATAGTTGCGAGAATAAAGTCTCACTAACTCTACTTAGCACACATGCCCAACGAATCACAAATTGCAATGTGATTTTGAAGCACATGCAACATGGTGTGATGAGAGTGGCTATCCCATGTTGGATAATCTTGACGGCTTTGGTTCGTTTCATGGATACGGTTCTGAAACGGGTAGGGGTTAGTGTATTTAGACACATGTTTTATGTGTTTAATTAATGGTAAAGTAGTGGGCTAGGTCATGGCTTAAGTTTTATTGATTGAGTAAATAGTTGGTTGGTATTTTCCTTTATTTACCTAGCATGAGTATGTATTTATATGTGATGTCTAGCAATTAATGAAATTGGGTTTTAAGCAGTAAAACAAATCATCCTTGGTGACTTTTTCTTGTGTGTGATTGAAGCTTGAAACCCAACAACTGATATCAGAGCTATAGGCTCGTATCATGGGATTCTTGAAGTTGAGAAACGTGAGCAGGTTTGAGAGTCGACTTTCGGAGAAGGGGGAGCGGTCCATTAGACCGTGGGGCTGAGAAGTAGAGAATAGTGGTGTTAGCAAGCAAGAAGGTTAAGTTCATGAGTGGTAGTAGAAGTTCAATGAAAAGAAGAAGGAGAAGGTTCTGACTGAGCCGTAGTACAGGTTCTGAGTGAACCGAACACGGTTCTGAGTGTGCCGGGAAGATAAAACAAAGAAGAAGATCTGTGTGATCAAGATTGTTCTATGTGAATGAAGATGTACCGAGATCTATGTGATCGGAGAGGAGACGAAATCGACACCAGAAGAGGGTTCTGGGTCAACCGGGAAGAGTGGTTCTGTGTGATCTGAAAGAGTTTTATGAGAGTGGTGAAAAGGTTCTGTGAGAGCCACAAAAGGAATCTGCGTGATTCGTTGAAGAAGGATTCTGTGTGATTTGGTAAAGAAGAGGAAACCAAAGAAAAAAGGTGTTCTATGTGAACGTGAATGTGTTATGTGTGAACAAAAAGTGGAAACGAATCTGTGTGATTCGTTGATGTCGATAGAGATTGTCATGCAATATTTTTGAAAAGGCAAGGAGGTGAAGAAGTTGTGGTTAACATCAGATTAAGGAAGAAGAGACAAGCGAAAGTCGAATTTCTTTGTTTGGAATAATATTATTAACTACATTTTATTATTGAAAATGGTGGTTTCATAATGGTTCGGTGGATAAGTATTGAGTTATAATTCAATTTCAAATCTGAATTTTGAAGTCACGATTCAAGTCACAAAGGAAAATAAGGGCCGTAAAAAAATGGAAGCAAGTAGCAAGCACCTCTAGTTGTAGTGGAGAGAAAGAGAGCGTTGTGAGGTGATCGGGAAGCCGCTTACCGGTGGGATTCAAGAGTTGAACGAGATGTTGTTTAGGTGTGGAATTGGTAACAAACAGTACTAAGTGAAAGAGGTATAGGGCTGCCAAAATAGGTGAGTAAAAAAACAGCGAAGATCAAGTTAGTAAGTGATTGAGCAAGAATCAAAAGTAAAAATAGAGTCGGATCTGTGTGAACCGATCAAGCAAGCGAGCTATGAACCTGTGTGTTTCAGTTAAGGAGAAGAAGCCAACGTCAAGATTATGTGGGTGAATGTTGGATAATCTTGACGGGTTCGGTTCGGGTCATGGATACGGGTCTGAAACAGGTCATGGCTTAAGTATTGTTGATTGAATCAAGTAGTTGGTTGGTATTATTCTTTATTTACTTAGCATGAGTATGTATTTATGTGGGTTTTAAGCAGTAAAACAAATATCCTTTGGTGAGTGTTTCTTACATGTGATTGAAGCTTGAAACCCAACATGTCACCCATGTAATTCGTATATGTAGGGCTGGCAATTTTACACCAATACACGAATACATGACACGAACCTACACGAAGTAAAGAGGTATCATGTATGGCCTTAACAGGTATGGTGTACCAAAAAGGTAGACACAAGATTACCTGTTAATACCCGTTAGTACACGATAAGAAATTAAATTAAATAAAACTCATCAGCCATGTGCGTGTGGGTAACTTAATTCCTTTCTATTTTCATTTCTCATTCAATTCAAAAAAATAAAATAAAACCCTAAACTCCCTCTGTAAATCTCAGATAGCATGTCATGTTCGCGTTAACAGGTATTAACAGGTAATTTTTGTGTATAACAGTCGAACAGCCATCTTAACAGGTATTAACAGGTAATTTTCATGTATATCGTGTCGTGTTCCTGTTTGAAAAAAGGACACCATAAGTTATCGTGTTATGTTCGTGTATGGGGTTTCGTATATCGTGTCTTATCGTGTCGTGTCTTATCATGTACGGGTATACACGATATACTTTCTCATGAATATAATAAATATTTATTGATAGAACTTCTAAGAATGATAATTCAAACAAGCCGGTAATATTTGAATATACTTTTGCTCGCTTTTCAGAACCATTCCATCAAATAATGGGTCCGTTTTCAGTTAGGCTTTTAATGGTTATGTATCTTTAAAAGGTTTTTGATGTTAACTATATTGATTGTAGTGCTAAAACTTATTTCCAATCCATTTATAGATATAATAGGTTAAATATACAAACTCTATATTTGTCGTTAATTTCTATAGAGTAAACTGCCATTTTGGTCCCTGTGGTTTGGCCAGTTTTGCCACTTTAGTCCAAATCTCAAACTTATTACATCTGGGTCCCTGTGGTTTGTATTTTGTTGCCATTTTAGTCCAAAATCCAAAAACCCTATTTTTTTTACTGTTGCAACCTCCTATTTTGTCCTTTAGTGCAGGGGCATTTTGGTCATTTTAATTTACTCTTTTAATAAATTAAAACAAAATTAATTATACAGACATTCATATATATATATATATATATATATATATATATTTATATACACACATACATACAGACATTCACACATCCACCATCTCTCCATCCCAAACCTCTCGAACTCTCCATCCCCAACCTCTCGATCTCTACATACATACAGACATTCACACATTCACACAGAACCTTCTTCATCTTCCCCCAAATCCCAAACCCTGGTTCTCCTGCTCAGCCGCCAGACACCACGTGAAGCAACCCGGTGCCACCACCGTCGCCCTCACCGCCTCCACCATTATCATCACTGCCGCCACCCCCTACACCCTCACCTCCTCCTGAATCGGGTTTATTCTTCTTGTGAATCACCTCCTGAATCGGATTTATCACTGTCAACGTTTGTTGCAGGTTGGGGTTGTGGTTTCCGGTGTTGGCAGCATTTGGGTACGCCATTCCACAAACCCCCACATTAGGGTTTATAATGCTTCTCAATCTGGTCAATTAAACATCGGAGATTTATTCTGTATGTCTTCCAAACACCCTGTTTGGTTTAATCTGAACAAAATCGCATCTGCAGATGAATCGAATAGATGCGAGGAAGCCTTCGCAGAGATTTCAGGGTTTGATCATGATGAAATTCAGACCACTGATATCGATCTCCTTTGGTTTATTTCTCTCTCTATTGCTTTCTCTCTCTATAACTGTCTCTCTCTAGATGTATATGTGTTGATTTGTGGTGTGAATGAGTTTGTTTGTTGCTTGTTTGGATGAATAGGCGACTTTTTGTTGTTGATAATCGGTAGTAATTAGGGCTTTTTGGGAGGAGATGTGTCGATCTCCTGTGGGTGCGGGTGGAGGAGTGGTGGCGGGTGTGTGTGGTGGCTAGGATAGAAAGAGGGGAGAGGAGTGATGGTGGTGGCACTGCAGATCTGGTATGGGTGTGAAGAAGATGATGTTTTATTAGGAAATGATAAAGGGATTATTTATTTTAATTTAATTAATAATTTGTTATAATAATTCATAAATGACCATTCTGCCCCTGAAGATAAGGACAAAACAGGGGGGTTGAAATTGGGGATTCTGGTCAAATTTCACTTTTGGACTAAAATGGCAACAAAATGCAAACCACAGGGACCCAGATGTAATAAGTTTGAGATTTGGACTAAAGTGGCAAAATTGGCCAAACCACAGGGACCAAAATGGCAGTTTACTCATTTCTATAAAAGAAAAATGTTAGAAAATGAGTGAAAGTTATACTTTTACAGTAAAACTGAATCTGTATGCAAATAATGGTACATTTATGTGTGTTATATAATTGATTATTTTGGGTTTTTTTTCTTCTTGATGAGAGCTTCTTAACAAGCTAAAATGTGTCTACAATGGAGCATCTTAATTTCCGTTGAAGACATTGCTTTGAATATTATTATTATTATTATTATTATTATTATTATTATTATTATTATTTAAATTGAAAAACACTCATTTTCCATACAGAAATTCCATCGCCCGTCCATAATTCTTCAAGAGCTTGACTAAATGCAGAGGTGAAACACTTCCATAATTCTGTGTTTTTCCCTTGAACGTAATTATGGAAACGACCCTTCCATGATGGATAGTCGTTCATGTGATTTAACTTTGGCAGGCGATTGTTGCTACCCGTCTCACTCTCACTAAGCAATAGATTTTGAATGCTTTGATTTTGATTAGACACCATTGCCCATTGACTTGCACTTATTGATTGTTGAGTCTGAGGTACGGAATTCATTAACATTGCGGCCATCCAAGTCGGGTTTTGACCTGGTTGTGGGTCCGTACTCCAATCCCACGGACTTGTGCAGCTCATATTTGATGTATGAAGTAGAATACCTGATCAAATACTTGAAAACACAAAGTTAGAACACTTTTGCAAGTCCTCTGTTTAAAATTGACAACAGATCTTGACGAAACACCTTCTACGAAACACTCTGTTTCGTCGAAATGTCTTATGACAAAACTCAATGTGTTTCGTCGAAGATGCTTTTGGCGAAACACTCTATTTCATCGCTTGTGCGTTTCGTCATGGATAAGGTCCAGACAAGTGGGTCAAGTGGGTGAGAGTTGGTAAAATTTTTCAACTTAAATCTTATCTCTTTACTGACACAGTACAAAATTTTCAACACACAACATGCCTGATTCACCTAATAGTATGGGTGAATAATATTTAATCAATTTAAAACTTTTATCAATTTCTTTTAATTCTAAATTCCAAGAATATCACAAGAAGAGTTTGAAGGTTCTTTGAGATGTGAAGAACAAACCTAGAAAGTATGAGTTTTCCGGTCACTTAACAACTTTCCGAAACACGAATCCGCATAAACTTTTACTGAAAACCAGTTTTATGTTATGAATAAGCAATGTAACAAAGGTTTTTAACAAAACTTTGGCAAATAAGTAAGAAACAAACAGATTTTAAGTACTTTTTCCTGAAAATATGAGTTTTTCAAGAACAAGATTTCCAAAAAATCATAAACAACAGTTTCCAATACTTGATAAAAATCCAATTATGTTTGATTTTAAACAAGGATAATAGCCAATGCTCTGAGATCTTGTTTGCGGATCGCCGGACAACTACGAGATCTTGTTTCGAATACCGTAACGAGTGCGGAATCCATGTTACGATACGAGCCGAGCGAGAGATAAATACAATACAAAGATATGCCGTTTAACGATTGTATATTGATACCGATCGAGTTTTGTTACAGAAAGATATTACAAGAAATACAACTAAACTCTCGGTTCTCCCTCTAACTATCTCTCTAGTTTGTCTTCTGTCTTCAGTCTTGTTTATATAGGACCAGGTACGACGAAACTGAAGCTGGGAGTCGACGAAACATGGCGAAAATTCAAGGTCGACGAAACTGTAAGAGTTTCGTCGACAACATGCAGATCTTATGGTTTCGGCCCAAATGCAAGGCTTTGGCCCACTAGAGTTTGTACAAAGAAGTGATTGGCCCAATCACAATTAAACTCCATGGAAAGCACACGTAAATTCAATAGTTGCATGCATTTCCTTCTACATGACATCATCATGACATCATCATGGTGATGTCATGATGAGGTGTCAGCGGGAACGGTTCGCGGCTCTCCGTGCTTCGCGTGTCGAACTCTGGGGCGCACGACGAAGGAATGTCGCTACGTCGGGCTTGAGCCGAACCTAACCGAGTCTAGTCGAACTTAACCGAGTCGAACCGAGTCGAGTCGCGTCCACATAAAGTGTACCAACAAAGTTTGCCTTCACTACCGAGGAAACTACAACAATGATGACCTCACCTTCTACAGCAACTGAACCACCTCCAGTGGCTACAACTGTAGCTAAAACTCCTATTGTGACTCCACCAGCTGAACCACAACATGGAACTTCCTCTAGTCATCAACACTAATCTGCAACACATCAGCGAAGCTCAGAGAGGCGTGGCAGATTGTTCTCAGAAATGGCACAGGATGAAAAGGTAAAATTTCTATTTTTGCAATTACAAGCTGCTGCAGAACAAATCAAACGGCATTTAGAATTTATGTCGGCAAATAGAAACACTGTGATTGCTCAACATGTGGAGATTAACAAGTTAAAGGAAATTGTTGGAAAACAACAAGTTGAAATCATGCAACTCCGAGCTGAGAATGAACGTCTGAAAGCTGCTGATGATGAACGAGAAAGGCAGTTGTTACAGATGCAGGCAACTGACAATGCTCGCAGTATTGAGTTGAATAGAGTGAAGGAACAAAGTATAGCTATGCAACGATCTACAGATCGTCTGGCTGAAAGGCATGATATTATGAAGGAATGGTACGATAGCAGGAACACCACTCTGGTGGATGGTTTCAAGTCTATTAATACTGCCTTTGAGATAAGCAAAAAGAGGGTTAACATTTTATGGTCTGATCGATGCAAAGAACAAGAGATTCTACGCAAGCGTGATCATTGTAGCGAAGACCAAGGTAACCCTGATGCGTCAGCCTCTTCTAAGCAACAAGGGGCATCTGCTTCAGCTCAGATTATAGTTTACAAGCCTCTGCAGATCGGGACCGCTCAAGTCACTTCAGATGGATCAAAGGATGAACTAGAAAAGCTGGAAAGTGGTAATGTTGGTGAAAGTTCTACAGCTGGTGAGAATCTAGTACCAAGCTTAGCTGATATTGCTCTACAAGTGAGTCCTCCTGTCTCTCGTGAAGACTTAGAAGATAGAGAGTTCATTTCTGAGATGACAGATGAACAAATTTTAGGTTTAACTGATATGAAAGTAGTCGATGATGCTACAATTGACGATACTCCAAGTGAACCCGAAGTAGCAAACCTTGATGGTCTTGATGAAATAGTGTTCGGAGGAGGTGCAGAAAGGTCAAAATACGTACGAGAAGACGGTACTGAATTCAATCCATTTAATGAAGACTGATTGAAGGATAACATGGATGAGATCGACGAAAGATTGAAGAATCGTGATTCATCTGATGTTCCAACTGATTCGTTTGATGAATGGAGAAAGAATTTTCTTTCAAAGACTGCAAAGCCAACCCCTCCTGTCATACAAGTTGATTATATGAAGTACGAGAAAGGCCGTCCTCAGGGAAGAATACTAAGTTGGATGTCGTGAAAGACATTCATTGCATTGCCATGAAGCGAGAACATGGAATTCAATACTTCAAGTCGCTTCTCAGTATTCTTACCTTACCATTTTATGATGTGGCAGCGTTAGCAAAGCTGGAGCTAATTAACCGATCAAACTTTGAAGGTGCTATGCTATTCGCTCGCAAGTTGAGGATCGAACGATGGAAAGGTTAGAATTACGAATTGTACAAGCCAAAGTTCCCTTGTATGAACAGATTAAGTTTACATTGGATCCAGCAACCAACACTGCTCGGTACAGGCTCGTGTACAAGCCCGTAAAGGTTTTGGATAAAATTCCGCTGATGCCACTGGAACAAGACATCATTGAGAACATGGCTCTTTGGTGTTATGATTTGGATATGCGTGAAGCAGTCATTATCTTTAGGAATGATAAAGAAAACTTCCGTATACTCGATCCGATGTGGATAGTCAACATGTCAGCTGCTGACATCGACATGTTATTTCGTCATGACATATTCTATGAAGACAAGGACACACGTCAAGCTTTGCGTTTTCAACGCGTCGCTTGTTTTTGTTATTATCGCGGGATTTATGCTGGAAGCTCGTGGTCTGAAGCAGCTCACTGAGACCGAAGACCAAGCAACAGCCAAGGGGGAGTTTGTTGGTGCAGTTTTTGTGTCTGTCGCTTGTTCTTATTATGTCTGTAATGTACCGTATTTTGTTTATCGAGTCAGTAATGTTTTGTTCGACTCGACAAAGTCAAGATATCCTCCTATCTTGACTTGGTACGACATTTTCATGTTATGTATGTAAAGCAGCTGCAAGTTTGTGCAGTTTGTTGTTTGTTTTCTTACTGTTTCTGCATTCTGTATGTTATGCCTTCTTTATTGCAGCCTTCCCATGAAGAACTATTCTTCGTGGGACATAACCTTCACCAAAGATGTTCTTCGGCTAGCTTTGATGTTTCGTTGGTTTAACCCATGAAGAGCCCAGTTCTTCGTTGGCCTCAGTCTTTCGTGAGCCCAGTTACATACTTCGTAGGGTAACTGGGTCAGGGGCATGTATATAGATGCATTCCATTCACAGAACAGTTAAGAGAGCTTTGTGAGAGTATGTAAACATTATGTGTATGTGTTTGTAATTGTTCTCTTCCACTTAATTAAGATAGTGAATCTTTGGTTACTTGTTTGTGTTATACTTTGCTTTGGTTGCATTCTTACAAGGATTCCACACTTGTGAGTGTGTTCTAACAAGAAGGAAGTAGGTTTCTTGATCCTCCAAGTGGACATACAGTAACAACAAGGATGTGTGTTTGTGCAAGCTAGATCCGGTGGTGGTAGGGCTCGAATTGGTGGTGGTGGTTTCCGGATACGGTGGGGGCGGTGGGATTTAGCGGCGGTGGAGGTTGTTGGGAGGGTTGGGGGATACCTGAGAGAAAGAGAGATGGGTTTTGTTGTGTGTGTGTGTATATATATATATATATATAAAATTTTTAATTTATAAACAAATAAGTAAAATTACACATCTACCCTCTTGTGCAAGTCAATGACTAAACTTATCAAAAATTTTTAAGGGAAATTGGCTTGTAATAATCCCACCTAGACCTTATTGGCCATTAATAATCCCACCTCAGAATATTACCCCCACCAGTCCTACCTTTCACCTATTTTTCCTACAATGGTCCCCCGTTAAAAAAACTTAACGGAGTTAAGCTTTTTTTCAAATCACAAACAAGTTTTTAGGGCTTTTGAATAGAACCACGATACGAGTCCATTGATGTAAAACTTGCCTAGAAACGGTGCTCCAAATGATGAAAACGACGCTTCAATTCGGGTGTTTAAATTTCCAATTAACCAAAATCAAGTCACTTGGAGCACCATTTCGAAGTAAGTTTTACATCAATGGACTCGTATCATCGTTCTGATCAAAAGCCCTAAAAAATCTGTTTGTAATTCGGAAAAAAGCTTAACTCCGTTAAGTTTTTTTAACGGGGGACCATTGCAGGAAAAATAGGTGAAAGGTGGGACGCGTGGGGGGAATATTCTGAGGTGAAATTATTGTAGGTCCACCCGGAGGATCGAGTAACCTCTATTCCCTGTTTTCCGACAAACCCGAAAGTACGGAATCCAAACGGGTAAGTTAAACCAAGTTACGAACACGCAAGACACAAAGATTCAATGATTAACACGCAATGTATTAATACTCTGAAACGATTACAATGCAATGTTTACATGATAAACCTATAAACTCTCTGTTGTGTGTGTGTTATCTCCGAAATCTATTGAGACTTCTAAGTGTTATGTTTGTTGTCTGTGTATATATACCAACATGTTGACAAAATCAAGTGGCCCACGAAAACACATGACGAAATCAAGGATCTGGACGAAATCACTTGATTTCGATCAATTTGGTTTTCGTCCCATTTGGTTTTCACCAAAAGGGTGTTTTCACCACAAGGGTGATTTCACCACAAGGGGTTTTCATCACATGTATGGGCCTCAGACTTGGGCTTCATCATGGACATGACATGTTGGGCTTTGTCTTGGACTTCTTCAAGGATGGGCCAAACAAACAAACAGACAAACAAACAAGCTATACTAAATGCAAACTGCACACACGCAGTTGCATTTACACAAATGTTAAAAGTAAATCGCCTACCGAGTCAAGACAGGAGGTTGTCTTGACTACGGCCTTCACTTCGTAGTCGAGTCGAACCGAGCCGAGCCGTATCCACAAAATATGTATCAACAAACTCCCCCTTGGATGCGGCTCGTGAGGTTCGTAATCTCGTTCTCCGTCTCTTGATGGTGCATTCATTCTCGGAAAGGATCTTGAAAGTCTTCACGTGAAACAATCAGGGAGTGTATCAACAAACTCCCCCTTGAATGATACTCGTGAATCTTTTGAACTTCAAAACTTTAGATCCTTGAGGTGTTGATGAGTGATCAACTGTAACCCGATCATCGTGATTTTCTGATTGCATCAACGTCGTGTCTTCACTTTACGGCTTGTCATCTGACACGTTCTCTTCGCCTTTAGCTGATTATGATGTGTCATCTGCACATACAAGAAAGCTAAACACGTAATGAGAACAACCGCTTGGAATTTAGACAAATTAAACAAACGACACATATGAGATCAAATCTCAATCAAACACCGACCGACAACAGTTAGAAAGTTTTAAAAATTTATCAATTTTAAACCTTTGACTTTCAAAACTTGTAAACTTCGACAGTTTATGAAGATGCAATTGTTTTCCGGCTTATAATCAGGATTTTGGGTAGGATAGACTCGAGTTCCAACATCGGTCAATCAAAAATAAACTAGAAGCAAAATCTTTTTGACTTTTATAAAGTTTAGATTAAAACACACCTAAAATCTTTTTGGAATTTTTCATTTTTCAAAAGTAAAGACGGAAAGCAATAAATAAATATATACAGAGATACAGAAACTAAAAGCAGTAAACAAATATTTACAGACATTCTTTTTGCGAGTTTCGAGGGTAAGAGAATCATATCAGTGTACGGTCACGCCAAAACGCTCTTGTTGTTCAATTAGTTAACATTAAGATAAGCATCCTATAACAGTTATCAGTATTGTTGTCCACATAAGCTAAACTTATCAGATGTAATCATGGTGAGGGGATACGATTAATGTATGATTTATACTTACCGACCGATGTTCATCCACACACGACACATTCCCGTATCAAGGTATACACGAGAGTTCATCTTACCGGTGAGTATACTGTTTATCATCTGTTTGACTGTATATGAAAATGTGAAAAAAACTCACTTATTTGATTGAAAACAAGCCCTATGTGATAGAATCACTTATTTATGAGGAACTTGATTTTCAGATGCATGAAAGCACAGGAGCAAGTCCATGAACAGGTCAATACTTTCATACAGCAGAGAGACGAACTTGACTCCCGCAAAGAATATGTGATATATTATCACTTATTTTGTTTGGACATGTGGTTGTTGATCACTTATTGAGGTCGAATGAAATATGTACACGTATGTATGGTATCATGGAAGATCTTAGACTTCGTCTCCGTTATTTCGGTAAAAGATACAACCATGATACCCAGAAGAAAAGACAGCATAAAGACCGAATATCTCAGAACCTCGGCAATCAATCAAACGAAATTTCGGTACTAAGACCATATGCCAATGTGTGGTTCCCACCTGGTCTTCAGTCGATTTAAGTTTATATCACCCTGCACACTTTAAAATCATCTTAAAGTGTTCAAGGTGATATAAACTTAAATCGACTGAAGACCAGGTGGGAACCGCTCATTGGCATATGGTCTTAGTACCGAACTTTCGTTTGATAGATTGCCGAGGTTCTGAGATATGTGATCTTTATGCTGTTTATCATCTGGGTATCATGGTTGTTTCTTTTACCGAAACAAACGGAGACGAAGTCTAGATCTTCCATGATATCATACATACGTGTACATACTACATACGACCTCAATAAGTGATCAACAATCACAACAAAACAAGTGATAATATATCATATTTATCCGGGAGTCAAGTTCGTCTCTTTGCTGTACGAAAGTACTGACCTGTTCACGGACTTGCTCATGTGCCCTCATGCATCTGAAAATCAAGTTCCTCATCAATAAGTGATTCTATCACATAGGGCTTGTTTTCATCAAAATAAGTGAGTTTCCCACATTTTCATATACGTCAAAACAGATGATAAATGGTATACTCACCAGTAAGATGAATCCTCGTGCATACCTTGATACGGGAATGTGTCGTCGTGATGTGGATGAACACCGGTCGGTAAGTATAAATCATACCTTAACGTATCTCCTCGCCATGATTACATATGATAAGTTGAGCTTATGTGGATAACAATACCGATAATCGTTATAGGATGTTTATCTATATGTTAACAAAAAGAACAACAAGAGTATTTTGGCATGACCGTACACTGATATGATTCTCTTACCCACGAAACTCGCAAAAAGAATGTTTGTATATATTTACTTTTCTTAGTTTCTGCAACTCTTTATATATTTATTTACCGCTTTCAGTCTTCAAGTTTGAAATATTAAAAATGCCAAAAAGATTTTAGGTGTGTTTTAATATAACCTTTATAAAAGTCAAAAAGATTTTATTTTTGCTTTAGTTTTTGATTAACCGATGTTGGAACTCAAGTCTTCGTTGCCTGAAATGTGATTGAAAACCAAAACGACTGAATCTTCATAAACGGTCAGAGTTTGCAAGTTTTGAAAGTTAATAATCAAAATTGAAAAATCTGTTAACTTTTCAAACTAACTGTCGGACGGTAGTTGAAAACATGGTCACATGTGTGTCATTTGTTTAAATGTTAACTATATTCCAAGCGTTTGTTCTCATTACGTGTTTAGGTTTCTTGCATGTGCAGATGCTAAAGGCGAAGAGAACATGTTCGATGAAAAGCTTCGGAATGAAGACACGACGTGAAGGCACTCAAATGATAATGATGATCGAGTTGTCGCTGATCAATCATCAACACCACAAGGATCTAAAGTATCGAAAATCAAAAGATTCACCAGCATAATCAAAGGGGGAGTTTATTGATACACTTCCTAAATAAATCGGGAGTTTGTTGATACACTTTCTATGCGCAACACGTGAAGCCTTTGAAGATCCTTTCCGAGAGAATGAATGATCCATCAAGAGATGGAGAACGAGATTACGAACCTCGCGAGCAGCATCCAAGGGGGAGTTTGTTCATACATATTATATGGATACGGCTCGGCTCGGTTTGACTCGGCTACGAAGTGAAGGCCGTAGTCAAGACAACCTCCTGTCTTGACTCGGTATTCAATTGACTTCGTAACGTATGAAATTGCTACTGCGTGTGTGCAGTATGCATTTAGTATTGCTTATGTGTTTATTATGTTTGTTGTCTGCTTGTTTGAAGTCCAACATGAGACAAGGCCTAACATGAAGACCCAAGCCTAATCACACATGACGAAAACTAACTTGTGATGAAGACTGAAGTGGCAAAATCCACATGTGACGAAAACACTTAGGACGAAATCCACATGTGACTGTAGGTCCCGAAATCTGAGGATCGATAACGAACCGAATCACTTGTTTATAACAAACACGGTTACGTGTGCAGAATCCACGTAACTATGCCAAATCAAACATATAAAGCAATAACGACAAAGTATTAATCAATGAAACACAATCGATTGATTAAACGGGATGAGAACCGATTACAAACTGATACAAACACAGTTTACACAGAATTTTGACAGAGTTTCGTTAAGGGTATTTTCTCATCTACCTTCAAAGTGAAAGCAGACTTGGTTTATATAGTCCCTGGGCCCAAATCTCGACGAAACACGAAGTGGAACGGCGAAACAGGATATGGGCCAGACATTGGGCCTGAAGCAGCCCAACAGACGACGAAACAAGTCTATTTCGCCATGACTATCGACGAAACAGAATGAATTGGACACAAGTCTATTTCGCCGTGATGTGTTCGACGAAACAGCCTGTTTCGTCGAGGACTGCATCAGCTGTTCTGTTTACTGTAAACAGACAGCAAACAGATAGAACATATAAACACATAATGACCATTATACCCTTGACATGCAACATGCATTGTTCATTAAACATTACATATCAAATGGAGACAAACAAGTCGTACACAAGCAGATAGGAGGATATCCGACTTGGTAGACATCAAATACATACTCGATAAACGTTAAAGACCGTACAAAATACATCATTAAGTACAAGACTAGTTACAGACACTAAAAATGCATCAACAAACTCCCCCTTGTCTGTTACTCGTCTTCGGTCTTCTAATCTTCCACCTCAGTGTTGTTCGGACCACGAACTGCCCGAATGTATTCCCTGGTAGTAACAAAAACACGCTACGCGTTGAAATTTTAAAGCTTGATCTGCGTCCTGATCTTCATAGAAAATATCGTGACGATATAGTCTGTTAATGTCAGCCTCGGACATGTTGACGATCCACATCGGATCCAACATCCGGTAATTTGCACGATTATCTCTAAACACAATCACGGCTTCATGAGTGTCGGAGTCGTAGCACCATAATGCCATATCTTCAAGAAAATCCTGCTGCATCGGGATTAATGGGATTTTATCTACGACTCGCGGTGGTTTATATACAAGCTTGTAGCGCCCTGAGTTCGTTTCCGGATCAAGAGTAAACTTGATCGGTTGATAGATGGGGAACTGTGGCTTGTATGATTCATCCTTCCAGCCCGACTTCTTGTTGATTTTTATCAGTCGCTCAAATAAAGTAGCGCCGTCGAAGTTTGAACGATTAACAAGCTCAAGCCTCGTCAACGCTGCAACATCATAAAATGGCAACGATAAAATACTAAGCAATGACCGAAAGTACTGTACACCGTATTCACGTTTAACGGCTACGCAGTGTATATCCTTAACAAACATCCAGCATAGAATTCTTCCACTTGGCTTCCCCTTCTCGAACTGCAAGTAGTCGACTTGAACACTTTCTGGCACAGGCTTCTGAACTTTTGATAGGAACTGTTTTTGCCATTCAGAGAATGCATCTGTGGCTTTTTCAGACGAATCACGCTTCCTTAAGTGTTCATCTATGTCATTAACATTCTCCTTCATCCAATCTTCATCAAACGGAGTGAATTCAGTACCATCTTTTCGAACATACGTAGATTTTGTTGCTTCGCCTTCAAATACAATCTCATCTATATCTTCAACATTAGATGTTTCAGTCTCAGTCGACATTTTATCTATCTCAGCATCATCAATCTCTCTCATAGCATTTAGAGCAAGCAATTGCTCATGAGAAAGATCTTCTATTAGTTCTCCTTCTTCAAGTAACTCTCCTGTGACTGGATGAATAGCCTGTAAAGCAATATCAGCGCTGCTTTGAACAGAAGATGTACCTGTGATCTGTTGAACTTTGCCAGTAGAGGTTCCCTGAGTAGATTCGACTATTGGAGGTTGAACTGCAACGACTTCAGAAGAAGGTACGACTGGCTGCTGTTGTGATGTACCAGAAGTGTCAGGATTCCCTTGATCTTCAGGGTCTTCATCCCTTTTCTTCAGTACTTCTTGTTGCTTACAATGGTAATCCCATAGAGCAGCAACCCGTGTTTGAAGTATAGAGTTATTTCTCTCTCTCTCTTCGTCAGCAGCCTTTAAACGAGCATTCTCGGCTTTAAGCAAATCAATCTCAGCTTGTTGTCTCTCAATCATCGTTTGCTGTTGACCAACGGTGGACTTCAAGTTATTAATTTCCACCAATTGTTTAAGCTGATCATTCTTAGTGAGATTAATGAAATGAGATTGCCTCTGAATGCGATCAGCAGCTGCTTCCAGTTGAGTGAATAGGTATCTGTTCTTTTCGTCTTGAGAATATCCGGAAAATACCCTATGACGTTCAGAACTGATCTGCGAAGTGGTTGCTCTGATTGCAGAAGCCATAGTTCTTTGAGGAACTGCCTGAGGGGTAACATATGGAGTTTCAGCAGCTGATGTAACTACTGGAGTTTCTGTAGCTGATGTAACTACAGGAGTTTCTTGTACAGGCTCCTGAGGTACAGATGAAGGCTCTTGAGGCACAGGTTGCCGAGTATAAGTACTCAAATATCTTCTTGATTTCTTCTTTTGAGTTTCAACAGCTTTCTCAGCTCTCCTTTTTGTTATTCTTTCATCTGCAGGATCCTCTGGAACGTATTCTGGATCATCTTCAGTTCTAATCCTTCTATACCTTTTCACTCCACTTGCATCGATATACATCTCGTATCCAGGCTCGACTATATGATCACTAGAGCTAGAATCAGATTCATCATAGCCACTTGCTGAAGAACTACCAGCTGATGTATCACCAGCTGCACCTTTGCTCGATGCACCAACGGCACCAGTATCACCACCATCATCGCCTTCATCACTACTGTCATCACTATCACTCCCGGACTCATCTGAATCAACCGGATCAGGACCAAATTTCTCTATCCTTTTTCTTTCCAATTCAGGCTCTTCGTTGTCAGATTGGCTGTCATCATGACGCCATTTATCATTAGCTGGAGCAACATAATTAGGATTCTCAAGTGCGCCAAATAGCTTCCTTGGAGGAACGCTTTCTTTGTATCTTTTGGCGGCAAGGTTCTTGATTAGCCTTAAAGAGTTGAAATTCATCGCCTCTATCTTCAGAAGATCATTGTCAGCTTTAGGAAGGTCCGGATGTTGAACATTCATAATCATTTGAAGAAACCGTGGATACATCCAAAACTTGTTCCCGGTTGTTCTACTTCCAGTCCTAGTCATATTTTCTTTCATGTTGCTGAAGATATACTTTGAGATGCTAAACGGTTTGTTTAACACCAATGCAACCATGAAACCAATGAGATCATCTCCAGCCATATCATATCCAGCACGTCTATTGCTGAGACACTGAATAAGAATGTGTAATAAGAACTTGTAATGTAATGGCAGATCACCCTTGTTGATTTGTTTGACGAAAATGTCCCCTTTACACTTCATCCATAGCAAACAGCCTCGTGAACACATGATTGGGATTGAATATGGAGCATCCGGATGATCTTGTAATTGTAAGACTTCGTTCAATATATCCGGAGAAACAACAACATCCAAATCATTCACACGACCTCTTATAACATCCTTTCCATCTATTTGTACAACGCTAGCAGAATTCCAGAAAGCCTTGATAAGTGATTTGTAAACGGGCGTCGAGAATGTAACGGCATAATTAATACGTGACTCCCTGATCCACTTCGTGATATCTTTCAATTCCGTGAGCTTGTCATCAGGACCCAGATATGCAACTTGATTATGACGCTTCTCTGACATAATCTCCTCTTCAGTTTTGTTTTCCTTCTTTATCGCCTTCTTGCGTTTTCCTTCTTTCGGTGCCTTTGGTGCCATCTGTACATGAAAATGTCCATAATAAGCAACAATTACATTACTTATGCATTTAGACATGTATGGATACAAGTTCATGTATCCACTTAACAGATAACCTATCAAACCATGTCTACTGTGAACAAACAGCAAAAACAGAAAACTGCTAAGGCATGGACGACGAAACAGAAACACTTCGACGAAACAGAAGATGTGCGACGAAACACATCTGATTCGCCGTTGTTTTGATTCGCCATGTCTGTTTCGCCGTTTCTGATTCGTCGTCTGTTTCGCCGGAATCTGATTCGTCGACGTCTGATTCACCGGAATTAGGGTTTAATCGATTCGTCGATTTGGGAGGTTTATCTGTTTCGCCGTTTTGGGTTTAAACAAAGATCAGATTTAACAAACAAACACATTCAAACTTATTTTTTATACCCAAACCAACTGATAACACCCATAAATGATTTCCGATCAAAAACCCTTTTGAAACAGTCGAAAAACTTCATCAATCAACAACCCCTGTTTTGTTATATGAAACCCACACCCAAATTAAAGCAAATATACAAGCATAAAACCCTAAACCTATCAGATTTCACAAGCATTCAAACAAGATACAAGAGAAAACATAAGAAAACATGAATCTCCTAGGGTTTGGACAAAAACCAAACGGTCTAAAAGGTTCGGTATAAGAACGGGAACATTTTTCTACCTTAAAATTTTGTAAGATCTTAGGTAAAAATGAGGGTTTTGAGGGATTATGATGATAAAAGATGATGAAAGATGATGAAGGGGTTTTCTGTGTGAAGAAGAAGAAGAAACAGTTATGATTTTGAAAAAATGAACATCAGGGACCCATTAAATACACCGCCTCTTCTTGACGAAACAGAATATGTGCGACGAAACAGGATTGGGCTCGACGAAACAGAATTAAATTGGGCTGGACTTGGGCCTGAAATTAGCCCACGACGAAACGGACTTTGGGCCATTTGTGTTTCGCCGTTAATGGTCTGTTTCGTCGACTTGTTTTTGTTTCGCCAACATGTTTTTCAAAAACACAGACGCATGAAAGATTTTGCAGACTGAACAGATTTTGATTAAAATGAACACTTTTCCATTTTGATTGAATTTTCAATGCAAGGACGTTTTATGAAGTAGGTTTCATGCTTCCGGCAGAAAACACCAAGCAACAACTTCGGCTTAATCAAAAACGAACTTTACAAATAACACTAAAAACGAATTTAAAGCGCGGTAAACTAAACGAAAAGGCAATAAACTGTGAAAAACAGTAGACAACTGTACAAAAGCAATCTTTTTGCGAATCTCAAGGATAAGGAATCATACCAGCTTACGGTCTTAGTCAACGTGATTGTGATTTTTGTTTAAAGCTCTGGATAAGTATACTACCTCGATTATCGGTATTGTGGTCCACATAAACTCAAACTGATCAGACGTAATCATAATTAAGAGATACGATTAACGGTAAGGATTATACTTACAAGTCGATGTAAATCCACTCATGACACATTCCCGTATCAAGGTATGCACGAGAATTCATCTTACCGGTGAGTATACCGATTATCATCTGTTTGACCGTATAAAAATGTGAGAAACTCACTTATTTTGATTGAAAACAAGCCCTATGTGATAGAATCACTTATTGATGAGGAACTTGATTTTCGATGCATGAGGGCACAGGAGCAAGTCCGTGAACAGGTCAGTACTTTCGTACAGCAGAGAGACGAACTTGAATCCCGCAAAGAATCTGTGATAAATTATCACTTATTTTGTTTGGACATGTGATTGTTGATCACTTATTGAGGTCGTATGCAATATGTACACGTATGTATGGTATCATGGAAGATCTTAGACTATGTCTCCGATATTTTTACGGTTTGGGATACAACCATGATACCCAGATGATAAGCAGCATAAAGACCGAATATTTCAGATCTCGGCAATCTCTCAAACGAAATTTCAATACTAAAACCATATGCCAATGAATGGTTCCCACCTGACTTGAAGTCTGTTAGATTTGTATCATCCTGCACATTTTAGTCTGATTGTGAGCCTACCGATACATCGTTAGTAGAGATACTTATCATTTTTGTTTTTGTTTTTCATTTTGAGCACATTGACCGACCACACCAGTGAACATCATCATTTTCCTTAAACCAAGAAACTCATTTTTGGTTTTCTATTGTTTTTGAATTTTTTTTTTAATTTTCAAATTTAAAGACATAAAGTAAACCACATATTTTTGGGTTTTGAAATTTTTCAATGTTTTTGTATTTTCTTGATTAGATTACTCCCCCTAAAATGCTAAAAGAGTACGAAAACGGAAATCTTTTTGAATTTTTAACGTTTATAAAGGAAATATTTACAAAAACGATCAGCCAAAGAAGTTTACTCGGGTATCACCTTAATGCCATTGACCAAAAGTAGATAATCAAAACGTGATTTAGCAAAAGCTTTTGTAAACAGGTCGGCACGTTGGTGATCAGTGGGGACATGAACGACATCGATTAATCTTTTGTCAAAACAATCACGTATGAAGTGATATTTAATGTCGATGTGTTTAGTCTTGGAATGCTGCACAGGATTTCTAGTGATCTGTAAGGCAGCATTATTATCAACAAAAATATGAGTAGATAGGAATTCTAAACCGTAGTCGCGCATTTGTTGTTGTATCCAAAGAACTTGGGAGCAACAACTCGAGGCAGCAATGTATTCTGCTTCACATGTTGATGTAGCAACACACGTTTGCTTCTTGCACTGCCACGTAATCAGGCGATTTCCTAAGAACTGACATCCTGCTGTTGTCGATTTACCATCGATTTTGCAACCAACGAAATCAGAATCACTATAGGCAATTAATTCAAAACTATCATCCCTAGGGTACCAAAGACCGAGATCCGGGCATCCCTTCAAATAGCGTAAAATCCTTTTGACAGCTGACAGATGAGAGGCCTTCGGGTTTGCTTGATATCTTGCAAGCAGGCATGTTGGATACATGATGTCAGGCCTTGAAGCGGTGAGATACATGAGAGATCCGATCATGGCGCGATAGTATGAGGAGTTGATGCTTTCACCCTTCAAATCCGGAGTAATCCCGTGATTCTGCGGAAGTGGGGTACCAATGGGCGTTGCATCTGACATTTGGAATCGGCTCAAAATGTTACCAACATATTTAGTCTGATGGATGAATATCCCAGACTCTGTTTGCTGTACTTGAAGGCCCAAGAAGAAATTCATCTCCCCCATAGCGCTCATTTCGAACTTTTCCTGCATAACACGTTCGAATTGCCTGCACAAAGATTCATTAGTAGAACCAAATATTATATCATCAACGTATACCTGCACCAGCAGAAGATCTCCATCTAGTTCCTTGATAAAGAGAGTGCAATCAATAAGACCTCGTCTAAATCCATTCTCCAGAAGATAATTGGATAAGGTTGCGTACCAAGCCCTAGGTGCTTGATGTAAACCATAAAGAGCTTTGTTTAGCAACCAAACCCGATCGGGGTGAATAGGATCTTCAAAACCTGGAGGTTGTTCGACATGCACCTCTTCTTGAACTATACCATGAGGAAAAGCACTTTTAACGTCCATCTGGTAAACTTTGAATCCTTTGAAAGAAGCATAAGCTAAGAAGATCCGAATAGCTTCCAGACGTGCAACAGGTGCATAAACTTCATTGTAGTCAATGCCTTCTATCCGGCGAAAACCCTGAACAACCAATCTTGCCTTGTTGCGAATAACCACTCCACGGTCGTCTTTCTTGCATTTATAAACCCATCGAGTGCCAATTTTCTTGTAATTCTCTGGTTTTGCAACAAGCTTCCAAACACCAAGCTTTTGAAATTGTTGCAGTTCGTCCTGCATGGCTTCAACCCAAGAATTATCTTTTAAAGCTTCCTTCCAAGATTTCGGTTCTTCTTGTGAAACGTAACACGCGAAGGACCAATCATTTGGAAGACCAGATTCTCTAATTGCTGAATATAAACCAGCATTCTGGTTATTTCTCAGCTGATTACACGTCTGCACACCGCGTTGGACATCTCCTATAATGTTCTGCTGGGGATGGGTATCATGCATCCTTATTTCAGGATTTTCAGGAACACGAGCATTAACACCCAAATTGTTTATATTAAGATCAACAACCAACTCCACACCTGGAATATGCGTAGAAGTGGATGCATTCCCTTCAGCAGTATCAACATTCTGCACTTGAGGAGTTTCTAAAGAAGTGCCATGAACAGGAACAACCGGGGCAGAAGTGCCTTCAGTCGTATCAAGATATTCATCATCGTCCGATGACTCATTGTAGTCAGTGGCATCTTCAAATACCTCATTTTGAACAGTATTGTTAACTGAATTAGAACCTTGAGGGCTAACAATAACAGGTCTTACCAATGGCGAGCCAGCAGCGTTGTCACTATCAAATAACATTTGAACAGCTGCAGATTCTTCATCAAAGGTAGGCAGATTAAAGGAGTCGAATATCCCATCGTAATCGAACATCCAAGGATCACCCGGAGATCTAACAGGATTTGTGTACCTTTGAACCCTTACTTCATTCCAAAGCTCAATCTTTTTGGTGGTCAGATTCCAAACACGAAAATTTGGAGTTGCATATCCAAGGAAGAAACCTTCGATAGCTTTTGCGCCAAACTTTCCATCTGGGTCGATCATGGTACATGGACCGCCAAAGGGTTCAAGGAAAGAAAGATCCGGTTTCCTTTTCTGTAGAAGTTCGAAACAAGTTTTGCCATGCCTCTTAACTGTAAGAACTCGGTTCAAAGTGTAGCAAGCAGTCGACACAGCTTCTGCCCAGAATTGAACAGGAAGCTCCGACTCTACCAACATAGTTCTTGCAGTTTCAATAATCGTGCGATTTTTCCTCTCAGCGACACCGTTTTATTGTGGAGTATAGCGAGAACTGTATTCATGAAGAATGCCTTTAGAAGTACAGAACTCATCCATCACATGGTTTTTGAACTCAGTTCCGTTGTCGCTTTGGATCCTCTTCACTTTCAAAGTGTATAAATTTTCCAACATTGTGAGAAGATCCTTGAGGATTCCAGGAGTATCACTCTTGTGTGCCATGAAAGCTACCCAAGAAAATCTAGAATAGTCATCAGTAACAACCAGACAGTAAGCATCTTCGAATGTTGTCTTGTGCGTCATAGGTCCAAAGAGGTCCATATGAAGACCTTCGAGAGGCATGCTAACAGTGTTGATTTTCTTCAGAGGGTGAGACTTCTTTGTTTGTTTCCCTTTCTGGCACGAAACACAGATATCTTGTAGATGAAAACTTCTCACAGGCACACCATTCACAAGATTATTTTTCACCAAATGGTTCATTTTCCTCAAGTGAATGTGCCCCATTCTTCTGTGCCAAGAAATAGACTCCTTCTCTGTGGCTTTTGAGACAAAACATGTTACTTGCGCAGATGACGTAATAGCTTGGCTCATATCAAGAATATAAAGATCATTAACTCTTGGAGCCGATAAGAGAATCCATTCATCAGGAATCTTGAATCCAGGTTTAAGCACATAACATCCGGCATCATCAAAATGCACGGTGAACTTTTTATCGCAGATTTGCGATACACTGAGAAGATTATGATCAAGTTGACGAACATAATTGATCTTTTCGAAACATACCACACCATTGGAGATCATTCCTTCTCCGGTGATATATCCGCCTTTGTCTCCTGCGAACGCGACATAGCCTCCTCTAATATTTCTCACATCGTACAGAAGCCGTAAGTCGCCCGTCATGTGCCTGGATGCCCCACTATCAACAATCCAATGACTACTGATAGTTCCTCCTGGAACACCCTGCACCGATCATCCAATGATTAGTTAAGGATGGGGACCCAAGCCATAGTGGTCTTGGGTCGTCCCTGAGAATCACGAATAGTGATCTCGATCTGGTGATGATTTTCCAAAGTAACAGCTCCACCTGAACTTTCACCCTTCCTAGGTTTCCAAGTTTGTTTTTGTTTACCAGATTGAGTTTTGTAAACAGATTTTGAAACTTCTGGTTTTAAAGATGAACTTGGTTCCCTTGGAACAGATTTTACCTCAGATTTTAAAGCCTTTTCTATTTTCTTCACATTTTGATGTCGTTGTTTCGTTTCCTGTTCTTTAACAGTTCTTTTATCATGTTTTGACGAAACAGTACGACATTGAGGGTTAATCGTTTCAGGTGGTGCTTTCTCAACAAATTTCTCTTTCGGAGTGTTTGCACAATCTTTGATGATGTGCCCAAACTCTCCACATTTAAAACACGTTCTCCTCTCAACAAACTTAGGAGAAATGGATCGACGCTCATATGTCAAACCTGTAGAGCCTGAGGTACTTGCCTTTTCATCACACCCGTTTGAATGTTGAACGTAATTATTTTGACTGTTACGCTTTAAAATCTTGACTTGTTGTACAAAATCAGTGTTTGATTTGTTAGCAAAAATCTCAATTTTATCAGTACCCTTAGATGCCACAAATCTGACATCATTGTTTTTCTTTTGATAACGAGCTACATTTGTTTCAAATTTTGATTTAGAAACATTTGACCTTTGAGCTCGTTGAAATGGTTGTTTACCCTTAGGAGCAAAAGGTTGTTGCTTTGTTGGGGAGTTTTGATTTCCAAATTGCTTTTTGATTTCAGCTTTAGGAATTGGATCACATTGAGTCACAATAACTCCCGGGATCGTCTTTCCCAAAAAATTTCTTGTGTTATCTTCAAAAACATTATCAATCAATGATGAATTGACGTTTTTAATTGGAAAATCATTATCCGAGTAAATTTTTGAATCACCAACCAAAGTATACAACACATTGTTACTCTTAATGGTAGACATAGGTTTCTTGTCATCCTTGACAGGATTAATCACTTGTTTGGCAACTTGTTGCACATCAGGAATAGGATGATCACAAAGAATATGATTCTCAATTGGAATTTCTATTCCCTTTTTCTTGTCAAGTGATTCATCCTGGTCATTAGCATCTGTTTCATCATCAGATGAATCATAATCCTCAACAGTTGGAGGACTTTAACTCACTGTTGTTGAAGTTTCTGTTTCAACAGATGAGGTTCCAGAGTAATTGTTCGGTTTGAACCCTAATCCAGTAGTAAATTCCTCATAATTAAGAGGCACACTGGGTTCAAAATGAGGCATATCCTCTTCATCAGGTAGTGCAGCATAATTGTGTCTCAAAGGGGGCGGACATTTCTTATACCCAACACCACTCTTGTTTTTCTTCAGTTGTTGAACATCAATTATGTGATCGAGCACAAATCGGGAGTTAGAATAACTCTCCAATTTTTGCTTGATAGCATCATGCTCGCACTTGGCAATGGCTAATTCCTTTTTGGTTTCCTCAACAATATTAATATACTTGTTAATACTAATTTGTTTATGATAAACAACTTTGGTAGTTTCGGAAACACTTTTCTTTAAATTTTCAATTAAAGATTTAAAGTCCTTTTCGTTTCTTTTTAAAGCCATATTTGCCTCTTTGCACTTTGACATCTCAACAACCAAACTTTGATTGTGACCATGAATTTTGTCACATTCAAGTTTCACTCTATCACATTCCTGTTTCATATAAGCACAATCAGTACATATTCTAGGAGTTTCAGATGTTACCTGACTCGAAGAGGCTGAAACATTTGCCATAAATGCAGTTTGAAAAGAAAAAGATCCGTCTTCAGAGAAGAACTTCTCCATTTCCTTAGATGCTATCCCAGCCTTCTTGATAAGAACAGATTTCTGAGACTTCAACTCCTCTGCTTCATTCAACAAGTCATCAATAGAAGTCGCTTCTGCTTTCACATCTCCCGAAATAGAACTTTCTTCATCCGAACTCCCGGTATAACCCGAACTGTCGTCACTTTCAGAAAATTCGTCTTTATGAACGTGCTTGATGTGATTGATGATCTTTGTATAGCACGCTGTTCCTCCTCCTTCATTATCACCTCCCCCTAATTGTAAAGACCAATTACACCCTTCATCTGTTTGAACAGTCAATGCACGAGTGTTGTTTGGTGGTCCAGATTGGTTCTAGTTGGTGGTATTGTTCACAGCTACTATCCCTTTCCCACGATTGTCTTGAGTGCCTTGAGTGGCATTTGAAGTACTTGTCTGATTTCTGAAAGGGTTCTGATTGCCTTGCTTGGATGGTCGGGTGCACTCACGTTTGAAGTGACCCTTTTTGCCACAATTAAAACACGTAACCGCTTCTTTATCAAACCCGTACTTCGTATCCTGCTTACTATCCAAAGAACTTCTTCCTGTTTGACTCATGAAATCCCTTGCCCTTCTAACTGCACTTGCAAACGCCCACTTTATATCCATCAACTCCATTTCATCACGATCGATTTGTTGATAATCTTTGTTGGTCATACTGATGTTCCCAATTTGACCTGCGACCAAACCGCAGTATGCACTGACCATTGTGTTAATGAGTTCCATGTGCTCCTTTCCTACTTCAATGCTAACTTTTGAGAGGTTCGAAGTATCGACTTTAACAGTGTTCGGGTTTTGGGGTGGAGGATTGTTAGTATAATGTGCTTGTTGTGGTGGTGCTTGGGCTTGAGATGAGGGTATTGACTGTGAAAGATAAGCACCTAAATCGAACTGTGGTTGAGTACTTTGAGATTGGGCTTGAGATTGGGGTAATGTTTGTGAAAGATAAGTGCCCAAATCGAACTGTGGTTGAGTACTTGTGTTGGACACAAATGCAGTTTGAAGCTTCGGTTGTTGAACAGAACTAGAACTAGCTAAAGGAGCAAAACCAGGCAAATATATTTCTGTGTTTTGAGGAGCTCCAATCCTTTTAGATTTCCGAGTTTCCTCTTCATTCTTGTGCTCCAACTTCTGAACGAATCCATAGATAGTGACATTTTCCCCATCCAGAGCACCCATATGCTTTAGAAGTTCAATGAATTGACTCCACCTAGGAGGTAGAGCATCAGCTAAACGTGCAATCATTTCCACATGAGTTGTAAAAACCTTATAAGAACTCATTTCACTTATCAAATGATAGAAACGAGAAGTCATATCATTTAGAGTTTCATTTTCCAAAGATTGAAATGATTCAAATTCTTTCTTCAAAAGATCATGGCGTATTTTTCTAGAAGCTGCATTTCCTTCTCCTCTTGTTTCCAATGCATCCCATAAAGCTTTTGTGCTCTTACTATAAGAAAATTGATGATAGATGTCTTTATGAAGAGCTTGTGTTAGAAAAGCAAACGCCTTCTTCTCTAATTCATAGGCTTTCTTGTCTTCTTCAAGCATATGAGAAATACCAGCGGCAGTTGATGCTGCTTCTTCTAGTTCCGGGCTACATTCAGTAGTGAAACACGTCCAAAGTTCAACGTTTTGCCCTTGAATGTATGTGTGAAAACGACCCTTCCAAGATGGATAGTCGTTCATGTGATTTAGCTTTGGCGGGCGATTGTTGTTACCCGTCTCACTCTCACTGAGCAATAGATTTTGAATGTTTTGATTTTGATTAGAAACCATTGCCCATTGACCTGTATTTATTGATTGTTGTTTTTGAGGCAATTGGTTCATTAAATCGGCAAGCGAAGGCTGATTTTCACTTGGTCTTGTGTCCGAACTCCAATCCCACAGACCTTTGTTACTCATGTTTGATATATGAATGATAATACCTGGTCAAACAGTTGAAAACAAACAATTAGAACACTTCTGCAAGTCCACTGTGTAAAATTGACACACACCCGACGAAACACTTTCCACGAAACAAACTTGTTTCTTCGAAATGAATGTTGACGAAACAGACTTGTTTCGTTGAAGATATTATGTTCGTCCAAGATATTTTTGACGAGACGGATTTGATTCGTCGCCTACTTGTTTCGTCAAGGATAAGTCTCAGACAACTAGATATTTTTCTGACACAAGGTATGTTTGTAACACCGTTTTTCAACGCAACATGCTTTTTCAGAAACTAATGATCACAATTTTACACTAAAGTCAATTTAATGTATAATATGTTATAACACTTAGGTTTTGACAATTTAAAGATCAAGTTCACAAATGTGATAAGAACAATTATGAAGATATGAAGAACACACTCAAGAACAATGAGTTTCCGGTGACTGATAATTTTCCGAAACACGAAAATGCACAAGACTTTCACTAAAAACCCGATTTAAAGCATAAACAAACAATTTAAAAAGGTTTTTGATAAAACTCTTTAGCAAATAACAAGAAACCAACAGATTTTTATGAAAATTTTTCCAGAAATTATGATTTTTCAAGAACAATTTTTCAGAAAAACAATCACAAATACTTGATAAAAACCGAACAATGTTTGATTTTAAACAAGGATAAGAGCCAAACGCTCTGATACCAATTGTAGGTCCCGAAATCTGAGGATCGATAACGAACCGAATCACTTGTTTATAACAAACACGGTTACGTGTGCGGAATCCACGTAACTATGCCAAATCAAACATATAAAGCAATAACGACAAAGTATTAATCAATGAAACACAATCGATTGATTAAACGGGATGAGAACCGATTACAAACTGATACAAACACAGTTTACACAGAATTTTGACAGAGTTTCGTTAAGGGTATTTTCTCATCTACCTTCAAAGTGAAAGCAGACTTGGTTTATATAGTCCCTGGGCCCAAATCTCGACGAAACACAAAGTGGAACGGCGAAACAGGATATGGGCCAGACATTGGGCCTGAAGCAGCCCAACAGACGACGAAACAAGTCTGTTTCGCCATGACTATCGACGAAACAGAATGAATTGGACACAAGTCTGTTTCGCCGTGATGTGTTCGACGAAACAGCCTGTTTCATCGAGGACTGCATCAGCTGTTCTGTTTGCTGTAAACAGACAGCAAACAGATAGAACATATAAACACATAATGACCATTATACCCTTGACATGCAACATGCATTGTTCATTAAACATTACATATCAAATGGAGACAAACAAGTCGTACACAAGCAGATAGGAGGATATCCGACTTGGTAGACATCAAATACATACTCGATAAACGTTAAAGACCGTACAAAATACATCATTAAGTACAAGACTAGTTACAGACACTAAAAATGCATCAACAGTGACGGTCTTGGATTTCGTAAATGGATTTTCATCCAGAACTTGATTTCGTCAGTCATGTTGGTATAAATACACAGACACAGAACAGAAACAATTAGAGAAGTCTGAATAGGTTTCGGAGTGAACACTGTAAACACACACACACTGAGAGTTTATGAGAGCATCTTGTAAACATTGTATTGTAACCGTTTTCAAGATTAATACAATGGAGTGTTAATCGGTGAATCTTGTGTTTTACGTGTTCGTCACTTGGTTTAACTTACCCGTTTGGATTCCGCACTTTCGGGTTTGTCGGAAAACAGGGAATAGAGGTTACTCGATCCTCCGGGTGGACCTACACACCCCTTCTCCCTAAGATGAAAGCAAGAATCTTGAGTATATTAAAGTTGAATTCTTAAGATTTATGAAGCATCCGAGAATTCACACGTATTTGTTAGAGTTATTAGGATAAAGTTTCACTAACTCTACTTAGCACACATGTCATATAACTACCCAACAAATCACATATTGTGAAGCACATGCATAATCGTGTGATGAGAGTGGCTATCCCATGTTGGATAATCTTGACGGGTTTGGTTCGGGTTATGGATACGTGTTTGAAATGGGTCAGGGATTAGGGTATTTAGTCACATGTTTTATGTGTTTAATTAATGGTAAAGTAGTGGGCTAGGTCACGACTTAAGTTTTGTTGATTGAGTCAAGTAGTTGGTTGGTACATTCCTTTATTTACGTAGCATGAGCATGTATTTAAATGTGATATTTAACAATTAATGAAAGTGGGTTTTAAGTAGTAAAACAAATCTTCTTTCGTGAGTTTTTCTTGTGTGTGATTGAAGCTTGAAACCCAACAATTGATAGAAGAGCTATAGGCTCGTATCATGGGATTCGTGAAGTTGAGAAACGTGAGCAGGTTTGAGATTCGACTTTCGGAGAAGGGGGAGCGGTCCCATAGACCGTGGGGCTGAGAAGTAGAGAATAGTGGTGTTAGCAAGCAAGAAGGTTAAGTTCATGTGTGGTTGTGTGATCAAGATTGTTCTATGTGAACCAAGATGTACCAAGAACTGTGTGATCGGAGAGGAGACGAAATCGACACTAGAAAAGGGTTCTGGGTGAACCGGGTTCGGTTCGGGTCACGGATACGGGTCTTAAACAGGTCATGGCTTAAGTATTGTTGATTGAATCAAGTAGTTGGTTGGTATTATTCTTTATTTACGTAGCATGAGTATGTATTTATGTGGGTTTTAAGCAGTAAAACAAATATCCTATGGTGA
Organism: Helianthus tuberosus; assembly: GCA_030545235.1. Lineage (NCBI taxonomy): Eukaryota > Viridiplantae > Streptophyta > Magnoliopsida > Asterales > Asteraceae > Helianthus > Helianthus tuberosus. The sequence continues at coordinate 17,434,207 of CM060433.1, forward strand.
GTTTTTCTTGCGTGTGATTGAAGCTTGAAACCCAACATCCCACGCACCCATGTAATTCGTATATGTACGTGGATGCATGCTTCAAACCTTATTCGATGAAATGTGACAGAGATACACGAAAATGTAATGTGAAAACTAATGTAAACATGTGTTGTTTGAAGTATATCATAAGCACATATGCACAACTACATGATTTTTTAGTCTTAGCAAACATACTAAATAAAATGGCCAGAAGGGTAATTAATAGATAAATAGTGTAAAAATTAGGGGTTAAAATGGAAAATCTCACATGAACGCACCATTATAAATCAAACTGTAATTCTCTATATTATTCAGCGCCGCTTCTGACAACCACTGTTGGTAAACCCTAGTTCATCACTGCCGCATCTTTTGCCTCCAGTTGACTCCACTGTCGCTTCAGACGCATCTAGGGCGCCGCATCTTCTGCCTCCACTTGACTCAATGGTTAGTTATCTTCAGTTCTTCGTTTATATTGTTTTGTGCTGTTAATTATACTGACTGATTCCTGATGCAGGGAACTGAAGAATGCGTGTTAAATCTTGATAGCATGGTGATTGTTCATAGGAATCTATCACCATGCCGAAGTTGAAATCTGCGAAAGTGATGCAGGTAACTAACCTAAAAAACAAATTCGTAACAAATTCGTTCCTGCCATGATTCTTTGACTGTGTGAATGAGATGGTTACTCCATTGTTTGAGAAATCATTGACTGCTAAAGATACTGGGACGAGTGGGCGCCTTGTGCTGCCAAAAAACTGTACTGAGGTTAGCATCAGTGGTTTGTTGACGTAGTTTCTGGACTCCCAAGGATGAAACTACGGGTGGTTGTGGACCCAACAAAGTAGTTTGTTGACGTGGTTTCTGGACTCCCAAAGATGGTGTTCTTCAAGAATCAAAAATATTTAGTTTGGCACAGAAAGGAGAGAAGCTATATGGGAATGGATTCAAACTTTCTAAACCTTGTGATGATCGATTAAGATTTGAAGATTAGTTTTAATGACAATTTAGAAAGTTGGTTGTGATGGTTGATTAAGATTTGACGTTTTCCAGAAATATACACCATTTTATAATTTTAAGTGTATCTTGTAATTGATTCCTTTAATAGATGTAACATTTAAATACTTATTCAAGGGTTTAACATTTGCTTTGGCTTTTGAATGGTTGTAATAGATGTAACATTTAAATACTTATTCAAGGGTTTAACATTTGCTTTGGCTTTTGAATGGTTGTAATTATTTTACAAGTGATGATGAAGAAAGAAGTTTAGAGTGATAATATATTCTGTTACATATATACTAAGAACAATTTGATAAACATGTAGGTGAGTCTAGGCATAACCAGCTTAAACTCGACTAGAACTCTAAACCAAATTGAATTTTTTACCAAGGCCTTGACTTGGTAAGGAGTTGACTAAGAACAATTGTAGGTGCAAGATTCGGACTGTGACCCGTGATTAGTGTGTGATTATGTTCAAGAAGGGGGCGATTAGAGACTGATAAACAGCTTCCTTGTATAAACTCGGTAGCATAACGTTACAAAGCGGCCCGATTACAAGCTAAGCCGAACCATGCCAAAAGAGCATACATCTGGGGAGAGACCAAGTGGTGATCCCTCCATTTGACTAATTCTTCGTTGGATTCAGGCCCAATAAGGCAAATGCCCCAGAAAGCATGCAATTTACGTGTACATGCATTGCAAATTTATTAGATTTCAATGTTGCATGCATTTTGATCAAATGTCATGACATCATCATTGTGATGTCATGGTGTTGACGGTTCGCGGCTCTTCGTGCTTCGTGTGTCGATCTCTAGGGCGCACGACGGAGGAATGTCGTGACGTCCATTACTAGAAAACTAGGTTTTTCCGACCGCAATTTTGGTCGCAAACCGGTCGCAATTGCCATGTTGCGACCGTTTTTCGACCGGAACTACAATTGGAAAAACACCCGTCGCAATTGCTCGATTCCGACTAAGTTGCGACTGCTGCTATCTTTTTCGACCCGGGTTTTGCGACTTTAATAATGGTCACAAATATTGCGACTGTTCCTGGTTTTGTGGGACTTCGGTTGCGACGCTCTTGACGCGACCGTATTCCGACCACATGCCTTTTACAAACTGCGATCGTTTTCCGACCGCCTGTCTTCTGAAAAATTGCGACCATTTTTGCGGTCGCAATTTCTATTTATTTTTTAAAAAAAAATTTTATCCATTTTCTATTTTAACTTGCATATAATTTCAATTTTAAATTTTAGATATTATGAAATTTTCACAATTATATAAAACATCCCACTTGAAACATCAAATACCAAAGTTATCATAACAAAATACATATTCAAAACAGAGTGTGTTTATACGTTTTGAAACCTAAGTCGATGATTATACGTTTTGAAACCTAGCTTTTAGCATCGCTTCAATGTTTGCCATCCTTTCATTCATAGCCTCTTTCTCGGTCTTATCTTTCTCTTTTTCCACCACCAATCCCGCAATAATCACGTTCAACCTTTCGATCTAATAAAACCAATGCAAAGTGAAATATTAATGGCCAACATTATCACAATTTATACAATTTATGAAACTTATTAGCTGCTTATACAATTATAGAATAAAGATAAAAAGTCAGTTTGACTTCTAAGGTCAAATAGCCTATTTTCAATAATTTACATACAAAAGTTAACATATTATTGACTGTGAAGTGGTTGCATGAAAAACTAATGTCAATATTTGAGTTTATACATGTTTGAACAAAACAACTTAAAAGAATAAACATACCTCTTGGTCTTGTTTGCCACCATGCTGAACGTTAAAATCATTCTTAAGATTGCTTAACCCATATACTTTACCTCTCTTCTTTCCCCCGGATGCTCGGTACCACAATTCTTTGTAAGTTCTCGGTGTTGGCTACTTTCCTCCCCATACTTCTCCAAAAGATATCCCTCATATTTTACCTACAAATACAACCAAATTTAACATACTTTGCAGTACTAAACCAATAATATAGATACAATAAAATTGTTATGTAATTTTTTATTATTTATAAAAAAAAACCAGATATTTCAAGTTATAACAAAATACTTAATTATAATCTTAATTTAAAAGTGGGCAGAAGATGTGTTGAGGATTTGAGAATGGAAGTATAAGAATAAGAATAAAACCCGAGCTATTGGTTTATTTTAGTCCAGCCCATTTGTTTATTTTATTCCAGCCCATTTGTTAGGTGCCGTGGTGAGAAAAATAAAACCCGATTTTGAACCCCAACAAAACTCGATTTTGAAACTAGTTTTAGGGAATCTAGTTTGAAGCCAACCCGAGCCTCGATACCAGTTTGAACCCACACAAACCGAGCCTGAACCAGTTTAAACATGGCTTCAAATCGGTCAAACCCGACTATTGGAACCCCAATCACATTCAGTAAATCAGGTTTCACTTTCTTTGACCAAACCCACCCCGGTTTCAACCCAGACCAGTTTAGGCCAAAACCCCCCAATTTTTTCACCAGAAAGTTCTCTAGTTAATTTTACAACTCTTAATTTATCCTTAGACAGTAGTTATAACTGTTGGAATATTCGTTTGGCATCAAATGTTTTTATTATTAAAACACTACTATAAGTGAAATTATGTAATGATGTGATTATAACACTGAGTATAAGGATGTCAAATGTTTGATGTATACAACTAATTTAAATATGAACAAAACCCTACATCAAGTAAGAAACTTACCCAAGTCTCATGTGCCCTATCGTCAACCCATGTCGTTTTTTTTCTTGTACATTCCCTTCTAATTCAACGCCCTCCAAATCAACGTCCTCCAAATCAACGTTCTCAACTACCGAACTGCTACAATCAAGATCTTTATCAAACGGCCTACTTCCTTTTCGAAGATGTGTTTGTTTCCACATCTCTGAGTGTGACGGTTCACGCCCAATTATCTCAGCCTACAAAGTTAGTATTTATAAGTTAACAAATAATGGTATATTTATCGGTAGATAATGATTAACAACGTTTACCACTTTTCTTTTGGCAGTCACATAGGTTTGTGACCCGAGGGTATGTTTGCCCCCTTTTGTTCAGTTCTGATTTTTTTGTTTCTTTTAGACTTCGCTTTCCATTAGGGTGTGTTCCAGATCTCAATCATTTGTTTCCATGTCTCTGTTTTGATCCATGGTGGTTTAAAATCAGTAAGAACAGACATATCGTCTTCGACTAGTACATCTTTACTTCTCGCCGTTTCTTTAGCTTGATCTCGTACCCTACACCACAAATCCGGAATTTTACCAGCAATGCACCGCTCCCAGCAACTATATATTTCACCATTCCATTTCTCCTCCCACTGAAAATAACACTACAATAAAAGAAATTTTTAAGAAACATACAAAATGGATTAATAAGCTACATAGATCTGTTTAAGTACACACATGGAATCGTTCAAACAACCGCTTTTTGTCCTCATTAGGAACATCTTTCCAACTTTCCCATGGACCGGACCACATACCCTTTAGGTTTACTCCAATAATCTGCGTAGCCGTTATTTGATTGCTAAATATATAAATTTTTATATCCACATAAAGGAACAATATTAATGTATGTGTACTTACTCTCCATCTATAATATAGATCCACTCACGGTTCACTGGTTCGGGTACTTGGACTTGGGAAGAGCCTCCCCGCTTTGTAGAAGCAACACGACACGAAGACACATCATCACCATCACTACCCTCCTCAATGGGAGAAGACATCAAAGTATGCTGCTGATTTGACTTTAGTCCAACGGTATCACTACTACCTAGAACACTTCCTTGACTATGACCTTGCTCACCACTACTTCGATCAACACCTTGGACACGACCCTTGCTGATGTAAGGCCTCCCAATCCAAGATCTCACTCAGCTAAAGCCACCAACAGGTGTGCGGAATCCACCTGATGATCAACCACTGTAGATGATACACTAGAATGCAAAGATTTGTGAGAGAAATCAAGAATACACTGAGTATTCTTGATGAGGAAGATGAATGACGTCACACACAGTAGCCGCCAGACAAAACACACACAGTGATTAGGGTTAGGTGCACAGAATTTCACACAGAATCGCCACCTTGTCTATTCCACATAAAGGTATAAATACAAGGCAAAACCCGGACTTTCAAGACAAACTAGAAAGCCCGGACAAACAAACTACACAAAGCAAAACTCTGACTTTTGTCCTAGACAAAACTCAGACAAAATACTATGCTAAAACTTGGACAAAATGTCCAAGGATAAACTTGGGACTATCTTTCAACAAATGTACAATAAAGACCCTAATAAATGGGAGACATGCACTTATCACCTAAAGTGCATTAACAAACTCCCCCTTGATCAGTGCATGGTCTTCATTGGACTTGAAATCTTCATACTTTCTTCGAGTACTCGCTGCCTGGTTTTTCACACAGAACTGCACGACTTTGATGTATTGATTAGCTAACGGTTGATCTTCTTCAAAGGAATGCAACGGCAGACGTCTTAGTTTCTTCAAATCTTCCATCTTGAGATGAACGATCCAGACGCACACAGCTTCTTCAAATCTTCCATCTTGAGATGAATGATCCAGATGCACACAGCTTCTTCAAATCTTCCATCTTGAGATGAATGATCCAGATGCACACAGCTTCTTCAAATCTTCCATCTTGTGATGAACGATCCAGACCTGAAACACTTAACACCGGATTAAGAATCTTAACCCCGGAGATACTCAGCCCAAACCTGGATCCCAAAAATAATTCCAATACCCCGGAATCAACAATTGAAATATTAAACAACCAATATTTAATAATTTGTATTTCAAAACACGATCAGCTTAAAATGACGTGATTACCCACACACTTAGATGGATCTTGCACGACCGATTTTTATACAAAAAGACTTATTTTAAGATTACCTAACTTGATGTTTAACACCTTATTAAAGAATGTTCACAACCCTTTCAAAATGATAACTCGCACATAGAAACAAGAAAGCAAAACCTTTTTGATGTTTTTTTTTTTTTTAATTTTTGACTAAATAAAGAAATTAAAACTACGAACGTATTTACACTAATTATCTTTTTGTGAAATCGGAGCAAAGAGATCATATCGGTTTTTCTGTCAATATCCAACACAAGAACATAGATTATCAGTTTAAGCTCTTAGAATGATATTAACAGTTCAAGACGTTCAACGGTATTGTGGTCCACTTAAGCTTTAACACGCTTTCGAACACTGTTTTCGAGATATGCGATTAAGTGTATTAATAACTGATTGTAACTATGTTTACCCACCTCAGAATATACTCCCGTATCAAGGTATGCACGAGAGTTCATCTTACTGGTGAGTATACCATTTATCATCTGTTTTGACGTATAAAATGATGTGCGATACTCACTTATTTAGAATTGAAAACAAGTCCTTTGTGATAGAATCACTTATTGAGGAGGAACTTGAATTTCAGATGCAAAGGGCACAAGAGCAAGTCCGTGAACAGGTTAGTACCATCGTACAGATAAAGAGACGAACTTGACTCCCGCATGATTTTGTGGGACATGTGATTGTTTATCACTTATTTGGGTCGAATGCATCATGTATTAAAGATATTTACACGTATGTATGGTATCATGGAAGATCTAGACTTGCGTCCCCGTTGTTTTCGGTAAAAGAAACAACCATGATACCCAGATGATAAACAGCATAAAGACCACGTATCTCAGAACCTCGGCAATCTATCAAACGAAATTACGGTACCAAGACCATATATTCGAGAGATGTACCACACAAGTTACGCAGTTCATTATGTTTATATACCAAAAACAGGTTCTTATTGACGCGTAAAACCTACCGAAGCAACGTATAATGAAGCTGTTACAGTTAACGGTTAATTTTATATATTACTATAATCCTTCACCAGATACGACTAACCGATGTACTATCATTTCCCTTATATCTCAACACGACTTCATTTTATATTTTTCAAATGTTTTTGTATTTTTCTTAAAATTTATCCTACAACTAAGTAAAATATTTTTGGAGTTTTCAATTTTTTTTGGAAAGCGGTAAGAACTGTACAGTAAACATAAAATAAAGTTTCTATGCGAGTTTTGAAAAGCATTTTACTCAGGGTTGATCATGCCAATCATTCGGACCAGATTTTCAAATCTAGCCCGATCAAATGTTTTCGTAAACAGGTCGGCAGGATTATCCAAGGTGTCTACCCTAACCACTTCTATTAAACCCTTCTCAGCACAGTCGCGAATAAAATGATGCCTAACATCTATGTGCTTAGTGCGTGAGTGATTAACTGGATTGTTTGTTATGGAAATGGCAGAGTTGTTATCGACAAGGATAGGAGTTCGAGTAAAATTCAAACCGTAGTCCCTCATTTGCTGCTGAATCCACAAAACCTGAGCACAACAGCTTGAAGCAGCAATGTACTCGGCCTCGCACGTGGATAGAGAAACGGCAACTTGTTTTTTGCATTGCCAAGAGACAAGCCGATTTCCAAGAAGTTGTGCGCCGCCAGAGGTTGACTTTCTGTTCATCTGGCACCCTCCGAAATCTGCGTCAGCATACGCCATCAAATCCAGACCACCTTCAGCTGGATACCACAATCCAAGCCTAGGCGTCCCTTTCAGATATCTGAAAATACGCTTGACTGCTTTCAAATGAGACTCATTCGGAGTTGATTGGTACCTAGCACACAAACAAACAGAGAACATAATATCTGGTCGTGAAGCAGTAAGATACATCAATGAACCTATCATTGCTCGATATAAAGTCGGATCCACTTCAGGATCTTTCTCATCATCGGGTGAAAGCTTGAGATTTATCGGTAGAGGCGTGTCATAGGGTAAGCTATCTTCCAATCCAAATCTTTTGAGAATCTCATGGACATACTTTGTCTGATGCACGTACGTCCCGATTTTTTCTTGACTCACTTGGAGACCTAAAAAGAATGATAACTCGCCCATCGCGCTCATTTCAAACTTTGACTTCATCACCGCCTCAAACTCACGACACAATTCTTCATTTGAAGAACCAAAAATTATGTCATCAACGTAAATTTGCACGATCAGAAAATCTCCCCATTTCTTCAAAATGAACAGTGTGGAGTCAATTGCACCACGCGAGAACCCATGCAACAATAGATGCTTTGACAACGTCTCGTACCATGCTCGAGGGGCCTGATGGAGACTGTAGAGAGCCTTGTCCAACAAATAGACCTTGTTGTCTAACCCTGGAGCTTCGAAACCCGGTGGTTGGGACACATACACGGTTTCATGCAATTTCCCGTAAAGGAAGGCGCTTTTCACATCCAACTGATAGACTTTGATACGCATGTGTGCAGCAAAGGCTAGAAACAAACGAATAGCTTCCAGTCTTGCCACCGGTGCATAAACTTCGGTATAATCAATCCCTTCCTCCTGATTGAAGCCTTGAACAACCAACCGTGCTTTGTTTCTGACGACAACACCCTTATCGTCTTTCTTGCACTTGAAAACCCATTTCGTGTTGATTGCATGCTGGCCCTTTGGAAGATCGACCAAATTCCATACCTTTAACTTGTTGAACTGAGCTAACTCTTCTTGCATCGCCTCACACCAAGAATTATCCTTCAGAGCCATTTGATAGTTCTTCGGCTCTATCTGAGAGATAAAATATTCATGTAGGCTAAGATTGTAGATTTCTTCGTTCTTGATAGCAGAGAACAGACACTGCATCTATGAAATACTCCTTCGCGTTTGCACTCCCGCATTTGGATTCCCAATAATATTATCAACAGGATGATGAATATTTGTTCTTGGAACTGGGATTGCCGGAGCTTTAAGATTGTTTCCCAAATTTGATTGAATCTCCCCCTCAGCATTTGCATTACTACTAGAAGCTTGATCATTTCCAGAAGACGCATTAACATTTGGATATGCTGAAAAATCAACGTAAAGATCACCACTTGTAGTTTGAGCAGCTGCATTGGGGATCTGCTCAACAACATTTTCGTTTACTATCGAAGAATCAGCGACTGGTACATTCGGAGACACATTAGTAGGAATACTTGCTCTCCAGCTTGCATCCACTTCATCTTTGTTCACAAGATGTGTGTAGACAACCTCCGAATCCTCTTCTGAAACATCAGGAAGATCAAATGAATCAAATAATTTATCATAATCCTAACCGCTTTTAGGACCGAATTCGGACGGTGGAGGATCGTAACTCAAAGGAGTTATATCAAACACGATCTCCACTGAACGCTTCTTAACGTTATAAACGCGTTTGTTGGGAGTTCCATTGGCATAACCCAAAAAGAACCCAACTTCACCAACTTCTCCCATTTTAGGAGTATCTTTGGTCCGTTTGATAACACACTTGATCCCAAAAGGTTGAAAACCAGATAAGTTCGGTTTCTTGTTTTCAAGCAATTCATAACACGTTTTAACTTCTCTTTTGACCGTAAGCACATGATTTAACACATAACATGCAGTGTTTACCGCCTCAGCCCAGAAGAAAATTGGCAATTTTGATTCAGAAAGCATAGTTCGGGTCGCCTTAATTAGGGTACGATTCTTCCGTTCTGCAACTCCGTTCTGTTGAGGAACATATGGAGTGCTGAACTGATGAATTATTCCCATTTCCCGACATAACTCATCCATATAATGATTTTTAAACTCAGTGTCGTTGTCACTTCGGATTTTCTTAATAGGAAGTGAATAATTTTTCTCAAGTTGTTTGAATAAGTCTCTTAAAATACCAGCAGTTTGGTCCTTTGTTTTTAAGAAAGATACCCATGAATAACGTGAGAAATCGTCAGTGACAACTAAGCAATAAGACATCCCACCAATGCTAGCAACATGGATCGGGCTGAAAAGATCCATGTGAAGCAATTCAAGTGGTTTTTGGATTGAGTTAACAGTTTTCGGTTTGTGAGGCTTTCGTTTGATTTTTCCTTTTTCACATGATTCACATTTGTTGTGCATATTGAAACAACGTAAAGGAACCCCCAACACTAAGTTGTTTTTCACTAAGTGGTTCATTTTTCGCAGATGCACGTGGCCCATTCTCGTATGCCAGAGATACGATTGATCTTCAGTCGCCTTCGAAAGTAGACATGTCACTGGAGCAGACGAGTTAACCAACGGGCGCATGTCCATGACATATGTGTTATTCACCCTTGGAGCCCTCATTACGATCCAATCTTCAGGAACGACAAATCCCGGTCGCAACACGAAGCAAGCTTTATCAGTGAACAACATCGTGTATTTTTTATCACAGATTTGAGAAACCGACATCAAGTTATGCTTCAGTTCTTCAACGTAGTTCACGTTATGCAGCGTAATTTTTCCATTTGACATAGAACCTTCACCGGTGATGTAACCACCCTTCTCACCGGCAAAATTCACATAACCACCACGAATTTGTTTAAAATTGTTCAATAACTCTTTATTTCCTGTCATGTGTCTGGAACAGCCACTATTGATATACCAAATATAGATAGCCCTTTTCAGCTGCTCCTACACTCCCCAACAAGAAAATTTAGTTAGAATGTGGGACCCAAGCCATGATGGTCTTGGGTCGTCCCGATTCATCAACATAAGAAAACTCTTTGAAATAACCATCATTGCCATTGTGTCCTCCATTTCCATTTCAGAAATTGTTGGAATGACTCCCCGCAAATCGTGGATTATATGGAGTTGACGATCTGTTGGTATAACTAGAGTTTCCATAACCTCGGCTTCCATAGTTTTGGTAACTGTAATTTTGATTCCTGGGTGGCTCAAAATTCCTACCAAATCTAGGAACATCATCGTGTCTTGAGAATGATCGTGGATGATTATCCGAATGCTGTCTTTGATTTGGAAATCGGGGGGGGGGGGGGGGTGACGCATTTCGGTCATCCACGAATCTATTTTGTGCATGAGGTCTAACATAGTTGTTGTTCGAACCTCCAGCACGTTGGTCATTCTCATGTGTTTGGAAAGTAACATGATTTTGTCGTCTGTGAGGGGTTTTCTCACGAGTATCATGTCTTTGAGATGAACTTTCCGGTCCTTTACCACGATTTATAACAACTGGTTTCTCCCCATGATCCTGATTTTGTTGTGATTTAACATTTGTTTTGACAACTGGTTTTACTTCTTGTTTAATCACTTTGTTTTTCTCAACCTTCTGATTTTTACGGTTTTTCTTTTCAACATTAACTGTTTCATTTTGTGGTTTTTCAACAAAAGGTTTCTTCTGATCAGTATCAACAAGTGATTTACCCTTGTCATCTGGACAATCTGCTGCTAAGTGTCCTTTCCCACGACACTTATAACATTTGCGAACTTTCGCAGCATTCTTTGGACGTTCCTCGTGACTGGTCGAAGATGATGAGGCGTTAGTGGGATTTTTCAAAAGTTGGTTGACAAACTGAGAGTTTGAACCTGTTTCGATTTTCTCTTCTTCTTTGATAAAATCTTCCCCTTTAACAAACTCAGTTTTAGGGATATTTTTCAAATTCTTTTTGGGTTTCCCACGTGACTTTGGTTTTGACTTCGCATTTTGAACTTGATTAAAAATTTCCAAAATTTTATTGCTTATCAAATTCTCAATGTTATCAAAAGTTAGCTCATTTTTCTTAGTAACTTCACTCACCTTCGACTGTTCTGAGTCAGAAGCCTCATCTGGCTCAGATTCTGACTCACTTTGCGGTTCAACCGTCAGAGGGGTCTTTGGCACAAAATTTGCCAATTCAGGATCAATGCTTGGCATCGATGTATAATTATGGTTCATCGGTGGAGGTACTTTCTTATAACCGATGCCGAACATTTCTTCCTCAGATTCTTTGAGACGTTGGCTGTTAATACAGAAATTCATCACTTCAGATGAATCCCGGAACTTCTCAATTTTTCGTTGCAAGTCTAAAATCAGATTATCTTTTTCCAAAATGATTTTGTTCTTTTCCAAAACACAATTTTGATTCATTTCAAGTTCAGATTTTAATTCCTGATTTTTAACAGTTCCCTGAGCCACAAGTCTCTCAAATTCAGAGATATCATTTTTCAGCGCTTTTATCTTAATTCGGTGTTCTTTATCCGAATTAGACAAAACAGCAATGAGTTCTCTGGATTTTTCTAAATCTGCAATTAAGTTTGTGTTATGAAGTGCATATATATCAATCTTGGTGACAAACTCAACACATCTAGCGCATCGCTTATCTACAGAAGATGATTTTACCTCAATGCCAGCCATGAATGCACACGCTTCGCTTTCTCCGGATTTTTCTTCCAACCTTTTAGCTTCTGCATCCGCAAATTGCTGCATTTCAGCTGTGGAGATGTTGAACTCAAAGCATTCTCCCTTTTCTCCATCTTCTGTTTTGTTAGCCTTTTCAACAGACTCTACATTCAAGCTATCTTCATTCTCAACAACATTGCCCGAATCCAACTCTTCCCCAAGAACCTCAGCTACAACCGCAAGTTCCTCAATGCTAGTCTCTTCGACAATCTCTTCACACACTTCTTCAGCTACAACCGCAAGTTCCTCAATGCTAGTCTCTTTGACAATCTCTTCACACACTTCTTCGTTGACAATTTCAGCTATAAAGGCTTGTGACACAATAGCTCCTGAAATGTCTTCCAATGCACAGCCCCAGTCGTAAGGCTCAGTCACTTTTTGTAAAGATTGAGCCACCATAGCATTGTTTGTTGAAGGTGTAAGATTTTCAGAACCACTTGGACGAGCATTTGAGTTTGAAGTAGTTGCTGAATTGTTGTGAGGTCTTGAGTTGTTTCCTTGAGAGTAGTTTTCTATGTTCGATCTTTCCATCTTCGGCTTCCGACAATCACGTGCGAAATGCCCGTAGATACCGCAGTTGTGACATTTCACCTTTGACATGTCGATTCCCATTCGAGTCTTTGTCTGACCTCCTATGAACTTCCTACCCGTTCTCAACGGAAATTTCTTCGCTCTACGTACTAAGAGTGCCATATTGAGTTGTAGATCAAGTTCTTCCATTTCGTCTTGGTCTATCTGGTCAAAGTCCTCATCGAGACTTGACAGTTCAACGAGCTTTCCAAGACAGAAGTTCTCGTAGGCAGTCATGAAGGACGCCAACATACTCATATTTTCTTCAATCAACTTCAAACCGCTTGCATCTATCTTAGGAATGATCAAACATGTGCCTTGAGATTTCTGAGCTCTACTAGAAGAGTACATCCTTTGATCGGAATTGGTTGTTCCACTTGGACTAACATTGTTGCTTATAAAGGCGTGTTCACTTGCAGAACCTTCATTCTCCGAATACAAAGCAACACCGACTCCACTGTTACTGCCCTTCTCCATTGGTTTCGAAGCCTTATATAACTGAGGATCTTGGATCTTCTCAAAATCAGATGCTTGATCTTCCATATTCCAAGCATAACCCTTCAGTTTTTGTACGACTTCTTCCAATGAGAGCTCCTCATAGAGAACACCTTCTCTAATCAAAGCGGTGTACATATTCCATTCTTTGGGAAGGCAATTCAGAAACTTCTCAACCTTCTCAAATTCAGTGTAGATACCCTCTTGACTTCTATCAAGTTCACTCAGCAGATGATAAAATCGGTTCACTGTGTCATCAAATGATTCATTCCTTAATGCTTTAAATACAACGAATTGAGTCTTCAAACGTTCGAGTCGTCGTTTCTTGTAAATTGCATTTCCTTCATATCGCTCGATCATGCTATCCCACAACTCCTTCGAGTTACTTCTTTTACGGAACGTATGAAGTATAGATTGTGTCATAGCCATCGTTATCATTGACATAGCTTTCTCCTCACAATCAAAAAATTTCTTTTGGTCGTCACTGAGTGCCAAATACGTATCAATCGTCAACGTACGTACTGGAGTAGCTCCACATCCTTTAACGATACACAACCAGATTTTGATGTCTTTTGCTGGTACATACCTTTCGAAACGCTCCTTCCACTCAGGAAAATCAAGCTCGTTTATCAACAACGGAGGTTTGTCGTTACTCCCTACCTCAGCATTGTGCTTGAGGTTTTGCACCATTGCAGTCAGATTGTTCTTTGCCATTTCAGAAAACAACAGTAGGTTTCCAAGCAAGAACTGTGTCACTGAAAAGATTTTCTAAGTCCAAACTCGGAGAGAAAACACAGAGTGAAGTGTCTGAGCTTTAATTAGAGTGTGAAACCCGGATCACAAAACCTGAAATAAAACACAAACAGAAAACTCGGACACTACACTGTTAGACTCACTAAGAATATAAAATTCGGACCGGTAAAAACCTAAGACTCAGAGTCAAAGAACCAAGTAAAAGTCGGACCTAATAATACTAAATAAAAAACTCAGACTCAAAGAACCAAGTAAAAGTCGGACCTAATAAACTAAAAAGTTTAAGAATTCGGACTTTCTAAAGTATTGTAAAATTCGGACAAGTAATTTAGGACAAGATAAAGGTCGGACTTTCTAAACTCCTCTTTGTAAAACTAAAAGTCGGACAAGATAAAAGGAGTTTAAAATCGGACTCTATTGTAAACTAAAAGTCGGACAAGATAAATAAGCATATAAAAGTCGGACTACTAGTTACAATAAACTCGGACTCAAGGGACCTAAGTGAAACTCGGACACAAGTGAACTAAACAAAACTCAGACTACCTAATAAATAAAGCTCGGACTCTCTCTAATAATAAAATAAAAGGTCGGACTCCTAGTTTGGATAAGAAACTCAGACCCTAAAAAAAACTCAGACTCTAAAAAAACTCAGACTCTAAAAAGAACTCAGACTCTAAAAAAACTGTAATAAAAAAGATCGGACTGCTAACAATAATAAAATAAGATCAGTTAAAAGTCGGACTCCTACTAAATAAACAAACAACCTGAAAATTCAGACCTATAAAACTTTAAAGAAACTCGGACTAGTACTGAAATTCGGACCTATAAAGCTAATAAAAATTCGGACAAGAGTTTCTCAAAACTCAGAAGAACCAATCTCCGGACTATCTCCCCAATGTGACTTCACACTGGTTCAACAATACCCCGGAGACAAACACAGAATTTAAACCACGGACAAAGCTTCCAAAGATCAAACAAGGAATCTTTTTCACCCTAAAACACTGTATGAACAAAAACCAAAACCCCTGTAAAACCCAGATGAAGAACAACAATAAAAATCACCAAACTACTCAAAATCCATCATCAAATCACTAGAGATGAATGAAGAATCATGAATAAAACACCAAAACTCACTAAACACTGACTAAACCCTATCAAAGTTTGAACTTTTCTCACAAAAACCTTCAAACTAAGAAACACCTACAGTAGTATGAGCACACTGCTCTGATACCACTTGTAAGGCCTCCCAATCCAAGATCTCACTCAGCTAAAGCCACCAACAGGTGTGCGGAATCCACCTGATGATCAACCACTGTAGATGATACACTAGAATGCAAAGATTTGTGAGAGAAATCAAGAATACACTGAGTATTCTTGATGAGGAAGATGAATGACGTCACACACAGTAGCCGCCAGACAAAACACACACAATGATTAGGGTTAGGTGCACAGAATTTCACACAGAATCGCCACATTGTCTAGTCCACATAAAGGTATAAATACAAGGCAAAACCCGGACTTTCAAGACAAACTAGAAAGCCCGGACAAACAAACTACACAAAGCAAAACTCTGACTTTTGTCCTAGGCAAAACTCAGACAAAATACTATGCTAAAACTTGGACAAAATGTCCAAGGATAAACTTGGGACTATCTTTCAACAAATGTACAATAAAGACCCTAATAAATGGGAGACATGCACTTATCACCTAAAGTGCATTAACAGCTGATATTTGTCGTAGTACGTCCCATGATATCTACAATAAAAAGCCAAGTGTGAGATTCAGCAAATATGATTTGTTGATTTTGATTTTTAAGAATTAGTTATTTCTTGTCAACATACCTTGTTGCTGCCCTGTTCTCTTATTTTTGTCCAAAGCAACCTCAACTTGTCCATGTTCGTCAAAAGCATGCCGGATCTAACAGAAAACAAAGAAAAATTAAGAATTTGAATGATTACTAACAGAAAACAAATAAAAAAAGAACTTAAATATGAAAAACTTACATCCTCTTTAGTGACGGTCTTTGGAACAGAACTAACAGAAAGTTTGGTAACACTGCCTCCAGATAGTTTTTTCTTCGCAAAAGTGCCTCCATATTGATCTGTGAAGTTTATCAGTTTCATCATTTCCCGCATTGGGTTACACATTCCGTCAATTAACAATTAACGATTAACAAGAATAAAGCTCATAACTAACTAACATAGTTATGATAAAATCTTACTATTATAGCGCAAATCACTTACACGTTAATAGGAAATTAAAAAAGAAATCTAATTACACGCTTACATACCTTGTTCCTGCCCTGTTCTCTTGTTGTTGCCCAGTTCTCTTGTTGCTGCCATGTTATTTTCAGTGACCACACCTTGCCCCCTGCCGCCTCCTGCCACAAACGATTACATAAAAGTACTCGTTAGTAATATGCTAAATAAAAAGAAAACAGTTTAAGGCTGATGATCATATTGGCTAATATATAGCATAATACATAATAGCACGGTTCATGCTGCTGATCAATGACAGACATTTTAGCATAATACAAAGACAAAAGTAGGACAACTCAAGATCATAATTGGACCAAGCTTAATTGGCCACAACAGAATAAAACATTTGAATTGATGTCTATAAGGAATCAATATACAGTAAGCAATATCATTAGTCTAGTAGATAACCATGTTCTTCCTATATATAAATGCATTCAAAGCTGATGCAAGTGTTGTTGCGGTTGGTCTAGTATATAACCAACATCCTCTTCTTCCTATATCATTAGTGTAATTCATAACTTAACTAACGAAGGTTAAGACGACAAACTCTTATTCTTAACAAGATAATAATAATAATGTATAAGACGACCAATTCTTATTCTTAACAAAATAATAAATCCACAGCAAAATAATTCTTATTCTTAACAAAATAATAATAATAATAATAATGTATTCAAAGCTGATACAAATTCAGTCAACACAACGCGAGTCGAACGATGAATCTAAACAGCTAGTAATGAACAAAATCGAAGGGAAAAATATACAGATTAAGGTTTAAGGAAGAAATTAGGGCAAAATTAGGGAGAATAAGAGACCACACCTTGCCCTCTGCCGCCTCCTGCCACAAAACCACGACATCTGCCGGCATCTGCTATACTACGTGCCATGATACTACAAAAAATAGAATCAAATTAACCTTCAAATACCTTAGATCCGTGAAACGACGTGAAATCGAGAACAACTTCAATGTACCAGCAAAAGTGTGACAGAAATTGGTTAGAGAAACGATTAAGGAGTCGTCGATCTAGGTTTTATGCAGAACAACTGGTGAATCTTCGGTGATGCGAAGGAACGATTGGGGAATCGCCCATTCGCCTATCTAGGGCAGAGTCAGTTTTAGGTTTTCAGAGAGAGAGAGAGATTGGGGGAATTAGGAGCGGGATATGAAAATTTTAACCGGATTATTTATATTTTAAAGAGATGTGGGATTATTTATAAAAATTTAAAACATGAAAGAAAGCATTTCAGTATTATAACTACACCATATTACTTCATTAACAAATGCAAAACAAAAAAGTAACAATAATGATGTTTACATATCTCATTAACATTAATAAAGTTTTAAATACACTATATATAGGGCTATGGTTGATTAAAAACTCTATCTCGGCTATATATAGGAAATCAATATAAGATTAAAATTTGTTGATACATATTATGTGGTCGCGACTCGGTTCGGTTCAACTTGGCTCGGTTCGACTCGGTTAGGTTCGGCTCAAGCCCTACGTCACGACATTCCTCCGTCGTGCGTCCCAGAGTTCGACACGCGAAGCACGGAGAGCCGAGAACGTTTCCCGCTTGACACATCATCATGACATCATCATGATGATGTCATGATGATGTCATATCTTTGACTAAACTTCACATGTTTGAAAGCAATTGATTTCATTTACGTATAGCATGCATGTGGGCCGAAACATTTCACTTGGGCCAATCAGAACGCAGCATGGACTTCAACATTTGGGCCCAAATCCCATATTCGGCGAATCACAAGGAAGTCGACGAAACACATGTGTTTCGCCGACTGGATTCCATTTCGTCGATTGTTTCGTCAATGACATTGTGTTTCACCAAGCTTCTGATTCGCCAAGCCTGATTCGTCGAGTTAGTTCTGTTTCGTAGTGTGTGTTGCTATATATAGACAGTAGTTAGACTGAAAATGTGAGACACAAGAGAGACACAAGAACAGAGCACACACACACGAGACCTTTGAGAGAGTTTGCAAAATACATTTGTAAACATTGCTTTGTAACTGAACTTTTCATAGTATTAATACAGAGGTGTTAATCGTTGAATCTCGTGTCCATATTATTATTGCGTGTTCTATCTCGGTTTGCTATCTCGGTTGGATTCCGCACAACCGGGGTGGTTTGTACACAAGGATTAGGCGACTAGATCCTCCCCTAGCTGGACCTACAAGTGGTATCAGAGCCTTGGCTCTTCTCCTTGTTAAAACCGAGGTGTTCTTGTTTGTTTTTCGGGTTTGAAAAGTTATATTTTCTGAAAAACATTGTTTATCCGGTTTAAATCTTGGTGTTTTGCTTTGTGTTTTGTTAAAAACGTTGTTATTCTCATGCTCACATGTTAGTCTTTGGTTTTTATTAAACATCTTAGCAAAATCGTGTGTTTCGGAAAGTTTCGGGTCACCGGAAAACTCATAGTTTTGCCGAAAAATTCATTGTGTTCTTGTGACATTCAAAGTGTTCTTCAAGTTCTACACTTTTTAATCTTTGAAAACCATTTGTGCAAGTTGTTTGTGCCTTGAAAATTGTTAACAGATTAAAATATTAAGAACCTTACTTGTTTGGTGAAAAGCATCATGTCTTGAGCCGAAAGCAGGGACTGTTGTGTCAGAAAAAGGATAAAGTTCGAAAAAGTCTACCAATTACAAATTAAAAAATTCTGTTTCGTCAAGTGGGCCTCCTTTCCAAAAGTTAAACCTGTTTCGCCAAGCCCAAATCAAAAACAATTAAAGCCTTTGTTTAGTGAATTTTAAAGCCCAAAAAGGAAGCCCAAAACTCTTTTGTTTCGTCGACCAGATCTCATTTTCTGTTTCGTTGAATTCTTTTGTCACATAGTGGGCTTGTTTGGTTGAAAAAGTCTTGGGCTTATATTTAAGTTTCTATTTCGTCAACATATTTGTTGTTGGGCCGTTTCGTCAAGCTTTTTATTTCGTCAAACAATTAAATTGGGCCTGTTTCGTTGTCTGGGAGCCCAACTTTATATATCTGTTTCGCCACAAAACAAAAATTCAGTTTCGTCAACATTCTGTTTCGTCGTGAAAGTTGTAATTTTTAATCAGAAGGTTTGCACTAGTTGTTTAACTGTTTGTTTCAAGTGTGTTAATCAGGTTGTTATCATTCATACGTCAAATATGAGCTGCACAAGCCCTTGGGATTGGAGTACGGATCCACTACCAGATCTAAAACAGATGTCGATGGCCGAATATATGAATCGTACCATACCTCAACAACAACAGTCAATAAGTGCAAGTCAATGGGCAATGGTTTCGAATCAAAATCAGAGTATTCAAAATATTTTGCTTAGTGAGAATGAGACGGGTAGCAACAATCGCCCTCCAAAGTTAAATTACATGAACGACTATCCATCATGGAAGGGTCGTTTCCATAACTACGTTCTAGGGCAAAACCCAGAATTATGGACGTGTTTCATCTCTGCATTTAGTGAAGCTCTTGAAGAAGCAGGATCAAACGCGACAACTTTCAATAACATGCAAGAAGCCGACAAAAAGGCATATGATCTGGAGAAGAAGGCGTATGCTATTCTCACTCAAGCACTTCACAGAGACATCTTTCATCAATTCTCATATTGTAAGACCACGAAAGCTTTATGGGATGCATTGGTAGCGAGAGGAGAAGGAAATGCAGCTACTAGAAAGATACGCCATGATTTATTGAAGAAAGAGTTTGAATCATTTCAGTTCTTGGAGAATGAGACTCTAAATGATATGACTACTCGTTTTTATCATTTGATTAGTGAAATGACTTCCTATAGTGTTGCTACAAATCATCCGGAAATGATTGCACGATTTGCTGATGCTCTACCTCCTAAGTGGAGTCCATTCATTAAACTTCTAAAGCATACGGGCGCTCTGGATGCAGCCAATGTCAGTCTTTATGAATTCATTCAGAAGTTGGAGAACAAGAACGAAGAGGAAATTCGGAAAGCTAAAAGGATTGCATCTGCACCTCTTCAAAACACAGAAATGTATTTGCCTGGTTTTAGTCCTTCGGCTAGTTCTAGTTCCATTCAGCAACCGAAGCTTCAAACGGCGTTTGTATCCAATACAAACTCTTCTCCGTTTCCATCGCAACCACAGTGGAATCAAAGTGCTTACATGTCACAATCTGTATCTCAACCTCCACCTCAAGCCCAACCACAACAACAACAAGCGCATTATACCAACAATCCTTCACCCCAAAACACCAACACTGTCAGAGTTGATACTTCCAATCTTTCAAAAGTCAGTGTAGAAGTTGCAAAGGAACATTTGGAACTTCTCAACACAATGTTCAGTTCATACTGTGGATTGGTAGCAGGTCAAATTGGAAACATCAATATGACCAATGAAGATTATCAGCAGATAGACCGTGATGAAATGGAGTTAATGGATATCAAGTGGGCGTTTGCAAGTGCAGTTAGAAGGGCAAAGGATTTCATGGCTCGAACAGGAAGAACTTCGTTTGAAGGCAAAAATGATACGAAGTATGGGTTCAATAAAGATGCTGTTACATGTTACAATTGTGGCGAAAAGGGTCACTTCAAACGTGAGTGCACCCGACCAAGCAAGCAAGGCAATCAGAATCCGTTCAGAAATCAGACGAGTACTTCTAATGCAAATCAAGACAATCCTGAAAAGCATCATGTCTTGAGCCGAAAGCAGGGACTGTTGTGTCAGAAAAAGGATAAAGTTCGAAAAAGTCTACCAATTACAAATTAAAAAATTCTGTTTCGTCAAGTGGGCCTCCTTTCCAAAAGTTAAACCTGTTTCGCCAAGCCCAAATCAAAAACAATTAAAGCCTTTGTTTCGTGAATTTTAAAGCCCAAAAAGGAAGCCCAAAACTCTTTTGTTTCGTCGACCAGATCTCATTTTCTGTTTCGTTGAATTCTTTTGTCACATAGTGGGCTTGTTTGGTTGAAAAAGTCTTGGGCTTATATTTAAGTTTCTATTTCGTCAACATATTTGTTGTTGGGCCGTTTCGTCAAGCTTTTTATTTCGTCAAACAATTAAATTGGGCATGTTTCATTGTCTGGGAGCCCAACTTTATATATCTGTTTCGCCACAAAACAAAAATTCAGTTTCATCAACATTCTGTTTCGTCGTGAAAGTTGTAATTTTTAATCAGAAGGTTTGCACTAGTTGTTTAACTGTTTGTTTCAAGTGTGTTAATCAGGTTGTTATCATTCATACGTCAAATATGAGCTGCACAAGCCCTTTGGGATTGGAGTACGGATCCACTACCAGATCTAAAACAGATGTCGATGGCCGAATATATGAATCGTACCATACCTCAACAACAACAGTCAATAAGTGCAAGTCAATGGGCAATGGTTTCGAATCAAAATCAGAGTATTCAAAATATTTTGCTTAGTGAGAATGAGACGGGTAGCAACAATCGCCCTCCAAAGTTAAATTACATGAACGACTATCCATCATGGAAGGGTCGTTTCCATAACTACGTTCTAGGGCAAAACCCAGAATTATGGACGTGTTTCATCTCTGCATTTAGTGAAGCTCTTGAAGAAGCAGGATCAAACGCGACAACTTTCAATAACATGCAAGAAGCCGACAAAAAGGCATATGATCTGGAGAAGAAGGCGTATGCTATTCTCACTCAAGCACTTCACAGAGACATCTTTCATCAATTCTCATATTGTAAGACCACGAAAGCTTTATAGGATGCATTGGTAGCGAGAGGAGAAGGAAATGCAGCTACTAGAAAGATACGCCATGATTTATTGAAGAAAGAGTTTGAATCATTTCAGTTCTTGGAGAATGAGACTCTAAATGATATGACTACTCGTTTTTATCATTTGATTAGTGAAATGACTTCCTATAGTGTTGCTACAAATCATCCGGAAATGATTGCACGATTTGCTGATGCTCTACCTCCTTAGTGGAGTCCATTCATTGAACTTCTAAAGCATACGGGCGCTCTGGATGCAGCCAATGTCAGTCTTTATGAATTCATTCAGAAGTTGGAGAACAAGAACGAAGAGGAAATTCGGAAAGCTAAAAGGATTGCATCTGCACCTCTTCAAAACACAGAAATGTATTTGCCTGGTTTTAGTCCTTCGGCTAGTTCTAGTTCCATTCAGCAACCGAAGCTTCAAACGGCGTTTGTATCCAATACAAACTCTTCTCCGTTTCCATCGCAACCACAGTGGAATCAAAGTGCTTACATGTCACAATCTGTATCTCAACCTCCACCTCAAGCCCAACCACAACAACAACAAGCGCATTATACCAACAATCCTTCACCCCAAAACACCAACACTGTCAGAGTTGATACTTCCAATCTTTCAAAAGTCAGTGTAGAAGTTGCAAAGGAACATTTGGAACTTCTCAACACAATGTTCAGTTCATACTGTGGATTGGTAGCAGGTCAAATTGGAAACATCAATATGACCAATGAAGATTATCAGCAGATAGACCGTGATGAAATGGAGTTAATGGATATCAAGTGGGCGTTTGCAAGTGCAGTTAGAAGGGCAAAGGATTTCATGGCTCGAACAGGAAGAACTTCGTTGGAAGGCAAAAATGATACGAAGTATGGGTTCAATAAAGATGCTGTTACATGTTACAATTGTGGCGAAAAGGGTCACTTCAAACGTGAGTGCACCCGACCAAGCAAGCAAGGCAATCAGAATCCGTTCAGAAATCAGACGAGTACTTCTAATGCAAATAAAGACAATCCTGAAAAGCATCATGTCTTGAGCCGAAAGCAGGGACTGTTGTGTCAAAAAAAGGATAAAGTTCGAAAAAGTCTACCAATTACAAATTAAAAAATTCTGTTTCGTCAAGTGGGCCTCCTTTCCAAAAGTTAAACCTGTTTCGCCAAGCCCAAATCAAAAACAATTAAAGCCTTTGTTTCGTGAATTTTAAAGCCCAAAAAGGAAGCCCAAAACTCTTTTGTTTCGTCGACCAGATCTCATTTTCTATTTCGTTGAATTCTTTTGTCACATAGTGGGCTTGTTTGGTTGAAAAAGTCTTGGGCTTATATTTAAGTTTCTATTTCGTCAACATATTTGTTGTTGGGCCGTTTCGTCAAGCTTTTTATTTCGTCAAACAATTAAATTGGGCATGTTTCATTGTCTGGGAGCCCAACTTTATATATCTGTTTCGCCACAAAACAAAAATTCAGTTTCGTCAACATTCTGTTTCGTCGTGAAAGTTGTAATTTTTAATCAGAAGGTTTGCACTAGTTGTTTAACTGTTTGTTTCAAGTGTGTTAATCAGGTTGTTATCATTCATACGTCAAATATGAGCTGCACAAGCCCTTTGGGATTGGAGTACGGATCCACTACCAGATCTAAAACAGATGTCGATGGCCGAATATATGAATCGTACCATACCTCAACAACAACAGTCAATAAGTGCAAGTCAATGGGCAATGGTTTCGAATCAAAATCAGAGTATTCAAAATATTTTGCTTAGTGAGAATGAGACGGGTAGCAACAATCGCCCTCCAAAGTTAAATTACATGAACGACTATCCATCATGGAAGGGTCGTTTCCATAACTACGTTCTAGGGCAAAACCCAGAATTATGGACGTGTTTCATCTCTGCATTTAGTGAAGCTCTTGAAGAAGCAGGATCAAACGCGACAACTTTCAATAACATGCAAGAAGCCGACAAAAAGGCATATGATCTGGAGAAGAAGGCGTATGCTATTCTCACTCAAGCACTTCACAGAGACATCTTTCATCAATTCTCATATTGTAAGACCACGAAAGCTTTATGGGATGCATTGGTAGCGAGAGGAGAAGGAAATGCAGCTACTAGAAAGATACGCCATGATTTATTGAAGAAAGAGTTTGAATCATTTCAGTTCTTGGAGAATGAGACTCTAAATGATATGACTACTCGTTTTTATCATTTGATTAGTGAAATGACTTCCTATAGTGTTGCTACAAATCATCCGGAAATGATTGCACGATTTGCTGATGCTCTACCTCCTTAGTGGAGTCCATTCATTGAACTTCTAAAGCATACGGGCGCTCTGGATGCAGCCAATGTCAGTCTTTATGAATTCATTCAGAAGTTGGAGAACAAGAACGAAGAGGAAATTCGGAAAGCTAAAAGGATTGCATCTGCACCTCTTCAAAACACAGAAATGTATTTTCCTGGTTTTAGTCCTTCGGCTAGTTCTAGTTCCATTCAGCAACCGAAGCTTCAAACGGCGTTTGTATCCAATACAAACTCTTCTCCGTTTCCATCGCAACCACAGTGGAATCAAAGTGCTTACATGTCACAATCTGTATCTCAACCTCCACCTCAAGCCCAACCACAACAACAACAAGCGCATTATACCAACAATCCTTCACCCCAAAACACCAACACTGTCAGAGTTGATACTTCCAATCTTTCAAAAGTCAGTGTAGAAGTTGCAAAGGAACATTTGGAACTTCTCAACACAATGTTCAGTTCATACTGTGGATTGGTAGCAGGTCAAATTGGAAACATCAATATGACCAATGAAGATTATCAGCAGATAGACCGTGATGAAATGGAGTTAATGGCTATCAAGTGGGCATTTGCAAGTGCAGTTAGAAGGGCAAAGGATTTCATGGCTCGAACAGGAAGAACTTCGTTGGAAGGCAAAAATGATACGAAGTATGGGTTCAATAAAGATGCTGTTACATGTTACAATTGTGGCGAAAAGGGTCACTTTAAACGTGAGTGCACCCGACCAAGCAAGCAAGGCAATCAGAATCCGTTCAGAAATCAGACGAGTACTTCTAATGCAAATCAAGACAATCCTGAACGAAGGATAGTAGCGGTGAACAACAATCAGAACCAGAACCAGTCTGGACCTTCAAACACCAATCAAGCATTGATTGTTCAAGCTGATGAAGGATGCGATTGGTCTGTACAATTGGGAGATAATAATCAAGGAGGTGGAACTGCATGCTATGCAAAAATTATCAATCACATCAAGCATGTTCACAAGGAAGAGTTTTCTGAAAGTGATGATAGCTCGGGTTATAGTGGGAGTTCAGATGAAGAAAGCTCGAATGCAGGAGATTCTAATTCTGAAAATGGATCTTTTTCTTATCAGACTGCCTTTATGGCGAATGTCTCGGCCTCGACAAGTCAGGTAAAGTCTGAAACTCCTAGAATATGTAGTGATTGTGCTGATTTAAAACATGAATGTGCTAATGCTAAACATGCTTTTGAAGAATTAAAACATGAATGTGATAGAGTGAAACTTGAATGTGATACGATTCATAGTCACAATCAGAGTTTAGTTGTTGAACTGTCAAAGTGCAAAGAGGCAAACATGGCCTTAGCTCGCAATGAAAAAGAGTTTAAAACAGTTATTGAAACCCAAAAGAAAAGTGTTTCCGAATTAACAAAAACTGTTTGTAACAAACAAATTGGTATTAATAACTACATTAATATCATCGAGGAAACAAAGAAAGAGCTAGCCGTGGCGAAATGTGAGCATGAAGCG
Organism: Helianthus tuberosus; assembly: GCA_030545235.1. NCBI lineage: Eukaryota > Viridiplantae > Streptophyta > Magnoliopsida > Asterales > Asteraceae > Helianthus > Helianthus tuberosus. Next base: position 17,460,054 of record CM060433.1, read on the forward strand.
ATCAAGCTCAAATTGGAGAGTTACTCAAACTCCCGATATGTGCTTGATCACATCATTGACGTTCAACAACTAAAGGGAAACGTTAAAGGCGTTGGTTATAGGAAGTGTCCACCCCCTTTGAGACACGACTATACCAAGTTGCCCGATGAGGAGGAAATGCCGCGTTTTGAGCCAACTGTACCTCTTGATTGTGAGGAAGTTACAACTGGCTTAGGGTTCAAAACGGACAATTCATCGGAGGGCTCATCTGATAGCAAGGAAAAGTCATCATGTGCTTCAAATCAAAGTCCTCCAACCATTGAGGACTATGATTCTTCAGATGATGAATCAGATGTGAGTGATGAGGATAAATCTCTTGACGATAGAAAAGGAGTAGAAGTGCCTTTTGAGAATCACATTCTGTGTGATCCTCCTACTCCTGCTGTGCAATCATCTGGCGCTAAACAAGAGATAGATCCTATCACTGAGACAGTGTCTACGGTTAAAAGTGATAACGTGTTGTACACTTTAGTCGGTGATGATAAAATTTATTCAAACAAAGATTTTCCAATCAAAAACGTCAATCAATCCTTGATTGATAAAGTGTTTGAAGATAATACAACTAAGTTTTTGGGAAAAGCGATCCCGAGAGTTTCAGTAACTCAGTGTGATCCTATTCCAAAAGCTGAAGTGAGGAAACAATTTGGAAACCAAAAATTACCGACAAAGCAACAACCTGTCGCTTTTAAGGGTAAACAACAACAACAACGAGCTCCAAAGCCAAAGGCTAAGGTTGAATCAAAAGGAGCTCGTTACAAGAAGAAAGCAAAAGATGTCAAGTTTGTAGCATCAAAAGGTACTGATAAAATTGAGACTTTTGAAAACAAATCCAACATCGATTTTATCCAACAAGTCAAGATTTTAAAACGTAACAGTCAAAACAATTACACTCAACATACAAATGGGTGTGATGAAAGAGCAAGTACCTCAGGTTCTACTGGTTCGACATATGTTAGTCGAACAGGTTCTCCTAAGTTTGTTGAAAGGAGAATTTGTTTCAAATGTGGGAAGGTTGGGCACATCATTAAAGACTGCAAAAACTCGCCCAAACCAAATTTTGTTGAAAGAGCCCCCTCTGAACAAGGTCACTCACAACGTCGTCCTGTTTATCCAAAACATGATAAAAGAACTGTTAAAGAACAGGAAACAAAACAACGACGTAAAAATGTGAAGGTGATTGAAAATGCGTTAAAACCGGAGGTTGTCCAAACAAATTCTGTTAAGTTAGAAATTAAAAATGAAAAACAAAAACAGATTTGGAAACCAAAATCGGTAACTGTTTCAGGGGAAGCTCAATCCATTCCGAATCATCAGGAAATCGAAGTCACAATCCTCGATGATGAAGGACGACCCAAGTCTGTTAAGGCTTGGGTCCCCCTCTCCAACTAATCTCTGAGTGAGTGTGCAGGATGTTCCAGGAGGAACTATCGATAGTCATCGGATTGTTGATAGTGGAGTGTCCATGCACAAAATCGGCGACAAAGATGTTGTTGCCTGTGATGGAGAGAAGAAAAAGGAAAGAAAACAGAATTGTCTGTTGTAAGAGATTGAAAGCTTCGACAAAATGGAAATCATTTTAAAAGGTGATTGTTAAAGGCTTTGATCGGGTCCCCAGGGTAGATTCAAATCAAAATGTACGCACCTGCAGCACGTCTGAAGTTCAAATCAACAAGATGAACGTGCAGTGTACATTTCTTCACGGTGTGATTGAAGAAAATGTGTTCGTTGAACAAACCAACCGGGTGTGCGGATGCCTTGGCGTGGATTGAACAACCGCACACTAATTCTGAAAGAGAAAGTCAAAGACCTTCGCTGGTGCAATGTGGAATACCAGCCGGACCCAAAGGTTTATGATCTTGTTGCTGTGAAGAGATTTCTTAGTAGCTACAAAAATCGACTTTGAAATCCACACCGGGTGGATATCCAGTTTGGGAGAGCACTCAGATTCCTTGCAATGCAAGAAGCAGTGGCAGGATACGGTTTTGAATTTCTAATCTCTCCTATACTTGTCGATATTTAAGCTTCTTTATGAATTATTATCCTCTCATACAGCACTCTTTGACCAGACACGTTGATCTCGAATATCACCTCACACGTGATCGTTTCGCTATGAAACTCGTCAATGTTGTCAAGGTCCACACCGATGACCAACGTGCCGACCTTTTTACCAAAGCATTTGACAAATCAAGATTTGACTTTTTATTATTGGTAAACGGCATTAAGGTCAAGCAAGAGTAATACCAACATCGGAAAATCATTTTTGTAAATACCTTTGTGTTTTAAATTTGTCTTAGTTTATTGATTTTAGGGGGAGTAAATCCAAAATTTAAAAATCCAAAAACATCGAAAAATTTCAAAAACACAAAAACAATAGAAAAACAAAAATGAGTTTCCTGGCGAGCAAAAGAGAAAATGATAGTACATCAGTGGTCTGTCTAAACCTCTTTAAACCTAAAATGAAAAACGATAAGCAGCTCTATATAAGATGTATCGGTAGGCTCACAATCATTTTAAAGTGTGCAGGGTGATATAAACTTAAATCGACTGAAAACCACGTGGGAACCATTCATTGGCATATGGTCTTAGTACCGAAATTTCGTTTGATAGATTGCCGAGGTTCTGAGATATTCGGTCTTTATGCTGCTTATCATCTGGGTATCATGGTTGTATCTTTTACCGAAAAGTAACGGGGACGCAAGTCTAGATCTTCCATGATACCAGACATACGTGTACATATTGCATACGACCTCAATAAGTGATCAACAATCACATGTCCAAACAAAATAAGTGATAATATATCACATTCTTTCCGGGAGTCAAGTTCGTCTCTCTGCTGTACCAAAGTACTGACCTGTTGACGGATTTGCTCCTGTGCCCTCATGCATCTGAAAATCAAGTTCCTCATCAATAAGTGATTCTATCACATAGGGCTTGTTTTCAATCAAAATAAGTGAGTTTCTCACATCATATACGGTCAAACAGATGATAATCGGTATACTCACCGGTAAGATGAATCCTCGTGCATACCTTGATACGGGAATGTGTCGTGATGTGGATGAACACCGGTCGGTAAGTATAAATCATACCTTAACGTATCCCCTCGCCATGATTACAAATGATAAGTTGAGCTTAAGTGGACAACAATACCGATAATTGTTATAGGATGCTTATCTTAATGTTAACTAATTGAACAACAAGAGCGTTTTGGCATGACCGTACACTGATATGATTCTCTTACCCTCGAAACTCACAAAAAGAATGTCTGTAAATATTTATTTAATGCTTTCAGTTTCTGCATCTCTGTATATATTTATTTACTGCTTTCAGTCTTTACATTTTGAATTATTCAAAAATACCAAAAATATTTTAGGTGTGTTTTTTAATTTAAACTTTATAAAATCCAAAAAGATTTTGCTTCTAGTTTATTTTTGATTGACCGATGTTGGAACTCGAGTCTATCCTACCCAAAATCCTGATCGTAAGCCGGAAAACAATTGCACCTTCATAAACGGTCGAAATTTGCAATTTTTGAAAGTTAAAAACTAAAATTGACCAATTTATTAAACTTTCAAACTGTCGGACGGTGTTTGATAGAAATATGGTCATTTGTGTGTCGTTTGTTTATACTAACTATATTCCAAGCAGTTGTTCTCATTACGCGTTTAGCTTTCTTGCATGTGCAGATGCTAAAGGCGAGGAGAACATGTTCGATGACAAGCTTTGGAATGAAGACACGAAGTGGAGGCACTCAAAGGATAAAATGATCGAGTTGCCGCTGACCCTTCATCAACACCACAAGGATCTAAAGAATTGAAGATCAAAAGATTCACGAGCATAACTCAATGGAGAGTTCATTTTAAGGGGGAGTTTATTGATACACTTCCTAAATGAAAGCGGGAGTTTGTTAATACACTTTCTACTTACAACGCGTGAAGACTTTGAAGATCCTCCGACATGGAAGACATGGAAGTCGAACCTCACGAGTAGCGTCCAAGGGGGAGTTTGTTGATACATATTATGTGGTCGCGACTCGGTTCGGTTCGACTCGGTTAGGTTCGGCTCAAGCCCTACGTCACGACATTCCTCCGTCGTGCGTCCCAGAGTTCGACACGCGAATCACGGAGAGCCGAGAACGTTTCCCGCTTGACACATCATCATGACATCATCATGATGATGTCATGATGATGTCATATCTTTGACTAAACTTCACATGTTTGAAAGCAATTGATTTCATTTACGTATAGCATGCATGTGGGCTGAAACATTTCACTTGGGCCAATCAGAACGCAGCATGGACTTCAACATTTGGGCCCAAATCCCATATTCGGCGAATCACAAGGAAGTCGACGAAACACATGTGTTTCGCCGACTGGATTCCATTTCGTCGATTGTTTCGTCAATGACATTGTGTTTCACCAAGCTTCTGATTCGTCAAGCATAATTCGTCGAGTTAGTTCTGTTTCGTAGTGTGTGTTGCTATATATAGACAGTAGTTAGACTGAAAATGTGAGACACAAGAGAGACACAAGAACAGAGCACACACACACGAGAGCTTTGAGAGAGTTTGCAAAATACATTTGTAAACATTGCTTTGTAACTGAACTTTTCATAGTATCAATACAGAGGTGTTAATCGTTGAATCTCGTGTCCATATTATTATTGCGTGTTCTATCTCGGTTTGCTATCTCGGTTGGATTCCGCACAACCGGGGTGGTTTGTACACAAGGATTAGGCGACTAGATCCTCCCCTAGCCGGACCTACAAAATTACATTCCATCTAACCTGTTTATTTCACTAAAACTGATTAAAAACTCTATCTCGGCTCGTTTTTTACTCAAAACTAATATATTGAGTTAAAAATCGTTGAAACCCGTTTAACTCATTATATTAATTAATGACTAGTTAAATAAATATTAATGTCAACAGTTGTTAACTTAATTACATTATCAACGTAGGATATCATGGTAAAAAACTTAATTTTTTAAGTGTCATCTATTCAACTTTTCATACCAGTTAACTAGTTTAATGATGACTAATTCATGGATAAAAAGGAGTGGCTTCATAGTATCTAACTTTTAGTGATGGACTGATGTAACTTTTTGATGAAGTTAATGGAATGATGTTAATTGTGTGTTATGAATGATGTACAAAGTGACCCATTTACCGAAACCTACTGCCATAACAATCTGACCCAGATGATGATTGTGAACTTGCAGTTAATTACCAATAAGTGGCATTTGACCCATTTGACAAACTTACAGCCAAAACTATTTTTGATAAACAGACCCATTTGGAGAGTGCATTAACTCATGTGCAAATTGCAACATTTGACAAACTGACCCATTAAACAAACTTGCAGTCAAGTGACCCGTTTGACGATTAACCTGACCCATTAAACAAACTGCAGACCCATTAAACAAACTTGCAGTCAACTGAATATGAACAATGAAGAGTGACACATACCATATCGATGAATGACGCATACGAGGGTAGTCGACTAGTCGCATATGAAAGATTAACAGATCTGCAGATCTGTTTTGACTGAAGCTTCTAAACTTATGGCTATTTGCAGTTTTAACCCAGAACTTATAACTATTTGCAGTTTTTACCCTTTTTTCTTTTTCTATTTTTTCTTGTATCCGCTACCGCTTTAAACGGTCGCAACTTTTATTTTTTATATATTTCTCATATTTGTGACCGTTTTATACGGTCGCAACTTTCTGTTTTTTTGTTTTTTTATTTGCGATTGCTTTAAACGGTTGTTAATTTTGCTATTTTTTATTTTTCTAGTATTTGCGACTGTTTTCCAACCACAGAAATACGGTCACAAAATTTGCGACCGGTTTACGATCGAATCTGGATTGGTCGTTAATTCTGCGATTGTTTTGGTTTTAGTCACAGATCGGTCGCTAATTTTGCGACCGTCTTATGTTAGTCGCAAAATGTGGTTAGAATTGCCTACTTTTCTAGTAGTGGTCGGTCTTGAGCCGAACCGAACCGAGCCACATCCACACAAAAGTGTATCAACAACCCCCCCCCCCCCCTTGGATGTTGCTGGTGAAGGTTCGCTCTTCATGTTTTAGGATCTTCAACGTCTTCACAATTCACAAACAGGGAGTGTATCAATAAACTCCCCCTTGAATGATGATCGTGAATCTTTTGATCTTCAGTACTTCAGATCCTTTTGGTATTGATGAATGGTCAGCTACAACTCCATCATCTTGATCATCTGATTGCATCAATGTCGTGTCTTAATTCCACAGTTTTTCATCTAACACGTTCTCTATGCCTTTAGCTGGTTCGGTTGCCACATCTGTACACGCAACAGAGCTAAACGCGTAATGAAAACAACCACTTGGAATATAGTCAAAATAAACAAACGACACACATGAGACTAACTCTTAATCAAACACAGACTGACAACGGTTTGAAAGTTTAAAAATTTGATCAATTTAGATTTTTACTTTCAAAACTTGTTAAACTTCGACCGTTTATGAAGATGCAATCGTTTTCCGGCTTAGAATCAAGATTTTAGGTAGGATAGACTCGAGTTCCAACATCGGGTAATCAAGAATAAAATAGAGATAAAATCTTTTTGGCTTTTATAAAGTTTATATTAAAACACACCTAAAATCTTTTTAGTATTTTTGAATATTTCAAAAGTAAAGACCAAAAGTTGTAAATAAATATATACAAAGATGCAGAAACGAAAAGCATTAAATAAATGTTTACAGAGATTCTTTTTGCGAGTTTGGAGGGTAAGGTGCTGTTTGTTTTTGCAGACATTTTATGTCTGCAAGCTGATTTCATCTGTTCTTATGTCTGCAACTGAAGATGTGGTCTAAAGCTCTGCAAGCTGAAAATATAAGACTGTTTGTTTTTATAAACTGATAATGTCTGCATAGAATCACAATACTGTCAAATAACATAACATGTTCAGATGTTCACAGAATCACAATACTATCAAATGAGTAACAATACAAGCTCTTGTTATTTTACATTCTAAAGCACACTTTGAACCAAACATGTAACAACTTTATACTCAAAACCTCAGTACCACAAATTTTCATACCTGCTGATCGGACTTCTCTTGTCGTCACGACTCTCGTCGACGGCGCCGGTTTATTAGGTCATGCCATCGCATACCACCATCATTGTCAGCATCTCGTCTCCGTTAATCTCTGACCAAAACCATTGCTGCACCTCCCCTGAACCACCATCATTATCAGCTCTCCGACTAGAACCACGACTCCGCCACTCCTGAACCCTGATGTGCGATAAAGTGTTATATATATTAGGTGTATATTTTAAGCCCTTTTTAACACTTATTTTAGCCAAGTTTTAAATTTATAAAACACGATATTTCACTAACACTAAACACACATATGGGCAAGTGCACCCATCGTTGAGTGTAGTATAGCGTTGGTAAGATACCGAGGTCGTCCAAGGACACAAGAGCTTTTAGTACCGGTTTATCCTCAACGTCTAATCAAAATAAAAGTTTAGAAAAAAATGTTTTAAACTAAGAAAATTAAAAACTAACTAAAATGCTGAAAATAAAAATAAAAGAAAAACAGATAGACAAGATGAATCACTTGCTTCCGACTCGTATCTAGTATAACCTTTGATTATTTCCGCACTTTTGCACATAATTAAGAGATTATCTTAGTTATTGTAGTAGGCCCCTCTTTTGAAGGTGACGTTACCCTCACCCCAGTAGTTTGAGTCAGCAGGGATACAATCCTAAAAGGGTGGATTATTGGAAGATAATGAATTAAGTTATTAATGCAGTATTGTGGTAGGCCCCGCTTTTGGCGGTGACGTTACCCTCGGCTAAGTAGTCTGAGTCAGCAGGGATACAGTCCTAAATAGCCGGGTTATAGTATTAATAGTAGTTAACTTATGAGGGGATCAAAGAGTTTGGACCCCCGCCATCCAATACCGTGAAGTATTGAAGGAGGTCCTACTAAATTTGACCCAGGTCCATTGCAGGACCTCTAAACGCTGAACAATGGCAAGACCTTTACCAAACCGTTCCCTTAACCCCCGACCAGGTAGCCAACATATCTCCATATAGACCGTGGAGATATGAATGGTGAAAATCCTTTATTTTATATAGACAGTAAAATAATGCCAAGACACCACGGACAAACGATAAGGAAAGATCACCTTCAACATAAGTAACTAGTTATTAAAGTCATTAATACAAAACCAAATAAAAAGTGCAAAAGATTAGAAATAAAAAGTATTATACTATACATTTTGTCTTCACCAAGTGATGTAGGAGACTTAGGCAAACATGGCCTTGATTGTCAAGAACTCTTACGAGCAATCTTGGATCCCGAGACGACTCACACACTCTACGATGGACAATGGATGATGGTGGTGGATGATGGTGTTGTGATGGTGGTGGGTGGTGGATGAAGTGTGAGAGAGGTGGTGTGCCAAGGGATGAGATGAAATGAATCCAAGCACTCCTATTTATAGGCTGAACAAAGAGCTGGACACGGCCCCGTGTCCGCTGGGCACGGCCCCGTGTCCGTCTGACAATCTCTCTCCTCAATAATTGTAATTCGCAATTACAATAAATGCGCCTGCTGTACTTTCGACACGCCCCCGTGTCCGCTGAGCACGGCTCGTGGTGGGCAATAGAAGCTTCTATAGGTTTGTCTTTTCTGCTGCTTCTTGGGCACGGCCCCGTGCTGGCTGAGCACGGGGCGTGTTCAGTCTTCTGATTTCTCCACTTTGCTTTGGAAGGTGCCGTTGAGGGTTCGGGCAGTCCACTAATATTCCTTTTCTTGTATTTATGTTGGATTTAGCTGTCTTTTTGCTTCTTTTGCGTTTTTGAGCTCATTTAATCCTGAAAATACAAAAGGAAGACAAAAACACTCTTTTTCCAATATTAGTACTTAAAAAGGGTTAGTTTTATGCCTCATTTGATGTAATTTATATGTTGCATTTTACACACATCAAACCCCCATCATTATCAGCTCTCCGACGGCCAGAGCTCGCCTTCGTCGTCCTTATCCACCACAATCTTAAGAAAAGAAAGGGCTCTAGTCGTCGTTTCCTTGTCGTCGAGCCACTGCCACAGTGTCGCCGCCACCAAGAGTGGTGCCGGTTGTCTGTTTAACCAGAGAAAGATGAGATCTTGTGGGTGTGCAGAGAGTTTAACAAGGATGGGAGTTGGGTGCATGTAATGGAGGGGAGTTAGGGGTGTGCGGTAGCCGGAGATCCAACCGAAAACCGGTCGGACTTTTACTCCGGTCATCGGAGTTTAGAGAGAGGAAACAGAGAAGTTTTTGTGGTGTGCGGTGATTGGATAAGGGTTTTATATATTTTTGAATAGAAAAGAGGGGAAGAAAGGGTTTGTGAAGATGTTAGAAGCAAAGGTTCCTAGCTTTTTTTTAAGATGAAAGAAGTTATTTTTGGATCTGTTTAAAAAAAACAAAGAAACAGTCTTCAAGGTCTTATGTCTGCCCGCCTGCAGACTTAGGCTCTTTGCAGACGTTTTAAGCAAAAACAAACAGCACCTTAGAGAACCATATCAGTGTACGGTCATGCCAAAATACTCTTGTCGTTCAGTTAGTTAACATTAAGATAAGCATCCTATAACGATTATCGGTATTGTTGTCCACTTAAGCTCAACTTATCAGATGTACTCACAATTAGTGGATACATTAAGGTATGATTTATACTTACCGACCGGTGTTCATCCACACACGACACATTCCCGTATCAAGGTATGCACGAGAGTTCATCTTACTAGTGAGTATACCATTTATCATCTGTTTTCAACGTATATGATCTGAGATACTCACTTATTTTTTGGATGAATACAAGCCCTTTGTTATTAAATCACTTATTAATGAGGAACTTGATATTCGATGCATGCAGGCACAAGAGCAAGTCCGTGAACAGGTTAGTACCATCGTACCGATAAAGAGACAAACTTGACTCCTGGATAAACTGTGATATTTTATCACTTATTGGTTAGGACATGTGATTGTTTATCACTTAGGTCGAATTGTAGGTCCACTTGGAGGATCAAGATTAAACCTACTTCCTTGTTTGTTAACACACTAACGAGTGCAGAATCCACGAGAGTATGCAAACCAAAGCAAAATGGAACAAACACAAAGTAACCAAAGATTCACAACTTTGATTAAGTGAAGATAATCAGTAACACATACACACAGTGTTTACAAAGTTTCACACAGAACTCTCAAACGCTCTTAGTAGAACTGTGAAACAAACTGTCTTTATATAGGCCCCATAACCCAGCATACTACAAAGAGTGGTAAATGCCACGAACAGTGAACATGTTTCACGAAGACATGAAGTCTTCGTCCATATGTGACAATGAACAGTGAACATGCCATGAACCATCAAGTTACACGAAGCCTTATCAAGCCACGAACCCTTGATCCTTTTGGAGAACCCTTTAAAGGTCACAAACCCTTGAGGGTTCATGGAAATCAACAATATTCACAAATAGTCTTCGTATACATTGTTCAAAGGAATTTCCATATACATGTGACACCATCATTTCATTATTCACATTTTATTAAAGATGGCATCATCATGACATCAAGGTGATGTCAACTCCTGGTTCGTCGTGCTTCGCGTGTCGAACTCTGGGGCGCATGATGGAGGAATGTCATGACATCGGGCTTGAACCGAGTCGAACCGAACCGAGTCGCATCCACAAAGTGCATCAACAAACTCCCCCTTGGATGATGCTCGTGATGGTTCGATGTTCACATGTTGTCGGATCTTCGGATGTCTTCACGTGTCACGAAGAGGGAGTGTATCAACAAACTCCCTCTTGAATGATGCTCGCGAATATTTTAATCTTCAATAATGTAGATCCTTGTTGGTGTTGATGAGTGGTCAGCTGCAACTCGATCATCTTGATCCTCTGATTGCATCAATGTCGTGTCTTCATTCCAAAGATTGTCTTCTAACACGTTCTCTTTGCCTTTAGCTGGTTTAAGTGACACATCTGCACATACAACATAGCTAAACGCATAATGAGAACAACCGCTTGGAATATGCTCAACATAAACAGACGATACACATGAGACCAACTCTCAAACAAACACTGACCGACAACAATTTGAAAGTTGAAAATTTTGATCAATTTAGATTTTAACTTTCAAAACTTGCTAAATTTCGACCGTTTATGAAGATGCAATTGTTTTCCGGCTTACAATCAGGTTTCAGGAAGTAAAGACTCGAGATCCAACATCGTACAATCAAAAATAAAATAGAAATAAAATCTTTTTGGCTTTTATAAAGTTTATATTAAAACACACCTAAAATCTTTTTGGAATTTTTGAATATTTTAAAAGTAAAGAAGGAAAGTAGTAAATAAATATATACACAGAGATGCAGAAATTGAAAGCATTAAATAAATATTTACAGACATTCTTTTTGTGAGTTTCGAGGGTAAGAGAATCATATCAGTGTACGGTCATGCCAAAACACCTTTGTTGTTCAGTTAATTAATATTAAGATAAGCATCCTATAACGATTATCGATATTGTTGTCCAATTAAGCTCAACTTATCAGATGTACTCGCGGTTAGGGGATACGTTAAGGTATGATTTATACTTACCGACCGGTGTTCATCCACTCACGACACATTCCCATATCAAGGTATGCACGAGAGTTCATCTTACTGGTGAGTATACCAACTGTCATCTGTTTTCAACGTATATGACGTGAGATACTCACTTATTTTTGGGTGAATACAAGCCCTATGTGATAAAATCACTTATTGATGAGGAACTTGATATTCGATGCATGCAGGGCACAAGAGCAAGTCCGTGAACAGGTTAGTACCATCGTACCGACAAAGAGACGAACTTGACTCCTGGATAACTGTGATATTTTATCACTTATTGATTGGGACATGTGATTGTTTATCACTTATTGAGGTCGAATGCATCATGTATTATATACATGTTTGTATGATATTTACACGCATGTACGGTGTCATGGAAGATCTAGACTTTCGTCCCCATTGTTTTCCGGTAAAAGAAACAACCATGATACCCAGATGATAAACATCATAAAGACCACGTATCTCAGAACCTCAGCAATCGATCAAACGAAATTTTGGTACCAAGACCATATGCCAATGAGCGGTTCCCACACAGTCTTCAGTCGATTTAGGTTTATATCCCCTACACACTTTAAAATGATTGTGAACCTACCGATACATCTTATATAGAGCTGCTTATCGTTTTTCATTTTAAGTTTAAAGAGGTTTCGACAGACCACTGATGTACTATCATATTTTCTTTTTCTCGCCGGGAAACTCATTTTAGTTTTTCTATTGTTTTTGTGTTTTTGAAATTTTTCAATGTTTTTGTATTTTTTAAAATTTTTCAATGTTTTTGTATTTTTCGTTTTTACTCCCCCTAAAATGCAAAAAGTACGAGAAATTTAGAAAACACAAATAAATATTTACAAAAATGATTTTCCGATGTTGGTTTTACTCTGGCTTGACCATAATGCCGGTTACCATTATTAAATAGTCAAATCGTGATTTGTCAAATGCTTTGGTAAAAAGGTCGGCACGTTGGTCATCGGTGTGGATTTTCACAACATCGATAAGTTTCTTTTAATAGCAGTCTCGTATGAAATGATACTTTATCTCGATGTGTTTTGTCTTTGAGTCCTGTATAGGATTACGAGTGATCTGTAAAGCAGCTTCATTATCAACATAAATAGGAGTAGTTAGGAATTCAAAAACGTAGTCGCGCATTTGTTGTTGGATCCACAGGACTTGGGAGCAACAACTTGAGGTAGCAATGTACTCAGCTTCACAGGTTGAAGTAGCTACACAGGTCTGCTTTTTACATTGCCACGTGACTAGACGGTTCCCCAAAAACTGACATCCTGCTGATGTTGACTTTGCATCAATCTTGCAACCGCCATGATCAGAATCACTGAATGCAATCAAATCGAAGTTATCATCCTTAGGATACCATAGACCGGTGTCTGGACAACCCTTCAGATAACAAAAAATCCTCTGAACAGCATCATATGAGAAACCTTTGGAATACACTAGTAACGAGCAAGAAGACATGTTGGATACATAATATCAGGCCTTGAAGCGGTGAGATACATGAGAGATTCGATCATAGCACCATAGAGAGAAGGTTCCACATGTTCACCAGTACCGTCTGGAGTAATTCCATGATTCTGAGCCAGAGGAGTTCCCGCAGGCTTCGAGTCTTCCATCTAAAATTGCTTTAAGATATCCCCAACGTACTTTGTCTGATGAATGAAGATCCCTTGCTTAAACTGATGAACCTGCAAACCCAAAAAGAAATTCATTTCTCCCATAGCACTCATCTCGAACTTCTCTTGCATCACCCGCTCGAATTCGTTGCACATTTCATCATTAGTAGACCCGAAAATGATGTCATCCACATACACTTGAACCAGCAACAAATCCTCGTTTCTTTCCTATATGAAGAGAGTGTAGTCGATCAACCCACGCCGAAAACCATTCTGCAACAGATAGGTAGACAACGTTTCATAACAAGCCCTCGGAGCTTGATGAAGACCATAAAGTGCCTTGTTTAGAAGCCAAACTCTGTTAGGATGAATCCGATATTCAAAACCAGGTGGTTGCTCAACATATACTTCTTCCTCGATCACACCATGAAGAAATGCACTTTTTACATCCATCTGATAATCAGTGAACTTCTTGTAGGGCGCATAAGCCAAGAAAATCCTTATCGCCTTAAGACGTGCAACCGATGCATAGACTTCATTATAATTATTGCCTTCTACCTGATTAAAGCCCTGGATGACCAATCTCGCTTTATTTCTCACAATGACGCCTCGGTCATCCCTTTTGCACTTGTACACCCATCGAGTACCAATCTTCTTATTGTTCGGGGGCCTGTCAACCAATTTCCACACGCCCAATTTCTGAATCTGTTGAAGTTCTTCCTGCATTGCTTCAACCCATGAATCGTCTTTCATCGCCTCTTTCCACGATTTCGGCTCAACATGACAAACACAGCAGGCGAAAGACCAATCATTCTGTTCCCCTGATTCTCTAATTGCCGAAAACAACCCAACATTCTAGTTGTTTCGAAGCTGATTACATGTCTGCACACCACTTTGGACATCTCCTATAATATTCTGCCGAGGATGAGTATCATGAATTCGAATTTCTAGATCATCGGGAACTCGATCATTAATACCCAAATTATTGATATTCAAATCAACAACTAAATCGATGCCTGGAGACGCGTTAGATGTGGATGCATTCCCTTCAGCATTGTCTTGAACTTGCACCTGAGAAGTTGCTTCAGAAACACCTTGAACAGGAGCTTGAGCATGAGCTGAAGTTGCTTCATTTGCTTCATGAAATTCCTCATCTTCCGACGAAACATTATAATCCGCTGCATCTTCAAATTCCTCATTTTGCACAACATTATTAACCGAACCAGATTCTTGTCGATTAACAATAATTGGTCATACTAAAGATGAATCAACTGCTGCATCACCTTCAAGCAACATTTGGGCTGCTACATACGCCTCATCAAAAGTTGGCAGATTAAAGGAATCAAACAGTCCATCATAATCAAACATCCAAGGAGCACCCGGAGCTCTCACACATTCAGTGTACATTTGAACCCTAACTTCACCCCATTTCTCAATCTTTTTAGTTGACAAATTCCACACCCTAACATTTGCAGTAGCATACCCAAGAAAGAAGCCTTCGATAGCCTTTGGACCAAACTTGCCATATGGATCAATCATAGTGCATGGAGCACCAAACGATTCTAAGTAAGACACATCTGGTTTCCTTCTGTGCAACAATTCGAAACATGTTTTCCCATGCCTATTAACAGTAAGAACTCTATTCAAAGTATAACAAGCAATAGCCACAGCCTCCCCCCAAAACTGAACAGGAAGCTCCGACTCCACTAACATTGTTCTTGCTATCTCGATAAGCGTTATATTCTTTTTCTCAGCGACACCATTTTGTTGAGGAGTGTAACGAGAACTGTACTCATACAGAATTCCATTAGAAGCACACAACTCGTCCATAACCTGATTCTTGAATTCAGTGTCGTTGTCACTTTGGATTTGCTTTACCCTCAAAGTGTACAAATTTTTGAGTAAAGTGAGTAGATTTTTGAGGATTCCCGGAGTCTCACTTTTGTGTGCCATCATCGATACCCATGAGAATCTTGAGTGGTCATTAGTAACTACCAAACAATAAGCATCTCCAAACGTAGTCTTGTGCTTCATAGGTCCAAAGAGGTCCATATGAAGACGTTCAAGAGGCATGTTTGTCACACCCTGATTTTCGGTTTATGCGGAAGCGTACGGCGAGGTGTGACGAGAGCGGCAATCGTTATAATCAATCAAGCAAACAACATATTTGAAACATAAAAGATGTTAATCCATACAATTGATTCGAAACCCTAATTTACATTACATATGTCTTGTTTGAAATTTGGAACAACAACAACTTTAACTACATTATTAAAAGTTCAAAACATAACAACCGAAAACGGATGACATCACAAAAGCTTGCGTTCTTGATAACCACTTGAACATATTTTTCCCAAAGCCATCCACGAATCTCCTGTAATACATGGTAATTTTGAAAACGTCAACAAAAGTTGAGTGAATTCATGTTATTTTATTTTCGCATCAAATGAGTCTCCAAAACATTTGAAGTAGTAAAATTCGTTTTTGTATAGTATGATAAAAGAAATCGTATGATCATTTGTGTGTTGCAAGGACACTAATATGTATGCCAGAATAGGAGGCAACAAAACCTTGACAATTTATCGTGTGTGTCTACCACACTAGTTTGGACACAAAGGCACTCTTAACGATAGTGGTTATCGTTGTCGTTAAGAGTGGGGCATGCCAAAACCCAAATAGATCTATTCATTTGTTCCTCGGTACTTGTTAATTCATTAATGGCCCCTTTATTTTAAACACCTATCCGCATGTGATCAAAATTGTTTTATCGTATCATCATGCAATTCTAACATGTATACATCCCCGAGAGTTTAAAACCATAAACACTCAAAGTAAAAGGGGAAACATAAACTCGCAGATTTGCGTTCCGTGCAAATCTCTATTCGATTCCTTGTTCGGGGTTCGTTTCTTGACCTACAAGTGTTCTAATCTAGTTAGACACTTAGGTTTATGATTATTTATCATACAAATATTCTATCTTTGTATTTTGTTTTTGTGTTTTCGTATATATATAACTTCCTTGTATGTATATATATTTATTCTATTTGATTTGTGTTTGAATGGGTTAATTTATGTTTTAGAATTTAAGTCCATTTTGGGTATTTGATGCTTATAGGCCTAGCCCAAATAACTTTGTTTAAAATGGGTCAAGCCCAAATTAATTTGTAGGAGTGGTCCTTAGTCCAAAACATTTTATAAAAGTGGGCCTAGCCTAATTTAGTTTATAGTTGTCGACTCAGCCCAAATAATTTGTGTAAGAATGGGCCTAGCCCAAATTGTTTTTCTAAATATATATATATAGTCCATAATAATTTGTAAAGATTGGGTTTTTAGCCCAAGTACTTTGTAAAGTGGGCTTTAGCCCAATTTTGACTAAAAACATATTTTAGTCCATTGTTTGTAAAAGTCGGCCTAGCCCAAATTCTTATTTATGAGAAATGGGCATTAGCCCAATTTTAATTTATGGACTACTTTTAATATATAAAATTTTGGGCCAGTAAAAAATAATAATAGTAATACTTGTATTTTTATAAAAATCTAAATCTTATAAAAATCATTACTTATGTCATAGTTGAATCTTTTTAGTGAATAAACTTGTGTGGCGGCTCGTATTTTGTTATAGTCGTTTACAACTTGTCGATTTGATTTATTCGTATGGTTTGTTCCGTTTGTGTCATCCGTCTCGTTTTTACCATTTGTTTCGTTTGTGCCATTTTAGTGTGTCCAAAGTCCATATTGTCTAATAGTGTCCGAATTTGTCCATTTGTATTTTCGTGTCCAAGGATGGACATTTTAGTTCCTTTTTCTAGTTCATATATATATTTTTGTAATTATTATGGATGTGTATCAGTTTTGCATTTGTTCCTACTTGAAGTAACATATGATGTACACATAAAAAATATATAAACTTATGATACTTGATGAATATTTTTGTAAGTACAGATTTTATCCAAAATATATACTTGTTATTTTTATTTAGAAATCTTTTTATAAAACATGGATTTATGTATTTGTCCAAAATTTGTTTAACCATGTTCAAGACCTCAAATGTTTCTTTTAGTTACATACTTCCTTGTTTAACAACTTTTAAAACATAACAAAATTTATAAAAAACTTTTTTTGCCATAGTTTTGTTTGAAATATGGAGTTTTCCCCAAGTTCATACAAAACTTGTTTTCAATTTATTTCTAAACAAAACAACATCAAGTATCAATATCTATCAAAACTTTTCAACAAAAGTAGCATGAACATGATATTGTTCTTTACTTTCCTAAAAAGGAAACTTTATTCCTTATTTTTGCCAAAAATTTGTAGGACGAGATTTTATGAAAAACTCTTGTTTTAGATGTCTTACAATGTCATTTGAAACATATATATGTGTTTAAAACGTTTACTACTAACATATTTCTTGATTTTGATCCTTTCCAGAAATGGAAACTTTATTCAAGAAATATTTCAAAAATTTATTTTCTTGATTTTAAATGGTTTCTTATATTTTACTAGCATGCATGTTCATCAAAAATTCATGTTCATCACTTTGTTGATGAATCTTGGTTGATCCAACATGCATGTATGTAGATCATATTTTTGAGTAAAAATAACCAAGATTCAAATTCATTTATTAGAATAGATTTCTCCAAGTTCATCTCTTAATCATAGAAAAATTATGCTTAAAAATAATGATTTTTAGTTGTTTCTTGTTATTTTTCAAGTGGGTTTATGATGAACTTGTAAAAGAAACAAAAAATAAAAGTGAAGCTAGTATGTTATTCTTACAATTTTTGCAAGGAAACAAAGATGATGATGTTGTAGATCCAAAGCTTCAAGTTCCACCAAAAAGGCTCCTAATAGCTTTTCTAAACACCCTTGTAGCTAGTTTCATCCATGGATCTCCATATGTGCAAGAACTCTTGAATTTGAAGTTTGAAATGAAAATGGAGTGGGGGTGTTTGGTTTGCACGATTTTGGAGAGAGAGAGAGTAGGAGAAGTTGGATGGTTTTGATGGTTTTGATGGTTTTTAGAAAATGGTTTAAGGGATGGAGTGTAAGAGATATCAAAATCTTGGAAATTGCCACTAATCATACAATCCTTGTTCCAACAAAACAATTAGGTGAGTAAGCTTGGAGAGGGGGACCCACATGGACCGAAAATCAGCCATGTATAATGGTTTATTTGCTGAATTTTTATAAAAAAAATATTGTTTAAACATAAACTTTAAGTATTTTTTTATAATTTTGATATTTTATATAAAAAAATCTACAAGGTTTTAAGCTCTAATATTTTAAAGTAGTGTGACACTAGCTAAAACTAGTTCACCAAAATTTTTAGTTTGTAGTTCGGGTGAAAAAGTCGGTTCGGATCCTGTACCGGGTTATATGCTGACACCGTGTTTCGTTTGGATAAATACGTAACAAAAATTATTTTTGCACTTTTTTTATTATACAAATATTTAATCCAACGTTTTGGACTAAATATTTTATTATTTTTGAAACGGTTCCGGTACCGGCTTTGCTGACTGGCAGTTTACTGAACTAGCCGTGCAGCTTAACGCAATAAGATTCGATTGCGGATTTTGTGTGGTTTTTAATACCCATTATATTATTTATGTCAAATAATATTTATTTTTGAGTTTTCGGACAGTTACTATCTCGTTCTGCGGAATACTGTATATTTCCGCAGGATTGCTGTATTTTTCTGCGGACTTGGACAATTTGGTTTTTAATTGAGATTTTGTAAATAATAAGGCACATATTATTTTTGGACAAGACCTTTTTATAGAAAATTTGTCTAAACATAACTGTATGTCTTGTTTTCATCGTGTCAGACTGTACCGCGACTAGTGCTGACAAGAATCGTTTATTCGCGTTCCTATTGTTAGTCTAGGATATTATTTCCAATCGCAATGGATTTGTTATCATAATTCACTATGACTTTTATAATTCCTAGACTTTTAAGAATTTAATTAATTAAAATCAAGTCGTTTACGCAAAAATAAAAATTGTAATAGTTGTTCAGGTTGTCCGGAATTTTGCCGTTTGTCACAATGTTGACGGTGTTGACTTTCTTGATTGGATGGCACTTCTTCGTTTGCTTTCCTTTTATGCACGATACACAGACGTCTTGCAAATGAAAACTCTTGACTGGAACACCATTCACAAGATTATTTCTCACCAGATGGTTCATCTTCCTCAAGTGAATGTGACCCATACGTCTGTGCCACGATATAGACTCCTTTTCAGTGGCCTTTGAAACAAAACATGTAACTTGTGAAGATGTGGTAATAGCTTGGCTCATATCAAGAATATACAAGTCATTAATTCTTGGAGCCGTCAACCGAATCCATTCTTTGGGAATCTTGAAACCGGGTTTCAGCACATAACAACTGGTATCATCAAAATGTACCGTGAACTTCTTGTCACAGATTTGCTAAACACTAAGAAGATTGTGATCAATTTGACGCACATAATTAATCTTCTCGAAACTAATAACACCATTGGAAATCATTCCTTCTCCAGTGATGTATCCGCCTTTATCGCCAGCAAAGGCAACATAACCTCCCCTAATGCTTTTCACATCGTACATGAGCCTTAAGTCGCCTGTCCTGTGCCGGGATGCTCCACTGTCAACAATCCAAAGACTATTAACAGTTCCTCCTGGAACACCCTGCACAACACACTAAACGATCAGTTCGAGATGGGGACCCAAGCCTTAGTGGTCTTGGGTCGACCCTTATCATCAAGAAATGTTATTTCTATTTCTTGATGATTTAGAAATGGTGTGCCTCCCCCTGAAACTGTACTGGTTTTAGGTTTCCAAGATTGTTGTCGTTTACCAGTTTGATTATTATTTACAGTTTTAGACACTTCTTGTTTTGTTGAATTTGATGAACTTGGTCCCTTTTCAACAACATCCGGTTTTAATGCTTTTTCGATTACCTTAACATTTTTACGTCGTTGTTTTGCTTCTTGTTCCTTAACAATTCTTTTGTCTTGTTTAGGTGACACAAGATGACATTGGTAATCCTTTTCAGGAGGGGCTTTTTCAACAAACCTTGGTTTTGGTGGGTTTGTACAATTTTTGATTTTATGCTCAAATTCCCCACACTTAAAACATGTTCTCCTTTCAACAAATTTTGGAGATTCGGATCGATGTCCCGATGTTGAACTTGCGGGCCTTGAGGTACTAGCTTGATTATCAATCCCATTTGTATGTTGAGTGTAATTGTTATCACTGTTTCATTTCAAAATTTTGACTTGTTGAACAAAAGCAGTATTAGATTTATTTTCAAAAGTCTCAATTTTGTCGGTACCGCTTGAGGCCACAAATTTAACATACCTTCCATTTTTCTTGTTTCGAGCTCCTTTTAGTTCAAACTTAGGTGTTTGAGCTTGTTTTTCCTGTTGTTTACCTTTAGGGGCGATTGGTTGTTTCTCAGTTGGTAATTTTTTATTTCTGTATTATTTTCTAACTTCAGATTTTGGAATAGGATCACACTGAGTTACTGTAACTCTGGGGATCACGTTACCCAAAAACATAGTGGTAGAATCTTCCAAAACACGTTCAATCATTGATGGATTAACATTTTTAATAGGGAAATCTTTGTTTGAGTAAATTTTATCATCACCGACCAAAGTATACAACACATTATCGCCCTCAAACGTTGACACAGATTTCTCCACAGATTTCATCGAATCAATCTCTTGTTTTTCAATTGATTGCACAACGGGTGCAGCTGGAGTAGGAGGATCACACAAGATATGATTCTCAGCTGGAATTTCTACACCTTTCTTCTTATCAAGAGATTGATCCTCATAACTCGAATCTGATTCATCCGATTCATCATCAGATTCATCATCTGATGAAACACAGTCCTTAATTATTGGAGGACTTTGTTCCACAGCACAAGACACATTTTCCGTCTTTTCTGATTCCTTTGATGAATCTTCCAGTTTGAACCCTAAACCTGCTGCAAATTCTTCGAGATTAAGAGGTACAGATGGTTCAAACCGTGGCATTTCCTCCTCATCATGCATCTTGGTATAATTGTGTCTCAACGGAGGTTGACACGACTTATACCCAATACACTTAACATCCCCTTTCAGCTTCTGAACCTCGATGATATGATCAAGCATAGATCGGGAGTTAGAATAACTCTCCAATTTGAGCTTGATCGCATCATGCTCGCATTTGGCAATGGCTAACTCTTTCGTTAATTCCTCAATGATATTAATATAGTTATTAATACCCGTTTGCTTGTTCAAAACTATTTTTGTTAATTCAGATACAGTTTTCTTAAGCGTTTCAATGACAGATTTGAAATATTTTTCATTGTGAGTTAAAGCCATGTTTGCCTCCTTGCATTTCGAAAGGTCAACTACTAAACCCTGATTGTGACTAGTAACTACTTCTAGCTTATGTTTCAATTCTACATAATCATTTCATATACTAGGAGTTTCGGTGCGTACCTGACTAGTCGAACCTGCAATATTTGCCATAAAGGCAGTTTGAAAAGCAAAAGATCCATCCTCGGTGAAGAACTTCTCCATTTCTTTTGATGCAACTTCAGCTTTCTTTATCAACACATATTTCTGACTTTTAAGCTCCTCAACTTCTTTCAGATCCTCAGCTTCCTTAAGTAAACTGTCAACCTCACCATCAAGAGTTTCCTTAACTTCTGATTCTGATTCGGAACCATAACCACCCGCATTGGAGCTTTCCTCATCCGAGCTACCACTGTAACCAGAACTGTCATCATCCTCAGAGAACTCCTCACTGTGAACATGCTTGATATACTTGATGATCTTAGCATAACAAGTAGTTCCTCCGTTCCCTTCCGTTCCCTGATTACCTAGTTGAACTGTCACAGCCCCCGCTACTGGTTTGACCCGGTCCAGGAGCCGCGGGATAGGAACCCGTGGTATTTGTTGATTGAGTTGACAGCGGAAGATTTTACAGGATCTTTTAAAATTTGAAATGCCCGATTATTTTATTTCATAATTCGGGATAAACCCCGTAATTTACAATAGAGGAATTTTACTAAAAAATTCCCTGGTTTACAAAACATGTTTATTTATTTAATTGAGCCACTACTTCAAGCTTTGTTAGTGCTCCGTAGCACTATTCCTTGGTTCACAGTAGTCACCTGAAACAAGTTTTGAAAAATATTTTATCAGCGGGGAAATACTGGCGAGTCATTCAAATTTGATAAAATGACACATAGTTATAAATTATAGCATAAGAGCGATTACAATGGCTTTTATCTTATTTTTATCTGGCTCCGTGTCACCTCCTGGTGACGATGGTCATACCACTATTGGGTCCTTTCACCCAAGTAGTGATGATTATCACTGTTTTGATTTATTAGCCTAACCGTGAGAAATTAGTAATATGCACAATACCCCACTAGCCAGTGAATCAAGATAACCACGACTTAATCCCTGTAATTATAACTTTGAAAATAATTTGGAATATTGTGAAATACTTTTGAGAAAAAAAGAATAACTCGCATTGCAGATTTTAAACAGGCAGAGTTTAGCCTACTGATTAGCCTTGTAACCTAATTTAAATAACAATGCACACGAACTAGGTCAGTAACTAATACAGCATTTACTATAACTCATGAGACTAAAACCCTCACAGCGAATGACAAAGTGCAACACTTAAACATCCATCGAATTCACGACGAATGACAAAGTATGGCCCTAATGTGGGTTGCGCTTAAACATACATTGGATAGTTTTAATCGATCGGACATTGAATCGTAGCAGCGATCGAGTTAATACCATGTATCGTAGCAGTGCCTCCCTAATGAAATTTACGATTTTGATCAGTGAAACTTCGTTTTTGCGAAAAAATTTCGACACCAGTGAACTGCTCGTAGCCTGCCCTATTTATAGCTGATTTTTGGGTCTCACGCAGCCCGCATAAACCTTCATTTGACCTTACGCGGCCCGCGTGGAGGTCTAGTTCGTAGATTAGGGCATCCGTGTCACGCGTAGGTATGCCAGGTGGCCCTGAAAGCTTATCTAGTCAACTTAAGGTTGACGCGGCCCACGCAAGGCCATGCTTAACCTTTACGCGGCCCGCCTGAAGACTAGATTTCTTGTTTTCTCAGTTTTTCATGTACAGTAGGGTTTCAGGGGTCCGGGTTTTCACTTATGGGTCGTTTTGGGACATTTTTGAAGATCCTTACATCCTCCCCACCTTATTTAAAATCTCGTCCTGGAGATTTACTGAAATAAGTGAGGATACTTTCGCTTCATCTTCGATTCTAGCTCCCAAGTGTATTCGGGTCCTCTCTTTGAATCCCACTTGACTTTGACCAGCACTAGTCGCTTGTGCTTGAGAAACTTGATTTTTTTGTCTTCTATTTGAAGTGGTTTCTCAACAAACTTTAGCTTTTCATTTACCTCTATGTCTTGAAGAGGTACTACCAGAGATTCGTCCGATAGACATTTCTTGAGATTAGATACATGAAATACATCATGTACTCCAGCTAACTCCTCTGGTAGTTGTAAGCGATAGGCAACTGGTCCTACTCGTTGAATTACTGGGAATGGTCCTACGTACCTTGGACTTAGCTTTCCCTTCTTACCAAATCGTACTACTTCTTTCCAAGTAGAAACTTTCAAGAGTACCTTGTCTCCAACTTGAAACTCTAGTGGCTTGCGTCGATTATCGGCATAACTTTTCTGATGATCTCGAGCCGTCTTCAGTCTTTCCTTGATTTGAGTAATCTTGTCGATGGTCTCTTGCACGATTTCAGGACCTGATAGTTGACTTTCTCCTATCTCTGCCCAGCAGACTGGAGTTCTGCACTTTCGTCCATATAGTGCTTCGAATGGAGCAGCTTCAATACTTGTAGGATAACTATTGTTATAGGAGAATTCAATTAAGGGTAGGTGGTCATCTCAGTTTCCACCAAAATCTATCACACAGGCCCTAAGCATGTCCTCCAGGGTTTGGATCGTCCTTTCACTTTGTCCGTCGGTTTGCGTATGGTATGCAGTACTTAAATTTAGTCGAGTTCCCATTGCTTCCTGGAAACTTGTCCAAAAATGGGAAGTGAAACGACTATCCCTATCCGATACAATGGAGAGTGGGACTCCATGTAAGGATACAACTTCATCTACATACAACTTGGCTAACCTTTCCATGCTGAAGGTTTCCTTCATGGGTAGAAAATGAGCTGATTTGGTTAATCGATCCACAATTACCCAAATCGCGTCATTACCTTTTCTGGTTTTGGGTAACTTAGTAACAAAATCCATAGTTATAAGCTCCCATTTCCATACAGGCATTTCCAATTGTTGTAGTAGACCTGAAGGTTTCTGGTGTTCTGCCTTAACTTGTGAACAAGTAAGACATTTCAAAACATACCTAGCTATGTCCTTTTTCATTCCTATCCACCAGAAGTTATTTCTTAAATCTTGGTACATCTTGTTGTTACCAGGATGCATGGTATATCTAGATTTATGGGCTTCCTCTAAAATCTTATTTCTTAGCTCTCCTTGCTTAGGTACCCAAATTCTTTTCTTGTGGAATCTCCAAATTCCATTGCTTCCTTGTTCTAATTCCTTTATTCGTCCCTTCATTCCTTCAGCATCATCCTTGATTGCTATTTTCTGGACATTCTTTAGTTGTTCCATTAAATCTAATTATAGACTTAATCTAAGAGCACGAACTCGCTTTTGCTTTTCATTATACTTACGACTTAAAGCATCAGCAACTACATTTGCCTTTCCTTCGTGATATTGAATATCACAGTCGTAGTCACTTAGGATCTCCATCCATCTCCTTTGCCTCATGTTTAATTCCTTTTGCCCTAATATGTACCTTAAGCTCTTATGATCTGTATAAACAGTAAACTTACTCCCATACAAATAGTGTCTCCAAATCTTAAGGGCAAAAATTATGGCCCATAATTCTAAGTCATGCATCGTATAATTTTCTTCGTGCTTTTTCAATTGCCTTGAAGCGTACGCAATTACCTTCTTGCGTTGCATTGGCACACATCCTAATCCTAGCTTAGAGGCATCACAATAAACTTCAAAATCTTCTGTTCCTTCTGGTAAGGCTAGAATTGGGGTGTTTATTAGCTTTTGCTTCAAAATCCTAAATGCCTCTTCTTGCTTAGGTCCCCATTCAAACTTAGCTGCCTAACAGGTTAGCTTAGTTAATGGCACAACTATTTTGAAAAAATCCTTAATAAACCGTCTATAGTATCCGGCTAAGCCTAGAAAGCTTCTATAGTATCCGGAATTTTTTTAAGTTCCTTATCTTTCGTGTTAATGATTACTGAAATCATATACACCATTTCTTGTTTTCTTGAATAACTAGCCAACTTCATTACTGAAATGAATTTTAGTGGCGTATCTCCTGTAATCACCACTAATTCTCCTGTAGGTGTATGTATTTCTATGGAATTCTTATCACAAAGAATTCGGGCATGGTTGGCTACTAACCAATCCATTCCTAATACTATATCGAATCCGGCTAAATTCATAGGTAAAAGGTTTGCAGAAAACTTATGGCCTAAGAGTTCTATCTTTCCTTCTTGCAAAACCTTATCTATTTTAACAGAATTTCCATCTGCCGTTTCGACTGTAAAAATCTGCCTAAGGTTGGTTAAGGGTAGGTTAAGAGCTTGGCAGAATGAAGTATTTATAAAACTTTGGTTTGCACCAGAGTCAAATAATACTTTTGCATAAAGGTTGTGAACTAGGAATGTACCAGCTATCACATCAGGAATTAGTTCTGCTTCCTGAATAGTCAACTGGAAGGCTCTTGCGTTTCTCTTGGTAGTTCCTTCTGCAGGTTTGGCTTTGTTATCAGCTGGTTTGACCAATTTCGGGTAGTCTGGCCTAAAATGTCCAGCTTCTCCGCAGTTGTAGCAGATTGTCGCTTTCTTCTTCCTGCAATCTTCTTCTTGATGCCCTGGAATTTTATAGAAATTGCAATACCCCTTGCATCTTCCAAAATGTTTTCTTTTACAGGCATTGCAAAATGGAACAGTGGAAGATTGCCAATTCCACTGCATCGTCAACAGTGCGAGGTCTCACAGCTTTAACGATATCACGGATTTCGCCAATTAACCCCCAGATGTAGCGAGAAATAAGTACCGGCTCTGGCGAAGCCAGGGTAGGTACAACTCTAACATATTCGAAGAATGTCGAAGTATACCCTCGAAAATCTACATCTATCATCCGGTGGTTCAGAAATTTATTCGCCATTTGTTCTTTCTCATATTCGAGACATAATTTTATTTCCACCAGTCGCTTAAATTCTTCCGAACTCATGGCATAAACCGCATCGCTTCCCTTGGCTTGAAGTACCGTATTCCACCATTCTAGTGCCCCTTCTTTAAAAAGATGCGACGCGTACATGACCTTGTCTTCCTCTGCACACTTACTTATTTTAATCACCACCTCGGTTTTCTCTAACCAACGCAGTGCAGCAGTCGCTTCTTCGTTGCCTGCAAATTCAGCCGGTTTACAGGCAAGAAACTCCTTGTAGGTGCAACCAGGCGTTGCAGTTTTCCTTTTCTTAAGGAGTGGGGCTTACATCCCATTGTTGTTGTTATTAGTATGGTTGCCGCCTCCGTTTACACTATTACTGAAGTTATCTTCATGAGTACGTTTTCTAGGAATAATTTGTTGAGGTTCAACTGGGTTTCGAGCAGCAGCAAGGATTGCTGGAATAGCATTGGCTATTCCCTGAGCAACGATATTTACTATATCTTGCTTATTTAGAAATTGATCCTTATTGTTTTACTCAGATTGGTTAACCTCGTTAAATTGTTCATTACCAGCGTGTGCCATCTGGTAATTAATTTATATAAGTGATTAGCACAGAATAATTAATAACTAATTATAACAAAAATAATCACACATAAACACAATAACACGTATAACCAAAATTGTAGATTTTTCAACTTCCATTTTTATATATTATAATATGCTTCCGTACACACATGCTATCTTACAAAAGTTTTATTTTTAAGTTATTTCACATAATTATATATTGATTATTATATTATTATTAAACACATGCTTCCACCACCACATACTATCCTATCAGCTGGCAATTTTAGAAACGACGTTCCCTCTCGTCATACTTCTAGGAGATCTGTTCTCCCACCTCCGGATTCGATTCCCTGCATCCACCAGTTCTTCGCCAAAATGGCGGAGTTCAGCCAGATTCTCGTTGCTCATCGGTGGATTGGGTGCAGGTTCTGGGTCAAACTGAGGGAAAAAGGTATATGGGTTATTTAAGAGATTCTAGAACTGCTAGTCATTGGTCCACCATTCTTCCATTTCTCCTAAAGGTTGGGTATTGACAAGGGGATCTGGGATGGCTGGTTCCAAATTCATTGGGAGTTGGGTTTCAGCAGGATAAGTAAAATGGTTTTCGTTGACAGGCTTAAGGGTATCACAGTCTGCCAATTTGCGGTCCAATTCTTCCTACAATGTCATTTCCTTGGCTTGCTTGGAGCTTTCTCCAATTTCTATTCCTTTCCCTTTGTCCATTGGGTTCTCCATTTTGGCAACCTTTTGAGTTACTGGTTTCCTTCTTCGCACACGCCTCCAGCCCACAATTCTTCTTCTCTTCTTTGGCTTGGGTTTCTCCGGAGGTTGGGTTTTGAATTTCCATAGGTTCTTCAATATCAGCACAATAACCTGTAAAGTCTTTGGAAACTTCCACCTTAACAGAATAAAGATTGAGATTCTGAAGGGCTTCAGACAATTCATTCATGTTGTTTAGCAGATATGAAGAAACACACAAAATTCTAGGTTAAAGTTTTGTAAATTGAATTTTCACCTAATCACAGAAAAGCAATCAGAAAATTAAGTATTTATACAAGTAAATTGATAAAATATTGCGAATTTTATATATTTATTACAAATTACAACTAAAAATTAAAATATACTAGGGATAATTTAGTCTAACTTTTTTTTTTCTAAGTTGTTTATTGAATGTGCACAGTTTCTGGCTTATAGATGGTATGGGTGCTGGTACTAGTTTGGTGATTTTGATTAAAAGTTAGCATTTACTGCCATAGTGGCTAACATATAGAGTTTGGTGATTTTGATTAAAAGTTAGCATTTACGCTTATCCAGTCAACTTAAGGTTGACGCGGCCTGCGTAAGGCCATGCTTAACCTTTACGCGGCCCGCCTGAAGACTAGATTTCTTGTTTTCTCAGTTTTTCATGTACAGTAGGGTTTCAGGGGTCCGGGTTTTCACTTATGGGTCATTTTGGGACATTTTTGAGTTACCTGGATTGTTAACTGCTACAATGCCCCTTTCATTGTTCCCTTGATTGGCATTGGATGAGCTTGACTGATTTCTGAAAGGATTTTGATTTTCCTTGTCTGCTCGGTCGAGTGCATTCCCGCTTGAAATGACCTTTCTCACCACAATTGAAGCACGTAACTGCATCCTTATCAAAGCCATATTTAGTATCCCTTTTGCTTTCCAAACTTGTTCTACCCGTGCTTCTCTTGTAGTCCTTAGCCCTTCTCACTGCACTTGCAAACGCCCACTTAATATCCATCAATTCCATTTCCTCCCTATCTATTTGTTGCTCTATATGTTCCCAATTTGACCGGCGACTAATCCACAATAGGCACTCACCATTGTGTTTAAAAGCTCTATATGTTCCTGGGCACCTTCCACACTTACTTTGGTGAAGTTTGAGGTATCGAATCCGACAGTGTTGGGGTTTGAAGATTGGGTGTTGTTGTTCCAATAAAAGGATTGTTGAGAAGATGGTTGACAAGGTAGTTGTAGGGTAGATTGTATGAATGGAGAGGGTTGTTGTTGAGGAGGTGGTTGACAAGGTAGTTGTAGGGTAAATTGTGTGAATGAAGAGGGTTGTTGTCACACCTCGACGGCGTAAAACAACAAATCACGGCGGAATCGTCGGGGAGTGTTGTAACAGAATCATTGTTTCAAAACACACAGAAATTTGAAGTTTCGTTTTATTAAACATTAAATATTTACATCGTCTGGAAATCTAAATAAACAAGTTAAACATAGTCTATCATTGTTATTAAGTCACTAAGGCCTCGTCCAGTCCTATGTGAGCATGCATCCTAGCAATCAACATCATTCAACAACACCTGAAACATATGTGAAAACAAAGTCAGCAAAGAAATGCTGGCGAGTACATAGGTTTTTGAGAGTGTCGGATTCATGGCTAGTTTACATGTTGCAATACTTAATTAAAAACCTTGTTTTGAAAAGTATAGTATTGCGACATAATTAACCAACTCAAATCAAGTTGGTTATAATTTATAAAATCTCGTAGCCATGATTCTTAACCCAAAACATTTATTTAATTAAATCAAATTGTAAAACATCTCGTAAAAACTTGTTAATAAATCTCGTTAATAAAATTCGTTAATAAAACTCGTATGGTTTATATCATTTCGAAAACCTCGTTTGTGTGACATCGTTTCGAAATCGTTTACCCAAGTGAACTAAATAACGCCAAGGTATGTAATACGACGAAGACACTTATATATAGGATTACCAGCGGCGTATCCACCATGCTTTCATCACATTACACCCGTCCCGTTATCTAAACACTAACCAAAAACCAATCGTTTACCCAAATCGTTTAATTCGTTAAAAATCACTTCAGTCATTTAAATCATTATCGTTTTAAATTGTGAAAACTACTTTTGATTGTCTCGCTAATAACATCCAAACCTTTGCAACTCGCCTATCGCTTCTCGCATTAATAAACCACCAAAGGGTAAATTAACAATCACAGATTCAGTCGTTACCCACCTAACCCACACATAACCATGGGTGTAGTCTGATAACGGGATTTGTCAGATCATATGGTACCATAACCTAATGCTGGTCGGTTCGGCCAAAACTAATGAATGTTATTCGTTATGTAAATACAACCAACAAGTTTGTTTACTTTATCAAAATCGTTATTAATTTTGTATAAACCATATCATTTATTTTTGAAACCATCGTTAAAATCTCGAAAACATTTAGCACATATGAATCACCCCAAACCAATTGAAAATAGTAAAATAGGGGAACTATGTACTCACCTGAGAATGCTTAGAAGTCTTGAACAACAACCAAGCAAAGCTAGAGGGGGCACGGAATCAATCGGCAACCTAATAACTATATAAATAAACCGGACCTAAGTCGGAAGATCGGATAGGATGAGATTTTTTAAACCAAATGAGTATTGGAACTCATGTGACATGTGTAGGTCCCCTTGATGTATGGATCTTTCACAGAATTGTCAATCTAATCAAGAGTGTGGAATCCTCTTGATCAGAATATCACAAAATGAGTAGAAACAGAAATCAGCAATTAACTTTTCAACCGGGTTTTCTATTGATTATCAAACCAAAGTATTACAATCAATCAAAACCCTAACTTTCTCTCTCAAATTCGTCCAAGCCTAGCTCTCACGAATTCTAATGCCTCTCAAACTCTGTTTTGGCTGATTAACCTAAACCCTAAAGCCTAACCTTGTTTATATAACACAAGGTTTGCTACTTGGGCTGGGGTTTGCTACATGGACTAGGCCCAATTCGCCCCCCATCACCCAATGTGGGTTTTGTTTAGCCCAAACTCTATTATTCCACTAATACAAAGCTAAACCCGCTAACTGTTTATCGTTTTACTAATTACAAGATATCCATAGACCAAATCTAAGCTGTTGTCACAAATATGCACCAATAAACTCCCCCTTGACAATAGATTCATAAAATGACTTTGTCTTCAGTCTTCTTGCAATCTTCATGTAATCTCACACTGTCTTTGGTCTTTGGATAACTTCACCTTTAAACAGCTTCTGTCAGCAACAGACTCCCCCTAAGCTGATGCATCCAATCACCAAATCTTCAAAAACTTTAGCATTTGAGTGAACTCCAGTTCAGCATATGTATAGCAATCTTCCAACTCTTCAATCTTGTCTGCAATGTAGAAAGGAGGTTCTACCATGCATCCAATCAAACTCTCATCTTCACAGCAATTCATCACTTTAACTTCTCAGCAACATACTGCTTCAATCTGTATACTATAAAACAAACATCTCGAGAAACCATAAGAATTTTTCAACAAAGTTAAATAAATTATTATTTTTCAAGAGATAGTTAAATTGCATCACAGATTAAGCATTTTCAACTTATCACCAACACGCAAAACTTTTTAATCACACACTATAACCCGCATGATTTAAAATTTTTGAACTCACTTTCCAACACCGTCTCCCCCTATCAGTAACAATTCCTCAAAGAATAACAGTTTTCCGTACGTTAAGAATTTTAACAGAAAAAGACACTATTTTTGGATTTTTTTTATATTTTCTGAAAGCAAGTAAGTAACAAAAGCAATAAACACTCTATTTTTGTGAGAATCACTGGTAAGAAGATCATATCAACATAATCAAACTGTTTTCACACTATTAGATAATTCTTTATGTAATTTTTCGTGAAAAGCAGTCCAAGACGATTACCAGTATGTTTGTCCACTTAAACAAAATGCATGAACATTTCAAGTACCATTACCGTATGATACGTTAAGGTAATTTTATTTCTAATATACTACTGTGTGCCACTTCAGGATATACCCCCGCGATCAAGGTATGCACAAAGATTCATCGTAGTAGGTGAGTATACTGAATTCATCCGTTTTGTATTTCAACGTTTAGATAATTGGTGAACAGGTCAGTACTTCCGTACAACAGAGAGACCAAAATATCTAACGAGGGCTATGACAAATACCATTTTTGGTACGATTTATGCATTTTGCATTTTTTGAATGACTCTCTATGAGAGCTTCTTCATTTTCAGGGTTTTGGCATTTTTAGCTCTTTTAAGATATCCTGGGTGTTTCTAGGTCAGCATATATCTGGATGCAGCAGAAGGACACCCATGATATCCCCAGACGAAATAACAGTATAAAGGCCCAAAACTTTAGATTTTGGCAATCTATCAACGCAAGATTTAAGGTCATTAAACCATACACCACTGATGTGTTCCCCACTCATACTCAGTGCATTTAGTTTTATATCACATTGGTAAGTTGATTATTTCATGCTTTTTCCTACTGGTACATCGTATAATGAAGCTGCTATCACACTTAAGCAATTTAATTTCAGTTTCAGTGTGACAGTCTAACTTGCTGATGTACTATCATTTCTTCTTTTTCACACAGTGATAACTCATTTTTTTATTTTCTATTTATTTTTTTTATGTTTTTTATTTTTCAATGTTTTTGTATTTTTGATTTTTAAGAAAAACGGTAAACTATTTACAAAATTCTTATGAAAAACCAGTTATTCAGGATTCCTCATCCCGTTGAGTTCAACTAAATGTTCAAAGCGAGCCCTATCAAAAGCTTTAGTATAAAGATCTGCCAGGTTATCTAGTGTGTCGACTCGATGTAATTCAATTAGTCTCTTTTCAGCACAATCCCATATAAAATGATGACGTATGTCAATATGTTTTGTGCGACTGTGTTTCACGGGATTATTAGTTATAATAATCGTGGCATTATTGTCTATCATAATAGGAGTACGAGTGAAATCCAAACCGTAATCGCGCATTTGCTGTTGTATCCAGAGAACCTGAGAGCAGCAGCTACCCGCATCAATATATTCAGCTTCACACGTAGAGGTAGACACACAAGATTGCTTCTTGCATTGCCAAGACACAATCCTGCCTCCTAAGAACTGACAACCACCTATTGTAGACTTTCTGTTCGACTTGCATCCTCCAAAGTCTGAGTCTGTGTAAGCAACAAAATTCATATCACTATCAGCTGGATACCACAACCCAAGTTTAGGTTTCCCCTTCAAGTAACGAAGAATACGCTTCACTGCTTTCATGTGTGACTCTTTTGGATTAGCCTGATATCTGGCACACAAGCATACGGCAAACATGATGTAAGGTCTTGAAGCAGTCAAGTACATTAGAGAACCAATCATCGCCCTGTATTGAGTTGGATCAACGTCTTCAGTACTTTCATGATCTGGGCCAATATTGTGATTTTCTCAAATGGGTGTATTGAAAGTAGAGCAATCATTCATTTTGAACCGACTCAAAATGTCATACACATACTTTTTTTGATGAATAAACATCCCATCCTCCTTCTGTTCAACTTGTAATCCCAGAAAGTAAGACAGCTCACCCATAGCACTCATTACGAACTTGCTCTTCATTACCTGCTCGAACTCTTTACACATGCTCTCATCTGATGACCCAAAGATGAGGTCATCCACGTACACCTGTACTAGCAAAAAATCTTCCTTCTTCCTCTTGATGAAAAGTGTCGGTCAATCTGACCTCTTTCAAAACCATTCTTGATCAGATGTGTAGACAGTGTCTCGTACCATGCCCTGGGAGCTTGATGTAATCCATACAAAGCCTTATCAAGTTTGTACACCCGATCTGGATAATCGGGATCAACGAACCCATCTGTTTGTGAGACATACACCACTTCTTGGACTTTCCCGTAAAGAAATGCACTCTTCACGTCTAGTTGGTAAACTTTGAAGCCCTTGAATGTTGCGAAAGCTAGAAACAAACGAATTTCCTCCAACCTTGCCACTGTTGCAAACACCTCATTGTAATCAATCCCTTCCTGCTGATTGAAACCTTTCACCACCAATCGAGCCTTGTTTCGCGTTACAATTCCTCTTTCATCCTTCTTGCACCTAAATACCCATTTGGTGCCAATTTCTCTTTCACCTTTAGGAAGGTCCACTAACTCCCAAACCTTCAACTTCGCAAACTGGGCCAATTCCTCTTGCATAGCCTCAACCTATGAATTGTCTTTAAGAGCCATATGTATGTTCTTCGGCTCCTCTTGGGAAATAAAGCAACTATACAAGCATTCGCTCACAATTCCAGTCTTTTCAATCGACATAAATAAGCCAGTATTCGCTGCTATGCTTCGCCTTGTCTGAACACCTGTAGTAGGATCTCCAAGTATAATGTCAACTGGATGATCTCTATTTGCTCGTGTAGTAGCAACGGTATCAACTTCAAGATTATCACCCAGGTTTGATCCAACCTCCCCCTGAATGTTCTGGTTCGCAAACGGATTAATGAACCCCTCCCCCTGAATGGGTTCAGAGTCACTATCGCTTGAATCAGGATCAACAGCACCTTTGGAAGTTTCCGGAGCATCTGTCATATTAACGTTCGATCTAGGCATGAACTCGCCTTCATTGTCTTCACCAATTATTGTCTGAATCAGCTGAGAATCATCTGCAGTGGAAAACTCATGAATATTAAATGATTTAAAAGTGCTTTCATAATCATATAATATAGCAGGTCCACTCGTTGATTGTTGAGGTTTGTATGTAGTAATTTCAACATTGTAAACAACCTCAATTTTACAAGTTTTTAGATTAAAAACCCTTTATTCGGTGTGCCAGGCACGTAACCTAGAAAGTAGCCATCGTCAGCCACCTCACCGAATTTTTGTTTATCTTTATTTCGCACAATGGTGCAGGGTAATCCAAATGGTTCAAAGCCTTCTAAGTTTGGTTTCTTGTTAAACATCAATTCATGACAAGTTTTATTAAAACGTTTAACAGTCAAAACTTTGTTTAGGACGTAGCAAGCTGTATTCACAGCTTCTCCCCAGAAAAGAACTGGTAGCTTTGAATCTGAAAGCATTGTCCTAGCGGCTTCAATCAACGTCTTGTTTTTCCTCTCAGCAACTCCATTTTGTTGAGGTGTATAAGGACCAGAATATTGATGTTCAATTTCCTTTCGATAACAGTAGAGATCCAGAATTCGATTCTTGAACTCCGTGCCATTATCACTCCTTATCCTCTTGATCCTAGCATCATGGACGTTTTCCAATTTTGTAAAAAGATCTATCAGCATCTCCGCCGTCTCATCTTTTGTACTTAAAAAGAAAACCCATGAATATCGTGAGTAATCATCAGTAACAACAAGACAATAGTATTTTCCACCTATGCTCCTCACGTTCACTGGACCGAATAAATCCATGTGAAGTAATTCATAAGGGGCATCTATGGAATTTTCTGTTTTAGACTTATGAGGTTTCTTGTGTTGTTTTCCTTTTTGACATGGAAGACATTTATCTTCCACTTGAAACCTCTGCATTGGTACCCCTTTCACTAGCTCATTTTTAACAAGGTAATTCATTTTTCGATAGTGAATATGGGCCATGCGTCTGTGCCACAACATCGATTCAGCTTTAGATGCTTTTGATAGTAAACACGCCACCACAGCAGTTGGATCCTTAGCACCCATGTCCATGACATAAGTGTCATTTCTCCTTGGCGCTCTCATCACTATCCACTCGTCCGGAATTTCCAAACCTGGTTTCAACACTAATGCGTCATTCTTGGTAAAATGGACCGAGTGACCCTTGTCGCAGACTTGTGACACGCTCATCAGATTGTGTTTAAGCTGCTCAACATAGTTCACTTTGTCCAGTGTGATCTTCCCATTGGTCACTTTTCCTCGTCCTGTAATTCTACCACCTTTAGCACCCGCAAAATTCACATGTCCACCATCATATTCTTCAAACTCAGTCAACAATCTCGCATCCCCCGACATGTGCCTGGAGCAGCCACTATCAACATACCACAAGTTGATAATCCTCCTTAGCAGCTCCTGCACACACCAACCAAGAAATTAGTTAGATTGGGGGACCCAAGCCTTAATGGTCTTGGGTCGTCCAAATTTACCAACCACTTGAACATCCATCCAATATCCATTACTCCTAACTGGAGTCTTGGATCTCAGGCCTGTTGATGGAATTTGATTTTGATTTCCACTAGGTCTATGGTCCTGAGGGTTCCTATTTGTGTTTGGACTATTTGACCTTTGGAAATTTTGATTTTGGTACCTTGAATTTTTATTCCAAGAAGCATTATTGTTGTAATTTCTAAAGCCATTGTTATAAAAAGTTCGACCACCATCATTTTGGTATCGATTTTGATATTGACTTTGACTTTTGAAATTATTAGAATTATGATTGTTCATTCTTGGTGAACTGCTTCTAGGTCTCTCATATCTGCCTTCTGGAGATCTAGGCTGAAATCTTGGTTGATTTCTTTGAAAACGAGGAACTTGTGGAGTTCCTCTTTCAGCCTTATCCACACCAACAGCAACACCCTCTGGTTGCTTGGGAGCAGATTGCTTTGGAGAATTTGCAACTTTCTCCTCATTATCACCTTTCTTCTCAAGTGATTTCTCTCTCTTTCTCTCACTCACTTGTGATTCATTCTTTTTATTAGGACAGCAGCTAGCTACATGTCCCTTTGTGTGACACTTGAAGCACGGTCTCTTTTTCAAAGACTTCTTCTCTGAAGCCTTTGAACTAGATTCAGGTTTTGATGATGATGCCTTAGAAGGATTTGGTTCAGTTTGCTTACTTTCAGATTTTTCTTTATTCTTATTTTTAGCAAACTCTACATTAGATTCGTTTTCAATAACAGCTGTTTCATCTTTCATGTCACTTCCTTGAACAAAATTAACACTTTTAACAAAAGTTGGATTTTTATTCTTAGGATGTGATGTTTTCTTTTTCAAAACAGGTTTGCTGTTATTATCCTTCTTAGCGTTAGCACTCTCAAACACATTTCCTTGACGTGACGTGGAACTACTTGGTGATGTTGACCCAAAGTCCATGAGCTCATCTTCATCAGGCAAGAAAGAGTAGTCATGACTAATAGGAGGTGGAACTTCATTGAACCCATAAAATCCCACACTGGTTTTGTCATTACTTTTCTTCAAGCCACCCATCATATGTTTCATAAAAAAAGTAGAGTCCCTGAATTGACCTAATTTCTTTTCAAGTTCAACAATTTTGAGTTGTGCATCTGACAACTCTTTGCATTTTTCAGAAATCTCTTTTGTTTTCTCAGCCATCATTTCATGAGCTAAGTCTATGACTTGATGTTTTTCGTTTAGTTTGCAGGTTAATGAGTCAATTTTACTTTCATAACCTTTTATTTTCTTCAAGTATGAGGATTCATTTCTTTTAGCAAAATAGTTTGCTTCTTTAATGTTAGACATCTCGCTTACCAAACTTTGGTTTTGAGTGGACAACCTGTCAACCTCACCCTGTAATTCACGACATTTTAAACACACAGAATTAGACTTTACCTCTCCTGTTTGTTTGTCAAGGTTGGCCATTAAAGCTGCAAATTGAGCTTCCATTCTTTTGTATTTAGCTTCCTTTTCTTCAGCTTCCTTTTCATGGTCAGACTTTTGCTTTTCTTCTTCAGCATCTGTTGTCTGATCAACCTTCTTTTCTTCAGCTTTACTCTCTATCTTGATCTCAGCATCCACTTTGGCTTCAGCATCTCCCACAGTAGCTTCATCATTATCAATAGGCACGATCTCTGCCATGAATGCCTGAGTGGCATTCTCACTGTCTTCTAGATGAATACTCCAATCATAGGAACCTTCTCGTGCTGTAGAGATCAAAGCCTTTGAGCTAGAATTGTTTGATGCATTCATGTTGTTTGAACTTTGACTCGAAGTCTCTTGCTTTTGTTTTTGACTCTCCCTAGCGAAATGCCCATAACTTTGACAGTTAAAGCACCTCACTTTGGTTTTGTCAAAACCAACACTCCTCCCTACAAACTTCCTTCCTGTTCTGTTCATGAATCTCTTCACTCGTCTAGAAATCATGGCCATTTGCCATTGCAAATCCATTTCCTTAAGATCATCAGGGTCAATCTGATCGTAGTCTTCATCTAAAGTGGCAGGATCAGATATCTTCCCCTGAATGTAGTTCTCATAAGAAGCAACAAATGAAGCAAGTATGTCACACCCCGACCGCGTAAAACAACAAATCGCGGCGGAAACATCGGGGCGTGTTGCAACAGAATTAATGTTTCATTACCATGGATACCAAAAAGTGTTTCGTTTTATTAATCATTGAATAATTACATTGTCTAGAAATCTAAGTACACAATTTAAACATAGTCTATCATTGTTATTGAGTCACTAAGGCCTTGTCCAGTCCTATGTGAGCATGCATCTTATCAATCGATATCTTTCAACAATACCTGAAACATATGTGAAAACGAGGTCAGCAAAGAAATGCTGGCGAGTACATAGGTTTTGTGAAAATAAGATTCATGACTTCTGTTTAAGAAAATGTTTAGTCATGAACCTTGTAATTTGCTTTGTCTTTGTAAATCATTTGAAAAATAATAAGTTTAGGTGATATGTATAAATAAGTGAATAATGTATGATTAAATGAATAACCATGTAAAATGAGTTTGTATAAGATAAGTTGTTTGTAAATAAATGTCTTGTGAAAAGTATGTTACTTGTATAAAATGTTCTATGTCTCAAACTGAAATGATTCAAATAACGCTACAATATGTAATACCATACAAACACTTATATATAGGAAGTACCAGCGGCGTATCCACCATGCTTGTATCATATTCCACACGCATTGTTACTTAATCACTTAATCCAAACCAAACCACCAAAGTAATGTTCATGCCCAATGTAAATCATGTAATATGTAACCAAAACCCAATCGTATATTGCTTTGAAGCCAATCGTTTACCCAATCGTTAAAACATCGTGTGAAAACCAATCGTTTACCCAATCGTCTAATTCGTTTTAGGTCGTGAAACTACTTAAATGGTCGTCTCGCTAATAACATTCAAACCTTCTTGACTCGCATTAATAAACCCTTACCAAAGGATAGATTAACAATTCGCATTAATAAACCCTTACCAAAGGATAGATTAACAACTCGCATTAATAAACCCTTACCAAAGAGTAAATTAACAACTCGCATTAATAAACCCTTACCAAAGAGTAAATTAACAATTACAGATTCAGTCGCTACCCACAACACCCACACATAACTACGGGTGTAGTAACTAACGGGATTTGTCAGATCCTATGGTACCATAACCTAATACTGGTCGGCTTGATCATTGCTAATGAATGTCATTTGTTATGTAACTACAACCAACAAGTTTGTTCACTTTATCGAAATCGTTATTAGTTTTGTATAAATCGTCTTAATTGTTTTTGAAACCATCGTTATAACATCGAAAACATTTAGCACATATGAGTCACCCCAAAACAATTGAAAGCAGTAAAATAGGGGAATAATGTACTCGCCTGAGAATGCTTGGAGGTCTTGAACAACAACCAAACAAAGCTAGAGAGAGCACGGAATCAGTCGGCAATCTAAAACTATATAAATAAACCGGACTTAAATCGGGAGATCGGATAGGATGAGGCTTGGTAAACCAAATGAGTGTTGGAACTTATATGATATGGTTTAACAAGGCTTACATACTACAATGAAACCAAACCTAATTGCTTTCGACCCATCGCGACCCATTAAGGTAACATATGCTACTTTAACGCGTCGTGCGCGTGAAACGCGTTCGGACCGTCTAACTAGTCCTATGACAAGTGTTATATGCCTAAACATGTTACATAATCAGTTATGTGACAAAGGTTTAGGTTACATATGCTTAATTACCAATTATACATGAAAAGGGTATTCTGGTAATTTACCTAAGGCATATAAACTACCTATCATACAACTACTTAAACGAAGCGACCATAGGGTATAACCTCGGAAGGTTATTCCCTACCTACTATGGTCACCTAATGTATTTGGTCGGATCCTAATGATCGACCAAATGGGTCGGGTTAGAAGGTATAGGCGATTTATTAGATCGCCTACCCTACGACCCTAGACAACGTGGTAATCAGTGGGCATAGTCCCAAGGGACTATGACCATCGTGATTACAATCACGTTGCGAAGTTCAAACGAACTTCGCATTGACCATTACTGGTCAACGCTGAAAGTCAAACAAAGTTTGACTTTCTGACTCGAAAAGCAATAAAATAAGGAAAAGAACGAAAGAATACTTACGAAGGGTCCCCGAATGCTAACCTCGATCCAAGAACTCAGGTATGAAACAATGGTTTCAACTTAGAGCTCTCAAATCAAGATTCTAGTGATTTTTGCTATGGAATGGGTTGGGTATTTATAGGAATACCCGAACCGTTAGGATCGTTTCATGTAAAACGTGCCATGATCCAAGGCGTACACTAGTCGGAACCTTATGGTGACTAAAATACATCCTTATCATCTGACTAAGCAAGTATAAGTTTGTGGTTGTGGTTAAATCTGCTGAAAACAGGCTGTTAGAAACTCTGAATCTGGTCTGCAGACACCATACGCACCGTAGGGCAAGGAGGGCCTGCGCATCGTATGGTGCAAGTTTGGCAGATTTACACTTTTGGTCCCTATAGTGCAATAAGGTCATTTCTGAC
The DNA here is from genome assembly GCA_030545235.1 of Helianthus tuberosus. NCBI lineage: Eukaryota > Viridiplantae > Streptophyta > Magnoliopsida > Asterales > Asteraceae > Helianthus > Helianthus tuberosus. The sequence continues at coordinate 17,500,653 of CM060433.1, forward strand.
ACGTTTAAGGCCCGTTAACCCCATTTCAAAGCTCTAAAATGAAGTTAAAGTATAGGGAACTTAAAACATGCTCAAAAAATATCTCGGATGTCGGTTCGTTTAGCCGTACGGTTGCGATGTTCGGTTAATTACGACGGAATGCGCATAAGCGCGAAAAACGATCCAAATGACGCGACGAATGGATTTTTCTTATGCCAAACACTAAAATAAAATATTATAGTGCTTACATAAATTTTTGGATGTCCGGATGTATTCAGAACGTAAGTTATGCGCGAAAATGCAAACTTGTGCACTTTTTGACACTTTTAGTCCCTGAATGACCCAAAAGTTTATTTTAGCACACCGAACCCCTCAAAGCCTATTTCTAAGCTATGTAAAGGATATTTAAGGTGTGTTTAACTTATGGTCATGTTCCGGAATGTCTGTTACAGTTCAAATTGGCATACTTTCACAGTTTGTCAACTTTAGTCCCTGTAAGCGATTAAACTTTGATTTTGCCATACCAAAGCCTTCAAAACTTATTTCTAAGTTATGTAAAGGTTATTTAAGGTATGTTAAGCCTATGTCACTATTCCGGAGTGTTCGTTGGATTAAACTGGTTATATCTACTCATCAGAGCGCGTATAACCCTCCAGAAAGCGATTTAAAGCTTGAAATTGAACAAGAATTGATATGTGCAAATGATACACATATTTTTACAAATCCCAAGTATGAAATATAATATTTCATTGGTTCGGTATTTGTTTGATGGCCGTGGAGGCACAGGTGTTACAAAGTAGAGCAAGATGCTCTTCAGCAGACTTCACACTCATTGGCATCGACTAAACACCACTGCTCTGCTTAGAACCTGATGTTCTCTTGGCTCCTGATGATCCTCCTGAAGCAGCTACAAAACACACATCACCATCCTCATTCACTGTGACCTGCTCATTCTCACATGATAGAAACGCAGTAGCAGAGTCGCTAGAAGCGTTGTGAGATGAAGAAGATGTAAGCCCATTGTAAATCGCTGAATCTTGAACCTGATCATATCCAGTGTCTTTCTTCTTCATACTGAGCTCATAAGCTCTCAGCTTGCCAACTACTTCTTCAAGCTCTTTTGTCTCATAGTCTGCTTCTCCCTTGATCATGAGAGTGTAAATATCCCACTTTGTAGGTAAGGCATCGAGCAGCTTGTCATTCTTCTCTATGTCAGAATAGCAATCGATCTCATAATTCTCCATTTCTGACATCAGATGGTAGTTACGAGTGATGATGTCCTCAAGTGACTCATGTTTCATGTATTTGAAAACAGCAAACTGCTTCTTCAGAAGATCAACTTTGTTTTTCTTGACATCTGCATTTCCCGCATATCTTTTCTCTAATGCATCCCACATATCCTTTGAGTTTGTGTACTTCTTGAAAGTATGCTTGATGCTATCAGGTAAGGACATTTTGATTGCATCCAAGGCTCTCTTTTCAGCCTCATACATCTTTTTATCAGCATCTTCCATGTTCACATAGGCAGTTCTACGTGGTCTGCCCTCAAATTCGTGTGTTGGGTTTGTGTACCCATCTTCAATGCATACCCACATGCGAGTGTCCTGATATTCAATGAAGGATTGAAAATGATCCTTCCATGTCAAGTAATTTTCCACCTTCATCATCTTAGGTGGTTTGTTGGTAGTGCCAACCTCATGCTCCATTTTCAATAGCTCATTCAAAGTAGACATGTTCCACATTTTAAACGTTGCAGACTGTTAAAACCGTACAAAATAGTTCCGAAAACAGTGGTTACCAAATTACACCGTTAGAATGGTCTCGAAAAGACGAATCCAATGATATATCATGTCAAAAACCGAATTCGGGATTTTTTTGTCCTAAAAATATGAGGAATTTAACGGTGCAGACGGTTCTGTCAAACGAGCTACAGATCAATCTCTATTTGCAAAACACTGAAATTTTATCGACACTTGCCAACTGAAATTCCACCACTTTTAAATTTGCTGGTTTTTAAATTTGCTGATAATTTCGCTGGTAAATCAGTTAATTTCGCTGGTCTGTTACTTAATTTTGCTGGTCAATTTCGCTGAAAGGTCAAATTCGCTGGTCAAGTACGCTGCTTAATTTCGCTGTCTATTTTCGCTATTACGACGACCAGTAAAGTCGCCGAAAACCGTAGAAATTTTGCTGGGGATAATTACACGGTTACCAAAGTCGCCTTTGGATTTAACTTCGCCGTTCACCGAGACATCAAGTCTCAAATTCGCTGATCAGTCTGCGAATTTGTTAAAATCTCCCAGTAACTTTGGAAACTTAATCTGTTCGAAATTCTGAAGATTCTCCAACACAAATCTGCAAAATCAGAAAACCTAATCAGCTCAAAATTTTCAAAAATTTATGAAGAACAGATGGAAAACCACGAAGAACACGAAGAACAGTCTTCGAATCTTCAAGAACTTCAGCCAAAAATTCTTCTAGAATCAACCAAAAACTTTCCTGGAAACCCTAAAACCTGCAAAATAGCAAACAATCAATGTAGAAGATCAAAAACAGCCAACAAATTTTCGAAAATTTTTCCAAACAGCCAACAATTTCGAAACCCTAATTGTCAATTGATGTATGGAACTCATATGACATGTGTAGGTCCCCTTGATGTATGGATCTTTCACAGAATTGTCAATCAAATCAAGAGTGCGGAATCCTCTTGATCAGAATATCACAGAATGAGTAGAAACAGAAATCAACAATTCACTTTTCAACCGGGTTTCTATTGATTATCAAACCAAAGTATTACAATCAATCAAAACCCTAACTCTCTCTCTCAAATTCGTCCAAGCCTAGCTCTCACGAATTCTAATGCCTCTCAAACTCTGTTTTGGCTGATTAACCTAAACCCTAAAGCCTAACCTTTTTTACATAACATAAGGTTTGCTACTTGGGCTGGGGTTTACTACATGGACTAGGCCCAATTCGCCCCCCATCACCCAATGTAGGTTTTGTTTAGCCCAAACTCTATTATTCCACTAATACAAAGCTAAACCCGCTAATTGTTTATCGTTTTACTAATTACAAGATATCCAAGTACCAAATCTAAGCTGTTGTCACAAATATGCACCAACAACATGGTTTAACAAAGCCTACATTCTAAATCGATACCTAACCTAAGTGCTTTCGACCCATTGCGACACATTAAGGTAGCTTACGCTACTTTAACGTGTCGTTTGCGCAAAGCGCGTTCGAGACGTCTAACTAGTCCTATGACAAGTATTATATGCCTAAACATATTTCATAATCAATTAAGTGACAATAGTTTGTGTTACATATGCTTAATTACCAATAATGCATCAAAAGGGCAGTTTGGTCATTTACCTAAGGCATATAAACTACCTATCATACAACTAATTAAACCTAAGTGACCATAAGGTATAACCTTAGAAGGTTATTACCTATACTACTATGGTCACTAAACACACTTGGTCGGATCCTAATGATCGACCAAACGGGTCGAGTTCGAAAGTCTAAGCGGGTGTTTAGTCCACTTGACTTACGACTCTACACAAGCACTAATCTAAAAGTGACGAGCTAAACATGTTAAGACATGTTTAGTTTAGTTAGAAAACAGGTTTTGATATCAAAACAAATGGTTTTGATACCCAAGAGTAGTTTGGTTACAAAATACGCATAAATACGTATTTTGGCCGAAACTACGACTCGTCATTGAGCCTAGATAACTTGGTAATCAGTAGGTATAGTCACTAGGGACTATAACCATCGTGATTACGCTCACGTTATGAAGTTCAACCAAACTTCGCATTGACCATAAACTGGTCAATGCAGAAAGTCAAACAAAGTTTGACTTTCACGCTAAAAATAAAAGAACGAAAGAGGACTTAAAAAGGTCCAAGGAGGTTTGATCCAATTTATTCTCAGGTATGAAGTGCAAGACTTCAACTTAGAGAATGAAAATCAGATCAAATGTGAGTTTGAGAGCAAAGGAGGTGGGGTTTATATAGTTTTTGCACAACCGTTAAGATCGTTCATCGTAAAACGAGCTTCGATCTCATCCGTACACATGTGCCCATGGTTTTGTGAAACCATGGGAGCCCCTAGTTTCATTAAAACCATTTGAAAATGAGGGGAACAGCTGGAACAAGCTGGAATTTAGATTTTTCATTTTGGTCTCTTAAGATAACTATGGCAGAATGTCAATTTTGGTCCCTGAATGTGCAAAACATGGTTTTTGATGCATTTTTGACACGTTTAAGCCCCGTTAAAACCATTTCAAGGCTCTTAAATGAAGTTAAAGTATAGGGAACATGAAACATGCTCAAAAATATCTTGGATGTCGGTTCGTTTGGTCGTACGGTTGCGTTGTTCGGTTAATTACGACGAAACACGAACGAATGCGAAAAATGATCCAAATTACGCGACGAATGAATTTTTATCATGCCAATCACTAAAATAAAATATTTTAATGATTAAATTAAGTTTTGGATGTCCGAATGTATTCAAAATGTAAGATATGCGCGAAAATGCAAACTTATGCACTTTTTGACGCTTTTAGGCCCTGAATGACCAAAATGTTTATTTTAGCACACCGAACCCCTCAAAGCCTATTTCTAAGATATGTAAAGGATATTTAGGGTATTTTTAACTTATGGTCATGTTCCGGAATGTTCGTTACAGTACAAATCGGCATACTTTCGCAGTTTGTCGAAATTAGTCCCTGTAAGCGAATAAACTTGATTTCGCCACACCAAACCCTCCAAAACTTTTTTCTAAGTTATGTAAAGGTTATTTAAGGTATGTTAAGCCTATTTTACTGTTCCGTAGTGTTCATTGCATTAAACTGGTTATATTTGCGCATCAGTGCGCGTATAACCTTCTAGAAAGCGATTTAAAGCTTGAAATCGAACAAGAATTGATATGTGCAAAAGATACACATATTTATACAAATATCAAGTATGAAATACAATATTTCATTGGTTTGGTATTTTTTTGATGGCCGTGGAGGCACAGATGTCACAGTCTCCCCTACTTCAGGAAATTTCGTCCCGAAATTTATTTAGAAGAAACTTGTGAGAGCTTGAAACATGAAGTCAAAAAGATAAAACAACACTGGTTAGAGTTTTGAACTTCTAGTAACTTTAAATAACATCATGCTTGTAATGTAAGAGGGGCACCTATATACAAGTATATGAAGCGCCATTGGTGCGTCCACCATACCTCCATTACATTGTTCACGTTTCGTTATTGTTGTCACTTTCGGTTCTTACACATGATAAACCTTACTGGGGTTCCTGTGCACTGAATTTCATAAGTATGTACGCGTCCATAATTACGTAATTCCTTGCATAGTCCACATAGTACATTTGAAAATGTGTAGGGGAAAACCAAATGAACGAACCTGTGATGAGGGTGACTGGACCTCCATAGGGTCCTTTTAACTATATCATCACATGCCATTCTTAACCAGATTCTGAATCAATCTTTTAACTAGACCACTCAAGGGGTCTCTTTCGAATCATGGAATGGTACTATATATTCCAAGGGTCTTAACTACCACGTAGAAGCCCATTAAGGATTTAGGGTAGTACCTTTTGAATATCCTACTATGAATCCCTCATATGAAGATATGGAAGATTCTACAAAGATTTGGATAACGAAAATCGGATCACTCAATAAAAGAGAACACATAATCACATAATCGCATAATCGTTTAACTTGACCTTTAATTTGTTATCTTTGGACACGGGTATTTAAAGCATACCAGGAATCCAATCCGTGGATTTCATTTGGCACTTTAAATATTTTCAAGAGTCTAACTATGAAGATAGGAAGATCTTAATAGGAATTTGGTTTGTCCTTATTGAGTTGTAATCTACGTGTTAAGGTGTACAAGGAAGCCAATCAGGGCTCCGATTTGGGCGATAATCATCCTCACGGATCTAATTGTGAAGATAAGAAGATCCTATAGGGATTTTGGAATTCGAAGAGTGGGAGATGCTTCGAAACCGTGCACTAGACGTGCTTAAGTCGATACACAAGGTGCTAAATATGCCAAGGCAACATATGACGCAGAATTTGAAGGTTGGGTAATATGAGCAGAATGCTTTTCGAAAATTATGCAGGGGGTTCTTTTCAAAAATATGTTTAATGCTGTTGAAATCTTACATAATACTTTTGAAATGATAAAGTAGGCGTATTAGGTAAGTATATTTATAAAATGTTTTAAAATCATGCGAGGTAAATTTTGAAATTATGCATAAGGATTTTGAAAATATGGATAAAGTCTTTGAAATTATGCATTTGATACATTAAGTAAATATACTGCGTTAAAAATCGTTTTCAAACTATATGAAATATTTTGAAAATATGAGGGTCGTTTTGAAAACCTATACTATGTATGTTGTTATGAAAAAAATCAGAATGAAATGTTATGAGATTGAAGAAAGGTATCCTTAGTTATCTAACCAAGGAATTAAAGTGATTACTCAAATTGTCACTTCGTTTCTTAGAATGAAACAAGCACTTAGAATTTTCGAGGAAATCATGAGCGATCATATGAACGAGAGAACTACAAATACGGTACTTTGGTGTAGGTATCGTAGGGGTATGCCATACACACATGCAACTATATTTGTACATCAGAATTGCAAATAAAGATTTATTTATAAACAAAATCGATTGTTTCCGAGTTCAAAGGAAAACACTAGAAACGTAAACATAAGATTTGGATTATTCAAAGCAGCAGCTTCTTCTAATCGGCCAAATGCTCATCCGTGGGTCGGATTTGCATTGAAAATCTTTGGGTATTTGTCCCTGACATAACCCGTCTCGCCATAGGTGTAGCAAGTACCAGGAGGAAAATGAGCCTGTGCTGGATCTGCTTGAAATTGAATGGGGTTCTGAAAAACTTGGTTTAGCACAGTGACTGAACGACAGTCTCGTGCCAAATAGTCCACAGTTGAAACATCTTCGGCATTTGACACTGGTATGGTGGTGGAGGTTACATTGATTGCACAAAGGAGCAGTTCCTAAGTACGGCTTCTTGGCTGGTGGTGCTGCCACCTGGCTAGGTTTTGCTTGATTTGGTGTAACGGCTACGGGATTATTTGGAGCTTTACACTTCTTTGAATTTTTCAAAGGCTCAGCTTCTACTTCTTTCGATGCTTCTTGGGTGGCTTCATTATTGAGACGAGACATGGCGACACCTAAATCCACAGTCTTCAAGATTACTTCGCCTATTCGCTGGGCAAATTTGGCGGTTTGCTCGGACATTTGAGTGTCGTTGCGATGAAGAGATATTCTAGAGGAAATGATGGACATAGGAGAAAACAAGTGAAATGTTATCGGATAATTAAAACAGAACGACAACGCATAGAAATTGCGATAATTTGTTTGTTACCTAAGGCAAACAAATGAGACGGTGATTTATCAAAGTAAACGGGTCATATTAACGTATCACTGAAGACATGCTCGCCTATAAGTGAACACTCACCCCAAGAGTTCCCAGGTAAGAGTGACTGGTCTGATACTGTGGATTTGTACGAACACTCTAGCCTTAGACAGAAAACTCTGGGTACAGGCATTCACCCTTCCAGTTTGCACGTGTTCACATTATAAGACCCAAACTTTGACTAGATTTTGAAAACTTAAAGGGTTCAAAAGATTACAATAAATCATCCTAGAACAGATGATTGGTTTTCAAAGCAGATTCGAATTTTTGTATTCTTATTGTGGTTGTCACCTAAGGATAAGTGACGGTATTGTTTTAAAGCTAAACACAAGATAACTTGTGTTAGGGTCCTAGGAAGGTTATAGAGTAGGTCAAAGCATTACTAATAACCTAATTACCTATAACCATGGGCTCTGATACCAACTTTTCTGTCACACCCCGACCGCGTAAAACAACAAATCACGGCGGAATCGTCGAGGAGTGTGGTAACAGAATCATTGTTTCAAAACACACAGAAATTTGAAGTTTCGTTTTATTAAACATTAAATATTTACATCGTCTGGAAATATAAATAAACAAGTTAAACATAGTGTATGATTGTTATTAAGTCACTAAGGCCTCGTCCAGTCCTATGTGAGCATGCATCCTAGCAATCAACATCATTCAACAACACCCGAAACATATGTGAAAACAAAGTCAGCAAAGAAATGCTGGCGAGTACATAGGTTTTTGAGAGTGTCAGATTCATGGCTAGTTTACATGTTGCAATACTTAATTAAAAACCATGTTTTGAAAAGTATAGTATTGCGACATAATTAACCAACTCAAATCAAGTTGGTTATAATTTATAAAATCTCGTAGCCATGATTCTTAACCCAAAACATTTATTTAATTAAATCAAATTGTAAAACATCTCGTAAAAACTTGTTAATAAATCTCGTTAATAAAATTCATTAATAAAACTCGTATGGTTTATATCATTTCAAAAACCTCGTTTGTGTGACATCGTTTCGAAATCGTTTACCCAAGTGAACTAAATAATGCCACGGTATGTAATACGATGAAGAAACTCATATATAGGAAGTACCAACGGCGTATCCACCATGCTTTCATCACATTACACCCGTCCCGTTATCTAAACACTAACCAAAAACCAATCGTTTACCCAAATCGTTTAATTCATTAAAAATCGCTTCAGTCGTTTAAATCATTCTCCTTTTAAATTGTGAAAACTACTTTTGATTGTCTCGCTAATAACATCTAAACCTTCACAACTCGCCTATCGCTTCTCACATTAATAATCCACCAAAGGGTAAATTAACAATCACAGATTCAGTCGTTACCCACCTAACCCACACATAACCATTGGTGTAGTCTGATAACGGGATTTGTCATATCCTATGGTACCATAACCTAATACTGGTCGGTTCGGCCAAAACTAATGAATGTTATTCGTTATGTAAATACAACCAACAAGTTTGTTTACTTTATCAAAATCGTTATTAATTTTGTATAAACCATATCATTTATTTATGAAACCATCGTTAAAATCTTGAAAACATTTAGCACATATGAATCACCCCAAAATAATTGAAAATAGTAAAACAGGGGAACTATGTACTCACCTGAGAATGCTTAGAAGTCTTGAACAACAACCAAGCAAAGCTAGAGGGAGCACGGAATCAATCGGCAACCTAATAACTATATAAATAAACCGGACCTAAGTTGGAAGATCGGATAGGATGAGATTTTCTAAACCAAATGAGTATTGGAACTCATATGACATGGTTTAGCCTACATTCTACATCGAAACCTAACCTAAGCGCTTTCGACCCATTGCGACCCATTAAGGTAGCTTACACTACTTTAACGTGTCGTTCCCGCAAAGCGCGTTCGAGACGTCTAACTAGTCCTATGACAAGTATTATATGCCTAAACATGTTGCATAATCAATCAAGTGACAAAAGTTTGTGTTACATATGCTTAATTACCAATTATGCATGAAAAGGGCATTTTGGTCATTTACCTAAGGCATATAAACTACCTATCATACAATTAATTAAACCTAAGTGACCATAAGGTATAACCTCGGAGGGTTATTTCCTATACAACTATGGTCACTAAACATGCTTGGTCGGATCCTAATGATCGACCAAACGGGTCGAGTTTGAAAGTCTAAGCGGGTGTTTACTCCGCTTGACTTACGACTCTACACAAGCACTAATCTAAAAGTGACGAGCTAAACATGTTAAGACATGTTTAGTTTAGTTAGAAAACAGGTTTTGATATCAAAACAAACGGTTTTGATACCCAAGAGTAGTTTGGTTACAAAATACGCATAAATACGTATTTTGACCGAAACTACGACTCGTCACTAAGCCTAGATAACGTGGTAATCAGTAGGTATAGTCACTAGGGACTATAACCATCGTGATTACGCTCATGTTATGAATTTCAAACGAACTTCACGTTGACCATAAACTGGTCAATGCAGAAAGTCAAACAAAGTTTGACTTTCACGCTAAAAATAAAAGAACGAAAGAGGACTTACAAAAGGTCCAAGGAGTTTTGATCCAATTTATTCTCAGGTATGAAGTGCAAGACTTCAACATAGAGAATGAAAATCAGATCAAATGTGAGTTTGAGAGAACAGGGGGTGGGGTTTATATAGTTTTTGCACAACCGTTAAGATCGTTCATCGTAAAACGAGCTTCGATCTCATCCGTACACATGTGCCCATGGTTTTGTGAAACCATGGGAGACACTAGTTTCATTAAAACCATGTGAAAATGAGGGGAACAGCTAGAACAAGCTGGAATTTAGATTTTTCATTTTGATCCCTTCCTAAGATAACTATGGCAGAATGTCAATTTTGGTCCCTGAATGTGCAAGACATGGTTTTTGATGCATTTTTTGACACGTTTAAGCCCCATTAATCCCATTTCAAGGCTCTAAAATGAATTTGAAGTATAGGGAACATGAAACATGCTCAAAAATATCTCAGATGTCGGTTCGTTTGGTCGTACGGTTTCGTTGTTTGGTTAATTACGACGAAACACGAACGAATGCGAAAAACGATCCAAATTCCGCGACGAATGAAATTTGATCATGCCAATCACTAAAATAAAATATTTTAATGATTACATAAATTTTTGGATGTCCGGATGTATTCAGAACGTAAGATATGCGCGAAAATGCAAACTTATGCACTTTTTGACGCTTTTAGTCCCTGAATGACCAAAAAGTTTATTTTAGCACACCGAACCCCTCAAAGCCTATTTATAAGCTATGTAAAGGATATTTATGGTATGTTTAACTTATGGTCATGTTTCGGAATGTTTGTTACAGTACAAATCGGCATACTTTCGCAGTTTGTCAAAATTAGTCCCTATAAGCGAATAAACTTGATTTCGCCACACCAAACCCTCCAAAACTTATTTCTAAGTTATCTAAAGGTTATTTAAGGTATGTTAAGCCTATTTCACTATTCTGGAGTGTTCATTGCATTAAACTGGTTGTATTTGCGCATCGGTGCGCGTATAACCTTCGAGAAAGCGATTTAAAGCTTGAAATCGAACAAGAATAGATATGTGTTTATACTAATCCCAAGTATGAAATATAATATTTCATTGGTTTGGTATTTGTTTGATGGCCGTGGAGGCATAGATGTCACAGTTTTTGTTGAGGAGATGGTTGACAAGGTAGTTATAGACCATAAGGATTTGTATTTGATACAAATGCGGTTTGAAGCTTCGGTTGTTGTTGACTGGTACTAACCCCCAAATGAATACCTCCATAGTATATCTCGGGATTTTGTGGAACTTGGAAGTCGTTTAGCCTTTCGAATTTCTTCTTCATCCTTATTCTCGAGCTTTTGGACGAATTCATAAATGCTAACCGTATCTAAAACACCAGTATGTTTCAACAAGTCTATGAACTGACTCCACTTAGGTGGTAAAACCTCAGGAAAACGCATAACCATTTCTTACTGTGTAGCCTGAACCTTGTATGAGTGCATCTCGCTAATCTAGTGATAATACCAAGTAGCCATTTCATAGAGTGTTTCATTTTCCATGAACCGAAATGCTTCTAACTTCTTCTTCAACAAATCATGACAAATCTTTCTCATTGCAGCATTTCCTTCTCCTCTCGCTTCCAAGACGTCCCACAAGTTCTTTGTACTTGTACCATACGAAAATTGATGATAGATATCCTTATGAAGTGCTTGCGTAAGGATAGCAAATGCTTTCTTCTCGAGATCGTAAGCCTTTTTATCATTTTATCTCAATCCTACCAAAGCTTGTGCATTGGAACCTGCTTCTTCGAGAGCTTCATTGTATGGTGTGATAAAGCATGTCTACAATTCGGTGTTTTGCCCTAGAACATACGTATGAAAATGATTTTTCCATGATGGATAATCGTTCATGTGATTCAATTTTGGTGGACGATTGCTGCTTCCCATTTCAATCTCGCTTAAGAGAAGATTTTGAATGCTATTGTTTTGATTCGCGACACATGCCCATTGATGCTCGGTGATTTCCTTTTTGGGTATCAATCCTTTCACCCATTATGAAGGATCTTGTGGTGTACTTGGGTTTTCACTCTAACTCCAAGGATTTGAACTCATTGTGAAGTTTAAAAAAAATTAAAATACAAGACAAACTTATAATCTTTCTGTGAACAACACAAGTAAAAATCTACGAAGAATGACACCAACGAAGACTCTCTAATTCACGAAGACTATATGTTCACCACGAAGACTCTTTGGACCCATGAACCTTGACTGTTTGTCTAGTGGGCCACGAAGACCTGAACAAAATTATGTGCACTTAAAAATAAGGCCAACGAAGACTATTAATTCAATGGTCACTACGAACACTTGTGATGATAACCTACGAACAATGTCACAAGACTTGTCATGATGACATCACGAACACTTGTCATGATGAAGACTCAATGAGTAGTCTGTTCAATGTTCGTTGACTAGTTATTTTACACTTGTCATGATGACAGCACGAAGACTTAATAATGGGTCCCCACGAAGACTTATGATGAAGACTCAAAGACTCTTTTAATGACTTAATCAAATCATGATTTTTTTAAATGTTTCACAGGCCCACGAAGATTGAAAAACAAAAGCCCACTAATGTTTGTTGTCTACGAACTGTTGGACTTGTATTCCATGAAGACTTTGTGTACCACGAACAATAAAATTGGAATCCAACGAAGAGTTGTGATGGACCAAAAATACTAGAAGTCAACGAACACTTAAAACCTACGAACCCTTAATACCTACGAAGACTACCAATGACAGTTCGTCAATGATGTCCAAGAACCTTGACTGTTCATTGAACACAAAGACCCACGAAGACTCTGATGAGTGTTCGTACAAAGACTTCGTAAACCTGGTAGGTGAGATTCGCCTATTTTAAGTAATTTACTTTTTCTGTCTTAACAAAAGTTGAAAGCTGGATATCCTAGTATAGTTAAAAACAAACACTCGAAGATATTATCTTTTCAGCAAATCTTTTTCAAACTTATCTCTACCAAACACAATCCGGTCACTTTTCCGGTTAACCAATTCACCGGAAAATTTGACGAACACAAATTTTGAAAGAAATTAAAAAAAAACCAAGTCCTAACATGTCTCCATGTGTTTTAACTAGGTTTTTTGTAAAAATTTTCTCCAAACAACAAGTTTTTACTAAGTTTTAAACATTTTTTTAAACTTCATTTACTTGTTCTCAAACTCAAAAACCACTTCCAAAAACTTCACAAAGTGTTCAAGCACAAGGTTATGCTTGGTTTTAAACAAGGAAGAGAGCCAACGCTCAGATACCACTTGTAGGTCCACTTGGAGGATCAAGATTAAACCTACTTCCTTGTTTGTTAACACACTAACGAGTGCGGAATCCACGAGAGTATGCAAACCAAAGCAAAATGGAACAAACACAAAGTAACCAAAGATTCACAACTTTGATTAAGTGAAGAGAATCAGTAACACATACACACAATGTTTACAAAGTTCCACACAGAACTCTTAAACTCTCTTAGTAGAACTGTGAAACAAACTGTCTTTATATACGCCCCATAACCCAGCATACTACGAAGAGTGATAAATGCCACGAACAGTGAACATGTTTGACGAAGACTTGAAGTCTCCGTCCATATCTGCCAACGAACAGTTAACATGCCACGAACCATCAAGTTACACGAAGCCTTATCAAGCCACGAACCCTTGATCCTTTTGGAGAACCCTTTAAAGGTCACGAACCCTTGAGGGTTCGTGGAAGTCAACAATATTCACAAATAGTCTTCGTAGACATTCTTCAAAGGAATTTCCATATACATGTGACATCATCATTTCATTATTCACAATTTATTAAAGATGGCATCATCATGACATCATGGTGATGTCAACTCCTGGCTCATCGTGCTTCGCGTGTCGAACTCTGCGGCGCACGACGGAGGAATGTTGTGACATCGGGCTTGAACCGAACGGAACCGAGTCGCGTCCACAAAGTGCATCAACACGAATCCATCATGTATTATAAACATGTTTGAATGATATGTACACGTATGTAAGGTATCATGGAAGATCTAGACTTGCGACCCCGTTGTTTTTGGTAAAAGAAACAACCATGATACCCAGATGATTAACAACATAAAGACCACGTCTCTCAGAACCTCGGCAATCTATCAAACAAAATTTCGGTACCAAGACCATATGCCAATGAGCGGTCCCCACACAGTCTTTAGTCGATTTTGTTTATATCACCCTGCACACTTTAAAATGATTGTGAGCCTACCCATACATCTTATATAGAGCTGCTTACCGTTTTTCATTTTAGGTTCAAAGAGGTTTCGACAGACCACTGATGTACTATAATTTTCTCTTTTGCTCGCCAGGAAACTCATTTTTGTTTTTCTATTGTTTTTGTGTTTTGGAAATTTTTCGATGTTTTTGTATTTTTGAAATTTTTCAATGTGTTTGTATTTTTCGTTTTTACTCCCCCTAAAATGCATAAAGTACGAGAAATTAAGAAAACATAAATAAATATTTTCAAAAATGATTTTCCGATGTTGGTTTTACTCTGGCTTAACATTAATGTCGTTTACCATTAGTAAATAGTCAAACGCTTTGGTAAAAAGGTCGGCACGTTGGTCATCGGTGTGGACCTTAACAACATTGACGAGTTTCACATTGAAACAATCACGCGTGAGGTGATATTCAAGATCAACGTGTCTGGCCAAGGAGTGTTGTACGAGATGTTAGAAAATCATAAAGCAGTTTAAATATCAACAAGGATAGGAGAGATTAGAAATTTCAAACTGTAATCTTGCAACTACTTTATGCATTGGTAGGACTCTGAGTGCTCTCCCAAACTGGATATCCACCCAGTGTGGATTTCAAGGTCGATTTTGCAGCTGCCATAATCAATTAAGAAATCTCTTCACAACAACAAGATCAAAAACCTCTTGGTCCGGCTGGTAAGAGGAAAGCGAGCATGTGGGTAAATCTTGTACACATCATCTTTGGATGGTCCATATATGATGTCATCCACATGCCTTTGCACCAGCAAAGGTCTTCGTCTTTCTCCTTTAGAAGTAGTGTGCGGTTGTTCAATCCACTACAAGGTATCCGTAGACCCGGTTGGTTTGATCAACAAACACATTTTCTTCAATCACACCGAAGAGAAAAGTACCATAGACATTCATCTTGTGGACTTTGAACTTCTTGTGGAAGAAAAAAATCCATGAATCTTCGAAAAGCTTCAGACATGACATGCTGCGGTCGTGAACTTTTTGACTAAATCTATCCTCTGGACCCGATCAAAACCTTAAACAAACAATTTGATGGTCATGAATTCTCTTGCCGAAGTTATCAACTTCATTCATCATCATTCTTTCTCCATCATTCCATCATCTAACATTTTTGTCTTCTTTCCTTTTTCCCTCTCCATCAATGGCAACAATATTCTCCTAGATGTAACAATGTTTCAGAATCTTATGTCGCCGATCTTGTGCATGGACGCTCCACTATCAACAATCCTAACACTATCAACACTTCCTCCTGGAACATCCTGCACACTCATTCAGAGATTAGTTGGAGAGGGGGACCCAAGCCTTCAGAGACTTGGGTCGTCCGTCATCACCGAGAATTCTGACATCTATTTCCCGATGATTCGGAATTGATGTAGCTCCCCCTGAAACAGTTACCGGTTTTGGTTTCCAAATCTGTTTTTTTTTTTCATTTTTAACTTCTAACTTAACAGACTGTGTTTGGATAACCTCTGGTTTTAAAACCTTTTCAATTTCTTTTCTTTGTTTCTTTTTCTGTTTCATTTCCCGTTGTTTAATAAGACGAGGGTCCTATTTTGGTGAAATAGATCTTTTATGGTAATAGTTACCATGGGGGGCATCAACTTTTGCCTTTCCCTTGGTGAGATATGGACAGTTTCTGACAATGTGCCCATACTCACCGCATTCAAAACATGATCTCGGCTCAACAAACCTCGGAATATCATAACTGTAGGAGCTTGATAATGAACATCGTGATCATGAGGTACTTGGTCCTACATCACAACAGTTTTTGTGTTGTGTGTAGTTGTTATGACTATTTCTTTTCAAAATCTGAACTTGTTTAACAAAATCCGTGTTGGATTTGTTTTCAAAAGTTTCAATTTTATCAGTTCCTCGGGATTTCACGAAGTTTATCTTTTGAAACTACTTCTTGTTTTGAGCTATTTGTTTGTCTTTTCCCTTTCCTTGGTGAGCGTGGCTTTGCTTTCGTTGATTGTTTTGAGATTGCAATTTTTTATTCCCGTATTGCTTTCTAACTTCGGATTTTGGGATAGGAGCACACTGAGTTACTACAACTCCTGGGCTCGACTTTCCCAAAAACTTACTAGTAGAATCTTCGAAAACTTTATCAATCAAGGATTGATTGACATTTTTTATTGGGAAATCCTTGTCTGTATATATTTTATCAGATCCAATCAACGTGTAAAGAAAGTTCACGCTTTCACAACTCTCAGACTCTTGCGCAGACGTGAACTCAACCAGAACAGTCTTAGCAGGTTTTGCCGGAGGATGACATAGAATATGATTCTCAAGAGGTTTGTCCTCTGCATTAGACTGTGCTGAGTCAGCATCCTCGGATACATCATCTAAAGAATCAACATCCTCAACAATGACTGGTGGATCCTGATTTTGTTCAGTAGTTGATACTTTCGTATATGCTGACACATCCGAATCTGATGATACTTCCTTTTTGTAACCAAGTCCAGCTGCGAATTCCTCAACATCTAATGGAACTGATGGCTCAAAGTGAGGCTTATTCTCCTCATCAGGCATAGCGGTATAATTGTGTCTAACAGTTGGATGACACTTCTTATATCCAATGCACGTGACATCTGCTTTCTTTTTCTGTATGCCAATGATGTGATCCAGCACATACCTCGAGTTTGAATAACTATCTAACTTAAGCTGGATCGCCTTACTTTCACACTTAACACATGCCAATTCTTTTTGTGTTTCCTCGAGTCTATTGATGTAATTGTTTATCGCAGTTTGTTTTCTTGAAAACATTTTTGTTAGCTCGGACTTATCTTCCTTTAATATGTCAATTATCTTTTTAAACTCTTTTTCATGATTTTTATGGAGCAAGTTGGCCTCGGTGCATTTCGAAAGATCCACGATCAAACTTTGATTGTGGATAAATGTCACGTCATACTTGCTTTGCAAATCATCATATTTGCTTTGCAAGTCAGACAATTTGCTTTGTAAATCAGACAATTTAGCACTTAATTTAACACAACTATCACACCTATCAGAACTTGGTTTATCGACACATACCTGACTAGATTCACTCTCAAATAGTAGTGACTCATTTGCCTCAAAATCAACAACCTCCCTTGATGATTCATATTCTGATCCACCCTCGCTTGAACTTGCACTTGCAACATATTCAACTGAACTACTGCTATGTTCTGAACTATCATCATTTCCCGAGGACTCACCGTTGCTGACATCTTTCACAATTTTGGCACAAAACGCAGTTCTTTTTTTACCATGGTAGTTTGGATCAAGAGATGATGGTAATCTAGTAGACCGATAGCTTTGTTCTAAAGCAACTGGTTGTGGTTCACCAGACATATTTCTTGCCATTCTTGGTTTACTTTTATTTTGGTTAGTAACGAATGCCCACTGATTAGCCGAAATTGAACTCGATTGTGCTGATGACGAAGACGTGGGAGTCTGAGCCCAAGAAGGGACTGGACCTGAACCTTTACTCGTATACCTGTATATTTCCATGCAAAACCCTTCACGCTGGCTGAAGAATTAATTAAAATCCTCAAATATGTGTCTGCATTCCACGCAGAACCTTTGGTATCACCAGAAAATCACAAACTCTACCACCTGTGATTGCGTTTAGAAATTTACCAAAGAAATTCCAAAACATACGAAAATTTTTATCCCCCCATCTCTTTGGTAAAATCTCTAAACCTTAACAAATTCACTCATCTGAGCGGAACTGTCGTCAACTTCACTGAACATATTCTCTCCACTGAGCAGAATCTTTCAAATGTTCTAGGTTTTCAGAAAAATCACCAAAGCAACTTTCTTCTTTGCATATTCTAGTTGATAAAGAAAGTCCCCTAGCCCTGTAGGATCCGACTTGTATCCCACCAAAGTCCTGCTAACACCTAATCCGAAAACTTCCATCATAGGCGTAACTCTTCGACTTTGTGAACTAAGTTAGGACCTGATGTGCGTAAAGTGTGATAAGTTTTTAATGTATATTTTAAGCCCTTTTACACTTTTTAATCAAGTTTTAAATTTATAAAACACGATATTTACTAACACTAAACACACATATGAGCAAGTGCACCCATCGTGAGGGTAGTATAGTGTTGGTAAGATACCGAGGTCGTCCAAGGACACAAGAGCTTTTAATACCGGTTTATCCTCAACGTCTAATCAAATCAAAAGTTAGAAAAAGGTTTTAAACTAGAAAAATAAAAACTAACTAAAATGCTGAAAAATAAAATAAAAATAAAAACAGATAGACAAGATGAATCACTTGGCTCCGACTCGTGTTTAGTGTAACCTTTGATTATTTCCGCACTTTTGCACTTTTTAAGAGATTATCTTAGTTATTGTAGTAGGCCCCTCTTTTGAAGGTGACGTTACCCTCAACCTAGTAGTTTGAGTCAGTAAGGATACGAACCTAAAGGGTCGGATTATTGAAAGATAATTAATTAAGTTATTAATGCATATTATGGTAGGCCCCTCTTTTGAAGGTGACGTTACCCTAGGCTAATTAGTCTGAGTCAGCAGGGATACAGTCCTAAGTAGCCGGGTTAAAGTATTAATAGTAGCTTACATATGAGGGGATCAAAGAGTTTGGACCCACGCCATCCAATACCGGTAGGTATTGAAGGAGGTCCTACTAAATTTGACCCAGGTCCTTGCAGGATCTATACTCTGAACAAGGCAAGACTCTTGCCAAACCATTCCCTTAACCCCCGACCAGGTAGCCAACATATCTCCATATAGACCGTAGACCGTGGAGATATGAATGCTGAAAATCTTTAATTTTATACAGACAGTAAAATAATGTCAAGACACCACGGACAAACGATAAGGAAGAATCACCTTCAACATAAGAAACTAGTTATTAAAGTCATTAATACATAACCAAATAAAAAGTGCGAAAAGATTAAAAATAAAAGTATTACACTAGACACTTGTCTTCACCAAGTGATGTGAGAGACTTAGGAAAACATTGCCTTTGATTGTCAAGAACTCTTACAATCAACCTTGGATCCCGAGACGACTCACACACTCTACGATGGACTATGGATGATGGTGGTGGGTGAAGTGTGAGAGAGGTGGTGTGCCAAGAGATGGTTTGCAAATGAGCCAAGCACCCCTATTTATAGGCTGAACAGAGACTCGGGCACCGCCCCGTGTCCATTGGGCACGACCCCGTGTCCACCTTCCTTCTCTTTCTTCATTAACTGCAGTTTGTCTGCATTAGTTGACCACGCCCCCGTGTTCGCTGGGCACGCCCCCGTGTGCAGAAGCGTGTCTGTACTATCAAGATTTTCTCAGATTCTGTGAATCTTAGAGTTGACCATGGACCCGTGTCCGCTGGGCACGCCCCCGTGGTGGGTGATAGAAGCTTCTACAGGTTTGTCTTTTCTGCTGACACTTGGGCACGCCCCCGTGCTCATTGAGCACGGGGCTTGTTCAACCTTCTGTTTTCGTGTTTTGCGTGGGAAGATGCTGTCAGGGAGGCCAGGCATGCCACGTTTACTCCTTTTCTTGTATTTATGTTAGATTTAGCTGCCTTTTTGCTTCTTTTGTTCATTTTAGCTCACTTAATCCTGAAAATGTAAAAGGAAGACAAAAACACACTTTTTCCAACATTAGTACTAAAAAAGGGTTAGTTTTATGTCACAATTGATGTAATTTATATGTTGCATTTTGTGCACATCAAACATCCCCACACTTGAATCTTTGCTTGTCCTCAAGCAAAACTCTTTATAATGTGTCTTTACACTCCCAAATTGAATGGGTAGAAGAGAAGGTTTTTTGGGCTTGTCATAGAGTGTGGGGATTTCCAAGATTCTTTATTAAATTTTATTTTTATTTATTTGCAATCCTATTTGTCATGATTTATTTAAAACATTACATAAGATAAATTACCTATTAGGGCATAACATGCTTTTTTAAAATTCCATTTATATACAAGTTCACATACCTCACGGGGGATCACTCAACACTCGGCCGAAGATGTATTTTAGTGAATCACTCGAGAGCAGCATGGAACTTACTCCTACTACCATAAGCTTGCCAAGCAATCAATCCTCATCCTTTTTAACTATATACCTTTGTAAATATCAAGAGGACTTTTGGGGGAAAGGGTTAGGCTTGGGTTAAAGGTAGGTGGTCGGGTTAGTGGTTAGTAAAAAAGGGCGAAAGGCGTAAAAAGCGTCGGTTTTCGTAAGACTTTTTGTTATTTTTTATTTTTATTATTATTTTTCTTTTAATGAAGCAATTCTTCAAACAGAGTTCTTTTTGATGAACTTGTCTGTTTGTTTAGTTATTTTTAATAAGGAATGTCACATGAAAACCGAGCTTTGTACTAAAATAAAGGGCTAAAATGAAAAAGGGTTTTGGTGGGTAAAGGGTGTTTCTTTTGGGTTTAGAAATAAAAAGGTTTAGGCTCAAAGGGGTTAACTAGGGGGATTTTGGGTAGGTGGTAAAAAAAGAAAAATAATGGTGTTGAAAGAAAAAGGGTTAGTCCTAATGCCTCCATCATTTACTTACTCGGGGTTAAGTTGGTAAGGACCGGGAATGTATCATCATGGCAAGTTCTAGAGTCGTAAGAAACCAAGCGGCTATTCACACAAGAAACGAAAGATGAGCATTTAATCTAAAATGTGTATTTGTATGCTCAATAAAGGCTCAAAACTCACTTTTTGTGTGAATGAGTTTTTAATGTGATCAAGTATATATAATCAAATTTTAACTAGATTTGTCATGCCGTTTCGTAATATTCTTATGTTGGTTCTTTTTATCATGACGCGGTCAGTTGTAAATTTGTAAAAATATAACCTTTTTAGAACTTGTTATTCGTAAATTAAACCAAGACAAGTAAAAAAAAATGAAAATTTTTGAAAAAATTTGGGGTGATTAGCGGTTCCAATAGAGTTTTGTGTAAGGCTTGTTTTTAGGACTTGCAAGATTCAAGGTTTTAGCATCCCCCACACTTAAATTACACATTGTCCTCAATGTGTCCCAAAAATAAGTTTTTCGGTTGATTAAAATGTGTAAAAGTGGGTTAAAAACAAGATTTTATGGTACTGGGTAGCTGAACACGAGGTGGTGTTGGCTGAGCACGGCCCCGTGGTCAGACTGCCAATATCAAATTTAAACAGAAGGCTGGGCACGGGGGCGTGTTTAGTGAGCATGGCCCCGTGTCCAGTTTACCTGAACTGGGCATTTTCTGCAGAACCTCGGGCACGGGACGTGTTGGGGTGAGCACGACCCCGTGCTGAACTTGCTGTAATGAAGAAAAATTATCGGGATGCTCTGTTTTTGTGCATGGGGTGTGGGTTCAAGTTTCCCTTAGTAACCTCCACCATTTCGAGTGTGCTTTATTCCTGAAAATTAAAACTAAATTAGAAAACATAAAAGTTAAACTAATCTAAAACTAAGCATAGTTCTCGCGGAATGCCTCCGTGGTGCGCCACGTTTATAAGGGTCCTTGGCTAGACCCTCCTTATCGGGTGGTTCTGGCTCATCTTCAATTAGGGGGTCGTCATTGCCGATTGGATATTTCATTGATCGTTCAAGATCGACACACCTTTTCAAGGCCCCTAATTGAATGAGTAAGTTGTTTTTCTTCCGATTAATCAAAGCTTTGTGTGTTTTCACAAAAGGTCGTCCCAGCACTAGAGGAGCGTCGTCAAGGATGACAAAGTCGGTTGGGATTACCATTTGATTTGTTTGAACCAAGACATCCTCAACTACCCCTATCGATTTTATTACTTTCCGATTAGATAAAAAATAGGTATTTGAAGTGGAGAAAAATCACCAATACTTAATTTTTCGAAAATGTAGTTTGGCATTATATTAACAAAAAGATCTTTATCAATTGTAATATTACTAATAAAGGAATTTTGAAAAAAACATGAAATCGGTGTAATGTTAATTTCAAATGGATCTTCTTTTATTAGTGAGGTTTGATCATTTGTTAACTTAATGCTTACCGTTTCGTCAATTTTAGCGTTAGTGTTTAACTCTTTTAAAAAACTTAGCATGAGTGGGAACCAAACAATGATTTTCAAAAGAAGGTGACAAGAGATTAATTTCTTCAAAATTAGACTATTCTTGAATTTTAACGTTGTCGGACTCACCTTTTTGGTTGTTTAACTCATGTGTCGGTTTTTCACTTACTTGTTCTTCCATTTTTACCTTTTCAACTATCTCTTCTTTATTACAAGTTAATTCTTCCCTTGCGCGGGATTCCTCTTCCCTTGCGCGGGCTTCTTTTATATAGCGCTCGATAGTTTTAAGGTGTTCTATTATCTTTTCGGCTACGGGTGAGATAGTTGGTGGTTCGTCAAAGTGAGTTGAATAAGTATCATCAAATCTTGAATTCGGAAGTTCGATCCTTGGTTCCTCATAGTACTCATGTGAGGTAGATGGTTCATACCATTGTTCCTCATTGTTAGTATATGATGGATAAGGATCGTAACTTGGTTCTTCATAATACTCATATGAGGTGGGTTGTTCACGCCATGGTTCCACATAGTAAGTATATGAAGGTGAAGGCTCATAACTTGGCTCCTCAAAGTATGAGTAAGAAGGCTCATACCTTGGTTCATCAAGATATGAGTATGAGGGAGAAGGTTCATACCTTGGTTCTTCGCAGTACGTATATGAAGGAGAAGGTTCATACCTCGACTCTTCATAGTATGTATATGAAGTGGTTGGCTCGTACCTAGGTTCCTCATAGTATGTGTACGAAGGGGATGGTTCAAAGAGGTCACAATATTGTACCGAATGAGGATTACCACAAATGGTACAATACACTTCTTTATAATCATCCTCCTCATAGTGGTGGTTGTACTCTCCTGAGTATCTATCCTCTGCTATACAACTTCAAACGTCAAACCCCAGCCGCTAAACATCATTATCTCCCTCACCTCTTCTTCTTCGATACCCAGCAATAAGCTGCCACTTACTTCTAATTTCTCTCTCTTCAATTCAAACAAAGATCCAAAACCCCATCGACATCCACCTTGATTCCATCTGTTGTTAACTGTATCAAACCAAGACTGATTGCTGACGAAGAATGAGTGATTCTTCGTGAGGTGACTATATCAGACGAAGAATGAGTGATTCTTTGTGAGATTCATATGATTATTCGTCGCCAAAGGGTGAATATTCTTCGTTGTGTTTCTTCATAAGTTGGATGGTGAAGACTTGGTTGGGTTTCTTCATTGCAGAACCAGAACCCACGAACCATGGTGAATGATTCTTCGTCGCCAAAGGGATTCTTCATCGTGATGTTATTCTTCTTCCAAAGAAGAACATTCTTCAGCAGACCACACCAGCAAATAATCGAAGAGTCTTGGAAAACTGATTGTTCATGTACACAAACTTCGTCGACCTTGATTCACGAAGAATCTTCATGAAACTGATTGTTCATGTACACAAACTTCGTCGACCTTGAAGTGTTCGTAGACCTTGATTTTTCGTCGACATGAAGCAAGTGTTCGTAGACAAGGGAGATTCTTCGTCGACCATTTTCTTCGTCGACCATGGATTCTTCACCAGTGGATTGTTCGCCAAAGAGAGATTCTTCGTGGATGCGATATGAAGAAACCCTAGTGTTTCTTCAACAGCCGCCACCATCTTCAACAACACAGCTACCTATTCTTCTGTAGATCTGATGAAAAAGCTTCAAAACAAGATGAAAACTTGACTTTGGTGGTGTAAAATAGAAAACCCAACTCTTTGGTATGAACCGATTCATCTCAGACCCGTGTATATGGTCTAAATCTGGGTTTTCTTCATGTTTACCCACTTTTACATCTTGAACAAAAAATCACAGATCTAGAGCACATGTGACTTAGAAAATTGTTAGATTCCCTAAATCGGGTACCATGGCTCTGATACCAATTGTAGGTTCAAGATTCCGGAATGAAATCCGTGATTAGTGTGTGATTAAGTTCAAGAGGAGAGAGATTAGAGACCGATAAACAACTTCTTTTTATTAATCCATTAGTATAACGTCACAAAGTGGCCCGATTACAAGCTAAGCGAACAATACCAAAGGAGTATACATCCGGGGAGAGACCAAGTGGTGATCTCTCCCCCAAAGTCTAAAACCTTCCTCACACTCTCTGCTCACTCTCTCAATTGCAAATGAACCAAAGGGGTGGTATTTATAGCCATACCCACTTGTCTTGCAAACACACACGATGAAACAAATAACCCTCTCGTTTGACCGCTTCAAACGAGCGGGTCAATACACGTTCGTTTGACCGTTTCACTAACTATTATACATTATCTACATTATCAGCATAAAATAAATCTAATCAATTCGAACAACATGGGACACAAAAACTGCACCAACATTTGCATATCGTTTTGTGATTTTGGTTAGATGTTTATTTTAATTTATGGAATGTATCATATCACTTTATTCCAATATTCGATAATAATAATTGGTATTAATATTATAGATTATATGTATTTTTTATACTATGTAATATACTAATATATATACAAATATATAATAACAATTTATTCCATGTTAAAAAAAACTAAGCTATTTTTAGCTAAGCTAAATACATGGTTAACCACTCATAACCGACACGCTAAAACCATCAAAACCGAATAACCATAACCACCATAACCGATCGGTTGTGGTTATGGTTATCCATTAACCGACATCACGGTTATGGTTATGGTTTTAGGTCAAAACCGACCCAAACCGACCCATGCACACCCCTGCTAAAGGACCTAGGGTGTAACGCCTCGCTTTTTATAACTTCCTTTAATTAGAAAGCTAGCCTTGTATATCTATTTTTGGATAAAAACATACTTGTTTTAAATACCAACTATCATAAATACCAGAGTGTATAGGTTTGACATATGCAAGTACTTAGTTATACAATTTCAATACTCAATCCATACTTCTATACTAGTTTAACACTTAAATGTATTATAATTGCACATACTCGTGATTCTCATGAAAACGTATTTATCTTACAAACAAACTATGGTAAATACGAGTTTTATACACTTTAAACATACAAATACTTGATTTTATGTTTACAATACTTAAACTATACTTTTACCTATATTTAATACTTAATTATCTGTTGTTAATACAAATCATACCCTAACATACCATAAAACATCAAATAAACAAACCACAGGGACCTTTATTGTCAAAAATGAAAGTTGACACAGAGAACCCCGGCCGCGAGTCGCGACAATGGCCCAACACCCGTCCGCGACGCACCTGCAGACTCAATCTGCGTACAGCTTTGGTCAGCGCGATTATTGGCTCATTTCTCACATCTAACTCCCACCAAATTGCCTTAAACACCCAACTCAGCCACTTTAAAGCCTAACCCTAACCTCTACACTAGAAATACAAGTCTTCCACACCACCTTAACACTTTTACACTCCCTCAAAAAACTCTCAAATCCTCTCAATTCATCCAAACTTTCAAACACATCACAAACATATATATTACCTTCATGCAAAATGTACCTCCAAATCTAAAAAAAAAGCAAAAAGTTCCAAACGTGGCTATGCAATCTTTACACATTATCACTCTAAAAATGAAAGCACAAATCTTAGTCGGATCTAAATAACAATCTTTAAACCTATGAAGAATCTAAGAAATCGCTTGTATGCTTCTTAATTTCATGGTTGTCACTACAGTAAAGTGCTTCCGTCTCCTCCACCTAGCACACGTTATATTTTTAGTTTTTAGTTTTTTTTTAAAAACATCTGATTTTGCATATGTGAATTTCTACTGCAACATATAACACATCATGATTGTATCCCCATCTTGTAAATATAAACCTTGAAATCTAAACAAAAGCCAAAAGCGCCAAAACTTGGCTTTGTAATCTTTACCCACCGTCACTCTCAAGACAAAGCATGAATCCTGATAGGATCTAAAATGAAATCTTAAAATCTAAAAATAATCTAAGTAATCTCATGAGAGCCTATTTTAGGGTTGTTACTAGAGTACATTTTGAAAACTCTTAAAGATATGTGATCATAATTATATCTTCAAATTAGGACATTTTTTTTACACATTTCTATAACAAATTAAGCTGTTAAAATGTACACGTTTGTTTTCATATTTTTGCAATAACATCCATGATTATATTATCACAATGTCAAAGCACATCATGAACTTATTACTCTCCTATTAAAATGTACCACGAAATCTATGATGAATTCAAGAAATTGCTTTTTCACTTCTTAATTTGAGGGTTGTGACAACACTAAAGTACCCCAGTTTCCATCTAGCACATGTTATATTATTACTCAACAAGGTACATACTTCAATGTGAGTTGGAAAAAATCGTGTGTGGAAGAAGCAGTTGTCACAACAATGTGCTCCCTTATATACGTGGATGTGTGTTTTGGTGAAGTTGTTTAAAAGTGACATAGAGGTAGATGTCTATGTGATATAAAAATGAGAATAGGTTTAATGGATATACTTAATTACTACTCAAACCCTTTAAAAACTTCATGTGTACAATATAGTGATGCTCATTTTTCACAAGGAACTTCAAATGAAGTGTTATTAGTTGTTTTTAAGAACATATTGATTTTACACATTCATTTCTTTCGCAACGTGTAACACATCATGATTGTATTTCCTTCTTGTAAATATGAACCCTGTTATCTAAACAAAAGTGAAAGCGCCAAACTTGGCTTTGTAATCTTTATCCGTTGTCACTCTAAAGACAGACGAGATCTAAAATGAAATCTTAAAATCTATGAAGAATCTAAGTAATTGCTCGAATGTTTTCAAAATTACTAAAGATATGTGATCATAAATCATATCTTCAAATTAAGACATTTTATTTTTATTATACATTTTTATATAAATTAAGATCATTTTTTTTTTGTAAGGGAAAGAAGTTGTTAAACACGTTTAAGCGTTGTCCTATTGTTGAAAGAACATCTAAGATTATATTAATGCAATGTTAAAGCACACATTAGCATATTACTCGCCTATTAAAATGTACTAAAAAATCTTAATTATATGGAAATGCTTCAAACTTGGTTATGCAAGCCCCCAACCCTTATCCCTAAGATGAAAGCAAGAATCTTGAGTATCTTAAAGTTGAATTCTTAAGATTTATAAAGCATTCGAGAATTCACACGTATTTGTTATAATAGTTGCTAGAATAAAGTCTCACTAACTCTACTTAGCACACATGCCCAACGAATCACATATTGCAATGTGTTTTTGAAGCACATGCATCATCGTGTGATGTGGGTGGCTGTCCCATTTTGGATAATCTTGACGGCTTTGGTTGGGTTCATGTATACGGGTCTGAAACTGGTAGGGGTTAGTGTATTTAGTCACATGTTTTATGTGTTTAATTAATGGTAAAGTAGTGGGCTAGGTCATGGCTTAAGTTTTGTTGATCGAGTAAGTAGTTGGTTGGTATTTTCCTTTATTTACGTAGCATGAGTATCTATTTATATGTGATGTTTGGCAATTAATGAAATTGGGTTTTAAGCAGTAAAACAATTCTTCTTTGGTGAATTTTTTTATTGTGTGTGATTGAAGCTTGAAACCCAACAATTGATATCAGAGCTATAAGCTCGTATCATGGGATTCGTGAAGTTGAGAAACGTGAGCAGGTTTGAGAGTCGACTTTCGAAGAAGGGGGAGCGGTCCCTTAGACCGTGGGGCTGAGAAGCAGATAATAGTGGTGTTAGCAAGCAAGAAGGTTAAGTTCATGAGTGGTTGTGGAAGTTCAAAGAAAAGAAGAAGGAGCAGGTTCTGACTGAGCCGTAGTACAGGTTCTGAGTGAACCGAACACGGTTCTGAGTGTGCCGGGAAGATAAAACGAAGAAGAAGATCTGTGTGATGAAGATTGTTCTATGTGAACGAAGATGTACCGAGATCTGTGTGATCGGAGAGGAGACGAAATCGACACCAGAAAAGGGTTCTGGGTGAACCGAGAAGAGTGGTGATCTGTGTGATCTCAAAGAGTTTTATGAGCATGGTGAAAAGGTTTCGTGAGAGCCACAAAAAGAATCTGCTTGATTTGTTGAAGAAGGATTCTTTGCGATTTGATTAAGAAGAGGAAACCAAAGAAAAAAGGTGTTCTGCGTGAACGTGAATGTGTTATGTGTGAACAAAATGTGGAAACGAATCTGTGTGATTCGTTGATTGTTGGTTCAGTTATGTTTAAGCATAAAGGAAAACAAGAAAACATACCGTTGATTGCATCAGCACAAACCAGCAGAGAATCCAGATGGAGACGCAGCAACAGTGTTTGACATGATTGTCAGCTGATTTGTTACAACCACTTTGTACACATGCTTAAATGATTACACTTCTGGCCAAAGCTGTTTTGTATTCGTTTAAGTAGAACTTTAAATGAGTCTATTATTTTGATGTTAGTAATAGACATATCACAATCTCTTCACATAATGATCCTTATATTAATGATCCTTAATTAATTTTTATGATCATTTCGTCTGCCTTATTCTTAGTACCCATAATTTTACTCACTATAATTTTCTTCTATAAGTCTATATCTCATCCACTCTAATTTTTTAAACCTAAAATGTTTTGCTTTATTTAAAGTTTCTATAAGATTAGCTCTTAAATTAAATCCTTGATTATCTCTTAAGACACGATAATTCTATTGCTCTCTTCTGATAAAGCACTACAGAAGAAAAGTAGAGCATGATGATTAGGATAAATCGAACATGATGTCTCTTATGATAATCAAGAATAAGTGTTGTCACTAAAAGGTTATTCCAGATTAAGTCTTTTCCTAAGACTAATCTATAATTGTGGTTTAATCACAAGAACTCCTAAGATGCATGCCTTCATTTAAAATTATAAATTATAACGCTAAGTGGTATATGTGAATACATAATAATGTACAATACCATGACCCATAAAGTTAAGGGCTTACGCGTGGAAATAAGTACATTTTTCCAGTACATTACATACTAAGATTTTCACTTGTACAATTTGATGCATTATATTTCAACTATAACACTCAAAAGTACCAAAGTATAATGAGTGTGTTGATAAGCAACATATGTACAAAGAAATAAATGTTTGAAACTGGAAAATAAGATGTTATTCACCTTACAACCACTAATAGTTTAAAAGAGGCTTGTTCTAAGGTCCATAGACAAATTACAAGTGCTAATCCCAACTTTAAGGTTCTTCAAGGGAAAATCTCACTGCAAAATTATGTCATTAGACTAGGCATAAGCAACGAGACTATCCATTATTCCAAAGAACAGTTGGATAAGTTAATTAGGTAGTCACTTACTAATGATATTTAAGTCTGATAATTTTAATATTCCAATTAACACATGATTAGTTGACTCTAGTTCCATACGTTTCCTTACCAAAACTCGACAAATAACTAACATGAGAGTTAGTGACAAAATTAATTGTTAAGGCTATAAGAACCATAATAAGCAGTCTTCTAACAAAGCCTTTCGATACCTTACATATTCTGAAGATTAATCAAAATATAGTATCATTACTTAGGCTATGTCATGAAGGTTGTGAGGTTTACGTAACCAACATAAAGTCACACTTACCTTAAACTCTCATTTTATTGTTCTAAATATATGGATTGAAACATTACTAAGATGGAACTAGATGATACCTTACACTTTCACAACTTTTGTCATCATGCAAATGAGAATTTGACAAAAGGAAAATGAGACTTATAAATTTCGTCCATTATAACCAAAATTCATGAGAAATCATGACATGGTTAATGAGGATGATTTTTTATCTAATCTCATTCTAAGTGATTTTAAATCATGACGTTATAGCCCTAAGTATTACTTGGCTTAAGGAATAAGTATGGGTCCATCATAAGTCATTCATTGACATTCGTGGAACTTATTCCAAATGGAATATTTAGACATAATTCATTTATCATTTAACAGACTATCAACTTGTATCTAAATTTTGTCGCATATGGCCTACAGTCTTAGAAGAAATCTATTCATATGTTTACTTATTAAGATTTCTATTAAATATGTCCTTAAGTTTCTTATGACATTTGGACGTTAAGGAAATCAATTAAAGTCTAACATATATATGATAGGTTCCCACGTCACGTACCTCATTGAAACTTCTCTTGTAGCATTTCTAGAGATATCAAAGATCAGTGGGAGCATTAAGTGTCTTAATAATAACTTGCAATAGTTGCAAGAGGTGGGGGAGTGAAAATTTTACATTACCTAAAATTGCACCTCTTGTACAAGACACCGCTCCATCACGACACTGTTCTATCAAAACTTATCTCCTTAAATCTAATGCTACTCTTACAAAAGTTTCATTGTTGCTTAATTGTGGGCACACTTAGATTTCTTTCCTGAACTAACATAATCCTCAACAAGAGAAACTACAATGACTGACGTCATTAACTTGTTTCTCTATTAGAATTTGTTGGTCGTTACATATTGACTCTAAGTATGCTGAGTTCCTAAAGAGTTCTAAGGTTAGTGGGAGCAGTCAAAGTCCTTATTATGACTTGCAAGGAATACAAGAGGCGGGGGGAAGAGTGTCATTAAATTTCACTCCGAATTTAACTCCGATTACACCTCTTGTACACCATACTGCATCAACTCTTAAAAACTTAGAATCCTGAAAATGATAGCAACCTAACCAAGAGCTAATCCATAAAATTGAAACTTTTAATGAACCCAATAATCAACTCAGGAGGTCACCTAGGTTTAAAAGCCTACTAACTTTGATGATTACATAACCTCCCTAATTGAAGTTGAAATGGATTTTAGAAATGTTTACTGATCATATCTCTTCTAATTAAGCCATTAGCGTCAATTAATCTTCTAAATGGAATAAAACAGTTTTCTAGTAAAACTGATTTTATGTGTTCGAATAACGATTGGGATTTGATTGAATTACCTAAGAGTGTTCATAACTAAACCAAATCCTGATATAAGTGTTAAGACACGAAGAGGGATGATTGATTGTCAAAGGTTATACTTAGGAAGGGATAAATTATCAAAGATTTCTTTGAGGATCATGATTGTTCTAGTAGCTTATAAGTTATAATAGTTTAAAGCTACATTAGATGAACATTAAAAACAATTTTCCCTAACAAATGGCTAGCATATTTACATGTTCATTAGATAACAACCTAAAGTTTCAAACTGAAGGTTAAAGAACACTTTATTTGTAAGCCAATAATATCCATGTATGGGTTAATGCAAACATCATAATGTGATGAAAAACTAACGTGATTATTTTCATCAAGAACCAAGTGGATTAATGTACCTACCTCAAAATGAGTGGGAGCAACTAAGATAAACTTGTCTATATAGATGATATTTTTTTGACAAGTATATGTTACATAAGTCAAAGCATTGTTAACACAAACTTTGATATAATATATCTCAGAGATATCTCTTACGTGATAGATATCATAACATACCGAGATAGACCCAGTGGGACATTAGTTCTGTTCCATAAGTTTAACCTCAAATGGGTGCTTACATATGTAACAAACATTAATACTGCTCTCCTTTAGAGGATAATATGGTAAATGAGATTATTTTTTTCGCTTTATTAATCAGAAGCCTTATGTAAGTTCAAGTCTATACTCGTTTAGATATTACTCACATTGCAACACACTAGATATGTCTAGATTAATGTGAAGCATTTAATAGAGTATTACAATATCTTTAAAAAGAAACGAGAGGCTACAATTTGAAGAAGAAGTGAGAATTAAAACCGGTTTATTACTCTAACTTTGAGATATTCAAAGATGACAAAATGTAATTTCGGGTATATCTTTATGTCAGAGGACAAAACCTATTTCATGGAGGAGTCATAATGCACTGATATTAACAACCTAAGTTATAATGACATAATATAGTCACTAAATGTTGTTGGAAATTTATCAGTGGACTCATAAGTATATTAACTCCATATAATTAATGTTTTGAAGACTTAGTGTGATAAAGTCAGTTACCATAACTCCTTGAACAGTAATAGTTCAAGAGGTGCTGCATTAAGTTTCGATACACAATTAATTATTCGTTTATGAACGAATTGAGGAAACTAAGTTTTGTATCGAATACATTCATGATATGCTTAAGTATCCTATAACCGAAGGGCTATTACCCATAAGTCTTATTAAGAGAGCTCAGAGACGGGTATTAATTAATGGCCATGCGCAACTGCATATCGTACTATGAATGACTAAGTATTAGTTAATTTTTCCTCATCAGTTTGATTTTGTATGTCTCTAAGAATATATCAAGCTAGCATAATGGCATATAGACAAATATAGTTACAAATCAAACAAAGGGCTTATGCGTATTTTGATCATGACGATTAGATTTTAAATTAAGGCTATAGTATGATTAATGGGGTCCTGAGTCGCATAATGATTCAACGGCTGTATTTTTCTGCTATAGTACTTGTTTAAGGCTAAAATGAGTGTTAACTCCTGATCAGGCTTATCTAATACTCATAGTAAATGATTACTCGGCTAAGTGGGAGAATGTAAGATTAAATATATTATGTATTAATATTTAATCTGTAGCCATTATAATCATTTACATAATAAAGATCAAAATATATAATAACCTATTAATAATTAGTTGGTAATTGTTGATGGACCATATTACCCTTATTAACTAATTAGGTTTCCTCCTGGGTGCTTATATAAGGAGAGTTATGTGGAGGTTAAAGGGTTACTCAGTTACACAATTAGACACACCCCATTAGTCATAACATCATAATTTTCGACCTCCTCTCCTAGCCGATACCCTTTTCGGTTTTCTTAGCCACCATCATCAGTTAGCACCCTAAGGAGGAACCAGACCAAGATGACAATCATGTCAAACCTTATTGCTGTGTCTCCATCTGGATTCTCTGCTAGCCTGTGCTGATGCAATCAAAGGTATGCTTTAATGTTTTCCTATATGTTTAAACAGAACTGATCCAACATGTGTCGATAGAGATTGTCATGCAATATTTTTGAAAAGGCATGGAGGTGAAGAAGTTGTGGTTACCATCAGATTAAGGAAGAAGAGACAAGCGAAAGTCAGATTTCTTTGTTTGGAATAATATTGTGAACTACATTTTAATATTGAAAATGGTGGTTTCATAATGGTTCGGTGGATAAGTATTGAGTTATAAGTCAATTTCAAATCTAAATTTTGAAGTCACGATTCAAGTCACAAAGGAAAATAAGGGCCTTAAAAAATGGAAGCAAGTAGCAAGAACCTCTAGTTGTAGTCAAGAGAAAGACAGCGTTGTGAGGTGATCGGGAAGCGGGTTACCGATGGGATTCAAGATTTGAACAAGATGTTGTTTAGGTGTGGAATTGGTAACAAACCATACTGAGTGAAAGAGGTATAGGGCTGCCAAAATAGGTGAGTGAAAAAACAGCGAAGATCAAGTTAGCAAGTGATTGAGCAAGAATCTAGAGTAAAAATAGAGTCGGATCTGTGTGAACCGATCAAGCAAGCGAGCTATGAACCTGTGTGTTTCAGTTAAGGAGAAGAAGCCAACGTCAAGATTATGGGGGTCAATGATGGATAATCTTGACGGGTTCGGTTCGGGTCATGGATACGGGTCTGAAACAGGTCATGGCTTAAGTATTGTTGATTGAATCAAGTAGTTGGTTGTTATTATTCTTTATTTACGTAGCATGAGTATGTATTTGTGTGGGTTTTAAGCAGTAAAACAAATATCCTATGGTGAGTTTTTCTTTCGTGTGATTGTGTAGGTCCGGCTAGGGGAGGATCTAGTCGCCTAATCCTTGTGTACAAACCAACCCGGTTGTGCGGAATCCAACCGGGAAAGCAAACCGAGATAGAACACGCAAATACACGACACACAATATTCACCGATTAACACCTCTGTATTAATACGTATGAAAGGTTCAGTTACAAAGTAATGTTTACAGATGTACTCTATAAACGCTCTCAAACTCTCGTGAGTGTGTGTGTGCTCTCTGTTCTTGTGTCTTCTATGTTCTACTTGTGTCTTCAGTCTATTTATAGCACCAGACACAACGAAACAGACTAATCTCGACGAATTAAAACCAAACTCGATGAAACACATTTGATATTGATGAAACACAATTTAGGTTGACGAAACAGACTTGTTTCGTCAACTATACACATGTTTCATCAATGTTGGGCTTGGGCCCAAAGGGTGTTTCGCCAAACAGCTTTAGCCCATGCCTTGTTTCGCCAAGTGTTAGCAGCCCAAAGACTTTGATATGTGATCTGTTTAGCCCAAAGTCCATGTTCACAGCCTTTATGTCTTCTTGGCTCGATCTTGATCTTGTACACGACGGAGGAAAATCGAGTCCTTGATCGAATCACGTTGCGTCGAGTCGCGTCCACAAACATGCATCAACAAACTCCCCCTTGGACGCTACTCGCGAGATTCGCCTTTCATGTCTTCTATGTCGGAGGCTCTTCAAAGTCTTCATGTCTTGAAAGCAGAAAGTGTATCAACAAACTCCCCGTTTTATGTAGGAAGTGTGTTGACAAACTCCCCCTTAACATAAGCTCCCCCTTGAGTTATGCTCGTGAATGTCTTGATCTTTACAACTTGAGATCCTTGTGGTGTTGATGATGGCCAGCGGCAACTCGATCATCTTCATCATTTGAGTGCCTTCACGTTGTGTCTTCATTCCGAAGCTTGTCATTGACCATGTTCTCCTTGCCTTTAGAATCTGCACATGCAAGAAATCTAAACGCGTAATGAGAACAACTGCTTGGAATATAGTTAACATAAACAAATGACACACGTATGACCATATCTCAATCAACTACCGTCCGACAGTTTGAAAGTTTAACAAATTTGTCAATTTTAGTTTTTAACTTTCAAAACTTGCAAATTTTGACTATTTATGAAGATTTAGTCGATTTTGGTTTTCAATCAGGTTTCAGGCAACGAAGACTCGAGATCCAACATCGTACGATCGAAAATAAAATAGAAATAAAATCTTTTTGGCTTTTAGAAAGTTTATATTAAAACACACCTAAAATCTTTTTGGAATTTTTGAATATTTCAAATGTAAAGACAGAAAGCAGTAAATAAATATATACAGAGTTGCAGAAACTAAGAAAAGTAAATATATACAAACATTCTTTTTGCGAGTTTCGAGGGTAAGAGAATCATATCAGTGTACGGTCATGCAAAAACGCTCTTGTTGTTCAATTAGTTAACATTAAGATAAGCATCCTATAACAATTATCGGTATTGTTGTCCACATAAGCTCAACTTATCAAATGTAATCATGGCGAGGGGATACGTTAAGGTATGATTTATACTTACCGACCGGTGTTCATCCACATCACGACACATTCCCGTATCAAGGTATGCACGAGGGTTCATCTTACCGGTGAGTATACCGATTATCATCTGTTTGACCGTATATGAAAATGTGAGAAACTCACTTATTTTGATTGAAAACAAGCCCTATGTGATAGAATCACTTATTGATGAGGAACTTGATTTTCATATGCATGAGGGCACAGGAGCAAGTCCGTGAACAGGTCAGTACTTTCGTACAGCAGAGAGACGAACTTGACTCTCGGATAAATGTGATATTTTTTCACTTATTTGTTTGGATATGTGATTGTTGATCACTTATTGAGGTCGAATGCAATATGTACACGTATGTATGGTATCATGGAAGATCTAGACTTGCGTCCCCGTTATTTTTCAGTAAAAGATACAACCATGATACCCAGATGATAAGTAGCATAAAGACCGAATATCTCAGAACCTCGGCAATCTCTCAAACGAAATTTTGGTACTAAGACCATATGCCAATGAGTGGTTCCCACCTGGTCTTCAGTCGATTTAAGTTTATATCACCCTGCACACTTTAAAATGATTGTGAGCCTACCGATACATCTTATATAGAGCTGCTTATCGTTTTTCAGTTTAGGTTTAAAGAGGTTTGGACAGACCACTGATGTACTATCATTTTCTCTTTTGCTCGCCAGGAAACTCATTTTTGTTTTTCTATTGTTTTTGTGTTTTTGAAATTTTTCGATGTTTTTGGATTTTCAAATTTTGGATTTACTCCCCCTAAAATCAACAAACTAAGCTAAATTTAAAAAAAAAAAAAACAAAAAGATATTTACAAAATTGATTTGATTAACAAGCTAACCGAACCATATCTCACGAAAGGAAAGGCAAAAGGGATATAACAATGATTTTAGTTGGTGAGAAATGGTATGGGTAACAGCTTAGATGCCAAAAGGGATATAACAATGATTTTAGTTGGGTCCATCACTTTATCAGGTATGGATTTAAGTTTGATTGGGCTTGTGAATGTGTGATGGCAACTTTTAATTGGGCCATAATCAGCCAAATGTCGACAGAAAATAAGTGATACAATTAGTACCCACAATAGTGATAGGGAATAAATTAAATTG
The DNA here is from genome assembly GCA_030545235.1 of Helianthus tuberosus. Lineage (NCBI taxonomy): Eukaryota > Viridiplantae > Streptophyta > Magnoliopsida > Asterales > Asteraceae > Helianthus > Helianthus tuberosus. The sequence continues at coordinate 17,537,324 of CM060433.1, forward strand.
CGAACATGGGTTTATGATGTCAGCAAGATGTCTCGACAGAAAGTAGTAGGAGATGTTGGACCCACATGGTCGGGTGTTCGCGAACTTTAGTCGAACCGCGCATCTAAAAATGTCAACGTCAAATTTGTACGGGTTCGGGAGCGCGCGGGATGATGAAGCTTGATGAAAACAAATGATTTATTTTGAATGTGGGGTAGTCACGGTTACCGATGCAAATGTCAAAAATGGTGACGTGACTACAATGGGCCAAAAACAAAACGGTATGTTCACTTCCGCACGTCAATGTTTATGATTGTTATCGGTTATTCGTAAATGTTCGAAAGCATTTTGTTTATTGTCATATTCTCGCATTTGAAAACGAACGTATGAACCTGGAACGTCAATACCAGTCCTAACGAGTTCACAAAGTCTTTGGAGGGATACAAGTCGGATCCTACGGCGTACTAGGCGAAATTTCTTTATCAACTAGAATATGCAATGAAGAAATCTTTTTGTTTATTGTCATATTCTTGCATTTGGTAACGAATGAATGAACCTAGAATGTCAATACCGGTCCTAACGAGTTCACAAAGTCTTTGGAGGGATACAAGTCGGATCCTACGGGGTACTAGGGGACGTTCTTATTCAACTAGAATATGCAAAGAAGAAAGTCGTTTTCGTGATTTTTCGGAACCGAGAACATTCAGTGAAGATTGACGACAGTTCCGCTAAGTGAAGGGAATTGGTGAACATTTGAAAGTTGACGACAGGGTTCTTTGAAGTGCAAAGAATCTGTTAAGGTTTAGAGATTTTACCAAAGAAATGGGGGAATAAAAATTTTCATATGTTGAATTTCTTTGGTAAATTTCTAAACGCAATCACAGGTGGTAGAGTTTGTGATTTTCTGGTGATACTAAAGGTTCGGCGTGGAATGTTTTGCACAGATACATATTTGAGGATTTTAATTAATTCTCCAGCCAGCGTGAAGGGTTTTGCACGGAAAAATACAGGTTTCTAAAGTCTACAGTAGTTACAAAAGCGCTGTTCACTGAAGACCTGTGGAATCTTTATGAAAGCTGATAGTTCAAAGCTGAAGACCTGCAGGATTCGGTTTTGGGTTTGATGTTTCTTTGGGATTTACAGGGATCTGGGGGTAACTCAATTCGTTGAGTTTGCAAACGATGTACTTGGTCTAGCTGACTTCCTGAGTACTGATGCTGTAGATCCGTAGTGCATTACGTGGTCAACTTCACAAAGGCGAGACAATGAGATCCGGATGTAGTTCAACTAAGCATGCTGGTTGAGATTGCAAGGGATACACTTGGTCTAGCTGACTTTCCTGAGTGTTGATGCTGAAGATTAAAGTGCATTACTTGGTCGATTCCACAAAGACGGTTTACAGAAGACAGTTCACCAGAAACCTCTACCAATGTAGTATGCTTGAAGATCAAGACTTGATGCGGTTTTTAAAGAATGGAACCCTTATCAAATGCCGGTTGGAGTATTGGAAGATTAGCGGAAGATCGGTCAATTGAGCCTTTTGAGGAAATTGCACAACACCCAACATGGATACGCATACTTTAAGGGGGAACTATTATACAAGAAGTGTCAAGATACTACTTACCTGGATCATCGGTCAAGGGGGAATTTGTTAACACAGAGAAGATGAATACTTTACTGAAGATTGATTGCAGTTGCATTTTCGGCATTCGACAGCAACGGACAAGGGGGAATTTGTTGATGCAGATTTTGTGTCCAATGCTTGTCGAATAGATTAGATTTATTTTACGCTGAATTTGTAATAATTAGTGAAACGGTCTATCGAACGTGTATAGACCCGCTCGTTTGAAGTGGTCAAACGAGAGGGTTATTCGGTTGACCGTGTGTGTTTGCAAGACAAGGGGTGTGACTATAAATAGAAAACCCTGGCCATTTCAAACATTTGGAAGTTTTAGGAGGTCTCTGACCTCACCAGGGAGAGATCACCACTTGGTCTCTCCCCGGATGTGTACTCCTTTGGTATGGTTCGTTTAGCTTGTTAATCGGGCCGGTTTGCTTTGTTATGTTATCAAATCTATACAAGTAAGTATTTCATCCATCTCTAATCTTCCCGTCTATGAACATAATCATGATAATCACGGTTTCGGTCACGAAACTCGGTCCTACAATTGGCATCAGAGCTGTCGATAATGCGGTGAGTACGGGCACATTGTCAGAAATTGTCCATATCTCACGAAAGGAAAGGCAAAGGTTGATGTCCCCCATGGTAACAATTACCAAAAAAGATCTGTTTCACCAAGACAGGACCCTCGTCTTGTTAAACAACGGGAAATGAAACAGAAAAAGAAACAACGACAAGAGGTTGAAAAGGTTTTAAAACCAGAGGTTGTCCAAACACAGTCTGTTAAGTTAGAAGTTAAAAATGGAAAACTTGTAGGTCCGGCTAGGGGAGGATCTAGTCGCCTAATCCTTGTGTACAAACCAACCCGGTTGTGCGGAATCCAACCGGGAAAGCAAACCGAGATCGAACACGCAAATACACGACAAACAATATTCACCGTTTAACACCTCTGTATTAATACGTATGAAAGGTTCGGTTACAAAGCAATGTTTACAAATGTATTTTGTAAACTCTCTCAGAACTCTCGTGTGTGTGTGTTCTAACTTGTGTCTCCTCTTCTTGTGTCTTACCTTTTCAGTCTAACTACTGTCTATTTATAGCACCACACACAACGAAACAGAATCAGACTTGGCGAAAGGGACCTTGGCGAAACAGAAGCTTGATGAAACACATTCCATTTTGATGAAACACAATTTAGGTTGACGAAACAGACTTGTTTCGTCAACTATACACATGTTTCATCAATGTTGGGCTTGGGCCCAAATTGGGTTTCGCCAAAATGAAACAGCCCATGTCATTCTTGTTATCCCATAGACTAAGTTCCTGTTCTTTATGTCTTCTTGGCCCATGTTTGATCTTGTACACGACTGAGGAAAGCCGAGTCCTTGATCGTATCACGTCGAGTCGAGTCGCGTCCACAAACATGCATCAACAAACTCCCCCTTGGACGCTACTCGCGTGATTCGCCTTTCATGTCTTCTATGTCGGAGGATCTTGAAAGTCTTCACGTCTTGAAAGCAGAAAGTGTATCAACAAACTACCCGTATCATGTTGGAAGTGTGTTGACAAACTCCCCCTTAACATAAGCTCCCCCTTGAGTTATGCTTGTGAATGACTTGATCATTATAACTTGAGATCCTTGTGGTGTTGATGATGGTCAGCGGCAACTCGATCATCTTCATCATTTGAGTGCCTTCACGTCGTGTCTTCATTCCGAAGCTTGTCATCGACCATGTTCTCCTTGCCTTTAGAATCTGCACATGCAAGAAATCTAAACGCGTAATGAGAACAACTGCTTGGAATATTGTAACATAAACAAATGACACACACATGACCATTTCTCAATCAAACACCGTCCGACAGTTTGAAAGTTTAACAAATTTATCAATTTTAGTTTTTAACTTTCAAAACTGGCAAATTTTGACCGTTTATGAAGATTTAGTTGATTTGGTTTTCATTCAGGTTACAGGTAACGAAGACTCGAGATCCAACATCGTACAATCGAAAATAAGATAGAAATAAAATCTTTTTGGATTTTTAGAAAGTTTATATTAAAACACACCTAAAATCTTTTTGGAATTTTTGAATATTTCAAATTTAAAGACAGAAAGCAGTAAATAAATATATACAAAGATGCAGAAACTGAAAGCATTAAATAAATATTTACAGACATTCTTTTTGTGAGTTTCGAGGGTAAGAGAATCATATCAGTGTACGGTCATGCCAAAACGCTCTTGGTGTTCAATTAGTTAACATTAAGATAAGCATCCTATAACAATTATCGGTATTATTGTCCATATAAGCTCAACTTATCATATGTAATCATGGCGAGGGGATACGTTAAGGTATGATTTATACTTACCGACCGGTGTTCATCCACATCACGACACATTCCCGTATCAAGGTATGCACGAGGGTTCATCTTACCGGTGAGTATACCGATTATCATCTGTTTGACCGTATATGATGTGAGAAACTCACTTATTTTGATTGAAAACAAGCCCTATGTGATAGAATCACTTATTGATGAGGAACTTGATTTTCGATGCATGAGGGCACAAGAGCAAGTCCGTGAACAGGTCAGTACTTTCGTACAGCAGAGAGACGAACTTGAATCCCGGATAAATGTGATATTTTATCACTTATTTGTTTGGACATGTGATTGTTGATCACTTATTGAGGTCGAATGCAATATGTACACGTATGTATGGTATCATGGAAGATCTAGACTTGCGTCCCCGTTATTTTTCGGTAAAAGATACAACCATGATACCCAGATGATAAGCAGCATAAAGACCGAATATCTCAGAACCTCGGCAATCTCTCAAACGAAATTTCGGTACTAAGACCATATGCCAATGAATGGTTCCCACCTGGTCTTCAGTCGATTTAAGATTTATATCACCCTGCACACTTTAAAATGATTGTGAGCCTACCGATACATCTTATATAGAGCTGCTTATCGTTTTTCAGTTTAGGTTTAAAGAGGTTTGGACAGACCACTGATGTACTATCATTTTCTCTTTGCTCGCCAGGAAACTCATTTTTGTTTTTCTATTGTTTTTGTGTTTTTGAAATTTTTCGATGTTTTTGGATTTTCAAATTTTGGATTTACTCCCCCTAAAATCAACAAACTAAGATAAATTTAAAAACACAAAGGTATTTACAAAAATGATTTTCCGATGTTGGTTTTACTCTTGCTTGACCTTAATGCCGTTTACCAATAATAAAAAGTCAAATCTTGATTTGTCAAATGCTTTGGTAAAAAGGTCGGCACGTTGGTCATCGGTGCGGACCATGACAACATTGGTGAGTTTCATAGTGAAACAATCACGTGTGAGGTGATATTCGAGATCAACGTGTCTGGTCAAAGAGTGATGTATGAGATGATAATAATCCATAAAGCAGCTTAAATATCGACAAGTATAGGAGAGATTAGAAATTTAAAACCGTATCCTGCAACTGCTTCGTGCATTGCCAGGAATCTGAGCGCTCTCCCAAACTGGATATCCACCAGGTGTGGATTTCAAAGTCGATTTTGTAGCTACTGAGAAATCTCTTCACAGCAACAAGATCATAAACCTCTGGGTCCGGCTGGTCTTCCACATTGCGCCAGCGAAGGTCTTTATCTTTCTCTTGAGAAGTAGTGTGCGGTTGTTCAATCCATGCCAAGGCATCCGCACACCCGGTTGGTTTGATCAACAAACACATTCTCTTCAATCACACCGTGGAGAAAAGTACCCTACACGTTCATCTTGTGGACTTTGAACTTCTTGTGGAAGAAAAATCCATGAATCTTCAAAAAGCTTCAGACGTGCTGCAGGCGCATACTTTTCATTGGAATCTTTCATGTTGACCCGATCAAAAACCATAACAACCAAACTTTGGAACATATTTCATCTGGTCGAATTTTTCAACTTCATTCAACAACATTCTTTCATCAGACATTTTTGTCTTCTTTTCTCCTCTCTCCATCAAAGGCAACAATATTCTCCTTGGTTACAACAATGTTTCGGAGCCTAATGTCGCCGATCTTGTGCATGGACGCTCCACTATCAACAATCCTAAGACTATCAATAGTTCCTCCTGGAACATCCTACACACTCATTCAGAGATTAGTTGGAGAGAGGGACCCAAGCCATTGTGGTCTTGGGTCTTCCATTTTCATCAACAACAATAACTTCCACTTTTTGATGATTAGGAAATTGTGATGGTCCCCCTGAATTTGTGGTCATCTTAGGTTTCCATGTCTGTTGAGTTTTACCAGTTTGATTGTTTAACAATTTAACTTCGTGATTGTTTGAAGTTTTTGAAAATTTTGAGTTTTCTGGCTTAACTGAAACAGATTGTTTTTGAACCACATCAGTTTTAAGTGCCTTTTCAATCACCTTGACTTGTTGGCGTTTCTGTTTCTTTTCCCTTTCTCTTACAAGTCGGGGATCTTGTTTTACAGAAACAGATCGCTTTTGGTGATTGCGTTCACGGGGATCATCAACCTTTGCTTTCAACTTATGAAGATACGGACAATTTCGAATTACATGTCCAATTGTACCACATTCAAAACATGATCTTCGTTCAACAAACCCCGAAGTATCATGTGATCGTCTTGCCGATGATGATGAACTTTGTGATCTCGAGGAACTAGGTTTCGAACAGTTTGGTTCATTTCTTTTCAACATTGTTGCTTGTTTAACAAAATCTAAGTTAGATTTGTTTTAAAACATTTCAATTTTGTCCGTTCCCTTTGATTTCACAAAGTTCACATTCTTGTTCTTCTTCTGATTCGGCTTCCTTTGACTTTGAGTAGGTGTTTTACCTCTTGGTTTGGTATGATTTTGCTGCGTTTTCACTGTTGGTAATTTTTTATTGCCATATTGTTTTCGAACTTCAGCCTTTGGGATAGGTGGACACTGTGTTACTGTAACATGTGATCCTGTCTTTCCCAAAAACTTACTTGTCGAATTTTCAAAGACTTTACTGATTAAGGATTGATTAACATTCTTAATAGGAAAATCTTTGTCAGAATAGATTTTATCATCACCAACAAGAGTGTACAGCAAATCCACACTCTCAGACTCTTTTGCAGACGAGAACTCGGTTGCAGCAGTCTTAGCGGGCTTTGCAGGAGGATCACATAGAATATGATTCTCAAGAGGTATATCCTCTTCTTTGATCACCGCATCAGACTTTGCTGAATCAGTATCATCAGATTCATCATCAGAAGAATCAGCATCCTCAATCACAACTGGAGGATCCTGATTCGGTTCAGCAGAAGACACACATGTATCTGTTGACACATCCGATTCTGATGATACTTCCTTCTTGTATCCGAGTCCTGTTGCAAATTCTTCAACGTCCAAAGGAACAGATGGTTCAAAGTAAGTTCTATCCTCCTCATCAGGCATGGCATCATAATTGTGTCTCACAGGTGGTGGACATTTCTTGTAACCTATGCATGTGACATCCCGTTTCTTTTTCTGAACGTCAATGATGTGATCCAACACATAGCTAGAGCTTAAATAGCTGTCTAACTTGAGTCGGATCGCCTCACTTTCAGTTTTAACACAAGCCATCTCTTTTTGCATTATCTCAAGACGAGTGATATACAAATTTATGTCAGTTTGTTTTCTGGAAACCATTTTTGTCAGCTCGGTTTTATCTTTCTTTAATTTTTCAATCATCGATTTAAATTCCTTTTCATGGTTTTCATAAAACATGTTGGCTTCTGTGCACTTAGAAAGATCCACGGTCAACTTTTGATTGTGGAGGAATGTCACATCATACTTGTCTTGCAAAGCCTCGTGTTTGCTTTGCAACTCACACCACTTAGCATTCAATGAAACATGTTTGTCTTGCAAGTCAAACAAACTAGCTTGTAAAGCATCATGTTTGCCTTCCAACTCAGACATGTTTGCCTCTAAATCAGCACATTTAACACTCAATCTATCACAATTATCACAAATAACAGCAGTGGGTTCATCGGCACATACCTGACTTGATAAACTGTCGACATTAGCCATAAAGGCCGAATGGAGAGAAGACGAAGAATAAGCAGCTTGATCCACTAATATAGATCTCCTATGATTTCCTGCTGCAGCTTCTTCCAATAGCTCATCAACCTCTGCATCGACAGGCACACTTGATGTGTCATCCAAATGATCATCACCTGAGTTTGAGGATTCTTCATCCGAGCCTCTACTGTAACCAGAAGACTCTTCATCCTCAGAAGATTCACCACCATTGGCGGAAGATTCTCCACCACTGGTGTGAGTTAAATCCTTCACAACTTCAGCAAAACACGCTGTTCCATCTGGAGCATCACCACTCAACTGGATTGACCAATCACAACCTTCATCTACTTGAACCACAAGTGCCTGGTTGGCATTTGATGGTCCCGCTTGGCTTTGGTTGTTGACAGGTAGTGGATTGTCGTACAAATCTGTGGTTGGTTGAACAATCATTGGTCTTGAGGAAGGTGGAAGTGGATTTCCATACAGATCTGTTGGTCCGGTAGATCGAACAGGTAATGGATTTCCGAACATATCAGTTGCTCTAATAGGTCGTTTCGGTGCGGGAGATTCGGCCCACGAAGGTGACAAGCTCGTATTTCTATATTTTCCGCTATCCGGAGACGGAGTACCATAATACATATCTGTATTTACCGGAGTACCCCAAATCGGATTCATTTTTGATTAAAAAAATGAATACCTGAAAATCACACCTCAAACAAACAGTTAAATCACTTTGACAAACCTTCTGTCAAAAACTGACAACAATCACGACGAAACAGAATAGGCTTTGACACAAGACGAAACAGATATAAGAAGTGACGAAACGGCCCAATACTTGTTTGGCGAAACAGAATTGTAAAAATGGGCTGGATAGATGACGAAACAGGAAAAGTCCTTTTGGGCTTTTAATTTGACGAAACAGAATTTTAAAGTCCTTGTTGGGCTTTCAAATCGGCGAAACAGGTTTCATGAACTGGCCCAAACTATCGGAGAAACAAATTTTAAATTTTGGGCTTCCTGGTCGACGAAAGAGGCCCAAATCTCAAAACAAAGCCCAATCCTAGTTGACGAAACTAAAATCTGTTTCGTCGAGAATGTTTTTGACGAAAGGAATGCTGTTTCGTTGATGTTTGTTTCGCCAAAAAGGTGACAGAGGGTTGGTTAACTTTTCAACTTTATCTGACACACGCAAACATGCTTTCGGCTCAGGACATACCCATTTCACCAAACAAGGATGATTAGTAATATTTTAATCCTTTTACTCTTTCCAACACACAAACACTTGGTAATTTAAATTTTTTAAAAAGTGTATTTTTTATGAAGAACACTTGAATATGTCAAGAACACATCCCAGATATATGAGTTTTCCGGTAAACCCACAAACTTCCGAAACGCGGTTTTGCTCGAAACTTCACTAAAAACCAACTTTTAACATGTGATAATGAAAAATAAAAAAGGTTTTTATAAGAACTTCCAGCAAAACAACAAGATTAAACCCGATTTTAACAAGTTTTTCCAGAAAATATGAACTTTTCAAAACCCGAAAAACAAACAAGAACACCTCGGTTTTAACAAGGAGAAGAGCCAAGGCTCTGATACCACTTGTAGGTCCGGCTAGGGGAGGATCTAGTCGCCTAATCCTTGTGTACAAACCAACCCGGTTGTGCGGAATCCAACCGGGAAAGCAAACCGAGATAGAACACGCAAATACACGACACACAATATTCACCGATTAACACCTCTGTATTAATACGTATGAAAGGTTCAGTTACAAGCTCAATGTTTACAAATCCATTCTGTAAACTCTCAAAGTTCTCTCGTGTGTGTGTGTTCTCTGTGCTCTCTTGTGTCTTGTGTTCTCTCTTGTCTAAAACAGAAGTAATGAACTCTATTTATACCCACAGACACTACGAGACAAACAGATCATGACGAATCACAACCTTGCTCGACGAAACAGTGAAGCATGCGACGAAACAGGGACCTTGTCGATGAAACTGATGTGTTTCGTCGACTTCCCTTATGTTTCGTTAACTCTGGGCTTTGGCCCAACTGATGTGGCCCAACCTCTGTTTCGTCCACTTGTTTGAAGCCCAAGTCATTCTTGTTATCCCATAGACTAAGTTCCTGTTCTTTATGTCTTCTTGGCCCATGTTTGATCTTGTACACGACTGAGGAAAGCCGAGTCCTTGATCGTATCACGTCGAGTCGAGTCGCGTCCACAAACATGCATCAACAGATTGAAGCTTGAAACCCAACATCCCACCCACCCATGTAATTCGTATATGTACGTGGATGAATGCTTCAAACCTTATTCGATGAAATGTGACATAGAGATACACGACAATGTAATGTGAAAACTAATGTAAACATGTGTAGTTTGAAGTATATCATCATAAGCACATATGCACAACTACATAATTTTTTAGTCTTAGCAAACATACTAAATTAATGGGCCAGAAGGGTAATTAATAGATAAATAGTGTAAAAACGAGGGGTTAAAATGGAAAATCTCACATGAACGCACCATTATAAATCAAACCCTGATTCTCTATTTTATTCAGCGCCGCTTCTGACTGCCACTGTTGGTAAACCCTAGTTCACCACTGTCGCATCTTCTGCCTCCAGTTGACTCCACTGTCGCTTCAGACGCATCTAGGGCGCCGCATCTTCTGCCTCCAGTTGACGAAAGTAGCGTACGGACTCAATGGTTAGTTATCTTCAGTTCTTGGTTTATATTGTTTTCTGCTGTTAATTATACTGACTGATTCCTGATGCAGGGAACTGAAGAATGCGTGTTAAATCTTGATAGCATGGTGATTGTTCATAGGAATCTATCACCATGCCGAAGATGAAATCTGCGAAAGTGACGCAGGTAACTAACCAGAAAAATTGTTGGTGCACTTGTGTCTGTACTTTGTCTGTATTCGGTCTGTATGTAAACAATGTCCTGTAAGTTGACCTAGTCAACTATCCTCCTAGTTTGACTTGGCCAATAAGTTTGTAATATGTTTGTTTGTCTGTATCGAAGGATAGCTCCTCGAAGGATACTGTTGATCCTTCGAGGTGCTCGAAAGATATGCTTCGATTAATAGACCTCGAAGGATCATCCTTCGAGGTCCCTGCTGATCCTTCGAAAGCATTGTCATCGATAGATGATCCTTCGGACCATCTATCGGATCCTTCGGACCAGACATGTTGAGCTGGGTATATAAATATCCATGCAGTGTGTTGTTTTAGAAAAAATGCACACCCGAGAGATAGAGAGCATTCTGCTGAAAACACTCACACACACACTTTGAGAGTTTGCAAACTGATTGTAAACATTGTGCTTGTAATCGGAACCTTTCATACGCATTAATACAAGTGGTGTTAATCGTTGAGTCTTGTGTGTTCTTGTGTTTGTTCTTGCATCATCCCGGTTTGCTTGCTAGCTTGGATTCCGCACTCGCTAGTGAGTTAGTATAACAAGGTTTAGGTTTGTTCTCGATCCTCCGAGAGGGACCTACAAGTGGTATCAGAGCCTCGCTCTTTACCTTGTTTAAAACCGGGTGTTTGTTCGAGTTCTTGGTGTGTTTGGACACTTGGTTTAGCACCCGTTTTTGGTAGTTTTTCTTGCATCTTTGAACTGAAAAACGGTTTCTAAACCTTCGGGAGTGTTCAAGGTTGGGTTGGGTAACTTGAAAATTTGTTTTTGAGAAACTTTGATTTTTTTTCCGACCAAATTCCGGTCATATCTCCGGTGACAGGTTCTGGATAAGGTGTTGTCCATTTTGGGAAAACTTTTCAAAGTTGGTGAAAAGTTGTGTCTGCACATACCTTCTGCCGAAAGTAGTGCACCAACCCATCACCTTTCCCACCTACCCGTCACTTTGTGTCAGTGTGTCAGAAACTTCCGAAAGATATCTTTCGACTTAGAAACAGCTCGAAAGATTAGCATCTTTCGAACAGTCTTTCGAAGTCTAAGTTTTATCCTTCGTTTCTGGAATCTTTTCGAAAGTTAGTTGTCCGAAAGATAAGGATTTATCTCGAAAGATAAGGATCTTTCATTGTGAATCCTTCGAGATCAGTATTCGAAAGATAAATATCTTTCGAACTGTGAATCTTTCGATAAAACTCTACGAAAGATAAGGATCTGTCATTTGTGAATCTTTCGAAGACTTTGTTCGAAACTCAACAGTAATCTTTCGATCACTGTTGGTCCTTCGAACCAGTCTTGATCTTTCGAACAGGTCTATATCCTTCAATTCTTGTCTGTTTGCATTTAACAGTTTGTGGTTGTGTAGGTTATTTATTAATATTTGATCAAGATGAGTTGTACAAGTCCTTGGGATTGGAGTTTGAACTCACAATCTAGTCAAGAACTAACTACTGCTGATGCTTGGGCTAAGAGTATGTTTCCGTCGCCATCAATCAGTCCAAGTCAATGGGCTTTGGTATCCAATCAAAGTCAAAGTATTCAAAACCTTTTGATCAGTGAAAGCGAAACGGGAAGCAACAATCGTCCTCCAAAGCTAAATCATATGAACGATTTTCCTTCATGGAAAAACCGCTTCCACACGTATGTTCAAGGGCAAAGCACTGATCTTTGGACGTGTTTCATCAATCCATTCAATGCTGCTCTTGAAGTTGCTGCGTCCACTTCAGAAGGTTATGCCAACATGCTTGAACCTGACAAGAAATCTTATGAATTGGAGAAAAAGGCCTTCGCAACACTTACACAGGCGCTTAATAAAGATATTTATCATCAGTTCTCCTATTGCAAGAACACGAAAACATTGTGGGATGCCTTGGTTGCTCGAGGAGAAGGCAATGCAGCTACGAGAAAGTCTCGTCATGACTTGTTGAAGAAAGAGTTTGACTCGTTTCAGTTTTTGGAAAACGAGACTCTAAATGATATGACAACACGTTTCTATCATCTGATCAGTGAAATGTGTGCTTATGGGGTTATTGCTACTCAGCAAGACATGGTGAACAAGTTTGCTGATGCTTTACCTCCAAAGTGGAGTTCTTTCATTGAGTTGCTGAAGCACACTGGAACTCTAGACACGGTTAATATCTATGAGTTCATTCAGAAACTGGAACATAAGAATGAGGAAGAAATCAGGAAAGCTAAGCGAGCTCCAGTTCCTCAAAATACAGAAATGTATCTTCCAGGCTTCGACATCTTAGCAAAATCCGCTGCAGCTCAGCAACCTAAACTGCAAACTGCTTTCGTATCCAACACAAGTTCTCTTCCGTTTCCTCAGACCAATCCTGCTCCGGGTTTTGATCCAAGATCTTACATTCCAGTTCCATCACAGCCACCAGTTCAACCACAACAGCAAGCTCATTTCACAAGCAATTCTCAACCTCCAAACCCTAACACTATTCGTGTTGACACTTCAAATCTTTCCCAAGTTAGTATAGAAGTTGCAAAGGAGCATGTAGAATTGATCAATACTATGGTCAGTGCCTACTGCGGGTTAGTTGCGGGACAGATTGGAAACATCAACATGACACATGAAGATTATCAACAGATCGACAAGGATGAAATGGAGTTGATGGATATTAAGTGGGCGTTTGCTAGTGCGGTTAGAAGGGCCAAAGACTTCATGGCTCGTACTGGTAGGACTTCGTTGGAAGGAAAGAAAGATACGAAGTATGGGTTTGATATTAATGCCGTCACGTGCTTTAATTGTGGCGAGAAAGGGCACTTCAAGCGTGAGTGCACTCGGCCAACAAAACAAGGCAATCACAACCCATTCAGAAACCAAGACAGGAGGATTGTAGCAGTCAACAACAATCAGAACCAGTCTGGACCATCAAATCCCAATCGGGCTTTGACAGTTCAAGGTGATGAAGGATGTGACTGGTCTGTGCAGTTTGGTGACAGTGATCAAAGAAGTGGAACAGCTCTTTATGCAAAAATCATCAATCAAAAGTCATCTGAAAGTGATGACAGTTCTGGTTATTCTGGGAGTTCTGATGAAGAAGGCTCTGTTTCTGGGGATAATCAATCAGAGTCTGAATCTGATGTGAAGGAGGAAGCAGGTTCTGATATTCAGGAGTTATTGAATGAAGCTGATGAGCTGAAATGTCAGAAATCAATTCTGATTAGGAGGGCTGCTACTGCATCAAAGGAAATGGAAAAGTTATTTTCTGAAGATGGAGATTTTTCTTTTCAAACTGCCTTTATGGCAAATTTGTCAGCCTCTTCGAGTCAGGTAAATTCTGAACCTCCTGCTCCTAGTGTTTGTGAATCATGTGCTGAAATGAAGCTTGAATTGGAAAAGCTTCATAGTCATAATCAAAATTTAGTTATTGAACTGTCAAAATGCAAAGAGGCAAACATGGCTTTAACTCGGAATGAAAAAGAATTTAAATCTGTAATAGAAACATTAAAGAAAGATGTGTCCGAGGTTAATAAATTGGTTTACCATAAACAAATTAGTATAAATGAATACATAAATCTTGTTGAGGAAACCAAGAAGCAGTTAGCCATTGCCAAAAGTGAGCATGACGCGATCAAACAGAAATTGGAAAGTTATTCTAACTCTCGATTTGTGCTTGATCACATCATCGATGTTCAACAACTAAAGGGAGATCAAAAGGGCATAGGATACAAGAAATGCCCACCCCCTTTGAGGCATAATTACAACACGATGCCTAATGATGAAAACATGCCACGGTATGAACCCAGTGTGCCTCTGAACTTTGAGGAATTTTCTACTGGCCTAGGGTTCAAACCGGACAGTGCAAAGCAGCAAGGAGTTTCAACATCTATGAAACAAAGTCCTCCAGTTATCGAGGACTATGAGTCATCGGATGATGAATCAGAAGTGAATGTAGGTGAATAGGATAAATCACTTGACAAAATGAAAGGAGTAGTTGTTCCACTTGAGAATCACATTCTGTGTGATCCCGATACTCCTGAGGTTTCATTAGTCAAGAAACAAGTGATAGATCCTGTCAAGATTGAAAAGAAGTCTGTGTCTACTGTTAAAAGCAGTAATGTGTTGTATACATTGGTTGGAGATAATAAAATCTACTCAGATAACGTTTTTCCAATTAAAAATGTAAATCAATCTTTGATTGATAAAGTCTTTGAAGACAACACAAACAAATTTTTGGGAAAAACACTTCCAGGAATTGTGGTAACACAATGTGATCCAATTCCTAAGGCTGAGATTAGAAAACAATTTAGGAATCAAAAATCTCCAATCACTCAACAACCTACTGCTTCTAATGGTAAACAACCCGTCAAACGAGCTCAAAAACATCAAGTCTCTCAGATGAAGTCTGAAACAAAAGGAGCTCGATTTCAAAAGAAAGCAAAGGATGTCAAGTTCGTGTCATCCAAGGGTACTGATAAGATTGAAACCTTTGAAAACAAATCTAACATAGATTTTGTAAAACAAGTCACAATCTTAAAACGTAACAGTGATAACAATTACACTCAACATACAAATGGGTGTGATGAAAAGGCTAGTACCTCAGGGTCCACGACTTCGACTTCTTGTGGTCGATCAAGTTCTCCTAAGCTTGTTGAAAGGAGAACATGTTTTAAATGTGGAGAAATTGGGCATATCATCAGAAACTGCCCAAATGCTCCAAAGCAAAAATTTGTTGAGAAAACTCCACCTGAAACAATTCATCCCCAACGTCGATCAGTTTCACCTAAAAATGATAAAAGAACTGTTAAAGAACAAGAAACTAAACAACGACGTAAGAACATGAAAACTGTTGAAAAAGCTTTAAAATCTGAAGTTAAAACAGTTCAAAAGGAATCAAGTGTGTCACAACATGCAAAACCAGAATTTTCAAAAACTGGTAGGCAAAAACAACCTTGGTTACCTAAGGCAGGTGACAATTCAGGGGGAGCAGTTGTTCTTAAAAACCATCAAGAGATTGATATCACGTTTCGTGATGCTCAGGGACGACCCAAGACCACTAAGGCTTGGGTCCCCATTCTCAACTGATGTTTTACTTGACATGTGCAGGGTGTTCCAGGAGGAACTATTAACAGTCATTGGATTGTTGATAGTGGAGCATCTAGGCACATGACTGGCGACTTACGGCTTCTGTACGATGTGAGAAATATTAGAGGAGGCTATGTCGCATTTGCGGGAGATAAAGGCGGTTATATCACTGGAGAGGGAAGTATCTCCAATGGTATTGTGTGTTTTGACAAGATCAATTACGTGAAGCAAATTGATCATAATCTTCTGAGCGTGTCGCAAATCTGCGATAAGAAGTTCACCGTGCATTTTGATGATGCCGGCTGCTATGTGCTAAAACCTGGATTCAAAATTCCACAAGAATGGATTCTCTTATCGGCTCCGAGAGTTAATGATCTTTACATTCTCGATATGAGCCAGGCGATTACAACATCTGCACAAGTCACTTGCTTTGTCTCAAAAGCCACAGAAAAGGAGTCAATTTCATGGCACAGAAGAATGGGACACATTCACTTGAGAAAAATGAACCATTTGGTGAAAAACAATCTTGTGAATGGTGTGCCTATAAGAAGTTTTCATTTACAAGATATCTGTGTCTCGTGCCAAAAGGGAAAGCAAACGAAGAAATCCCATCCTTTGAAGAAAATCAACACTGTTAGCTTGCCGTTCGAACGTCTTCATATGGACCTCTTTGGACCTATGAAGCACAAGACAATGTTCGGTGATGCATATTGTCTGGTAGTTACTGATGACTACTCTAGATTTTCTTGGGTATCTTTTATGGCACACAAAAGTGAAACTCCTGGCATTCTCAAGGATCTTCTCCCTATGTTGGAGAATCTCTATTCGTTGAAAGTAAAAAGAATCCGAAGCGACAATGGAACCGAATTCAAGAATCAAGTTATGGATGAGTTCTGTACTTCTAAAGGCATTCTTCATGAATACAGTTCTCGTTATACTCCACAACAAAATGGTGTCGCCGAGAGGAAGAATCGAACGATTATAGAAACTGCTAGAACAATGTTAGTTGAGTCGGAACTCCCTATTCAATTCTGGGGGGAGGCTGTGTCGACTGCATGCTACACATTAAACAGAGTTCTTACAGTGAAGAGACATGGCAAAACTTGTTTCGAACTCCTTCAGAAAAGGAAACCTGATCTTTCTTACCTAGAACCCTTTGGTGGTCCTTGTACCATGATTGAACCAGATGGCAAATTTGGTGCTAAGGCTATTGAAGGCTATTTTCTTGGATACCAAACTCCAAACTTTCGTGTCTGGAATCTAGCTACCAAAAAGGTAGAGCTATGGAGTGAGGTGCGGGTTCAAAGGTATACGAGTCCTGTTAGGGCTCCGGGTGATCCGTGGATGTTCGATTATGATGGACTCTTTGACTCCTTCAATCTGCCAACCTTTGACGAAGAATCAGCAGCTGCAAGAATGTTAATTGAAAGTGATAATGCGGCTGTCTCGCCATTGGTTAGACCTGTTATTGTTGATCCTCAAGGTTCTTCATCTGTTAACAATACAGTTCAAAATGAGGTTTATGAAGATGCTGCTGATTATAATGAGTCTTCTGAAGATGATGAATATCATGATGCAGCTGAAGGATCTTCAGCTCTAGTTGCTCCTGTTCAAGGTGCTTCTATTGATACACCTCATATGCAGAATGTAGACACTGCTGAAGGAAATGCATCCACCTCGACACACATTCCTGGTGTAGAGTTGGTTGTGGATCTTAATTTGAACAATTTGGGTATCAATGCTCGTGTGCCAGATAATCCTGAAATGAGGATTCATGATACCCATCCCCAGCAGAACATTATAGGAGATGTCCATCGCGGTGTGCAGACGCGTAATCAGCTGAGAACCAACCGGAATGCTGGTTTGTATTCAGCTATAAGAGAATCTGGTCAACAGAATGACTGGTCCTTCGCGTGTTACGTGTCACAAGAAGAACCAAAGTCGTGGAAAGAAGCAATGAAAGACAGCTCATGGGTTGAGGCTATGCAGGAAGAATTGGTGCAATTTCAAAAGCTTGGTGTTTGGAAACTTGTTGAAAAGCCTGAAAACTACAAGAAGATTGGAACTCGATGGGTTTTCAAATGCAAGAAGGACGATCGTGGCGTGGTTATTCGAAACAAAGCACGTTTAGTCGTTCAAGGTTTTCGTCAGATAGAAGGCATCGACTACAACGAAGTATATGCACCAGTGGCACGTCTCGAAGCAATTCGAATCTTTCTAGCCTATGCGTCCTACAAAGGATTCAAGGTTTACCAAATGGACGTGAAAAGTGCATTTCTACATGGTGTGGTTGAAGAAGAGGTATATGTCGAACAGCCTCCAGGTTTTGAAGATCCTATCCATCCCGATCGGGTTTGGTTGCTCAACAAAGCTCTCTATGGTCTTCATCAAGCACCGCTAGCTTGGTACGCAACCTTATCAAACTATCTGCTGGAGAACGGTTTTCGACGGGGTCTTATCGACTGTACTCTCTTCATCAAAGAACAAGATGGAGATCTTCTTCTGGTACAGGTATACGTTGACGATATTATTTTTGGTTCTACTAATGATGTTTTGTGCAGGAATTTCGAGCGCATAATGCAGGATAAATTCGAGATGAGTGCTATGGGGGAAATGAACTTTTTCTTGGGCCTACAAGTGCAACAAACGGAGTCTGGGATATTCATCCATCAGACTAAATATATTGGTGACATCTTGAACCGGTTTCAGATGTCTGATGCAACGCCCATTGGAACCCCATTGGCAGTAAATCACGGAATTACTCCAGATTTGAAGGGAGAGACTGTTAGCCCTTCATATTACCGCGCTATGATCGGATCTCTTATGTACCTCACAGCATCAAGACCAGACATAATGTACCCAACGTGCCTGCTTGCCAGATATCAAGTGAATCCAAAGGACTCCCATCTTGCAGCTGTAAAAAGGATCTTTCGTTATTTGAAGGCTTACCCAGACACCGGTCTGTGGTACCCTAGGGATAATAACTTTGAATTGGTCGCATTCAGTGATTCTGATTTTGGCGGATGCAAAATCGACGGCAAATCCACAACGGCTGGATGTCAGTTTTTAGGAAATCGCCTAGTCACATGGCAATGCAAGAAGCAGACGTGTGTCGCAACATCAACATGTGAAGCTGAATACATTGCTGCCTCAAGTTGTTGCTCCCAAGTTTTGTGGATCCAACAACAATTGCGGGACTACGGTTTTGAATTCCTAACTACTCCTATTTACGTTGATAACTCTGCTGCTTTACAGATCACTAGAAATCCTGTGCAGCATTCAAAAACCAAACACATCGAAATCAAATATCACTTCATACGTGATTGCTTTGAGAAAAGATTAATCGATGTTGTTAAGGTCCACACCGATGACCAACGTGCCGACTTATTTACCAAAGCTTTTGACAAATCAAGATTTGACTTTTTATTATTGGTAAACGGCATTAAGGTCAAGCAAGAGTAAAACTAACATCGGAAAATCATTTTTGTAAATACCTTTGTGTTTTAAAATTTGTCTTAGTTTATTGATTTTAGGGGGAGTAAACCAAAAATCGAAAAATCCAAAAACATCGAAAAATTTCAAAAACACAAAAACAATAGAAAATCAAAAATGAGTTTCCTGGCGAGTAAAAGAGAAAATGATAGTACATCAGTGGTCTGTCTAAACCTCTTTAAACCTTAAATGAAAAAGCGATAAGCAGCTCTATATAAGATGTATCGGTAGGCTCACAATCATTTTAAAGTGTGCAGGGTGATATAAACTTAAATCGACTGAAGACTGGGTGGGAACCATTCATTGGCATATGGTCTTGGTACCGAAATTTCGTTTGAGAGATTGCCGAGGTTCTGAGATATTCGGTCTTTATGCTGCTTATCATCTGGGTATCATGGTTGCTTCTATAAATAGACTAAGTCTAAGATCTTCCATGATACTATACATACGTGTACATAATACATACTGCATTCGACCTCAATAAGTGATCAACAATCACATGTCCAAATCAAATAAGTGATAATATATCACATTTATCCGGGTGTCAAGTTCGTCTCTCTGCTGTACGGAAGTACTGACCTGTTCACGGACTTGCACCTGTGCCCTCATGCATATGAAAATCAAGTTCCTCATCAATAAGTGATTATATCACATAGGGCTTGTTTTTCAAATCAAAATAAGTGAGTATCTCACACCATATACGGTCAAACAGATGATAATCGGTATACTCACCGGTAAGATGAACCCTCGTGCATACCTTGATACGGGAATGTGTCGTGATGTGGTTGAACACCGGTCGGTAAGTATAAATTATACATTAACGTATCCCCTAATCATGATTACATCTGATAAGTTGAGCTTAAATGGACAACAATACCGATAATTGTTATAGGATGCTTATCTAAATGTTAACTAAATGTACAACAAGAGTGTCTTGACATGACCGTACACTGATATGATTCTCTTACCCTCGAAACTCGCAAAAAGATTGTCTGTATATATTTATTTACTGCTTAAATTTTATTGCTTTATTTTTAAACAGTTTCGTCGTTTGGTGCATATCAGCACGACATTAGCGGTGATGTCGTTTGATAACACTCAAAGGATATTAAATTGTTGTCTTTTAATTTCAAAAATACCAAAAAGATTTTAGGTGTGTTTTAATATAAACTTTTTAAAAGCCAAAAAGATTTTATTTCTACTTTATTTTTGATCGTACGATGTTGGAACTCGAGTCTTCGTTGCCTGAAACCTGAATGAAAACCGAATTGACTAAGTCTTCATAAACGGTCGAAATTTGCATGTTTTGAAAGTTAAATCTGAAATTGATAAATCTATTAGACTTTCAAATTATCGGACGGTGTTTGATTGTGACATGGTCATCCGTGTGTCATGTGTTTATGTTAACTATATTCCAAGCAGTTGTTCTCATTACGCGTTTAGATTTCTTGCATGTGCAGATTCTAAAGGCAAGGAGAACATGGTCGATGACAAGCTTTGGAATGAAGACACGACGTGAAGGCACTCAAGTGATGAAGATGATCGAGTTGCCGCTGGCCATCATCAACACCACAAGGATCTCACTTCATAAAGATAAAGTATTTCACGAGCATAACTCAAGGGGGAGCTTATGTTAAGGGGGAGTTTGTCAACACACTTCCTACATGATACGGGTAGTTTGTTGATACACTCTTTGCTTTCAAGACGTGAAGACTTTGAAGATCCTCCGACAATGAAGACTTGAAAGGACATCAGAGTTTTGGGAACTCGAAGACCAAAGACCGTCGAAGTTCGAGACGAGCCTGCAATTATAGAAGATAAAGACAAAGCTACAGCCAAGGGGGGGTTTGTTGGTGCACTTGTGTCTGTACTTTGTCTGTATTCGGTCTGTATGTAAACAATGTCCTGTAAGTTGACCTAGTCAACTATCCTCCTAGTTTGACTTGGCCAATAAGTTTGTAATATGTTTGTTTGTCTGTATCGAAGGATAGCTCCTCGAAGGATACTGTTGATCCTTCGAGGTGCTCGAAAGATATGCTTCGATTAATAGACCTCGAAGGATCATCCTTCGAGGTCCCTGCTGATCCTTCGAAAGCATTGTCATCGATAGATGATCCTTCGGACCATCTATCGGATCCTTCGGACCAGACATGTTGAGCTGGGTATATAAATATCCATGCAGTGTGTTGTTTTAGAAAAAATGCACACCCGAGAGATAGAGAGCATTCTGCTGAAAACACTCACACACACACTTTGAGAGTTTGCAAACTGATTGTAAACATTGTGCTTGTAATCGGAACCTTTCATACGCATTAATACAAGTGGTGTTAATCGTTGAGTCTTGTGTGTTCTTGTGTTTGTTCTTGCATCATCCCGGTTTGCTTGCTAGCTTGGATTCCGCACTCGCTAGTGAGTTAGTATAACAAGGTTTAGGTTTGTTCTCGATCCTCCGAGAGGGACCTACAAAAATGACTTTTCTGATTAACCTTATTTAAATATCTACAGATGTTTTTTGTATTGGAATCCTTTGTTGAAGTAGGAAATATTAGGATGAGCTTTTATAATTTCTCATGAATATAATAAATATTTATTGATAGAACTTCTAAGAATGATAATTCAAACAAGCCGGTAATATCTGAATATACTTTTGGTCGCCTTTCAGAACCATTCCATCAAATAATGGGTCCGTTTTCAGTTAAGCTTTTACTGGTTATGTATCTTTAAAAGGTTTTTGATGTTAACTATATTGGTTGTAGAGCTAAAACTTATTTCCAATCCATTTATACATATAATTTGTTAAATATACAAACTCTATAATTGTCGTTAATTTCTATAAAAGAAAAATGTTAGAAAATGTGTGAAAGTTTTACTTTTACAGCTTTACTGAATCTATATGCAAATAATGGTACTTTTCTATGTGTTATATAATTGATTAATTTCGGTTTTGTTCTTCTTGATGAGAGCTTCTTAACAAGTTAAAATGTGTCTACAACAGAGCCTCTTAATTTCCGTTGAAGACATTGCTTTGAATATCTTTACATTTATGAAGTGTTCAATTTATATATTTAGGTCTTCGTACGACGTTGTACTATATTTTACTATAGGATCCTTTACTATATTTTACTTTATTATTATTATTATTATTATTATTATTATTATTATTATTATTATTATTATTATTATTATTATTATTATTATTCTTGATGAGAGCTTTTTAACGTTGTACTAATTATTATGTTGGCGGTGGTGTTACCAATTGGCAAACTAAGTTTGCCACACTTTGCCGCACCCCACTCCGTATACCCTAAGGTGGTATACCCGATGAATCCCCACTAGTTGTCATGATTTAAGTACCCTACTTGTATTTTGTTGAGTTAGGTGACGTGTAAAAGTCTTCGAGTCGCCTATTGTAGGTCCCGAAATCGGAGGATCGATTTACACAACCAAACCCTTGTTTATTACAAACAAAGTTAAGTGTGCGGAATCCACTTAACTAAGCCAAACCAAACATAGAACAAAGTAAGAACAGTGGTTTAACCAAAGAAACACAATCGTTTGATTAAACAGGATGAGAAGCAACTGATACAAACACAGTTTACACAAAGTGACCTTCAGGGTATTCTCTCATCTCTTAGTAAACTGTGAACATTCTGTGCCTGTATATAGCAGATGGGCTTATCTCCTTGACGAAACTGAACATGGGCCGATGAAACAGAAGTTAGCCCAGTAACAAGCCCAACAGTCAACAAATCACATTTGATTCGTTGACCACCTTGACGAAACACAACCAAATTCAACAAGTCTGTTTCGTCGACATCCATTTGACGAAACAGACCTGTTTTGCCAAGGCCTGCAGAGTGTTAAATGTTTGCTGTAAAAGGACAGCAAACAGAAATGGCACAAACTTCACAAATATAAATGATAGAAATACCCTTAGATGCAACATGCATAGTTTTACGACCAATACATAAACAAGGAGACAAACAAGTCAGACACAAGCGGATAGGAGGATATCCGACTTGGGCGACTGTGAATACAGACTCGATAACTGATAAAAGACCGTACAAAATGCAACATAACGTACAAGACTAGTAACAGACACAAAAATGCATCAACAAACTCCCCCTTGTCTGTTACTCGTCTTCGGTCTTCAGATCTACCTTCTTCATTGACGGTCGGACCAGGAACTGCCCGAATGTATTCCCCTGTAGAAACAGTAACAAGCGACGCGCTGAAAATTTAACGCCTGGTGTGCGTCCTTGTCTTCATAGAATATATCATGCCGGTACAACTTGTTGATGTATCGTCAAACATGAAACAGATTGACCTAAGGCTGACTTTGACCAGTTCTGTTTCGTCAACAGCAGTTTGATTCGTCAACCAAGTTTTGATTCGTCGACATCTGTTCCAAAATCACCAAGGCATGAAACATTTTGCATACTGCATACAGGGTTTTAGCAATTTACCATTTTGACGCACGTTTTAGTTTTCAAAAACAAGAACGATTTATGAAGTAGGTTTCAGGCATCCGGTCATAAACACCAAGCAACATCTTTGGCATAATCAAAAACAAACTTAAACACTACATTACAGATAACTTTTAAAATGCCGAAAACTAAACTAAATGCAATTGAAATTGACAAGATGAACACTGTACAGATGCAACTTTTGCGAGTTTCAAGGATAAGGAATCATACCAGCTTACGGTCTTAGTCAACATGATTTGATTTCTGTTTAAAGTTCTTGATAAGTACACTACCTCGATTATCGATATTGTTGTCCACATAAACTCATGCTTATCAAACGTAGTCACACTTAGGAGATACGCTTTACGGTAAGAGTTATACTTTCAAGCCGATGCGAATCCACTTCACGACACATTCCCGTATCAAGGTATGCACGAGAATTCATCTTACCGGTGAGTATACTGATTATCATCTGCTTGACGGTATAAGATGTGAGATACTCACTTATTTTGATTTGAAAACAAGCCCTATGTGATAGAATCACTTATTGATGAGGAACTTGATTTTCGATGCATGAGGGCACATGAGCAAGTCCGTGAACAGGTCAGTACTTTCGTACAGCAGAGAGACGAACTTGACTCCCGAATAAATGTGATATTTTATCACTTATTTGTTTGGACATGTGATTGTTTATCACTTATTGAGGTCGAATGCAATATGTACACGTATGTATGGTATCATGGAAGATCTAGACTTGCGTCCCCGTTATTTTTCGGTAAAAGATACAACCATGATACCCAGATGATAAGCAGCATAAAGACCGAATATCTCATAACCTCGGCAATCTCTCAAACGAAATTTCGGTACCAAGACCATATGCCAATGAATGGTTCCCACCTGACTTGAAGTCTGTTAGGTTTGTATCATCCTGCACATTTTAGTTTGATTGTGAGCCTACCGATACATCGTTAGAAGAGATATTTATCATTTGTTTAACGATTTTAACCATGTTGACCGACCACACCAGTGAATATCATCACCTTCCTTTTTCCAAGAAACTCATTTTTGGGTTTTCTATTTTTTTTTTTTTTTTGAATTTTTCAAATGAAAAGATAGAATCATAAAGACATCTTTTTGGATTTTTGAGATTTTCTAATGTTTTTGTATTTTCTTTAAATTTTCTCCCCCTAAAATGCTAAAAGATTAAGAAAGTGAAAATCTTTTTGTATTTTTCGAATTTGGAAAGAAAATATTTACAAAAACGATTTGCCAAAGCGGTTTACTCGGGTATCACCTTAATGCCGTTGACCAAAAGTAGATAATCAAACCGTGATTTATCAAATGCTTTTGTAAACAGGTCGGCACGTTGGTGATCGATGGGGATATGAACAACATCGATTAATCTTTTGTCAAAACAATCACGTATGAAGTGATATTTAATTTCGATGTGTTTGGTCTTGGAATGTTGCACAGGATTTCTAGTGATCTGTAAGGCAGCATTGTTATCAACAAAAATAGGAGTAGTTAGGAATTCAAAATCGTAGTCGCGCATTTGTTGTTGTATCCACAAGACTTGGGAGCAACAACTGGAGGCAGCAATGTATTCTGCTTCACAGGTTGATGTAGCAACACATGTCTGCTTTTTGCACTGCCACGTCACCAGGCGACTTCCTAAGAACTGACATCCTGCTGTTGTTGATTTGCCGTCAATTTTGCAACCGCCGAAATCAGAATCACTGTATGCGGTCAAATCAAAGCTATCATCCCTAGGGTACCAAAGACCGGTGTCTGGACAACCCTTTAAATAGCGAAAAATCCTTTTTGCAGCTGACAAATGGGAGGCCTTCGGATTAGCATGATATCTGGCGAGCAGGCACGTTGGATACATTATGTCAGGCCTCGAAGCAGTAAGATACATGAGAGATCTGATCATAGCACGATAATAGGAGGAGTTGACGCTTTCACCCTTCAAATCCGGAGTAATCACGTGATTCTGCGGAAGTGGGTTACCAATGGGCGTTGCATCTGACATCTGGAACCGGCTCAAGATGTCACCAACATATTTAGTCTGATGTATGAATATCCCAGACTCGGTTTGCTGAACTTGTAGGCCCAAAAAGAAATTCATCTCCCCCATCGCGCTCATCTCAAACTTTTCCTGCATAATATGCTCGAATTCCCTGCACAAAGATTCATTAGTAGAACCAAAAATGATATCATCAACGTATACCTGCACCAGCAGAATATCTCCATTTTGTTCCTTGACGAAGAGGGTGCAATCAATAAGACCTCGTCGAAATCCATTTTCCAGAAGATAGTTGGATAGGGTTGCGTACCAAGCTCTAGGTGCTTGATGTAAACCATAAAGAGCTTTGTTGAGCAACCAAACCCGATCGGGATGGACAGGATCTTCGAAACCTGGACGCTGTTCGACATACACCTCTTCTTGAACTATCCCATGAAGAAAAGCACTTTTTACATCCATCTGGTAGACCTTGAATCCTTTGAATGATGCATAAGCAAGAAAGATCCGAATTGCTTCCAGACGAGAAGCAACTGATACAAACACAGTTTACACAAAGTGACCTTCAGGGTATTCTCTCATCTCTTAGTAAACTGTGAACATTCTGTGCCTATATATAGCAGATGGGCTTATCTCCTTGACGAAACTGAACATGGGCCGATGAAACAGAAGTTAGCCCAGTAACAAGCCCAACAGTCAACGAATCACATTTGATTCGTTGACCACCTTGACGAAACACAACCAAATTCAACAAGTCTGTTTCGTCGACATCCATTTGACGAAACAGACCTGTTTCGCCAAGGACTGCAGAGTGTTAAATGTTTGCTGTAAAAGGACAGCAAACAGAAATGGCACAAACTTCACAAATATAAATGACAGAAATACCCTTAGATGCAACATGCATAGTTTTACGACCAATACATAAACAAGGAGACAAACAAGTCAGACACAAGCGGATAGGAGGATATCCGACTTGGGCGACTGCGAATACAGACTCGATAACTGATAAAAGACTGTACAAAATGCAACATAACGTACAAGACTAGTAACAGACACAAAAATGCATCAACACCTATATATAGGATACGATGTAGCCTCCTAATTCCCCTAGAATCTCGAAATTGTCGCCGCTCATACCAGCCGCTCTTTGCCCTTTTCAGCAGACATTCATCCGATCCGATTCCGCAACCCTCTTCTACGATGACTCCTTCGGTGAGTGTTATATTCATACATGCACACACATGCACACGCACTACCCTTCTCGCTGTCTATTATATATACATATGCTGTAGTTTACCATTTTAGTTACATTTACCATCGATCGATCTTTTTGTAACGTTAAATTTGATTTAAGTTTCGTCGGTTTTTGTTTTATTGTTTTGGTGGATTGTTTAATTTTTAGGGTTTTGAATTTCGGAATTTCTAGGGTTTTGAATTCTGGTTGATCAGTACATCTGTAAATGTATTTATATCTAGTCTTCAATTTTACAGCGTGTAGACTACGAGATGCTGGTCTCAGAAGGATCACCTCAACCAATGGAA
This sequence comes from Helianthus tuberosus, assembly GCA_030545235.1. Taxonomy (NCBI): domain Eukaryota; kingdom Viridiplantae; phylum Streptophyta; class Magnoliopsida; order Asterales; family Asteraceae; genus Helianthus; species Helianthus tuberosus. The sequence continues at coordinate 17,564,416 of CM060433.1, forward strand.
GGTACTTCTTGCAGTCTCATTTGATTAATTAATTTGTTTCTTTTGCGATTTCTGGTTTGAACATTAATAATTTTTATGATTTACAGATGTGGCTGATACGATTTATGCACAAGATGTTGATGATCATCTGTCTGCACGGTTCTCTTGGGCTATAAAGAATTTCACAACATTTCATGGCGAAAAGATGTCCTCTGACCCCTTTGTTGATAGAGGATGTAAATGGTATTTTGATACTAATTCGTTCCTCCCATGATTCTTTGATTGTGTGAATGAGATGGTTACTCCAATGTTTGTGAAATCATTGAGTGCTACAGATACTGGGACGAGTGGGCGCCTTGTGCTGCCAAAAATCTGCTGAGGTTAGCATCAGTGGTTTGTGGATGTGGTTTCTGGACTCCCAAGGATGAAACTACCGGAGGTTGTGGACCCAACAATGCGGTTTGTTGACGTGGTTTCTGGACTCCCAAGGATGGTGTTCTTCAAGAATTGGAAATATTTAGTTTGGCACAGAAAGGAGAGAAGCTATATGGGAATGGATTCAAACTTCTGAACCTTGTGATGATTGATTAAGATTTGAAGATTAGTTTTAATGACAATTTAGATAGTTGGCTGTGATGATTGATTAAGATTTGACGTTTTCCAGAAATAAACACCATTTTATAATTTTAAGTGTATCTTGTAATTGATTCTTGTAATAGATGTAACATCTAAATACTTATTCAAGGGTTTAACATTTGCTTCGGCTTTTGAATGGTTGTAATTCTTTTACAAGTGATGATGAAGAAAGAAGTTTAGAGTGATAATATATTCTGTTACATATATACTAAGAACAATTTGATAAACATGTAGGTGAGTCTAGGCATAACCAGCTCAAACTCGACTAGAACCCTAAACCAAATTGATTTTTTTACTAAGGCCTTGACCTGGTATAGAGTTGACTAAGAACAATTTAATAAACATGTAGGTGAGTCAAGCAATAACCAGCCCAAGCTCGACACGAATTCTAAGGGATTGACTTGGTATAGAGTTGACTAGGTTAATGCCCGCGTAATACGCGGGCTTCAACCAAAACCATATTATTTACTTTGAAAAGAAATGTTATGTACAACGCATACATTGGAAAAAACAAACAGAAAATTATTCAGTCCCGGAAAAAACTTCCTTGTATACTACATATGAAGATTGTCAATGCTTACAAAACTACCTAAGAGTGATCACATCTTTCAAATAAAATAACAAAATTTTATTGCGAAAATATGAAGATTGTGAATGGTTAGAAGAATCGATACCTAATTTATACAAAAGAATATCATCTAACTATTGTATAAATCAAGAACGTAACATTATAAACATAAGAAAACGTTAACCTAGCCGGAAGTTAAAAATGGCCATATGACAAAAACAAAAGTACTTGATAAACTATTGTAAACATATATAAAGACAATGATAATAACATCAAACAGTAACACCATTCAACCACATATTTAACTAAGTTATTTCTACCATTACAAAACATCAACATAAACTAAACCATAATAAAGTAAGCAAAGTTTTCATGTCCATCAACCCAACATCCAAAATGTAGATAGCAAATATACTAACCAACAACTTAACAAACCATAACTGTTATAAACAAAATGCATACCAGTCTTGCTTAGATCGAGGTTACATCATTCAACACAATCTTCTTCTGGGATGTTACATAAGTGAAGTGCAACATATGACCAAACTCCAACTGGTTATCTGCCATGAACTTTCTCCAACCATCAATGACGTAACGTAATGTCCCACCGTTTAACTCCGTCTTCGTTTCATAAACCTCCACATCCCCAATCATGTTTTGAACATATAAAGGTTCCAAGTTATCAGACAGGCCTGCTCTTTTTACAACTTCAACAGGAAGACGCTAAATGCGTTTAAAGAAAAACAAATATAAGTCAATAGAAAAAATGAAATAAATATGATGGTAAATCATGTAAAAAAAACATAACAGCCTAAAGTCTCCTTTTCGACTAAAGTTGAAGAATTCAGGATCCATGCCAACACCAGAAACTTTGCGTGCATTCCTTGTAATCTTCTTAAGATGCTTCACTTTTTGAGCATCCTTTAACCGTTTCTTTCCCTTGTTTATCAAAAAAAATATATAGAGGTAGTTAACAGCAAATATAGTATATACTATACAATTAAAGTTTTCTTGTATAAAGAGTATTTATGAAATTGACTAACACACTCCTTTGGCTTAAATTCAATTTTATTGTTAATGTAAATGTATGTATAGACTATGATATTAGGGAAACAATTTTATATTAACTAATAATCAATAATCTGAAATACTTTAATAAAAAATCACTTAAAGAGTTTTACGCATACTATCTAGACTTTGTATGATTTAAAAACCATTTAGACCATTAGATCTAAACCTATTCAGTTTTTACTAAATTAAGACTTGTTTCATTCTACTTGAAAATGAATCTCAACAGATTCAACTTGACCACCAAAAAAAAATTATGAAAGATTCTCCAATTTGAATTTTAAACATGTTATTCACCAAGAATTATCAAATTTCTATCAACCCTTATCAATATGACTAACCAGACAATGACAATAAAAAACGGATATTAGTGAAATTAAAAAAATACATTAAATATTTAATACCTTGACGTAATCACCAACCGCATGATACGGAATCGAATCAGATTTTTTACTACATTGACGGCCTTTGCATTCTTTCTTCATATTCTCGACTGTCTCGGATATGTCAACAAAAACTTTAGCTTTTCCTTTTCCCTTAACCTGTTGTGAAAGAATAATATTAGTACATCCATTATTTTAATCTTAAATGTTTTTAGAAATCTATAAATAAAACAATACCACATCATATTTCATATACAAAAGGTAATCGATTAAGTATATATTTTCATATTAATAGCAAAAAACCAAAGATGTTACAAAACCATTAAATACTTAAACATCTCAATGAACATAATCGGAATAGTAATCAAGAGTAAAACAGAAAGAAACATAGGGCAAAAAACCAACCCAAACCGACTTTCAATACGTTCTTATCGAGCTGCAGATTTACTTAAACAACTAATATACTAAACTTATTAAATTTATTGTATAATGTCATCAGTACTTGAAAAACTATTTGACTAGTACTTGAAAAACTATTTGACTGGTAAACCTCCGAAATGAACAGTCTGGTTGTTAAACCTCTAATACAACCAATGTGATTATTGAACCTATTTCATATACCTTATGTATCCAGCACATTGATTTAACAATGTGTTTGTAGAACCAAACGACCAAAAAGAGATTATAACACTAAGGATCTAGATGCAAGCTCAGGTTTCAAATCAGTACTCAACTTCGTATCGTTTCATTCAAGCTTGAGTTTCTAAACATTACTTTTAATAAGCATTAATAATAAATAAATTAATATAAATATATGTTAGTAGTGGTAAACTTACATCTTGCATTGTCTTGAAATGTGAAGCATCACCTTTTTTCAACGTCTCTTGAACATGAACCTTCTTCGGTGTAGGTGACCGGACTATTCCTGCCGGTAGGCTTGTTGATTTCTTATACAAAGTAATAAAATCATTAACAACATGAATTTTAAAAATCAAAAAATTTAATGGAATTTAAAAAGAACTATTGTTTGGATATAATTAACAAATTTACCTTACTGAAAGAAGGATTTTCTTCAGGAATATAAATGTTATCATCCTCCTCTATGTCCTCGAAAACATCATTTTGAAAACAAATAAAAGACGGGTAAAATGGATACAAAATGTAATAGTTATTAGATATGCACCTTCAAAAGCGTTTCAAAGTAATCAGCCTTAGAGATCTCCAACACATCATCATCATCGGATTCAACCTTCTTGCTCAACCTTATTTCTATCTGGTCTCGAGACATCATGAAAAAACCTAACATAAATGGTTCAGAAATCAAGAATTTCTATAATCATACAGTTATTATAACTAACTTTAATGGTTCGGAATCTAACTGTTCTTATAACAGTGTTTAGCAAATTTTAACTGAATCATTCAATATCAAATCTTCACTGTCCGTTTATGACTACATTACGATCGGCAAATACACACATGTTGAACAGAGCATAAGAAAAATAAACTCAAAAGACTAAATTTTTAACCATTAAACAGTCAATATTAGTAACACATTAGTATAACCGGATCATCTCTCAAATACATCAACGTAGTGTTAAATCAACGATTGGAAGTGATTAACTCAAAGATAGTGTTAAAACTAAAGGAAGATTACTGTTATTACTTGCAAATAAGGATTTCAACATCAACGATTGTAACAGATTAAATCCAAAATCATGATAAAAGTAAAGGACGATGACTATCGCAAACCTGTTAATGACAATTCCGACAACAAAATCGGCACCGACTGTTGTTCCGACGAAGCTTCCGGTGAAATTTTGGAGCCCTAGATACTGTCTTCGATGAGTTAGATTGATGATTTGAGAGATGATATGATATAATAGCTTGTATGTAATGATACAATCTATTGAATCAACCGTCATTTAAGAATTTTACATCTACACCGCCTTTAACTTCAAATGTCACAAAATTGAGAATAATATAACCATCACTTACAACAACACCATTATATTTACTAAATCTTTATATAATTTTAACCAAGTGTGAAATTATAAATACGTATTTAAGAGAAGTTGTAAACTGTTAAATGTTTTTTAATTAACCCAAAGTTTTCTGTAACATCTCAACTGATTTCCAACTTATCAACCGTGAATACTTACGGGTTGTTAATGTATCTTTATATAGAAAAAATATATACATATATATTTATAATCTAACTTTGCATGATGAATAAGGAGGATTAGTAAACGATAAGAATGTGTGTATGAGTATAAATTATTAAAATGTAATACTAAGAAAAAACAAAGTTTTTTTATTCTTTTTATATCATATGATAAAAAATGGTAAACAATTTAAGCAACATCTTATTCATTAACTTCTTCTTTAACCTCTACTTTAACACATGAAAGACGTCCTTCAGGAATACAGACCAAATCTTCTGTGCCCTAAAAAACCATCATATCAAATTTTGACTCCGAAATCATGTCAAATATGATATAGTGTTCGTCTTGAATTTTCATGTCTTCTTTAATTTGATTCCATCCAGTAGTCATATACAAACTTTGACCATGTTTCTCCATAAAAACCAACCATGTACGGGTAGGATAAGCAGTTATAGTAACATGGTTGGTAGGTATTATGTTCTTCAACTTATGATGAACAAAAACTCTATCGATAAGCTCCAAGTAAAAAAAAAATTATCTTAAAAAAAGTTTTATAGACTTAGTAAAACACTAATATAGTACAAACATAAAAAAAATGAATTACCAAATGATCTTTATGTTCAGATAAATGTGATGTTTGGCAATATAAGAAATCATTTTGAGCAAGTGCCAAAACTTGATAGAAGTATATCATACGAAAACTAAGACGACCTTCGTACTGAAATAAAAGCAATGACTTATTTGGTAATAGTAGTGATTGTATCATGTTGAACCATCCGTCGTAAAAAAATATGAAGAGCCTGTTTTCCTAACTCTGACAGTAAAAACTCTTCGATCAGTGGTAATGATTTTAACCATGCCATCAGGAGCTAACTTGAAATCAGCTACCCAATTGTGGTAATTCCTTGGTAAAATCTGTATACAATCTAAAAAATAAAAACAACATATTATAAAAAAATAAACTTGAAGATAACATGAACATACCTGAGACTTCATCTTGTTGTCTAATAGATAAACTAAAAAACAATTTAGCAACTCATATGAAATTTGAAGAGGATGAAGATGATGTTGGTACACTTTATGTGGACGCGACTCGGCTCGGTTCGACTCGACTCGGTTCGACTCGGTTAGGTTCGGCTCAAGCCCGACGTAGCGACATTCCTCCGTCATGCGCCCCAGAGTTCGACACGCGAAGCACGGAGAGCCGCAACCTTTCCCGCCGACACATCACCATGACATCACCTTAGTGATGTCATGATGATGTCAATGAAGACTTTGAATCTCATATTGAACGAAAACACTTTGTTTTCGTCAAAATTAATATGGCGAAATCCCCTGTTTTCGTCATTATGTGTGTGTGGCGAAATCCCTGATTTCGTCACACATGGTTTTCGTCCAAAGGGTTTTCGCCGTTGGTCAGTATAAATAGCTAAGTTGTTTCACAGTTTAGTTATGAGTTCATGAGACCACTGTGAAACTCCATAAGTGAGAGTCTGTAAACATTGTTTGTATATGTTTGTGGTTGTACTCATCCCTAATCAATAGATATTGAATCTTTGGTTACGCATGTGTTTTACACTGTGTTTGGTTTGCACCGTCACGGGGATTCCGCACCCGTTATCGTGTTTGTGATAAACAAGGATAGGTTTTCGTTATCGATCCACCGGAAAAACGGGACCTACAAGTGGTATCAGAGCATTGGCTCTTTTCCTTGTTTAAAACCAAACATTGGTAGTGTTTTATGAAGATGTTTTTAGTGATTTTCCAGATTTTTGTTCTTGAAAATTTTATATATTTTCTCAAAAAGGTCACTAAAATCAGTGATTATCCTATTGTTTTGCTAAAAGTTTGTTAAAAAAACCTTGTTTGTTTGAATGTTTACATGTTACTAGTGGGTTTTTGTTAAAAGTTTTAAGCAAAATAGTGTTCGGAAAATTTCTCTGGTGAAAGTTTGACTGGAATCTTTATCGAGTTCGTCTGATATTCATAGTGTTCTTCATTGTCTTCAAACTAGTCTTGAAAATATATCTGAGTTTGATCTTGTTTGTTTTTGAATTAAGATGTTTGTTCTTTATTATATCATTGTTTGACTATTGTGTTGTGTACTGTGATGATTTGCTTTTGAAAATAGAAACTTTGAAAATAGGAAAAGTATGGTAGGTTGAATATGATGTCTTGTGTCAGACATAAGATAAGTCTTCATTGAAAAATCTCACCAATCTTACCAACTTTCTGTCCACTTTGTGATCTTATCCAAAAGTCCTTTTATTTTCGTCACATTACAAACAGATTTCGTCGAAGTGGTTCAGCATAAGGTTTAGTCGCCAATCATTAATTAAATTCAGGTTTCATCGATTGTTGTTTTGTCAGAAGTTTATCAGTAAAATACATACCAGATTGCATGTGAATTCCCTATCGGACCAATAAAAAAAAATTCTTGCATGTGCTTATCAGATTGCATGTGCTTATAGGTCCAAATAAAAATTCTTGCTAAAACAGAATGCATGTGCTTATCTGTCCAATCAAGTGAAAGTATATCACTTAGTGGGTGTGGGGTTTCATCTAGCAAAGAAGTTGTCATTCATTTAATTAACAGAAGTTATGTCACACACATAGATTTCATCACTTCGTAAGTTTAGTCTAACATCAAACAAAGATTTCATCGCACAAGAAGTTTTGTCGGTCAATATCATCACACAAGGTTTGGTCAAACTGAATTTTTCAAAACAAAGTTTCGTCGATTTTTTTTAAAAACATTCACAGTTTCGTCGTTCACCATGAGTTTCGTTTCGTCGCATACATATAATTGAGTTTCGTCGTTTACAGCACTTGGAGTTTTGTCGAGATACTTGTTAAATTTTTAACAGAAGTGTTGCAAAACTAATTTAACTGTCTGTTTCTAGTGTGTGACTAGGTTTTTCGCTTTCATATATCAAATATGGCTTGTACTAGTCCTTCGGATTGGAGCGTGGAACCGAGACCAGGTGAAGATCAAACTTCTGCAGTCGTTTGGGTAAGGAATGTTTTTGGTGAGAAATCTATAAGTGCAACTCAATGGGCTTTGGTGTTGAATCAAAATCAAAGCATTCAGAATCTTTTGCTTAGCGAGAGTGAAACGGGCAGCAACAATTGCCAGCCAAAGCTGAATCACATGAATGACTATCCATCATGGAAGGGTCGTTTTCACACATATGTTTTAGGGCAAAACACAGAACTTTAGACGTGTTTCACTACTGAATGCAACCTTGCCCTCGAAGCAGCAGCATCAACTGCAGCGGGTTTTACTAATATGCTTGAAGACGACAAGAAAGCGTATGATCTAGAGAAGAAGGCGTTTGCAATTCTCACACAAGCACTTCACAAAGACATCTGTCATCAATTCGGCTATTATACAAGCACGAAAGCACTATGGGATGCCTTGGTAGCAAGAGGTGAAGGAAATGCAGCGACAAGAAAGACACGTCATGATCTGTTGAAGAAGAAATTCGAATCATTTCATTTCTTAGAGAATGAAACCCTAAATGATATAACTACTCGTTTTTATCATTTGATTAGTGAAATGTATTATTTTGGTGTTCTTGCATCTCAACAGGAAATGGTAGCAAGGTTTGCTGATGCTCTACCTCCAAAGTGGAGCCCATTCATTGAGCTACTAAAGCATACGGGCGTTCTAGATAATGTCAATATCTATGAATTCATTCAAAAGCTGGAACACAAGAATGATGAAGAAATCCAGAAAGCTAAACGAATTCCTATTCCTCAATATACTGAAATGTATCTTACAGGTTTTAATCAGTTAGCTAGTTCCAGTTCCATTTCTGTTCAGCAACCGAAGTTACAAACAACGTTTATGTCAAATACAAGCTCTTTTCTGTCTCCCCAGTCAGCTCCTCCTCTGGTTTTTTATCCGAGTGCCTGGCTCCCTAAACCCCAACCTCAACCTCAAGTTTCCACAACACAACCTCAATTCGATCCAAGTGTCGATTGTGGTCCGGCCATATACTTGGGAAACGGTGATCAAACAAGAACTGTGTTTTATGCTGAAATTGTCAAGAATGTCAGCAATGGTGAATCTTCAGGAAAAGATGATAGTTCGGGATACAGTGGCAGTTCGGATGAAGAATCGAATTTGAATGAAAGAACTGATTCTGAAGGTGATAGTTTGTCGAATGGTGCCAAGGAGATGAAATGTCAACATTCTGACTTGATCAAGAAAGCTGATGCTACATCAGAAGAAATGGAGAAGATTCTCACTGAAGATGGATCTTTCTCTTCTCAGACTGCCTTTATGGCTATTGTCACAGCTTCTACAAGTCAGGTAAAATCTGAAACTCCTAGCATATGTAGTGTTTGTGCTGATATGAAACTTGAATGTGCTGAATTGAAACGTGAATCTGAAACGGTTCATAGTCACAATCAGAGTTTGGTTATTGAACTGTCAAAGTGCAAAGAGGCAAATATGGCTTTAGTTAGAAACGAAAAGGATTTTAAATCTGTGATTGAAACCTTAAAGAAAAGTGTTTCCGAAGTGACCAAAACTGTTTATCATAAACAAGTTAGTATTACATTAACATCGTTGAGGAAACCAAAAAGGAACTAGCCATTGCCAAATGCGAGCATGATGCAATCAAGCTCAAACTGGAGAGTTATTCTAACTCCCGATTTGTGCTCGATCACATCATTGACGTTCAAAAACTAAAGGGTAATGTTAAAGGCGTTGGATATAAGTCGTGTCCGCCTCCTTTGAGACACAACTATACCAAAATGCCCGATGAGGAAGAAATGCCACGTTTTGAGCCAACTGTACCTCTTGATTATGAGGAAGTTACAACTGGCTTAGGGTTCAAAACGGACAATTCATCGGATGGCTCATCTGATAGAAAGGAAAAGTCATCATGTGCTTCAAATCAAAGTCCTCCAACCATTGAGGACTATAATTCTTCGGATGATGAACCAGATGTGAGTGATGAGGATAAATCTCTTAAAAAGAACAAAGGAGTAGAAGTCCCTGTTGAGAATCATATTCTATGTGATCCTCCTACTCCTGCTGTGCAGTCTGCTGCTAGACAAGAGATGGATCCTATCGCTGAGACAGAGTCTACTGTTAAAAGTGATAACGTGTTGTATACTTTGGTCGGTGATAGTAAAATTTATTCAGACAAAGATTTTCCAATTAAAAACGTCAATCAATCTTTGATTGATAAAGTGTTTGAAGATACTACCAGTAAGTTTTTGGAAAAGGGGATCCCGAGAGTTTCAGTAACTCAGTGTGATCCGATTCCAAAAGCTGAAGTTAGAAGAAAATTTGGAAATAAAAAATCACCAACGAAGCAACAACCTATCGCTTTTAAGGGTAAACAACAACAATGAGCTCAAAAGCCTAAGGTTACACAACCAAAGGATGAAACAAAAGAAGCTCGTTTCAAGAAGAAAAACAATGACATTAAATTTTTGGCATCCAAAGGTACTGATAAAGTGGAGACTTTTGAAAATAAGTCAAATACCGATTTTGTTTAAAAAGTCAACATTTTGAAACGTAATAGTGATAACAATTACACCCAACACACAAACGGGTGTGAAGCGAGTACCTCGGGGTCTACAAGTTCAACGTCAGGTCGTCGATCAGATTCTCCTAAGTTTGATGAAAGGAGAACTTGTTTCAAATGTGGGAAGTCTGGGCACATCATTAAAGACTGCACAAACTCGCCCAAACCAAATTTTGTTGAAAGAGCCCCTTCTGAACAAGGTCACCAACAACGTCGTCCTGTGTCACCAAAAGCTGACAAACGCACTATTAAAAAACATGAAACAAAACAACGACGTCAAAATATGAAGGTGATCAAAAAGGCTTTAAAACCAGAAACTGTTAAAAGGAAACCAATTTTGACACAACCGTTAAAACCGAAAATTTCTAAATCGGTAAATTATACACAATCTGGTAAACGGAAATAGTTTTGGAAACCTAAAATGGGTGATGGTTCAGGGAGAGGCATGAAATATCCAAATCTTCAAGAAATTGAAATTACATTTCTTGATTCTCAGGGACAACCCAAGTTTATTAAGGCTTGGGTCCCCCTCTCCAACAAATCTCTGAGTGAGTGTGCAGGATGTTCCAGGAGGAACTATCGATAGTCATTGGATTGTTGATAGTGGAGTGTCCATGCACAAGATCGGCGACAAAAGAAATTGTTGCCTTTGATGGGGAGAAAAAGAAAAAAAGACAGAATTGTCTGTCGAAAGAAATTAAAAGCTTTGACAAAATGAAAATCATTACAAAGTTTGATTGTTAAAGGCTTTGATCGGGTCCCCAGGATTGATTCAATCAAAATGTACGCACCTGCAGCACGTCTGATGTTCAAAATCAACAAGATGAACATGCAGTGTACATTTCTTCGCGGTGTGATTGAAGAAAATGTGTTTGTTGAACAAACCAACCGGGTGTGCGGATGCCTTGGCATGGATTGAACAACCGCACACTACTTCTCAAGAGAAAGACAAAGACCTTTGGTGCAATGTAGAAGACCAGCCGGACCCAGAGGTCTATGATCTTGTTGCTGTCAAGAGATTTCTCAGTAGCTACAAAATCGACTTTGAAGTCCACACCGGGTGGATATCCAGTTTGGGAGAGCGCTCAGATTACTTGCAATGCACGAAGCAGTTGCAGGATACAGTTTTGAATTTCTAATCTCTCCTATACTTGTCGATATTTAAGCTGCTTTATGAATTATTATCATCTCGTACAGCACTCCTTGACCTGACACATTGAACTCGAATATCACCTCACACGTGATTGTTTCACTATGAAACTCGTCAATGTTGTCATGGTCCACATCGATTACTGACGTGTCAACTCATTTTTCCAAAATTCGATAAATCATTTCTGATTAAAATTAATTTTGGTAAACGGCATTAAGGTAAAACCATGAGTTAAACCAACATCGGGAAATCGTTTTTGTAAATACCTTTGTGATTTTAAAATTTATCTTAGTTTGTTGATTTTAGGGGGAGTAATTCCAAAATTTGAAAATTCAAAAACATCAAAAAATTTCAAAACCCAAAAACAATAGAAAAACAAAAATGAGTTTCCTGGCGAGAAAAAGAGAAAATGATAGTACATCAGTGGTCTGTCTAAACCTCTTTAAACTGAAATGCAAAATGAAAAATGTTAAGCAGCTCTATATAAGATGTATCGGTAGGCTCACTATCATATTAAAGTGTGCAGGGTGATATAAATCTTAAATCGACTGAAGACCAGGTGGGAACCGCACATTGGCATATGGTCTTGGTACCGAAATTTCGTTTGATTGATTGCCGAGGTTCTGAGGTATTCGGTCTTTATGCTGTCTTATCATCTGTGTATCATGGTTGTATCTTTTACGGAAATATAACGGAGACGAAGTCTAGATCTTCCATGATACTATACATACGTGTACATATTGCATTCGACCTCAATAAGTGATCAACAATCACATGTCCAAACAAACAAGTGATAATATATCACATTTATCCGGGAGTCAAGTTCGTCTCTTTGCTGTACGAAAGTACTGACCTGTTCACGGACTTGCTCTTGTGCCCTTCATGCATCTGAAAATCAAGTTCCTCATCAATAAGTGATTCTATCACATAGGGCTTGTTTTCAATCAAAATAACTGAGTTTCTCACATCTTTTATACGGTCAAACAGATGATAAACGGTATACTCACCGGTAAGATGAACTCTCGTGCATACCTTGATACGGGAATGTGTCATGTGTGGATGAACACCGGTCGGTAAGTATAAATCATACCTTAATGTATCCCCTCGCCATGATTACATCTGATAAGTTGAGCTTAAGTGGACAACAATACCGATAATTTTTATAGGATGCTTATCTAAATGTTAACTAATTCAACAAAAAGAGCGTTTTGGTGTGACCGTACACTGATATGATTCTCATACCCTCGAAACTCGCAAGAAGAATGTATGTAAATATTTGTTTACTGCTTTCAGTTTCTGCATCTTTATATATATTTATTTATTGCTTTCCGTCTTTACATTTGAAAAATGAAAAATTCCAAAAAGATTTTGCTTCTAGTTTATTGTTGATTGACCGATGTTGGAACTCGAGTCTATCCTACCCAAAATCCTGATCGTAAGCCGGAAAACAATTGCACCTTCATAAACTGTCGAAGTTAACAAGTTTTGAAAGTAAGGGATTAAAATTGATCATTTTCTAAACTTTCAAACTGTTGTTGGTCGGTGTTTGATTGAGATTTGATCTCATATGTGTCATTGTTTAATTTGTTTAAATTCCAAGCGGTTGTTCTCATTACGTGTTTAGCTTTCTTGTATGTGCAGATGCTACATCAGAATCAGCTAAAGGCGAAGAGAACGTGTCAGAAGACAAGCCGTAAAGTGAAGACACGACAGTGATGCAATCTGAAGATCAAGATGATCAAGTTGCAGCTGACCACTCATCAACACCAAAAGGATCTGAAGTATTGAAGTTCAAAAGATTCACGAGCATCATTCAAGGGGGAGTTTGTTGATACACTCCCTGATTGTGTCACGTAAAGACTTTTTAAGATCCTCCGACATGAAAGACATGGAAGACGAACCATCACGAGTAGCGTCCAAGGGGGAGTTTGTTGGTACACTTTATGTGGACGCGACTCGGCTCGGTTCGACTCGACTCGGTTCGACTCGGTTAGGTTCGGCTCGAGCCCGACGTAGCGACATTCCTCCGTCGTGCGCTCCAGAGTTCGACAAGCGAAGCACGGAGAGCCGCAACCTTTCCTGCCGACACATCAACATGACATCACCTTAGTGATGTCATGATGATGTCAATGAAGACTTTGAATCTCATATTGAACGAAAACACTTTGTTTTCGTCAAAATTAATATGGCGAAATCCCCTGTTTTCGTCATTATGTGTGTGTGGCGAAATCCCTGATTTCGTCACACATGGTTTTCGTCCAAAGGGTTTTCGCCGTTGGTCAGTATAAATAGCTATGTTGTTTCACAGTTTAGTTATGAGTTCATGAGACCACTGTGAAACTCCATGAGTGAGAGTCTGTAAACATTGTTTGTATATGTTTGTGGTTGTACTCATCCCTAATCAATAGATATTGAATCTTTGGTTACGCGTGTGTTTTACACTATGTTTGGTTTGCACCGTCACGGGGATTCCGCACCCGTTACCGTGTTTGTGATAAACAAGGATAGGTTTTCGTTATCGATCCACCGGAAAAACGGGACCTACAGATGATTATGTGTTATGTATATTTATAAGATAAGGTTATTTAAGATTATAGTAATAGTTTGAATTATGGAAACATTATTTGTCTATTTGGTGCAAAAATATATTATGATTATATAAAAAAAAATATAATACTAAAGTTTCATGCTTACAAAGTGGGTTATAGAAAAATAAAAATATAAAGACATTTATTGACAAAATTAAAAGAGTATATTTAAAGTTAGAAATAAAAAAACGGAATGTGTTTTTTTTATTGTTTTAAAAATGAAAACGTTAAGAATTATTTAAAAATACTATTTAATATTTGCTATAGATTGATATATATGTATGTATATATATATATATATATATATAGGGTTAGGATCGTGTGAGAAGCACTATGCTAATTGAGAAACTTGAGAAACAATCTGGACCACACATTTTTCCTAAGCTTTTCGTAATATACACATATGTATAGTTTAAAATTGACTATATACATATGTGTATAATTCAAGATTTGACAATATACATATATGTATATAGTCAATTTTAAACTATACATATGTGTATATTACGAAGAGCTTAGGGAAATGTGTGGTTCAGAATGCTTCTCAAGTTTCTCAAACAGGGTGGACTTCTCTTAGGATCCCTACCCTATATATATATATATATATATATATATATATATATATATATATATATATATATATATATATATTATAAAGAATCTTAGTAAATATATAAAATAAAATTTGATTATGTATTACATAATTTCCATAACAATAAATATAGTAAAACCGATTACATCTATAATTAAATTGTGTTTTTTAAATCAACTAAAAATTGTGTTTTAGTTACTAATTTTTATATGATTTTGAGTTTCCAAAGTTAGATTATGTCTTATACTTTTAGTAACGTTTTAAAATATAAAGACATTTATTGACAAAATTAAAACAGTATATTTAAAGTTAGAAATAAAAAAAACGGAATGTGTTATTTTTTCTATTTTTTTTAATATGAAAACGTTTATAATTATTTAAAAATACTATTTAATATTTGCCATAGATTGATATATATAGTAGGAGTTGGGTGGAAAGTCTATTTTTCCTAGAAAGTCTAGGAAGGAATAAGAATTGGACATGTGTCATTGAGAGATTTTAAGTAGAAGGGCTATCATGTAATTTCACATTTTAATTTTATTTTTGGAATGTATCTTCATTAACTAAAATTCCATGATTTTCGGAATTTTTATTATTTTCGAATTCAAATCTGGAAGTCAATGTGTTCATTAACTAAAATTCCATGTCACATTACATCGCATATTCCATTGTTCAGAAGATTACTGGAATTTATCAGCATGTTCTTGGTGCTGTGTTTTAACAGTTTACAGGGCTAAAGTCAATTTTTTTTATAGAACCCACAATATAAAGATTGTAGGATCGGTTTCGGATCCGAACGAGTCGGTTAGAAGAGTTTTTCACCAAAACAAGAGGCGGAAACAAGTGTTTCGGTGTAATTCAGCAAGTATTCACCTTTAACTGTTGTTTTATTGATCACGAATGCGAGTACACGTTCAGACAACACTTCGGCAGCACTTCGTGGCTTACCGGAAGAGAACACCTAGAACTATCTACTTAGATCCGCTTGAAATGCTCCTATATATAGGTGACCAGGTTCGCTTATAAGAACATGTACAAATGAGCGAACCTATCACTTGACACAAAAGCGGACCTACTTGACTTGTACATATAAGCGGACCTAGCATGACACATGAGCGGACCTAGTCAAGTAACATGTTTCCTGATTTCATCTTCACGTGCACATGCAACTTATATTATCTCATATGTAGTGAAGTAATAATGACATCACTATTATGATGTCATCATCAAAGATGGTGGCATCATCTTCTTTCAGATCCGCAACGAGACTGAGACTCGACATAAGACGTAGTTGACAGACGTAGTGCACCAACAAACTCCCCCTCGGATGTTGACGGAGTCTTCAGTGTCGAGTCATTGATTGTCAATCTACAATCTTTATCGGTCTTTGATCTTCCTCTGAAGTATTTGTCATTGCAAGAATCCTCATTCTCTATCTTTATCATCAACAAACTCCTCTCTCTCGAATGTTGAATATCATGATGTCTTCAGACTCCCCCTCTCAATCTGCTGGGATCGTAGTCTGAAACTCAATTTCCACAGGTTCTTAAATCGTAACCTGGCACTTCATCACATTCAGGTTTCGGAACCTTGCCAACCTGCAAAAACTCTACCCAAAAAAAAATTTTCTGATAACCATTTGTGGATAAGTTTTTCAAAACTAATTTACCACTTGCAGGAATAACATTTTTATTGCAAAACATTTTCTCATTTCATTTCAACATTCCTCAAACACTTTCACCCAAACCATTTGTTCATCATGTTTAGCACTCGGAATTTTGAAAATCAGCTCTTCAACACCAGTTGTCGAAAATCTTTTTGGATTTTTCAAAATTTATGCTAAAACACATTAAAATATTTTTGGATTTTCCGAAAGAAAATAAATGCAGAAATGAAATATTTACAGACAATATTTTTGTGAGTTCGTGCAAGAGGATCATATCAGTTTTTGAGACAAGTCACCAACACTGTTAAGCTTGATTTCATTTTAAGCTCTAAACGATTCACTTAGATTGTCAGTATACTGGTCTACTTAAATTCTCACACAAACTTCAACTGCATCGAGAAACGAAATTAATGTTTTAAGAACTTAAACTCAATCGCGGGTCCCACCTCAGAATATACTCCCGTATCCAGATCCCAATATTCAGTCTTAGAGGTAATTATGACACAAATGATATCTGTATATAATTTAGGTAATGCGAGGGCCGAGGGATCTCAGGTCGATACTTCCGTATACACAGAGAGATATCAACTTCGACTTTAGGTATGTCCCCTTTAGAGGATCTTTTAGCTACAACAGCAGCGACTATCAATTTTATTGTTTCATCAGCATGCTGAGGGTTTATGCTATGTTTCAAGCATTTGCGGAAAGTATTATCCAAGGACTAGGTCAGAACCATCGTTCAGCAGAAGTCCCGGAATAATACCCCAGACATCATTGAGTATAAAAACCTAGTATATCAGATTATGAGACCTTTCAAACGAGATTTCGGGGGTTACCCATATATCCGAGAGATGTATCCCCACGATATAAGCAAGCTTAAAATTTAGATTTATATCTCGTCACAATCTACTAAATGTGCAAAAACCTACTGGCACATCATCAGTGAGATCGTTTATCACTTTTTATCTTACCAATTCTTTAGCATGTTGCGATAGTCTACTGATGTACTATCATTTCCTCTTTTATGCAACAAAAACTCATTTTTCATTTTATCATGTTTTTGGATTTTTCAAATTTTCAAATGTTTTTGGATTTTCTGAAATTTCTAACTCCCCCTAAAATGCAAACACATTTTAGGAAATTTGAAAATAAACTGTACAATAAAGTTGACAACCGATATCGAATTGCTTCAATTCGCCATCCACTTGGCATAAACAAACAGAACTCCCCTTCACAAAAAAACTATTTTCCCATTATGATCTCAAAACACTTAAGTTTGTTTTAATCAAAATGGTTGTTCCGGAAAATTAGTTTTGTTGATTGATTTTAACCATTGGTAGGTTAGGGATTTGGTTCATCACATTGTTTTTCAACCACTTGTAGGAAATCAGATACAACTCAATGTCCCTGATTTACCACTTGTAAGATCAATCCAATTCAACTTCTGAACCACTTGTAAACATCACAAACATACAACTTAAACCTGTTTTTCAACCAATTACCATCGGTTGGTTGAATTCTCAAGGTGCTGATTCCTACTCCTCGCTTACAAACCTGGGAGTTCCGGCAAGTCCTGTTTTTCAAAAACACATTATACAAACATGATAAAAATGATGCCGATTCATGATCCACGATTACCAACTTGGGATCTCCGGCAAGTCAGGTTTTTATTCTTTGAAAAATATATCCACCCAAGCCTGACCTTCCTTGGGTTTAAAAACATTTTCTTCTTCATCTTTTCTTTCAATAAACCTGTGAACTCCTCTTTTGGCAGCATAAAATTCTTTAACACCTTTGGTCTTACCATTTACCATTTTGCCAA
The DNA here is from genome assembly GCA_030545235.1 of Helianthus tuberosus. NCBI lineage: Eukaryota > Viridiplantae > Streptophyta > Magnoliopsida > Asterales > Asteraceae > Helianthus > Helianthus tuberosus. The sequence continues at coordinate 17,582,576 of CM060433.1, forward strand.
AAATGTGTTTCACAGTTCCATTGAAAGCCTTATCAACATCAAATTTTTTCTTGTCAGAATAAAATTTATTTGAAATTTCAACTTTCCCAACTTTCTTCATAAAATTTTCAGCACGCAAAGGTGGAAAATTCTCATCGTTCATAGTTGGAACTGATTTATCAACCTTTTTCTCAATACGTGGCTCCTCTAATTTTGTGGAATCAGATTCATCACCAGAATTATTACCTGAACCTTTCACAACCCATTTTTTATTTTTTACATTTTCTTTTCCTTTCAAAACACTCTTTGAACATTCTCCCTTCTCAAAGGTTGAATTTTCAAATCCAGTAAATGATTTGGTTGTAAGTTCAGTTTTCTCCACAACTTTCTCTTTCAATTTACCAGATACTTCCTGTTTTGGTTTGAATGTTTTTGGATAATTCCTAGCAACATGACCAGCAATCTTGCACTGAAAACAGGTTCTGGTTTCAATCTTCTTCTGAATAACATTCTTCTTCAACTCTTCTTGCTTCTTGGCAAGGAATTCCTGATTTGTCTGCTTTCTGAATGCTTGCTCTTTCTCATCATCTAAAGATTTTCCTGAAACAAACACAGTTTTTGGTTTAGAAAATTTTTCATTTTTATAATTTTTCGGTGGTACAAAACCTAATCCTTTCTTTTTGTAATTACGATTATGGTTTAGTTTCTTTTGGAAACTGTAACCAAAATTATAACCCATTTTCTTGTTAAATCTTTGTTGATCTCTTGAAGTGTATTGTTTAGGTTTTCCATTAAGATTTAAATCTTTTATTTCAGAAATATTAATTTCTATGATTTTGAAAACCTTTTGAATCATTTCAAATCTAACACTTCTTATTGGAAAACTCTCATCAGAATATAATTTGTCAGAACCTTTCAAAGTATATGCTACTTTGACTGATTCATCATTCAAATTAGATTTCGATAGCAAAAATTGTTTGTCATAAACCCGTTTGTCCTTTTTGATTGTAGACTTTGACGCATCGGACTCAGACTTTGACTCGGGTTTGGACTCCATGTTTGACTCCTCACTGTCATCTTTATCTAACACCTGATCGACCACACTTTTTATTAACTTTGACTCATGATCAGTATCAGACGACGTGTACGTGACATCAATATTTTCTGGCAAGTTATCCGACAGCCTAAACTCCCATTGTAAGTTTATTGCCTTATCGACTCTTTCGGAATTTGGATTTCGAGGTAAAAATCCATTTTCGACCGGAGGCGGACATTTGTTGTAAACCACACTTGGTTTCTTACCAGAAATCTTCACTTTATCTTCATCTTTTCTCACAGATTTCTTTTCTTCGGACGTCTTCACATCTTCAAACGTCTTCAAATTCTCCACAACTGGATAAATCCTGTCAACAACAAAAGTAGAACATGAGTAACTTTCTAATAACTTGTTGACTCTCTCAATTTCTATCTTTTGTGTTGCTAACTTCAACTCTAGATTAGCACATTTCTTTATGTGAAAGTTGACATCATCCAAATGTCTCAGATATGCTATCTTCAATGTATTCATTGCCACAACTTGTTCACCGTTTGAATCAGTATACTTGTTGATTTCTCTGTTCATTGTATCATAGGATTCTTTCAATCTGTTTATATTGTGCAACAACTCATTGTTCTGCTTGATTAAAGAATCACAATTCATGCACTTTTCAGGAACTTTGACAGGTTCTGTATCAACTTTGACTTCAAATTCAGGAATCTCTTTGACTGTTCGGTTTGATTGTAAAAATTCAGCTCTTCTCTTTTTCTCAGCTTTAGCTTCAGCTTTTAATCTCTCTTCCTCTTCTTCCTCTTCTTCAAGCTTTCTCCTTCTTGCTTCAGCAGCTTCCATGACTTTCCTGCACTTTTCAGCACATTTCAAATCATAAGCATTTGCAATTAAAGCTTTAACTTTTGAAGAGTCTTGATCTGGGCAAAAATCGTCCCAATTGAAACCTTCAGCCAGTTTTTCATCATCTTGTTCTGCCAAACACACTTTGCTGTTTGTTGGAAGATATTTATCCCATGTAAAATTATCATATTTGCCCTGATTGCCTAGACATGCTCTTTTTGAACCTTCAATCACATCTCTCCCGTGTGCAGTTTGTGCCTGATGCGGTGCTGGTGGTGTGATTTGATGATAAATCGCCTTTTTGTGATAATCGTTGTTTCCAAAAGGATTCTGGGCTCTAGTAGCTTCACGATTTTTGCACTCTCTCTTGAAATGCCCCTTTTCCCTGCAACGAAAACATGTAACTTTAGATTTATCAAAGCCTAAATTTGAAACGCTTGCATCAAGAAAATCATTTCTTCCCGTAATTTGTTTAAACTTCTCAGCTCTTCTCATTACACTAGCCATGCACCATTTAATATCCATCAATTCCATTTCCTCGGCATCGATTTGATCGTAATCCTCTTTCGTGAGCATTGGATTACCGATCTTTCCTGCCACAAAACTACTATAAGACTCTAAAACCATTCCCAACAAAGACATTTGATTTTTGGCAACTTCTTCAGAATAATCTTGGTCACTTTCAAGATTTAATACAATGTTACACTGAAGCTTTCTTCCATTCTTTGTTGCATAAATATTTGGTTCGAATGATGAAAATCTTGTGCTACTTGATCCTTGGGATGATTTCTTTTCTGAAGAATCTTTAACACTGTAAGCAGTTTCGATTTTTGGAGAAAAATTTGACTTTTCGTTGACACCACCTTTGTAATACAAGCTAATATCTTGTTCTCCATCGTAATTCTTCATCCTGGCAATCTTTCTCTGCTCCATCTCTTGAGCTTCCAGGTGTTTGATGAAGTCTCCCAGTGTCATGTTTTTATAATCTTTTCTGTTGGATCTCAGCATCATCAGAAACGTTCCCCAAGTTTCATGAGGTAGCGCATCTGCAAGTTTTACAATCAATTCATCAGTATCCTTTTTAATACCAAGTTTTGTCATATTTCTCACCAAGTTACAATATCTATCAATTATTTGCTTGGTGTTTTCAGATTTTAAACCACGAAACAAATCAAACTCTTTCTTCATGAGAGACATCTTGTTTTTGAGCAAATCATCACTTCCAACAAATTTTGCTTCCAATTCTGTCCAAATTGAATAAGCAGTTCCATCATGTTGAAGCAGTATCAGGATATCTTCTTTTATCGCTTGCTGAAGCAAACTCACCATCAATTTCTCATCTCGATATTTCTTTTTATCTTCAGTACTCATTTCCCTAATTGTTTGCTGAATATTATTTGTTGTGGGTCTAACATATGGTTCTTCAGTGTGTTCCCAAGCATCCAAATGATACGCCTCAACCCAATTCCCAAACCGTTCGGACCATGCATTGTAATCATCAATATCCTTGAGTTTGGGTGGTTTCTGAGACGTCCCGGTTTCATTTTCATGCAAAGCACTCTGAGTGATTGTAATTGGACTAGCAAAAGCATTGTAGAACTCATTCTCCATGTTTCGAATTTTCAAATAAGCTGTATTACCTTGTAAAATACCTGACAGCACACAAACAAAAATACAATCAGTTTAAAGAATTATCAACTAACAGAATAAGACTGGTACTCGAACTGGTGAATATTCTGTGCGGACAGAAAGTTGAAACACTGTGCGGACTGAATTTGATGTGAGTTGAGTTTGATGTCAAAACGTGCGAACTGCTAAAACCCGGATCAAATTCGAATGACCTGGTTTTTATACATGCAAACTGACGGACTTTTAAACAACCTGATGAACCTTTAAACACTTTGAACTCCAAACCGTGTGACCTGTCGATTTAATGCAAACTAAACAATTTTTTCAAACAAATGGACTGTCAACTATAATATGATGTAAACCTTTATGACAAATGTTTAACATGCAAATTGATGTTTTCAACAACACATAGCCGACAACCTTTTAATATCTCAAGATTCTTTGATTTGACCGCACCATTTCAAAATATCCAAACCTTTGACTAATAACCTTTGAATATAGTTTTTATCAAAGATAGATTGCCGACAATCAATCAAAAAGATTGATAAATGAGCCTGACAAACTTTGAATTAAACAAATCTCTTTAAAAGAAGTCACATGGGTCGGCAACATTTAACACTACACATATGATGAAACAAATCTTATTGGGCCGATATTATAACCCAATCACATGTTGTCAACAAATCAATTTGGCCGCCCACTTTATCACATGCAAACTTAAAAATGTCAGACACTTTTATCTCATGAGGTCACATGGGCCAACTACAAAAGCAACTGATGGGTCGGCAACTACTAGTATCTAGATGATTATGATTGGGCCACAAATATGAACTTTATCTCAAGAAACGATGAAAGCAAAACCAAATACTGATCAACCGATACAACCTGACATTCACATGTGATTTCTTTTCCCAATTACTGACACCTCGTAAACTGTTATACACATTTCGATTAACTTTCAATCGGTTCACACTACTCAATGTACAATCACGTGAAGACTAATGTCATTAAAGTGGAACCTTTAACTGTCACTAAGAGCGGATCTCAAATGTCACTAAGAGCGGATCTCAAATGTCACTAAGAGCGGACCTCAAATGTCACAATAAGCGGACCCTTTGAAGCGGATCTATCAGAAATTGTCCAAATAAGCGGACCAGATGAGCGGACCAGATGAAAAAGCATCTTTGGAGCAGACCTATCTGGTAATTTTGAGCGGACCTACTCAAAATATGTTTAAAAAGTGGAACTAGCTGACCCTTGGAGCGGATCTAACTGGTATTTGAAGCGGACCTATCTGCTGATGTCACTTTTGAACATGCACGTATAAGCGAACTCCCTAAAATCCTAAGTTCTAGGTTGATTTTAGATCTGAAAATTTCAAGGGTTTACTAATACATGATTCCGAGCAAGATGTGTAAAACTGAACCGATTCTGACCGTAAAAAGTTTTGATTTTCGTAAAAGAAAGGTGTAGAAACAGAATTATCAGCTGAATTGAATAGAACTCTTCTTCACTGGCTCTGATACCACTTGTAGGATCGGTTTCGGATCCGAACGAGTCGGTTAGAAGAGTTTTTCACCAAAACAAGAGGCGGAAACAAGTGTTTCGGTGTAATTCAGCAAGTATTCACCTTTAACTGTTGTTTTATTGATCACGAATGCGAATACACGTTCAGACAACACTTCGGCAGCACTTCGTGGCTTACCGGAAGAGAACACCTAGAACTATCTACTTAGATCCGCTTGAAATGCTCCTATATATAGGTGACCAGGTTCGCTTATAAGAACATGTACAAATGAGCGAACCTATCACTTGACACAAAAGCGGACCTACTTGACTTGTACATATAAGTGGACCTAGCATGACACATGAGCGGACCTAGTCAAGTAACATGTTTCCTGATTTCATCTTCACGTGCACATGCAACTTTTATTATCTCATATGTAGTGAAGTAATAATGACATCACTATTATGATGCCATCATCAAAGATGGTGACATCATCTTCTTTCAGATCCGCAACGAGACTGAGACTCGACATAAGACGTAGTTGACAGACGTAGTGCACCAACAAAGATGGTAAAACACAGGGTATGAATCTGATTGCTGTTAAAACACAACTGTATGAATCTGAATGCTAAAACACAAGTGTATGAATCTGCTTGCTGTTAAAACACAACTGTATGAATCTGTTTGCTGTTAAAACACAACTGTATGAATCTGAATGCTAAAACACAACTGTATGAATCTGCTTGTTGTTAAAACACATCTGTATGAATCTGGATGTTAAAACACATCTGTATGAATCTGCTTGCTGTTAAAACACATCTGTATGAATCTGCTTGCTGTTAAAACACATCTGTATGAATCTGCTTGCTGTTAAAACACAACTGTAACAACTCTCATTAAAAAGTCCTAATTATTATTTTAATTGTCCAATAGGAAACCCTAATTGAGAAACCCAAGTGATTCTGAACAAACCCTAAAATTTTCAGAATAAACGGAATCAGGATCAGGGCCCCTAAAACTCAAGGGGGGTAAAACCCTATTAATGATTATCTTTATAAAACGCTGTCAAAATTTAAAATTCACGCAACGTCGACTCATCAGGGCTAGATAGGTGACGAAGCAGGCCTACCCTACTTTGACACCCCAGGCGACACGGGACAGGGACCATGGTGTCCTTCGCGACACGCGGGCGGCTCAAATTTTGGGTATAAATGCAGGGGCTTGGGGCCTGAACTATTTGCTCAGTTCGACGGTCTAAAACGTCGTTCTACTCTTTGTATCTCCGTTTCTTTCTATCAACGCCCTAAAACCTCGAAACTCTGCTCGTTATTAGGGTAATAACTCTAATCGCTGCTACGATTCAATCTCCGATCGACTGAAACTATCCGACGGGATGTTTAAGTGCTATCCTTTGTCATTAGTCATGATTCCGACAGAATGTTTAAGTACCACCCGAACTCGGGGAATACTCTGTCATTCGTTGTGAATCCGATGGATGTTTAAGTGATTACACTTTGTCATTCGTTGTGAGGGTTTTATCTCGTGATTATCGTTAAAGTTGAATTGAGTTAATACACTAATACGAGTTCCATTGTATCTAGAAATTAGAACTCGTAAGCAAGGAGCTGCTAGAGTACTTAATAGCTAAGTAAACTTAATAGTTAAATAAACTTAGCAGCTAAGTTAGCTGAGTAGATTAATTAATCTATTAATTAAGTTAAGTATGATTAATTAAATTAGGATTAATTAAGTTAATCAAGAATAATTAAGATTAATTAAGCTAAGCAAGATTAATTAAGCTAAGCAAAATTAATTAAGCTAAGTAAGTTATTTAGTTAAATGGATAAGCAAACTTAATAGTTAAGGAAACTTAATAATTAAGGAAACTTAATAGTTAAGGAAACTTAATAGTTAAGGAAACTTAATGGTTAAGGAAACTTCCTAGCTAAGGAATAAATCTACCTATAAATAGGAAGCTTAGGATTCATTTTCCTTTGTTCATTTATTCTATTCTTCTCTCTATACGTTGGTGTTCTAACCAATAATCACTAAAGCGATGTCCTGTCCGATCGATTCAGGAACCATCTAACGAATGTCGAAGTATTGTGCTTTGTGAATTTCGTTAAACGGAATCCAAAGTACTATACTTTGTGAGTTCATTAAATGGATACCAAAGTACTGTCTGAATAAGACTATACTTTGTGGAATTCGTTAAGGTTCGAATCTCGTGACTACCGTTAAGGTTTGATTTGGGTTTTACACAAATACGTATTCCATTCTGTTAAACTATGTGTTTAACTACCAAGAATACTCCCAACTACACACTTACAATCAAACAAACTATTAAATCATCAGAAGATCCAGAATAATAAAGTGCATGCTTAATTATCGGAAGAAGTAGAATCAAGAAGCTTGTTAACTCAATCCTGCATGCTTATAAAGTGAGTCATTCTCTTTTGAGTAAATTGCCATTTTAGTCCCTGAGTTTTGTCCAAATTTGCCAGTTTAGTCCAAATAGTTTTTTTTTTGCATCTGGGTCCATGACTTTTATATTTTTTTGCCATTTTGATCATTTTGCCTAACTCCATCCATAAACCCCATCTGTAACCAGGGGTATTTTGGGGATTTCCTTAAAAAATGTTTTCAGTTGCCATTTTGATCCAATTACAAAAAATCAAAAAAATTCCAAAAAATAAAAAAAATTCCAAAAAATTCAAAAAAATTCAAAAAAATCTAAAAATAAAAAAAATTCTAAAAAATCATAAAAATTCTAAAAAATTCAAAAAAAATCTAAAAAATCAAAAAAATTCTAAAAAATCAAAAAAATTCTAAAAAAATCCAAAAATCATAAAATGTTTCGGCACGAACCGTTTTGACCCGTACCGTTTCGAACCGAACCGTTTCGACCCGTACCGTATCGAACCGAACCGTTTTGAACCCGTACCGTATCGAACCGTACCGTATCTGACCGAACCGTTTCGACGCGAACCGTTTCGAACCCGTACCGTATCGAACCGAACCGTTTCGACCCGAACCGTTTCTAGCCGAACCGTTTCGACGCGAACCGTTTCGACCCGTACCGTATCGAACCGAACCGTTTCGACGCGAACCGTTTCGAGCCCGTACCGTATCGAAACGGTTCGGATTCGAAACGGTACGGGTCGAACGGTACGGGTCGAAACAGTACGGGTCGAAACGATTCGGGTCGAAACGATTCGCGTCGAAACGGTGTCGAAACAGTTCGCGTCGAAACGGTACGGGTCGAAACGGTACGGTTCGAAACGGTACGGTTCGAAACGGTACGGTTCGAAACGGTACGGGTCGAAACGGTTCGGTTCGAAACGGTTCGCGTCGAAACGGTTCGCGTCGAAACGGTTCGCATCGAAACAGTACGGGTCGATACGGTTACGGTTCGGGTCGAAACGGTTCGGTTCGAAACGGTACGGGTTCGATACGGTTCGCGTCGAAACGGTTCGGTTCGATACGGTACGGGTTCAAAACGGTTCGCGTCAAAACGGTTCGGTTCGATACGGTACGGGTGGAAAAGGTTCGGTTCGAAACGGTACGGGTCAAAACGGTTCGTGCCGAAACATTTTATGATTTTTGGATTTTTTTTAGAATTTTTTTGATTTTTTGAATTTTTATGATTTTTTAGATTTTTTTGATTTTTTAGATTTTTTTGAATTTTTTAGAATTTTTTTTTATTTCTAGATTTTTTGGAATTTTTTTTTATTTTTTGGAATTTTTTTGATTTTTTGTAATTGGATCAAAATGGCAACTGAAAACATTTTTTAAGGAAATCCCCAAAATACCCCTGGTTACAGATGGGGTTTATGGATGGAGTTAGGCAAAATGATCAAAATGGCAACAAAATGTAAAAGTCAGGGACGCAGATGCAAAAAAAAAAAAAAAACTATTTGGACTAAACTGGCAAACTTGGACAAAACTCAGGGACTAAAATGGCAATTTACTCTTCTCTTTTTATCAAATTATTTTCAAAATCATGTTTATTTTCAAAGGATATAATTACAGTGATTAAGTTTATGTAATCACCAAATTACAGCCGGTATGTGGGGTATTGTGCACATTACTACTGTTGTTATCACTTTAGGTGGGCGAACCTAATTAGTGATATTCGTCACCCTTGGGGCAGCCAATGGGTGATATGACCACAGTCACCGAAATGAGTCGAGTGACAAATACTGTGGGTAGTTGGTTTGATATCAGAAACATTGTAATCTCTCTTAATGTTGTGAATTATAACAAACGAGTCGTTTTAGCAAAATGAATGATTCACTCAGTATTTCCCGCTGACAAAACCTTTTTAAAACGCGTTTCAGGTAATTACAGTAGATTGGAGTAAGAGATGGATACGGCACTGAAAGGCATCAAGAAGTGGCTTATTTTATTAATTAAATCAAATTAAGAAATATTGTTTTATGTAATCAAATTTATCTTTATTAAAGCTACCATTGTAAAACATGGGTTTATCCCATCTATTTAATAAATAAAATCCGGTGTTTTCTAAACTCTGATATTTTCCTAACTCACGGTCCTGATGAAATTTCCGCTGCAACGTTTTCAAAATAATCACCGGTACCACTGGGCTGTTCACGACTTCCGATTCCGTCCAGGGTGGGTCGGGGGTCGTGACAGAAGGTGGTATCAGAGCCACTGATTTAAGCCAATTAGGTGTTGTAAAAATACCTAAGTTTATATAAAAGAGTTAGGAGATTGCTGTTAATTGTTAGCACACACGATGGCATTTAGACTTGAACTTAAGAAAAGATGCCTTAGTATCAGCTTCAAGATAAGCTAAGTACTTATGTGAATAAATTATGATGGGTTTTGATATACCATAAGAATGGTAATTAGAATATTGCAAGATATGATAAATAAGCAAGAATTAATAATAATTATTGCTTATTGATATTACTTGGTCTAGAATAATATATGTTACGGGAATACAAATTTCCTTAATTCTGGATAAAAGCCCTAATGAAAGAGGCACTTTTGAAAAGATACTATTTATGGGAAATAGAAAATTTTCTCTGGCAAGACTGGGTATGGTGTAGTAGACTCTCCAGTTTGTCCAGATATATTGAGGTTACCGCTCCGGCGCGAATCGGATAAGACGGGATAGATAATATGTCAAACAAGTGACAAGATTTCCCTAAATAGTATCATGACCAGATATTTGATTGATTTTTTGAAAATATGAATCTGTTGAATACATTGACCTGATAGATGGTATGTTTATATAGATATATATATCTATAAGGAATTCCAAAAGCCAAATAGGAATAAAGCACAAGCATATGTGTCTAGATTTCTTTATTAGGAATCTTTTTTCCGATATCAAACATTATTTCGTTTGATTATCTGCCTAGTAACTCGAGCGACAATAATAACAATAGAAACCCATTAAGTTGGGACACTATTAAAAGTATAAGAATTTCCAATGAATTACCATAAACTATTAACGCAAGTAAGAAGCATGTAAAGTTGTGATAATATATAAGAAAACACATGAAAATTTAATTATAAGTCCACAAAAGTTGAAGTATATCACACACGACTTCCAAGGCAAGACCTTTGGAAAATATAAATTGGGCACGATGACACCAATACTAATTCCGTCAGTGGAAAAACTACTAATAAAAAAGAAGCACTTTGCCACGATCTTACAAACGATCTAAATCTCGCTGAGGTACGTTGGAACAATATTTCACAACCATAGGTGCACAGTCTAATCAGAATCATAATTATTAGCACCACAAAACAAATCATATACTTTTGCAAATTCCCTATTTCATTTCATTTCATTCGACATTCCTTGGTAATGTCATTTAACAATGATTATCACACGAAATTCCAGATAAGATCCTTATATTTCATTCGTTAAAATTTTGACCTCTATAAATAGACTTTGACCTTGCTACTTCCCCTAATGGTCATCATACCCTGAGGATTTCTTTCATAATAGCAAATATTGATCCATTTCATTTCTTGGTAAATTCACACATTACACATGCACTGTTTGTTGTACATGTGATTTATTTGAATTATGAAGACCACTGGAGGGCATCATTCCAATTTGTTGTTTTATCAAAAGTTCAAATCTCGTTTTGCTATACTTGATCTTTGCATTATAAACCGCAGTTTTGCAAAACGATAATTCTTTAATATCGAATCAATGAATTTCTTGAAAAACTCGATTTTCTTTTGAAGGGTATACATGATTTCTGTTGTGATCATGTCCGAACTTCCTTATTAAAACTTGTTTTATTCAAACCAAGTTAACTTGCTCGCAATAAGTATTCAATTCAAAGTCCCATATGATATTTTAGGCCATCATATTCGAAATAATCCCAAAAGCACTTTGATTCTCTTGAACTATAACATGCTTTCTTGGCCTTCGACTTCACTGAATTAATTCTTTGATCACGATCACCTTGTACTAACATTTTCACAAAATTTAAAGCTTGCACTAATCTCGTTTATATATATATCATATACGGATTTAATTAATTATATATTTATAAAAGCCATCTTAACACAAATTGTGTGTTAAAATAATAATACACAAATTCTTGTCATATTTCAGTATATCTTTTAAACATCAATCTAGTCTTTCGTGATAATTAGTGCTTTAACATTTTCAATTGAAAAACATTATATAAAATTTATTTTATATACTTACATAAGGGATTACCTAATTTACAAAATAATATTACTATATTCTTATTAAACCATTGAGGTGAAGAATTTATATTTTTATGTTTAAGTTATACTCTCATTTAAGTGTATATAATTATTACTAATTTTATTATTATTAATACAATATTAATAGTAATAGTGTTAGTATTATTTTAAAATACTAGGGTTATTGTCAAAGGCAGATATTGAATAGCCTAGCCTTAGTTAGGCATGGATTGGCCACCTATGCTTAAACAAGGCAGCACTAATCAATATCCAACCATGATAATGACTAGTTAAATTAAGTTATCATGCATAATTAGTAAAATTTAATTATATGTAGAAGTATTTTACATATACTTTACACTGTAAAGAGAAGTCATATTTTCATAAAACAATACAAGAATTAGAGAAACGAATAAAATTATCTAAATAACTGTCTAAGTATTCATGAACAAGACATTTATATTTATATTTAATTATTCATCTTGTTTAAATATTCTACAATACTTTTATAAAATATGCATTTTAATATATATTTTACTCAAGCCAATATTTAAGTATGCTTGATATTAAAATAAACATTTACTATTTTTCTTTTATGATTTAAAATATGTTATTGTAAAATCTTATAGTTAAACATATTTGATTTTAAAATAATGATCATGAATTCTAGGATATTTGGATCAATATAAAACATATATCATTATTTTATCAAAATTACCAAGAATTTTGATTTTACTTTATGATAACATAAAAGGAAAAGATATTTAATAAATTAAAGTATCACATATTTTTTTTAGTAACTATGTAAAGCTTTGGCAAGAAAATGACCATATAAGAATAATATGGTAGTCATCAACTAAATTGGTTAAGGAAACATTATAAGAATAGTCTCCGTTTTCAATAATTGTAAATACACTCACAACGTTATATGATTTCAAAATGAAAATAAGTAATCACATAGAATCGGACCATTAAGTATTATATATATTTACAAAATATTTTACAAATACTCTTGTACAATAAATATTTTTACATCTCTATTTACAACTTTTATTTAAATAGTAAATTCTTTTACAAAATAATAATACTAAAATATTTTGTAATGTAATAACTTCCTTGCAATATATATTACATAGTAAATATAAGTTATTTTTAGTATAGTAAAATACTAAAATTTATTTTTGGTAACCATATACATATAGTAAAAATATGTAATAAATAAAAATATATTACATATATTTGATATATAAGATACGATTCAGATATGGACACAAATAATATATTACATTTGCTTTACAAAATATAATATAATAGTTGGTCATGACAAAACAACTTGTTCTTATTTCAATCTCTAGGATATAGTATGAAAAATACGGTTACTACTAATAGTACACTATCACATTGTTTCACAATTAAAACAACTTGGAACGTTAAACGATAATACACTAACTCTATTGTCTTTTTGTGTATCTTTATAATTTACTCCTCTCAACACTTTGATTTTCTAATATCAAAAATATTTGACAATCATTTTTTTTTTACACTTTTATTTCATTTTGAACCTATCAATTCTAAGTCTTCCTCAGTTGCCAATCAAAGTAAGCTTTCTTTTGACAAAGCATTTTATTGATTTTAAAAGTCCTTCACATTCATTTTAAAATATCAATTGATCATATATCTTTTGGCTTGACCCTAGTCACCTTGAAAATTTTATCATTTCATCTCATTCGTTTGTCATCGATTTCTTGAACCAATTCAGTTAAACCATTGAATCCTACTTAAGATACAACTTGTATTCACAAAATTCGATATTTTAAATTTTGTGTCATCTACCTTAATATTATTTTTATTTAACTAAAAGGTGACATAAATTTAAAAGAAATATCATAACCTAAATACACTTGGAAGCTGGAATCTGAGATGAAGAAAAAGTATTCCTACTTATTCCAGTAAATCTCGAGGACGAGATTTTTATTAAGGTGGGGAGAATGTAACAACTCTCATTAAAAAGTCCTAATTATTATTTTAATTGTCCAATAGGAAACCCTAATTGAGAAACCCAAGTGATTCTGAACAAACCCTAAAATTTTCAGAATAAACGGAATCAGGATCAGGGCCCCTAAAACTCAAGGGGGGTAAAACCCTATTAATGATTATCTTTATAAAACGTTGTCAAAATTTAAAATTCACGCAACGTCGACTCATCAGGGCTAGATAGGTGACGAAGCAGGCCTACCCTACTTTGACACCCCAGGCGACACGCGACAGGGACCATGGTGTCCTTCGCGACACGCGGGCGGCTCAAATTTTGGGTATAAATGCAGGGGCTTGGGGCCTGAACTATTTGCTCAGTTCGACGGTCTAAAACGTCGTTCTACTCTTTGTATCTCCGTTTCTTTCTATCAACGCCCTAAAACCTCGAAACTCTGCTCGTTATTAGGGTAATAACTCTAATCGCTGCTACGATTCAATCTCCGATCGACTGAAACTATCCGACGGGATATTTAAGTGCTATCCTTTGTCATTAGTCGTGATTCCGACAGAATGTTTAAGTACCACCCAAACTCGGGGAATACTCTGTCATTCGTAGTGAATCCGATGGATGTTTAAGTGATTACACTTTGTCATTCGTTGTGAGGGTTTTATCTCGTGATTATCGTTAAAGTTGAATTGAGTTAATACACTAATACGAGTTCCATTGTATCTAGAAATTAGAACTCGTAAGCAAGGAGCTGCTAGAGTACTTAATAGCTAAGTAAACTTAATAGTTAAATAAACTTAGCAGCTAAGTTAGCTGAGTAGATTAATTAATCTATTAATTAAGTTAAGTATGATTAATTAAATCAGGATTAATTAAGTTAATCAAGAATAATTAAGATTAATTAAGCTAAGCAAGATTAATTAAGCTAAGCAAAATTAATTAAGCTAAGTAAGTTATTTAGTTAAATGGATAAGCAAACTTAATAGTTAAGGAAACTTAATAATTAAGGAAACTTAATAGTTAAGGAAACTTAATAGTTAAGGAAACTTAATGGTTAAGGAAACTTCCTAGCTAAGGAATAAATCTACCTATAAATAGGAAGCTTAGGATTCATTTTCCTTTGTTCATTTATTCTATTCTTCTCTCTATACGTTGGTGTTCTAACCAATAATCACCAAAGCGATGTCCTGTCCGATCGATTCAGGAACCATCTAACGAATGTCGAAGTGTTGTGCTTTGTGAATTTCGTTAAACGGAATCCAAAGTACTATACTTTGTGAGTTCATTAAATGGATACCAAAGTACTGTCTGAATAAGACTATACTTTGTGGAATTCGTTAAGGTTCGAATCTCGTGACTACCGTTAAGGTTTGATTTGTGTTTTACACAAATACGTATTCCATTCTGTTAAACTATGTGTTTAACTACCAAGAATACTCCCAACTACACACTTACAATCAAACAAACTATTAAATCATCAGAAGATCCAGAATAATAAAGTGCATGCTTAATTATCGGAAGAAGTAGAATCAAGAAGCTTGTTAACTCAATCCTGCATGCTTATAAAGTGAGTCATTCTCTTTTTATCAAATTAGTTTCAAAATCATGTTTATTTTCAAAGGATATAATTACAGTGATTAAGTTTATGTAATCACCAAATTACAGCCGGTATGTGGGGTATTGTGCACATTACTACTGTTGTTATCACTTTAGGTGGGCGAACCTAATTAGTGATATTCGTCACCCTTGGGGCAGCCAATGGGTGATATGACCACAGTCACCGAAATAAGTCGAGTGACAAATACTGTGGGTAGTTGGTTTGATATCAGAAACATTGTAATCTCTCTTAATACTGTGAATTATAACAAACGAGTCGTTTTAGCAAAATGAATGATTCACTCAGTATTTCCCGCTGACAAAACCTTTTTAAAACGCGTTTCAGGTAATTACAGTAGATTGGAGTAAGAGATGGATACGGCACTGAAAGGCATCAAGAAGAGGCTTATTTTATTAATTAAATGAAATTAATAAATATTGTTTTATGTAATCAAATTTATCTTTATTAAAGCTACCATTGTAAAACATGGGTTTATCCCATCTATTTAATAAATAAAATCCGGTGTTTTCTAAACTCTGATATTTTCCTAACTCACGGTCCTGATGAAATTTCCGCTGCAACGTTTTCAAAATAATCACCGGTACCACTGGGCTGTTCACGACTTCCGATTCCGTCCAGGGTGGGTCGGGGGTCGTGACAACAACTGTATGAATCTGCTTGCTGTTAAAACACATCTGTATGAATCTGGATGTTAAAACACATCTGTATGAATCTGCTTGCTGTTAAAACACATCTGTATGAATCTGCTTGCTGTTAAAACACATCTGTATGAATCTGTTTGCTGTTAAAACACATCTATATGAATCTGAATGCTAAAACACAACTGTATGAATCTGCTTGCTGTTAAAACACATATGTATGAATCTAGATGCTAAACCACAACTGTATGAATCTGCTTGCTGCTAAAACACAACTGTATTAATTTGCTTGCTGTTAAAACACATCGTCAAGAAAACGGAGATGATAAGAACAATATTTGAATGGTGATGATGAACTCGGAGATGGTGGAGATGGAGAAGTGTTTTAATTTGATCTGGTGCTCTCCATGGTTTCTAAAGTTATCTTCTTCCATGATTGTAGTTATTTTTGGTAGGGATTGGGGTTTCCAAGATGGGTTTGGAGAGAGAGAGAGAGGGAAAATCGCTTGAATTTAGGAACTGGGCGGTTATCTAATTAATTTAAAACACGACCATTGACAAAATTGCCCCTACTCATTTAAAACAATCAATTAATTAAACTCAAATATTACAAGATTGCCATTGATTTAATCTCAACCCTTCAACACATCAATAGGATGGACCAGATCGCTTCCTAGACTTTCTAGGAAAAACACACTTTCCGTGCGAACCCTACTCTATATATATATATTATATATATATATATATATATATATAGATTTATAAACAATCTTAGTAAATATATAAAATAAAATTTGATTATGTATTACATAATTTCCATAACAATAATTATTGTAAAACCGATTACATCTATAATTAAATTGTGTTTTTTAAATCAACTAAAAATTGTGTTTTAGTTACTAATTTTTATATGATTTTGAGTTTCCAAAGTTAGATTATGTCTTATACTTTTAGTAACGTTTTAAAATATAAAGACATTTATTGACAAATTTAAAAGAGTATATTTAAAGTTAGAAATAAAAAAAAACGGAATGTGTTACTTTTTCTATTTTTTTAAAAAATGAAAACGTTAATAATTATTTAAAAATACTATTTAATATTTGCTATAGATTGATATATATATATATATATATATATAGATTTATAAACCATCTTAGTAAATATATAAAATAAAATTTGATTATGTATTACATAATTTCCATAACAATAATTATAGTAAACCGATTACATCTATATTTAAATTGTGTTTTTTAAATCAACTAAAAATTGTGTTTTAGTTACTAATTTTTATATGATTTTGAGTTTCCAAAGTTAGATTATGTCTTATAGTTTTAGTAACGTTTTAAAATATAAAGACATTTATTGACAAAATTAAAAGAGTATATTTAAAGTTAGAAAAAAAACCGAATGTGTTTTTTTTTAAATGAAAACGTTAAGAATTATTTAAAAATACTATTTAGTATTTGTTATATATATATATATATATGTATATATATAGATTTATAAGCAATCTTAGTAAAAAATTGTTATTCGAATAAAAAACTGAACCACAAAATCTAGATGTTCGGATAAAGCAACCACACACGTCAAAACAATTGTCAGTTAAAAGTAAAGACACAAATATCAAAAGACGGAAAAAAATATTCGACGATATCAAAAGTTTGTAGTAAAGTTGAACTAGTCTTCGATCTTTGGAATTAGAAGCAATGCGTCGACAGCATCATTGTCCTCATGCCCAATATCGACTTTAAGCATTTTTATGACGACTGGAAAGAAACATCATCAACATCATAAACGGTACCCAAAATTGCGCTTCAAGTCACCTTTGCACATGGTATCTGAAATAGTATCCTTCTGATCAAACGATGTTGTAAAGCAAATTTTCAAAACATTACATCAGGGGTTACGTCGTCTCTCGTTTTGGATATAGAAGCCTAAAAAAATATTAAAAAAGAATGAGTTATAAATATACATTTAACAAATCATGAATAAAACTTAAATCATATATTAACTAAATTGATAGTAAACCTTAACGGGACAATCGACATTACGATTGGAATTGGATAGTTCGACATTGACGGCTTCCTCATCAGAGTGACAATGCCGATACAGTCCTGGACACGTATAGCAAGCCTAATCCTGCATAATAGATTAATCAGATTTAGTTAAATTGTCAAAGCAAGCATTGTGGACAAGAGTCTTAATATCGAATGGAGAAACCCTTTCCAGCTTCATAATAGATTTCAATTCATCCCAAATTAACATGGTATGGTCAACAAAATGTTCACCTTTTAGTTTATCGAAGAAATCACATATCTAAAAAGGCATCAAGCGTCTATTGAATTATACAAAATTTTATTAACATTTGGTCGTCACTTAGAGTCACAATAGTGCAATATGTGTTCAACTCCAACTGTTGTACCAGTGAACCTACAAAAAAAGAGGAAAAGTTCTAAACAATGAGCATCCATATGTAGAAGTATCCCAATAAGGATTATTATACCATATAAAAAAAATGGAGCAAACATCAATATGAAAGGCCTCTTCTGTAACATGCATGCTTCCTTTTTGTTTAATGTCTTCGATTTATAATATGAGACATAACAGATTCTATTTAATATGTAACAGAAAACATAATATTTTAAATTTTACACTTACACAGGAATCACTCTCACTCCATAAGTCGGCTGCAAGTCTGCTAGTTTCTTCTGCACTTTTTTATTTTTCTGTCCACGGCAAAAGGAAACGCGAGCAAATAGCCGTGTAGAATTTTATTGAAAAGTAGAGCAATCTTTATGTGCCAACAACACCAATCATGGCAAGAAGACCTCTTTCCATCGCAAATTGCAATTGAGCTTCATGTATGTCCCTTTGGAGCTATAGGCATTTTGTGATGTTATAATCCATTAAAGAATCTCCAAACCTTGCAAACCTGCAATGTTTAGACGACAATGTTAACCAACAGACGGAATAGTCCATATGAGCTTCAAGGAAATAGATAAAATAACCTTCCGAACGGTCTAATCCTGTGAGACGACAGTAAATAGTAATTCTCTTCCTGGCCTAGTTACAACATATGTTACCACCTGCGAAACGATATCGAAAAATTAAGTTAAGGAAACGAATCTATATCTTCAAGGAAATAGATAACATGAATATCAAAACAGATGGTTAATTCAATAAAAGAACTCGTTAACTTGAATATCAAAACAACCATGTTGGTCACACCCATATATAATGAATTATTACAAAGAAAACATGATATCTATTTAAACCGAAAGCATGAAAAATTAGCTTTTTTGGTAAAATTATGAAAGTAAATCATAAACAACGCAACAAAGATCCATAACAACTTATAATCAAACAGACTTCGCTTAATCATAGATCGATTACTGTAAAAAAACAACATATGAAGGAATCGTATGAGCTTCAAGGAAATAGATAAAATAACCTTCCGAACGGTCTCATCCTGTGAGACGACAGTAAATAGTAATTCTCTTCCTGGCCTAGTTACAACATATGTTACCACCTGCGAAACGATATCGAGAAATTAAGTTAAGGAAACGAATCTATATCTTCAAGGAAATAGATAACATGAATATCAAAACAGATGGTTAATTCAATAAAAGAACTCGTTAACTTGAATATCAAAACAACCATGTTGGTCACACCCATATATAATGAATTATTACAAAGAAAACATGATATCTATTTAAACCGTGAAGAAACACTGAATAAAAGGATCGGAATCGGATTATCTAGGGTTATGTTCTGCATAAAAAGGGTGGTTCTCTCTCGTTTGATTTGATGGGATAGTTCTTCTCCTCCGGTGAACACTGCAAAACCGAACATCGTTAGCCTCGTCACGGGGAAAATGGAGGTTTTCTCCGTGACCCAACTCCGGCGTGAGAATAAGTATGTGCTTATGAAGAAGAAGAAGTATTGACGAAGTGTGTGTAACTTGAAGTTCATACCTGAATTGTTCTCATATTTATAACCGGGAGTTTGGGTGGGAAAACTCGTTGATGAAATATTAACGGAAGATGCTAACCTCGTAAGCGGTTACTTTTCCTGCCGTTAATCTTCTTAATCTGACGTGAGTGCACACGGATCGCTATTTCAGATCCATGGCTGGGGGAATGCCACGTGGAAAGTGGGCAAGTGGAGGTTTTCCTCCAATTCCATGCCATCATCGTGATTTTAGGGAGGCCTGAGATGATGACACGTGTCCTAGATGGTTATAACCGTCTGGTGGTGCACGATTGAGCCCTCTAGAAGGTTATTGCCATAATCCAGTGTTACTCCCTATCGTGTGACACCAGTTGAATAAATAATAGCCAAGTCCGGGTATATTTATGCGGAATGTTTAAACCAGGATTCTCATCCTTTGTTTGTTTATGGTGGAAGGCGCAAGGATTCATGATTTTCCTTTCAGTGCGCAAGTGTTGCCTGATATCTTTCTCTGAGCTCCTTTTGTGGGACCAGTTGCACGGCTGCGCAAGGCGAAAAGAGGGCTAAGAGATGAGGTTATAGTATGGTCCCAAGTACTAGATATGAGGTTTTTGGGACCTTACCCCTTCAAGTCCCCACAGTCTAGTGGTGCTCTTATGCAAATAAGTGGAGCACTGGACTATAGGGAGAAATGCTTTTGCCGCGAAAGTAGGGAATCTTCTATGAGAAGATTTATTTTGCTTATTATGGTGATTTTGAAAATCTTTGACTTTGGGTGAGAAAGGTACAGTAAGGACTGTGTGACAGGCTGTCACTGTCAGGTGCACATTACCGACCGTGCTTTACACGCGCGCGTGAATTCGCGTTTGTGTTGCTTCCCACTCGCCCCTGTCGCTTGGGGAACTGTGCTATCCCGAAAAGGGTGTTGTTGCAGTTACCGAAGCTATTTATGGCGGTGGGTATATAAGTGTTTTGGATTTCCCGTTTCCAGTAATCATTACTTTTATTGAAAAAATCCTCCTCTTTTCGTCTTCTTTCTCTGTTCTTTTAGAAAGAATTGCAGTTTCATCTTCCTATGTCAACCGGCGATCATCACGAAGACTTAGAAGGAATGTCTGTCGAACTTCCACCATTGAAGTGGCCTAGGGAAACCTTTGATGGTTTGTTTCGGAATCTCAGATTGTGACGGGTGGTCCGTAGGACCACCCTTTATGATGTTAAAAGACAAGTTTATCCCTCATTTAAGTGTGTAATTATCTTGAATTAGATAACTACTGTTGCTTATGTCTCAGGTGCGGTTTGGCGGCTTAAAGTGAAGAAAAATGCAGCTTTGGAAGGTTTGAAGTTGAACGGGTCGTGTGCGGAACAAAAGAAGAAACAAGGCACATAATTCAGGTTGTCACCGTAATTTACGGTACCACCGTAAATTACGGTGGACCTGAAATGCACCTGAATCTCACCGTAACTCAGAAGAACCATGCCGTAACACTTTGGACATCACCGTGAATTACGGTGATACCGTAATTTACGGTGGAAACGGCGCGAAAATATGTAACTGCTCTATTAAATCAGTTTTATGGTGTCTTTGCACCTATTCTCATGATTGGACGTTTTTGGGAGACACTAGGGGCGATTTTGGCTGTTCTTACTTGGTTCCAAACAATTGCTAGCATTCGGTTTGTGTATTCGATTAGTATGAACATTAATCATTGTGTGATGATGATGTACCAAGTCATGCGTGGCTAAACTTTTGGTGATCATCCTAGATGTAAGGTTTGCTTTTGAAACACTATGTTTGTGCTTGAATTTCTAGAATAATAACTTTGAATGTTTGTTTGAGTTATTATGGTGTTTGGATATTTGTTTGTAAATTGTTGATTATTGTTTGATGTTAATCTAAACCATACGTTCTTGGTGCCGTTGGCAATCGAGATATCATGGGAGGGGTTAGGGTTGGATAATTGTCAATTGATCATCGAGTAACAACCTCGCATTTTATAATCCGAGTACTTAGTTCTCTTTCATCACAAACAGATAATCAAACACGAGCCATGTCTATGTGGTTCTTTCTAGTTAAGCATAAACATTAGTGTGGATTAAAATCTAAAATCTAGGATGGTCGCTTGTTCCTAATCTGTTTACAAAAACACTCTTTGATTTGCAATTTAATTAGTAATATTAGTTCTTAAAACCAAAACAATCAACTCTTGAATTTTAATTTTTGCAATTTTAGTTTAATATTAGTTTAAGTGCAAAGCTACATAATCGACACAAATTCCACATACTCCCTGAGTTCGATACCCATTTACCGCTATCTATAGTAGTTATTGGGATTAAATTTGCGTGTACCACGACAAGCACGTCAAATTTTGGCGCCGTTGTCGGGGAGTAGTGCGCAACGTGTGTCAGTTTGTTAGTTTTGCTTTGTTATTTTCGGGTTTACACTGGTTTGTTTAGTGTGCAGGTTCTACAGGTGCATGCATACTAGGGGCTCTCACAAAGCGTCACCATTGTCATTTGATCCGGAGATTGAAAGAACACTAAGGCAAAACAGAGTTTTATTACGAGAAAACAGAATCATCGGTTCACCCACTTCATCCATTACACCAAGAAATATCATGGAAGAAACACAAGTACCACCCACAACGGGTCAAACGACCTCGTCATTTATACCTACTTCCACACACCCATCACCAAGCACAACCATACCTAATACCACTACAATTCCTACTTCACCTCATGACACTACACCAACCAACACCACACCACCAAACACTACTCAAGTCGAACCTAGTCTTACTTTTAGCCCATCTACTACGATTCCACCACTCACTCATTTCTTCCCAGTTTCGGGCCAGTCATCTTCACATTATTCAATACCCCAAGGTTCAACGGTCGTTCATGCAACTTCAACATTTAGGCCATCAAACCAGTCGGGTTTTCAATACTCGACCATTCCATTTGGGCAAACTTCGGGTATAGGGGGAGATGGATATGAGGAAGGATACGAAGATTTTGAGGGCTATGATGAAGACGGGTATGCTTATGGGGGTTATGGTGATCAAGGAGATTTCGGTTATGTGCAAAGCCAATCTCAAGGCATGGCAAGTGTAGGTGGAATGCCACAACAACAACTCCTACCACAACATATTCGGCCAAGACCACAAGGGCTACAAGTGCAACGCCCTATTCCATTGCAACAAGTTCGAGACCGCAAAACGTACAACCACAATTCCAAAGGACGATACAACACCAACCGATGCCACAACAACAATTTCAACCACATGTACCACAAGGGCCTATACCAAGGCCAATGGGTCCTGTTCGACCAAGGGTTAGGTTGGGGGTGCCAAGAAGGCATTTTAGAGAAAATGCAAGGGGAATTGAAGCGCATTTTAGGCCGATAATCACTCAAAATCCCTCACCGGTAGTTATTCCTCACAATGATCAAGGGAGGACTTTTGAAGTTAGAACAAACTCTTTGCAAAGTTTGCCGAAATACAAAGGGCTAGCAATGGAGGAACCGTATTTTCATTTGGAGGCCTATGACTCAATTTGTAATACTCTTGGGAGTCAAGGTTTTTCGGCCGACGATGTCAAGCTAGTTTTGTTTCAGTTTTCTTTAGAGGACAAGGCAAAGAAGTGGTTCTACACTTTGCCCTCGGCATCTATTTATACTTGGGTGGAAATGCAACAAATTTTCCTAGACGAGTTCTACACCGCCCAAAAGACTAATGATGCTAGAAAGGGGTTGAGGAGTTTTCAACAACAACATGGTGAAATGTTCCATGAGGCATTTGAACGATTCAATATGATGATAAAGAATTGCCCTCACCATGGGATTAAACTTTGGGAGTTGATGAATGCCTTCCACGAGGGGTTGAGTGCCGAGGATGCTCGTGATTTAATGTCCATTACCGGTGGGACTTTTGGCACAAATTATGAAAATGACGATTGGGAGTTTTTGGAGAACATGGCAATTACATCAAAGAGAAAGGCTCAAGCATCGAGGAGAGCCCGACCGGCCATTGCCCGACCTCAAGTGCATGCCATAGATGATGGTAATGTTCAAACTACTAACCAAATTTATGATGTGTGTGATTTGTGTAATGAAATAGGTCATGCGGCTGAAAATTGCCAAGGAATGGTGGAAGGGCAATATGAAGAGGTTCATGTGGTTCAAGGTCAAGGAGGGGGTGGTAGAAATTACAACAACATGAATTCGAATAGTTACCACCCCGGGTTGAGGAACCACCCAAATTTTCGGTATGGGAACCCTTCGAATCAAGCTAACCCGAACTTTCAAGGTAGCCAAGGTAACTTTGGTTCGCGCGAACCTTACAACAATCAAAGTGGATATCGAGGTGTGAACAACCAAGGGTATCAAAAACAATATCAAGCGGGTCAAGAACAAGGGGGGTCTTCGGGTGGAAATGAGATGACGGAGATGCTAAAAAGCATGCAAACGGAGATACAAAAACGGAACCAACTCGATGAAGTTCGAATGCAAAAGGATGAGGTTTGTGACAAAAGCATCCAATCACTAACAACCTAAATGGGTCAATTGGCAACCGATGTGGCGCAGTTGAAGAAAAACAAGGGTCAACTTCCTAGCGATACCAAGGTAAATCCATCACATGGTTCGTCAAGAGGTAATGTTAATGTTCATCATGTTAGTGTTTTGAGAAGTGGAAAAGAATTTAAAGCTAATTTGTCAACCGAATTGGTTGAGGTGGTAGTTGAGGATATCACGGGTAATGATAGTGATGATGAAGTTTCACCGGTTAAACCAAAAGAATCAATTGTTAACAAACCGGGTTTGGGTGAAAATAAAGAAAGTGAAAAAAGTGAAAAAGTTGAGGGTGAACCGAGTCAAGTCCCTTTTCCATCGGCTTTACTTGACCCGGGAAAGAAAAATTTTATTGCATCAAGAGGTCCCCAAAAAGAAGAGTTGTGGGACATGTTTAAACAAGTTAAAATTAACCTTCCACTTCTTGATGCAATAAAGCAAGTACCCGCCTATGCAAAATTTTTAAAAGAGTTATGTACACAAAAAAGGCAAAACAAGAAGAAAATGCCTAAGCGGGTCGACTTAACTGGGCAAGTAAGTGCAGTTTTAAATGGAGAGCTTCCTCCTAAGCTCCAAGATCCGGGTACGCCATTGATTAACATACAAGTTGGTAATTTTCAAATGGCTAAGGCGTTCCTAGATCTTGGAGCCGGGGTTAGCATTTTACCGGGGGGCTTATATGACCAATATGACTTTGGTCCGTTAGCAAGGGTGGAGGCAACGGTTGTTTTAGCCGATTTGTCTCATAAGCTACCCCGGGGTATGGTTCAAAATGTAATTGTTAAAATTGATGAATTTTATTACCCGGTTGACTTTTTAGTCTTGGACTACTCAATCGGCGGACCCAAAGCAACAACAAAATGTAATTTTGGGTCGGCCATTTTTGAGCACCGCACATGCAGTAATCGATTGTAGATTTGGTACAGTCGATATGACTTTTGGGAACCGAAAAATGCGTTTGAATGTTTTTACTAACAATTCTAATGCTAATGGTGTTGATGAGTGTTTCATGGCAGACATAGTTGATGGATGCAACCCGCATGAGTATGAGGAGGATGGTTTGGATGTTTGCCTGTGTGATTTTTCTGAACAGGTACATGCTTATGCACTCCGGGTTGAAGAGGAAAAACAGGATGCCATGGCTTTGAAGGAAGGTCGACCGCCATGGACCCACCAGTTCGAAGGCTTACCGGCGGAAATTAACTCGGGTACTAAACCATCGCTAGAGGAACCGCCAAAGTTGGAGCTCAAAGACTTGCCGAGCCATTTGAAGTATGCTTACTTAGGGGATAATGACACTTTACCGGTCATTATTGCCTCTAATTTGGAGTTGGCATAAGAGCAAGCATTGTTGGAAGTCTTGAAGGAAAACAAGGGAGCTATCGGATGGACAATTGCCGATCTCAAAGGAATTAGTCCATCAATTGTCATGCATAAGATTATTACCACCGAGGATGCCAAACCGACACGAGAAGCTCAAAGGCGATTGAATCCGAACCTAAGGGAGGTAGTTAAAAAAGAGGTAATTAAATGGTTGGATGCGGGAATCATCTATCCGATTTCGGATAGTGCTTGGGTGAGTCCCACCCGTCCCACCCAAGTTGTGCCTAAGAAGGCCGGCATTCAAGTAGTCAAGGACGAAAGTGGTGAACAAATTGCCACCCGACCGGTTACCGGGTGGCGTGTATGTATTGACTACCGAAAATTGAATGCCGCCACTTCTAAGGATCATTTCCCGCAACCTTTCATTGACCAAATTATTGAAAAATTATCGGGTAAAAAATATTACTGCTTTTTGGACGGGTATTCGGGTTACAATCAAATAGCAATACACCCAGATGACCAACACAAGACCACCTTCACTTGTCCATATGGCACCTTTGCCTTTCGGCGAATGCCATTTGGCTTGTGCAATGCTCCGGCAACTTTCCAACGATGTATGATGAGTATTTTCTCGGACATGGTTGGAGAGTCGCTCGAAGTATTTATGGATGACTTCTCCATTTTTGGCACTAGTTTTGATGCTTGTCTCAACGAATTACAAAAAGTTTTAAAAAGGTGCGTTGAGAAAAATTTAGTGTTAAGTTGGGAGAAAAGTCATTTTATGGTGCAAGAGGGCATTGTGTTGGGTCATGTAATTTCTGAAAGGGGGATGGAGGTGGATAAGGCAAAAATAAGGGTAATAGCATCTTTGCCACCTCCGAAAAATGTTAAGGGTGTAAGGTCATTTTTGGGACATGCGGGGTTTTATAGACGTTTCATAAAGGGTTTTAGTGTTATCACCAAACCTTTATGCAACTTGTTATTAAAAGAAGTCCCATTTGATTTTACTAACGAGTGTATGCAAGCTTTCACTGTTTTGAAGGAACACTTGGTCAAAGCTCCTATTTTGCAACCACCGGATTGGTCAAAGCCGTTCGAGATAATGTGTGAAGCAAGCGACACCACTATTGGTGCAGTTTTGGGTCAACGGGTTGATAGAAAGCCGGTGTGATTTACTATGCAAGCAAAACTTTATCCGAAGCGCAACTCAATTACACCACAACCGAAAAGGAGTTATTAGTGGTGGTGTATGCTTTGGATAAGTTTCGTGCTTATATTTGGGGGAGCAAAGTGGTGGTTTATTTGGATCATAGTGCGGTCCGATATTTGATGGAGAAAAAGGACGCGAAGCCTCGTTTGATTCGATGGGTATTATTGTTACAAGAGTTCGATTTAGAGATCCGAGACAAAAAGGGAAGTGAGAACGTAGTGGCGGATCACTTGTCTCGGATTCCGGTGGAAGGGATCGATGATGTTAGTGAAATTAATGAAAGTTTTCCTGACGAGCAACTCCTAGCCGTTTCCACCTTTGTTGCACCGTGGTATGCTCATTATGTCAATTACTTAGCCACGGGTGCCATCCCAAGTCATTGGACCAAGAAGCGTCGACAACAATTTATGGTTCAAGTAAAGCAATACATTTGGGATGAGCCGGATCTCTTCAAGATTGGATCGGATCAAGTTATACGAAGGTGTGTGCCCGAGTCAGAAGTGTTGGAAATTTTGACCCATGCTCATTCGTCCGAATGTGGAGGTCATTTTAGTGGGCACAAAACAGGCTACCGGGTTCTTTCATATGGGTTTTATTGGCCCACAATTTTCAAGGATGCATGTGAGTTCGCTAGAAATTGCATAAATTGTCAAAAGATGGGAAGCATATCGAAGAGGGATGAGATGCCATTACAACCAATTTTGGTTGTGGAGATATTTGATGTATGGGGTATAGACTTTATGGGTCCTTTCCCGAATTCGAATGGCTTTCTATACATTTTGGTAGCGGTGGATTATGTCTCGAAGTGGATTGAAGCTATCGCAACACGAATAAACGACCATTCGGTTGTTTGTAAATTTGTTCAATCTAACATCTTCTCTCGTTTTGGCATCCCACGCGTTATTATAAGTGATGGTGGTTCGCATTTCAAGAACATCAACTTCGGGAAATTATTGAAGAGGTGTAGCGTGAATCACCGGATTGCCACACCTTACCATCCGCAAACGAGTGGACAAGTCGAAGTCTCCAACCGTCAAATCAAGGAAATTCTCATGAAAATGGTAAGAACGGCTAGGAAGGATTGGTCGAGTAAGTTAGACGATGCGTTGTGGGCATACAGAACGGCCTACAAGACTCCAATTGGCACAACGCCTTATCGGATGATATATGGAAAGGGTTGTCACTTGCCAATGGAGTTAGCGCATCGGGCACATTGGGCAATTAAGACGGTCAACGCAGATTATGACGAGGCGGGAAAGTTGAGAAAGCTACAATTAAGCGAGATAGAAGAGATTCGAGATGAGGCATATGAATGTGCATCGGCTTATAAAGACAAGCTCAAGAAAGTACACGATGCGAAATTGAGAAAGAAAACGTTCGAAGTGGGTCAAAAAGTTTGGTTGTATAACTCAAGACTCAAGATGTTCGCGGGCAAGCATAAAAGCAAATGGATGGTCCCATATGTCGTTCGGAGAGTTGGGAGGTTTGGTGATGTAGATATCCAAGATGAGCACACGCTAAAACAACAAACGGTGAACGGTCACCGGTTGAAGCCATACTTGGGAACGACATCAATAACTTGGAGCTTGACAAAGCGGGTTACATCTTACGCCCGGTCGACGATGAGCAACCATGAGAGGCCCAGGTTCGGTAGTGTAAATAGTTAGTTTTTCATTTTGTTTGTTTTGTATAGTTTGCACAATTACCGTATTTCCTTGAAATTCGTGTTTGAAACAAGTGTGGGGATATTCGGGTCACGAATTATTCTAACATTGTGTCGAGGACAACACGGGATTTTCGAGGGGGTAGGGTGATTTTTACACGTTTTTGAAAACTTTAAAAAACTTTAAAAAAAATTGAAAAACTTGAAAAATATAAAAAAATGAACCTTAAAACAACAATTTTCAGCAAACCAGAATCGCCCAGAAGCCACCGTAATTTACGGCTTCACCGTAATTTACGGTGGAAGTGAAAAATAAGTGGTCTTTACGGTACATCTCTACTGTTTTACGGTAGAAGTTATGTTCAGGTTGCACCGTAATTTACGGTATTACCGTAATTTACGGGTACGCAGCGTAAGTTGATACGCCGTTCCGGTATTTATATATTTAAAAAAAATATATATATATAATCAGGTCACGTGAATACTCCCTAGGCACACAAAATCTTTCACTTTTCTTCTCCATCTCTTTCACCTATCACTCTCATCAAACCCACAAGACCTCCAAAGCTTCTTCAACCTTCAATCATCCATATCTCACTCAATTCTTGTTCAAACTAAGTGAAATCGGAGTCTATTTTGACTAATTTTTCATGTAGTTTCTGATTTTGCCAAGAGATTTACTAGAAAATGAAGCTTTCGGGTTCGAATTTTAAACCCTAGTTTCGAAATTTTGGGGCTTTTTGAAGTTGTTGCCTCATTTGTGTTTCTTACATCTTCAAACAATGTATGGAAGTTTATTTACTATGTTTTGTTGATACATTGTGAGAATGAAGGTTAATAGTATTATTTGTTCATACCCACTTGCTTGTTCATAGTTTTGACTTGTTACTTGAACATGGATATGGTTTGTAGATGTAGGATTGATAGTAAAGTAGTGAACTTTTGGAAATCTTTACATTGTAGAGATTCCATGCCCAAATTTTTGAAAAAATTTATAGACTTTTAGTTCACTAACATCTACAACCATAGTAACAAGAAAGTGTGGGGATATTTTGGAGAAAAGAGTTTAATTTTGTTTCGTTTGGTTGTGTTGTTTGCTCTAATGTGTGTAGGAAATGGCACAAACAAAAGAAAAGACCGGAGCTAGTTCATCTTCGTCTTCGAAGGGAAAGGGTAAACAGCCGGAACAACCACCAAGGAAGAGACAATACATGGGTCGAGTAAGTGAAAGCGAAAGTGAAGAGGAGGAAATGGAGTTGGACCCGGCTGAAAAGCCAAAATGGGATTCGGGTCCATTGGATGACCAAGCAGAGGAGTGGCAGCCAACACTCTACCATGACAGTATGCATAAATTAAAAAACAAGGCTGCTGCATTCATTTGTGAGAGAGAAATTAATCAGGTTCAATTCAGCCCGTTCGGTGTGTTTGATAAATTTCGCGCTCTAGGTTGGGAGGGGGCACTTAATTGTTATGATAAAGATAAAAACAATTTGTTCATATCCGAAATACAAGAATGGATGACAACTCTTAAATGCAACACGTATGAAAGGCCATCACAAATGAAGCTAACGGGTATTGTGAATGGGATTCCAGAGGAGATGTCTTTTGACACGTTGAAGAAGCTTGGGAAATACGATAGCCTTCCAGCTCGTGATTACATGATTCCCACTCTTGATGACCTTCTGGTTAAACCGGAGAAACATGCTCGATGGAATGATATGTTGGCAGCACTGTTTTTACCCGGTAAATACAGTGGTATTCTATACCGGAAGAACTTAAAAATAGAAGCGAAATTGTTGCTAGCAATCTGTGTTCTCAATGTCATTCCACGAAGGGGGGACAAGGAGCAGGTGAGGTTTCCGGAGGTACCTGTCCTCTTTTCACTAATGCATGGGTCTCCACGCTTTTCGATCCGCTATCTGATCATGAATCACTAATGGATTTGCCGGAATAAGTTAGGAAGAGACATCGTCCCGTATTGCCGAATAATCACGGGACTGATGAAACAATAAAAGGCAATAACATCTGAAGATAGAGGGGCAACAAAAAGGCATCTGCCTTTTACATTAGATAAGTTGGGGATTGGTTGGTCATATACACAATCGGAGTGTTATCATTAGTTAAAGTCAGAAGGGCAAAGGTGGAGAGTGTTGGTGCACTTGTGTCTGTACTTTGTCTGTATACGAAACGATGTCTTTATTAGTCATGTAAGTTTGACCAAGTCAACCATCCTCCTGGTTTGACTTGGCCAAACAGTCAACATTGTGTTTGTAAGATGGCTGGGTCGAAGGATGTGTCATCGAAGGATCACTTATATCCTTCGATGATGATAAGCTCGAAAGATGACTTTCGATGGATGGACCACGAAAGATCACATCTTTCGTGGTACATGTTGATCGTTCGAGCTATTTCTGGTCGATAGATGATCCTTCGATCATCTTATCTGATCCTTCGACCGGACCAGCTGTGTTGGGTATAAATACCCGTGTGTTGTGTTCATATCGATAGTTGGACAGATAGGGAAAACAGAGAACACACACACACACTAGAGAGAGTTTACAGGACTGATTTGTAAACATTGAGCTTGTAACTGGACCTTTCATACGTTTAATACAAGTGGTGTTAATCGTTGAACTTTGCGTGTCGTGTTATTGCGTGTTCTATCTCGGTTTGCTTTCTCGGTTGGATTCCGCACAACCGGGTTGGTTAGTATACAAGGATTAGGCGACTAGATCCTCCCCTAGCCGGACCTACAAGTGGTATCAGAGCCTTGGCTCTTCTCCTTGTTAAAACCGAGTGTTTTCGGGTGTTTTCCGGGTGATTGGAGTTCACATTTTCTGGAAATCTTACTGTTTTTGCTGTTTGTTCTTATAAAAACCTTGTCACTTTTCATTATCACATGTTAAAAATGGGTTTTTAGTGAAGTTTCAAGCAAAAACGGGTTTTGGATAGTTGTCGATTTGCAGAAATATTCATATTTCTGGGTTTGTTCTTCATTGTGTTCTTGATAGTTTACACATTTGATCTTAAAATTTGAATATTGAAACTTGTTTGTGCTTTGAAAGTTGTGAACTGATTAAAATATTGGGATCATTACCCGGTTGGTGAAAGACCTGCATATTCAGACCTGCAAGATATGGTCTGAACATACTTTCTGCCGAAAGTTCTCACCAACCCGTCAACTTTTCACCAACCTGTCACATTTGTCAACCGTGTTAGTAAGATCGAAGGATATCCTTCGAAGTCGAAAGATAATCTTTCGACCAAAGGAGGTTCGACAGATAGTCATCCTTCGAGCATCCTTCGAAGTGTGAGACTTATCTTTCGGTCCAAGGAATATTTTCGAAACATATATCTTTCGGTCCACTGCTCATTTTCGAAAGACTAGGATCCTTCGACTGGGGAGTCTTTCGTAGTCATCTTTCGTATTCATCTTTCGGTCTACAGTACTTTTTCGAAGGATAAGGATCCTTCGGTTGGAGAATCCTTCGAAAACTTTGCTCGAAACTCAACAGTGATCTTTCGAACACTGTTGATCCTTCGAACAGGTGTTGATCTTTCGATCATTAGTCGGTTTGTGTTTAACAGTTTGTGTTTTACAAGTGTCTTTCGAACAGGTATCCTTCGGCTGGTTTTATTATCCTTCGGCTGATCAAAAATGAATCCAAGGTGGAATACTTTGGTAAATACAGATATGTATTTTGGTACTCCATCATCTTCCGCATCAGTATCTTCACAAGCTAATGCCATGTCTACCGGTCAATGGGCATTTGTATCAAATCAAGTTCCAAGTGTTCAAAGCATTCTTTTAAGCGAAAGCGAAACTGGAAGTTTGAATAGACCTCCAAAGTTGATGCACTTGTATGAATATCCAGGATGGATTGATAGATTTCATACATATGTTCTTGGTCAAAATACAGAGTTGTGGTTGCGGTTTATTACAGATTTTGATCAAACAATAGAAGTTGCTGCATCATCTGCTGCTACGTTTGCAGACCTCACGGAAGATCAGAAGAAGGTTTATGATCTAGAAAAGAAGGCATACGCCATTCTCACTCAGGCCTTAAGTAAGGATATCTATCATCAATTCGTTAGTTACAAGACAACGAAGAGGTTGTGGGACGCGTTGAAAACAAGGGGCGTAGGAAATGAAGCAACACGTCAATTGAGAAAAGAGCTGCTGAAGAAAGAGTTTGATGGTTTTACGTGTATGGAGAATGAGTCGTTGGGTGATTTGACAAGTCGATTTAATCATTTGTTGACTGAATTGACAAATTTTGGGGTTGCTACAACTCCTGTAGAGATTGTGAAAAGGTTTGCAGATGCATTGCCACCTCAGTGGAATACGTTCTTGGAAATCATGAAGTACAATGGTACTTTGGCTACAACAAGCTTCAACGACTTTGTTCAAATTCTAGAAAACAAGAATCAGGAAGAAACTCTGAAGGCAAAAAGAATTCCCGTGCCTCAAAATCCTGAAATGTATTTTGGAACTTCTAGTACTTCTACAAAACCGTCTTCACATGCCCCAATTCAAACAGCCTTTGTGACTAGCACAGATATGTATGGCAATACTATCCAAGTTCCGGTGCCTCCAAAGACAGACATGTATGGAAATCTGCTGGAACCAGTCCCTCAATCAGCACCACAACAGCAACGACCTCTCAGACCAACTGATATGTTCGGAAATCCTTTACCAGTTCGGTCTCCCGCAACAACAGACATGTATGGGAATCCACTTCCTCCTCCTCCTGCTCAATCTACCGTACCAACAGACATGTACGGGAATCCACTTCATCCTCCACAGCAAGCATGTTATGGAAGTACATCGTCTGCTAGTCAGCAATCTAAGCCAAATACAGTACGGCTCGACACTTCAAGCTTCTCAAAAGTTAGTGTGGAAGTAGCTAAGGAACACATGGAGCTGCTTAACACTTTGGTGAGCGCATACTGTGGATTGGTGGAAGGTCAGATTGGCAACATTAATCTGACTCAAGAAGACTATCAGCAGATAGACAAGGAAGAGATGGAAATGATGGATATTAAGTGGGCCTTTGCCAGTGCTGTTAGGCGAGCAAAGGATTTCTTGGAAAGAACGGGCCGAACCAGCTTGGAAAGCAAGAAAGACACCAAGTATGGTTTTGATAAGCAGGCCGTCAAGTGTTTCAATTGTGGTGAACGTGGCCATTTCAAGCGTGAATGTACAAGGCCATCTCAACATGGGAACCAGAATCCCTTCAGAGGTCAAGGCAACCAGCAGAACCAGAACAGGAACAATGTTCGCACATTGGTGCCTGTCAACAATCAGACTCAAGCAGGACCATCAAATGCTAACCAGGCACTTGTGGTTCAGGTAGATGAAGGCTGTGATTGGTCAATCCAGTTGGGAAATGATGCACCTGATGGAACAGCTTGTTTTGCTGAAGTGGTTAATGATCTTAAACACGCCAGTGGTGGAGAATCTTCCACCAATGGTGATGTATCTTCTGAAGATGAAGACTCTTCTGGTTATAGTGGAAGCTCGGATGAAGAATCCTCCACTACAGGCAATGATCAGGTGGATGACACAACAAGTGCGTCAGTCGATGCGGATATTGATGAACTTTTGGAGGAAGCTGCAGCAGGAATTGAAAGAAGATCTATTTTGGTGGATCAAGCTGCTTACTCTTCGTCTTCTCTCCATTCAGCCTTTATGGCTAATGTCGACAGTTCATCCAGTCAGGTATGTGTCGATGAACCCACTTCTGTTAGCTGTGATAATTGTGATAGATTGCATGCTAGATGTGCTGATTTGGAAGCAAACATGTCTGAGTTGCAAGGCAAACACGATGCTTTACAAGCTAGTTTGTTTGAATTGCAAAACAAACATGTTTCAGTGAATGATAAGTGGTGTGAATTGCAAAGCAAGCATGAGGCTTTGCAAGAGAAATATGATGTGACATTTATTCATAATCAGAAATTGACAGTTGATATCTCCAAGTGCACTGAAGCCAATATGTTTTATGAAAACCATGAAAAGGATTTTAAAAGGATGATTGAAACATTGAAGAAAGATAAAACAGAGTTAACTAAAATGGTTTCCAGAAAACAAACTGACATTAATTTGTATATCACTCGTCTTGAGGTAATGCAAAAAGAAATGGCTTGTGTTAAAACTGAAAGTGAGGCGATCCGACTTAAGTTAGACAGTTATTTGAGTTCTAGCTATGTGTTGGATCACATCATTGATGTGCAAAAAGAGAAAAAGGATGTCACCTGCATAGGTTACAAGCAATGTCCACCACCTGTCAGACACAATTATGATGCCATGCCTGGTGAGGAATATAGAACCCATTTTGAACCATCTGTTCCTCTAGATGTTAATGAGTTTGCTACAGGACTCGGATATAAGAAAGAAGTATCGTCAGATTCAGATGTGTCAGCCGATACCTTTGTAACTGCTGAACCGAATCAGGATCCTCCTGTTGTGATTGAGGATACTGATTCTTCTGATGATGAGTCTGATGATACTGATTCAGCAAAGTCTGATGCGGTGATCAAAGATGAGGACATACCTCTTGAGAATCACATTCTGTGTGATCCTGCTACAAAACCCGCTAAGACTATTGCAACTGAGTCCTCGTCTGAGAAAGAGTCGGAGAGTGTGGATTTGCTGTACACTCTTGTTGGTGATGATAAAATTTACTCAGACAAAGATTTTCCTATTAAAAATGTTAATCAATCTTTAATCAGTAAAGTCTTTGAAAATTCTACAAGTAAGTTCTTGGGAAAGACAGGACCACATGTTACAGTCACACAGTGTCCTCCTATCCCAAAGGCTGAAGTTAGAAAACAATTTGGGAACAAGAAATTACCGACAGTGAAAACCCAGCAAAATCATACCAAATTGAAAGGTAAGACACCGACTCAAAATCAAAAGAAGCCGAATCAGAAGAAGAGGAAGAATGTGAACTTTGTGGAATCGAAGGGAACGGACAAAATTGAAAAGTTTGCAAATCAATCTAACTTAGATTTTGTCCAGAAAGTAACTGTGATGAGAAGGAATGAACAAAATAGTTCAAAACCTAGTACCTCGAAATCACAAAGTTCATCATCGGCTAGACGATCACATGATACTTCGGGGTTTGTTGAACGAAGATCATGTTTTGAATGTGGTACTATCGGGCATATCATTCGAAATTGCCCGTATCTTCATAAGCTGAAAGCAAAGGTTGATGATCCCCGTGGCCCAACTGACCGCAAGAGACCTGTTTCTGTAAAACAAGATCCCCGACTCATAAGAGAAAGGGAAAAGAAACAGAAACGCCAACAGGTCAAGAAACTTGAAAAAGAAATTAAAACCGATGTGGTTCACAAACCATCTGTTTCAGTTAAACCAGAAAATTCAAAGTTTTCAAAAACTTCAAACGATCAAACTGGTAAAACTCAACAGACCTGGAAACCAAAAACGGTTACTGAATCAGGGGGACCATCACAATTTTCAAATCATCAAAGAATAGAAGTAATTGTTGTTGATGAAAATGGAAGACCCAAGACCACAATGGCTTGGGTCCCCATCTCCAACTAATCATTTGAGTTCATGTGCAGGGTGTTCCAGGAGGAACTATCAGTAGTCATTGGATTGTTGATAGTGGGGCATCCAGGCACATGACAGGCGACATGAAGCTTCTCTACGACGTCAAATCTATTAGAGGCGGTTATGTTGCTTTTGCTGGAGATAAAGGCGGATACATTACGGGTGAAGGAATGATTTCCAACGGGGTTGTTAGCTTCGATAAGATCAACTTTGTGCAACAACTTGATCACAATCTTCTTAGTGTTTCTCAAATTTGTGACAAGCAGTTCGCAGTACACTTTGATGCTAATGGATGTTATGTGCTGAAACCCGGCTTCAAAATTCCAAAAGAATGGATTCTTTTGTCGGCTCCAAGGATAAATGATCTGTATGTCCTTGATATGAGCCAAGCTATCACAACGTCTGCACAAGCAACTTGTTTCGTTTCCAAAGCCACAGAAAAAGACACAATCTCTTGGCACAGACGAATGGGTCACATTCACTTACGCAAAATGAATCATTTGGTATCAAATGAATTGGTGAATGGTGTTCCTCTTAAAAATTTCCATCTTCAAGACGTCTGTGTTTCGTGCCAAAAAGGAAAACAAACGAAGAAGCGACACCCTACAAAGAAAGTCAACACGGTGGCTGTTCCTCTTGAACGTTTGCACATGGATTTGTTCGGTCCTGTCAAGCACAAAAGCATTAGGAATGATCAATATTGCCTCGTGATTACTGATGATTATTCAAGATTTTCTTGGGTGGCGTTCATGGCACACAAGAGTGAAACCTTCGGTATTATCAAAAACTTGATCTTTCAGATTGAGAATCTTTATAACTTGAAGGTTAGGCGGATACGTAGCGACAATGGTACTGAATTCAAAAATCATGCCATGGCGGAGTTTTGCACTTCAAAAGGTATTCTTCACGAGTTTAGTGCAGCTTACACTCCTCAACAGAATGGCGTCGCTGAACGTAAGAACCGCACATTGATCGAGACTGCTAGGACTATGTTGGTAGAGTCGCAGCTGCCCATTCCATTTTGGACTGAAGCTGTGTCCTCTGCATGCTATACATTGAACCGAGTCCTTACAGTCAAAAGGCACAACAAGACCTGCTTTGAGCTTATTAACAAATGGAAACCAGACTTGTCTTATCTTGAACCGTTTGGAGCTCCGTGCACAATAATCGATCCTAATGGAAAGTTTGGGGCAAGAGCAATTGAGGGATACTTTCTTGGGTATTCCACCCCGAACTTAAGAGTCTGGAATCTAGAGACTAAAAGGGTCGAGGAATGGTCTGAAGTCAGAGTACAAAGGCACACTTTACCAGTTAGAAATCCTGGTCAGCCTTGGATGTTTGAGTACGATGACTTTTTCAATTCGATCAATGTTGAAGCAGTTGAAGAAAATGCTGCGGCAAGGATGTTTTTCGAGAGTGACAATGCATCAGATTCACCGTTGGTTCGTCCCATTATTGTCAATCAAGAACCATCTTCAGTGAACAATAATGCTCTCGACAATGAGGATTTTCAAGATGTTTCCGAATTGAACGAATCTTCAGAGGATGACGAATTTCTCGATGCAGATCAAGGACCAACAGCAGCAATACATGGTACTTCAGAAGGTACACCTCCAGTGGATGTCCCTAGAACAGCTGAAGCTACTGCATCATCCTCTTCGGCAATTCCGGGTCTTGAATTGATTGTTGATCTCAATCTCAACAATCTGGGTACAAATATTCCAGTTCAAGAAAATCCAGAAACAAGGATTCACAATACCCATCCTCAACAAAACATCATCGGAAATGTACAAAGTGGCGTTCAAACAAGAAACATGTTGCGGAACAACAACAATGCAGGCTTGTATGCAACTATCCGAGAATCTGGTCAACAGAATGATTGGTACCCGTTGGGTGTTTAAATGCAAAAAGGATGACCGTGGGATCGTTATCCGGAACAAAGCAAGGCTAGTCGTTCAAGGTTTTCGTCAGATTGAAGGAATCGACTACAACGAAGTCTATGCACCTGTTGCACGTCTAGAAGCAATTCGGATCTTTCTGGCTTAT
Organism: Helianthus tuberosus; assembly: GCA_030545235.1. Taxonomy (NCBI): domain Eukaryota; kingdom Viridiplantae; phylum Streptophyta; class Magnoliopsida; order Asterales; family Asteraceae; genus Helianthus; species Helianthus tuberosus. Next base: position 17,620,860 of record CM060433.1, read on the forward strand.
GCCTCATTCAAAGGTTTCAAGGTATACCAGATGGACGTGAAGAGTGCATTCTTACATGGTGTGGTGGAAGAAGAGGTGTACGTCGAACAGCCTCCAGGTTTTGAAGATCCTATCCATCCCGATCGGGTTTGGTTGCTCAACAAAGCTCTATATGGTCTTCATCAAGCACCGCGAGCTTGGTACGCAACCTTATCCAATTATTTGCTGGAGAATGGATTTCGAAGAGGTCTTATCGATTGTACTCTTTTCATCAAAGAACAAGATGGAGATCTTCTACTGGTACAGGTATACGTTGATGATATTATATTTGGTTCTACTAATGATGTTTTGTGTAGGAATTTCGAGCGCATTATGCAGGATAAATTCGAGATGAGTGCTATGGGGGAAATGACTTTCTTTTTGGGCCTACAAGTACAACAAACTGAGTCTGGGATATTCATCCATCAGACTAAATATGTTGGTGACATCTTGAGCCGGTTCCAGATGTCTGACGCAATGCCCATCGGTACCCCATTACCACAAAATCACGGAATTACTCCAGACTTGAAGGGTCAAGATGTTAGCCCTTCATACTATCGCGCGATGATTGGATCTCTTATGTACCTCATAGCATCAAGGCCAGATATAATGTACCCAACGTGCCTCCTGGCCAGATATCAAGTTAACCCGAAGGCCTCACATCTTGCAGCTGTAAAAAGGATTTTTCGTTATTTGAAGGGTTGCCCTGACACCGGTCTGTGGTACCCTAGGGATAATAACTTTGACTTGATCGCATTCAGTGATTCTGATTTTGGCGGATGCAAAATCGACGGCAAATCCACAACGGCTGGATGTCAGTTTTTGGGAAATCGCCTAGTCACATGGCAATGCAAGAAGCAGACGTGCGTCGCTACATCAACATGCGAAGCTGAATACATTGCTGCCTCAAGTTGTTGCTCCCAAGTCCTATGGATCCAACAACAAATGCGTGATTACGGTTTTGAATTCCTAACTACTCCTATTTACGTTGATAATTCTGCTGCCTTACAGATCACTAGAAATCCTGTGCAGCATTCAAAGACTAAGCACATCGAAATCAAATATCACTTCATACGTGATTGCTTTGAGAAAAGGCTAATCGATGTTGCTTACGTCCACACCGATGACCAACGTGCCGATCTTTTTACCAAAGCATTTGACAAATCAAGATTTGACTATTTATTATTGGTAAACGGCATTAAGGTCAAGCAAGAGTAAAACCAACATCGGAAAATCATTTTTGTAAATACCTTTGTGTTTTAAATTTGTCTTAGTTTATTGATTTTAGGGGGAGTAAATCCAAAATTTGAAAATCCAAAAACATTGAAAAATTTCAAAAACACAAAAACAATAGAAAAACAAAAATGAGTTTCCTGGCGAGCAAAAGAGAAAATGATAGTACATCGGTGGTCTGTCTAAACCTCTTTAAACCTTAAATGAAAAGCGATAAGCAGCTCTATATAAGATGTATCGGTAGGCTCACAATCATTTTAAAGTGTGCAGGGTGATATAAACTTAAATCGACTGAAGACTGGGTGGGAACCATTCATTGGCATATGGTCTTAGTACCGAAATTTCGTTTGAGAGATTGCCGAGGTTCTGAGATATTCGGTCTTTATGCTGCTTATCATCTGGGTATCATGGTTGTATCTTTTACCGAAAAATAACGGGGACGCAAGTCTAGATCTTCCATGATACTATACATACGTGTACATACTGCATTCGACCTCAATAAGTGATCAACAATCACATGTCCCCCAAATAAGTGATAATATATCACATTTATCCGGGAGTCAAGTTCGTCTCTCTGCTGTACGAAAGTACTGACCTGTTCACGGACTTGCTCCTGTGCCCTCATGCATCGAAAATCAAGTTCCTCATCAATAAGTGATTATATCACATAGGGCTTGTTTTCAATCAAAATAAGTGAGTTTCTCACATCATATACGGTCAAACAGATGATAATCGGTATACTCACCGGTAAGATGAACCCTCGTGCATACCTTGATACGGGAATGTGTCGTGATGTGGATGAACACCGGTCGGTAAGTATAAATCATACCTTAACGTATCCCCTAAACATGATTACAAATGATAAGTTGAGCTTATGTGGACAACAATACCGATAATTGCTATAGGATGCTTATCTAAATGTTAACTAAAAGAACAACGAGAGCGTTTTGGCATGACCGTACACTGATATGATTCTCTTACCCTCGAAACTCACAAAAAGAATGTCTGTATATATTTATTTACTGCTTTCAGTCTTTACATTTGAAATATTCAAAAAAAAATACCAAAAAGATTTTAAGTGTGTTTTAACATAAACTTTATAAAAGCCAAAAAGATTTTATTTTTTTCTTATTTTCGATCGTACGATGTTGGAACTCGAGTCTTCGTTACCTGAAACCTGAACGAAAACCGGAAATGACTAAATCTTCATAAACGGTCGAAATTTGCAAAGTTTTGAAAGTTAAAATTTAAATTGATAAAATACTTTAAACTTTCAAACTGTCGGACGGTGTTTGTTTGAACAATGGTCACACGTGTGTCGTTTGTTTATGTTTACTATATTCCAAGCGGTTGTTCTCATTACGCGTTTAGATTTCTTGCATGTGCAGATTCTAAAGGCTAGGAGAACATGATCGATGACAAGCTTCGGAATGAAGACACGACGTGAAGGCACTCAAAAGACAAAGATGATCGAGTTGCCGCTGATCTTCAACACCACAAGGATCTCACTTCATAAAGATAAAGACTTTCACGAGCATAACTCAAGGGGGAGCTTATGTTAAGGGGGAGTTTGTCAACACACTTCCTACACGAAACGGGGAGTTTGTTGGTACACTTTCTGCTTTCAAGACGTGAAGACTTTGAAGATCCTCCGACATTGAAGACTTGAAAAGAAGTCAAAGACTTGAAGACACGAGAGACTTACGAGAATGAAGATAGAGACAAAGATACAGCCAAGGGGGAGTTTGTTGGTGCACTTGTGTCTGTACTTTGTCTGTATACGAAACGATGTCTTTATTAGTCATGTAAGTTTGACCAAGTCAACCATCCTCCTGGTTTGACTTGGCCAAACAGTCAACATTGTGTTTGTAAGATGGCTGGGTCGAAGGATGTGTCATCGAAGGATCACTTATATCCTTCGATGATGATAAGCTCGAAAGATGACTTTCGATGGATGGACCACGAAAGATCACATCTTTCGTGGTACATGTTGATCGTTCGAGCTATTTCTGGTCGATAGATGATCCTTCGATCATCTTATCTGATCCTTCGACCGGACCAGCTGTGTTGGGTATAAATACCCGTGTGTTGTGTTCATATCGATAGTTGGACAGATAGGGAAAACAGAGAACACACACACACACTAGAGAGAGTTTACAGGACTGATTTGTAAACATTGAGCTTGTAACTGGACCTTTCATACGTTTAATACAAGTGGTGTTAATCGTTGAACTTTGCGTGTCGTGTTATTGCGTGTTCTATCTCGGTTTGCTTTCTCGGTTGGATTCCGCACAACCGGGTTGGTTAGTATACAAGGATTAGGCGACTAGATCCTCCCCTAGCCGGACCTACAGAGAGCACTAAAGGTGGGTGCACGAGATCTTTTACCGGGTGAGCCGGATGAACCGGAAAGTGATGAGGAGGTAGTTCCAAGTGGTGACGAGGATTATGCGGACGAGCCGCAAGGAGGTGAGAATGTAGGTCAAGGAGGTTATGGTAGAGGTTATGGTGGTATGTTTTACGATTATACGGAGGGATCTTATGTGCCGGGTTGGGCTTATGAAGGCACAATGCAAGAAGTGATTTAGAATCAACGTCCTCCGGCACCCATTTTTGAGTCGTGGTCGGGGTCGGAGCGGACGTTATTTGACCAAACCACGATGACGAGTGCAAGCATAGAACGGTCCTTGAAACAAAACCTTGATCGTCAAGAGGCATGGAATCGCACACATGCGTATTCCTGTGAAGTAGAAGTGAATAATCGATATCATGATGATCAAGAAAGGAGTTTGCATGCGGACTGGCACGCCACCTTGTGGATTATGCGTCACTACCACCTTATGATGGTAGTATTTCCTATTCGACCCCGCCGATCCACCATTCACAATGGATTGACCCACGGCAACAAGAGGGAGCTCCACAACAACAAGGTGGAAGTAGTAGCGGCTCATTTGCGTTTGGAGAATGGAACGACATAATGTCTTCCATTTTTGGGCCGCCGGGACCGCACTATTATTAGTTAGGTTGTGTTCTCCCTTTGTATATTTTGTGCATATTTGTTAGTTTGATATGTTGGGTTGGGCGGTTGGGTGGTGTTAGTTTGTGATGTTATGTTGGGTTGGTGCTTGTTGGTGGTGTCATGTTTTAAAAGAAGAAAAACATAAAAAAATATAAAATGAAAAATGCAAAAAGAAATTTGTGGTTTGAGTTGAAGAACTTTTAGTGATGTTGAATGGATTTTAGTGATTAAAGCCTCCTAAAATCATACATTGGGGTCAATGTATCCCAAGTGTGGGGATGGGGGGAATTTTTGAAGATTTTGAAAAATTTTGAGTCAAGCGAAACATTGTGAGAATTTGAACAACCTAGATTAACCCCAAATTGATGCACCGGCAACCCTTGATATCTTTTTATTCTTGGTGAGAGTTGAAGCCACATTTGTATATAAATAATGATTGTCTTTGATGAGAGTGGCAACGGGTGGGGGTGCGTTAGAACTTGTGCTTGAATACGGTTCGAGGCCTTAGTTGAACATGAATGTAGAAAGGATAAGGGCATTTAGGTAGCCTCGTCATAGTGTGTGTTAGTGTGGGATTTGGGGGGTTGGACCTCATAAGTTATATATATGAGCATGGTTGCAAGAGGGGCGGGGGTTTGGACATTTAGTTGCCCAATTTTGTGCGTAAAAGCCTATTGTTTGTTACCCCTAGCTACTTACTTAAAAACTTAACCAAATTTAACCCGGTCTAATAGTGTTAGTAATAGTAGTAGTATTTTTAGTAGTATGATGTAGATATGTTTGAAGCTTTATTGTATGGTTGCTTGCTTTGAGTAAAAAAAAAAAAAAAATTCAAAAAAATCAGAAAAGAAAAAAAAAAGAGAAAAAGCAATGAAAAATGAAAAGAAAGGATGTTTCGTTGTCTTGTACATAGTAGTTTTGATTGGTAGTTGTTAGTTTGTTTTATTGTGTAATAAAAAGACCGGGTTAAGTTTTCGCTACTTCATATATATTCCATTTCCTACCCATACACTTAGCCACGTTACAACCTTGGAAGTCCCTTTGATTTACATTCATGTTTGACACTTGTTAGGAGAAGGATCGATTTAGGTACAAGCCTATAATTGTGCAACCGCCCGTTAGTGCTTACTTGTAACCGAGAGGAGAGACATAGTGAGGGGTGCATTAGTTGGGTGTTAAAAAGAGGTTAGTAAAAGGATTGCATGTTTTGCTTGGTTTACATTGATCACTTGTTGAGAAATTGATTTGATGAGTTGCTTGAGACAAGCAACGGTTAAGTGTGGGGATGTGACGGGTGGTCCGTAGGACAACCCTTTATGATGTTAAAAGACAAGTTTATCCCTCATTTAAGTGTGTAATTATCTTGAATTAGATAACTACTGTTTCTTATGTCTCAGGTGCGGTTGACGGCTTAAAGTGAAGAAAAATGCAGCTTTGGAAGGTTTGAAGTTGAACGGGTCGTGTGCGGAACAAAAGAAGAAACAAGGCACATAATTCAGGTTGTCACCGTAATTTACGGTACCACCGTAAATTACGGTGGACCTGAAATGCACCTGAATCTCACCGTAACTCAGAAGAACCATGCCGTAACACTTTGGACATCACCGTAAATTACGGTGATACCGTAATTTACGGTGGAAACGACGCGAAAATATGTAACTGCTCTATTAAATCAGTTTTATGGTGTCTTTGCACCTATTCTCATAATTGGACGTTTTTGGGAGACACTAGGGGCGATTTTGGCTGTTCTTACTTGGTTCTAAACAATTTCTAACATTCGGTTTGTGTATTCGATTCGTATGAACATTAATCGTTGTGTGATGATGATGTACCAAGTCATGCGTGGCTAAACTTTTGGTGATCATCCTAGATGTAAGGTTTGCTTTTGAAACACTATGTTTGTGCTTGAATTTCTAGAATAATAACTTTGAATGTTTGTTTGAGTTATTATGGTGTTTGGATATTTGTTTGTAAATTGTTGATTATTGTTTGATGTTAATCTAAACCATACGTTCTTGGTGCCGTTGGCAATCGAGATATCATGGGAGGGGTTAGGGTTGGATAATTGTCAATTGATCATCTAGTAACAACCTCGCATTTTATAATCCTAGTACTTAGTTCTCTTTCATCACAAACAGATAATCAAACATGAGCCATGTCTATGTGGTTCTTTCTAGTTAAGCATAAACATTAGTGTGGATTAAAACCTGAAATCTAGGATGGTCGCTTGTTCCTAATCTGTTTACAAAAACACTCTTTGATTTGCAATTTAATTAGTAATATTAGTTCTTAAAACCAAAACAATCAACTCTTGAATTTTAATTTTTGCAATTTTAGTTTAATATTAGTTTAAGTGCAAAGCTACATAATCGACACAAATTCCACATACTCCCTGAGTTCGATACCCATTTACCGCTATCTATAGTATTTATTGGGGTTAAATTTGCGTGTACCATGAAAAGCACGTCAGATTCCCAGAGAACTGGGGTGCCCTCTACCCCGAAGAAGGTCAAACGGCGGCGGATGCTCCGGCCGGGTATGTGACCTTGTTTTGGGATTTTTTCAGTGCAGGCAACTTTCGTTTGCCTGTAACAAAATTCTTCCTTGAAATTCTTAAGTACTACAAATTCCATGTCTCCCAGATGCATCCAATTGGCATGGTTAGGGATCAGCATTTTGAATTCGTGTGTCGTACGATGCATATTGAGCCGACAATTCCCCGGTTTCGAGTTTTTCATCAAATGCACTATAACCAAGGGTTCTATTCATTTGTTCAAAGGGCATCGGCGAAGAAGATTTTGCTTCAACCCCCCAAATCATTCCACGACTGGAAACATAAATTCTTTTATATTAAAGCAGGGGTTTTCCCGATGAAGATGATTTTTAGGGGAAAAGAGGATGTCCCCACTGAAACTATTCAGACCCCTGTTGACGAAAATTGGTATCAGGATCTGAAAGACGTTCCAAACATTGCTTTACCGGAGAAAGCCCTTGTTGGAGCTGGTATGAGTCTGAACTGGAGGATGGAACGAGAAGAGAAACCGGTGTACATGGAGTATGGCAAGAGTAAGAATTTTGCCTTGTGTCTTTCTTTCTCCTCTCTTCTCTTTTTTTTTTTTTTTTTAAATTTATCTTCACTTCTCCTTTTTTACAGTTGTCTCGCTATATGTTGTTGCGTTTGAAAGAGAAGGTGGAAAGATGTCTACTATTGCAAAGAAACCAGATGAGGAACTGTGGTGTCACCGTATTGTGAAGAATTTTGTTCTTCCACAAGATGCTGATCTGTTTGCACAACCTGCTGCTGGTGCTGGTAAGCTTTTCTCATATTGTTTATTGTTTGCTTCTTTTGCGCGTTTGAACAAGTTTTATTCAGCGCTTTAGTAGGTGACTTGTCGAATTTGGGCATAGGCCCTGAGAAGAAAAAACGCGTGACAACCACTGCTTCTGCGCCGAAGAAGAATGATGTTGAGAAAGCTTAATCTTCTAAGGTCAAAAATGTTGGGGGAGAGAAGAAAGGTATGCGCCGTTCCTCTGACTCCTGGTGTGATTATGTGGTGGTTTCTGATTCTTTGGTGGGTCTTGCACCTGCAGTTATTATTAGAAGGCCGAAACTGGAACCGAAAGATACTGCTGATATCCCTCCGTCCAACCCAGACGATCCCATTGATTTGGAATCAAGTCCTGAGCACTTGGTGCTGACTAAAGCAGGGAAAAGAAAACAAACTGGCGTTGAGGCTGAAGGTCAGCCTGCAAAGAAGATTCAGAGGAAGAAGATTACCAGAAAAGGCAATTTGGACGCCTTTATTTCAGAGTCTGCTCCTAGTAAGTGTCATCTTTGCTTTCTTCTTCTTATGCGCATTGATTATTTATAGACTTTGTTTTTTCAGAAATCCCAACTTCTCCTGTTCCCACAGAACCGCTGCCTGTGGTTAACGAAGAACTCCCACCCTCTCCTCCGCGCGTTCCTGTTGCTGATCAGTTACAGAATACTGATGATCCTGAGGGTGGTGCGCAGAAAACTGTTGGGGTTGAGGATCTTGGAGCTGACAAGTCTGTTGATGTTTCTGCGGATGTAGAAAAGGTTATTAGCCCAGAGGTTGTGGATGGTGCTGGTGATCCACAAGCCCCTGATCTTGCTGCTCATGATTCAGAGAAAAGGAAAAATGCCGAAGAAATCCCTGTTAGAACTCCTTCCAAGGCTTCTGGTGCTATGCCCGAGAATGTTGAGAAGGTTACTGTTGAAGATCAGTGTTCATTTTCTGATGCTGGCAAGAATTCCCCAATCCGCCCATATGAGACTCTGGGGGATTACTATTATTATAGAACTTATTCTGAAAAGGATGCTTCCGACATCCATGTCCCTGTTTGGAATCTGAAAAAGGGTGATACTTTCTCAGATTGGCGCGTGTGCCGGGACTGGTTGCAGGGGATATTTCCGCCAGGGGAGATTAAGTTTCAGGAGAGTCGACTTCATGAGCAAGCTTATCATGCCTACTTTGAAGAAGCTGCTACTCATGCATCGACCACTCATCGCATAGTGCGTGAGTGGCATAGTATGCACAAGGAGTGGGATGCTTTCAAGGTGTCCAAGAAGAATATTGCTGACGATGAAAACCGAATTGCCCAGTTGAAGGCTAAGCTGGAAGCTGATCAGGCCAACTTTGAAGCTGATCGGAAAACTGAAGAGTGGTCCGTTGCGGGCTGGAAGAGAAAAGCGGAAGCCGAAGCTGCTCTTCTTTCCGAGGAGCGTAAGAACTGGAAGAAAATATGTGAAAAAGATAACTCCGAAAAGGTGAATCTCCGCAATTTTATTAATAATCTCAAAGCTGAGGTTGAGAAATTGAAAAAACAAGATGTGGAGATTGAAAAGCTGAAGAAAGAGAAAGCTGATGCTGAAGCTGCACTTGATGAGGCGCGTTCACATAGGGAGCGAAGCGAACAAAGAAAGGTACAAGCTTGCGCTACCCTTGCTCTTAGAGATAAAGAGTTAGAAGAACTTACTGCTTTGTTTTCTGACCAGGAATAACTCAAGAAAGACCTGGAGCTTGCACTTTCTGAGAAAACTGAAACCTCCCCCGCTTAACTGAAAATGAGGGAAAACTGGAAAATTCTGAAACGGCGCGGGCCACAGCAGAGAGTGAGCTGGAACCTTTGAAAATCAATATGTTATGGTTGAAAGAGCGTGGGATTGCCTGTGTAAGTTGCTTCTTGTTTGTTTTCTTTGCGGGAATCCTTTGCGCTCTTCTGTTATTTATCTTTTTTGTTCTTATAGGTTGCTGAATCAGTGTTGAACTCTGTGGAGGTTGATAAAACCGTTGCACGTTTAGTTGTTGCCGTGCATAGTGACGGGTATGCTCAGGGATATGCGCAGTGTTCACACCATGTGACTAACGCCTTGAAAGTTGATTGGGATACTAGTAAATCTGCTACTCATGGAGTTAATACTGGTGCCGCCTTTGCAGGTTTAAAAACAGAATTCGACAATTTGCAGCTTCCTGTTATGAATCTTATAAATGTTGCTTTGCAATCTGAAGATCCCGTGACGCAACTAAAAGAAATCTTCCCAGAGGGACATGAAGATCTAGCGTAGTTTCCTTTTCTGTAATTGTATTGAACAATTTATTTTTTGTGATTTTCTGGGATGTGTATCCTTTTCCTTGTTAATGCGCGGCCGCGCAAGTAACGTACATTGAAACACTGCCGTGTTTAATAGTTTTCCGAGGCGTACTGGTGCACCGAGAATAGCATGATGTGTGTTTTGGTTTACAATATTTTGCATGGGTTCAATTACTTTGATCAGGTAAGGCGAATGAAGGTGGTATAAAGCTCATGTGCGAACGTGTGGTCTTGTATGATGTAATCACTGACCGTTCATGAGACTTGTATTATATTTACCTTAATGTTTTTGCGCTTACCAAAAGAAATTGCATGCACTTTGTAAAAAAATACAAGAATAATAGAAACTTTGCTGTTTATTTCGGGATAGGGCGCATAGGCCGTTACAAAGTCTATTAAGATAAATACACGGGACTTAACTTACTCTATCTCCTGCTTAACTTGATAAACCGTAAAGTCTGTTCCATTCTTGCGAGGAGATCATAGAGTTACTTCTTAATTTTTCGCTTTCTTGCTCGGGCCTTCTTCGCCCCGAGTGATGTGTTTGACTTCTTTGCGCACGTTTTGTAGTAGGTGAGTGAGCTCACCACTTTTGAGGGCTTTTTCTATCTCGGTGCGCAAGGAAATGCAATTGTTGGTGGTATGACCACTGTCCTTGTGGTAGTCACAATACTGAGCTGGGTCATGTCCACGTTTGTTTTTCATGGGTGGTGGAGGCTTAAACTAATAATCCTCCGTGCTTAAAACTTCTGCAGGAGTTTTGATCAAGGGAGTCCATTGTCTCTCCCTGTTCTCTTGTTTGGCCTCTCTCTGCACGAAAAGTTTATTGATTGTGGCTCGAGCATCCGCGGATGAATAGTTACCTGAGCCAGAATCGCGCCATCCTTTCTTAAATTTCCTCCCACCACTTGAGCCTAAATCTGAAGGTCTATTATGCGGTGGTGGCGGCCTATTGGTGGTAAGATTTTTTTGTATTTGCGCATAAACCTTAGCCGCCGCCATCACTTTTCCCAGCTCTTCGGGAGTCCTTCCATCCCAGACAGGATTTTTATCATATCGTCGCATCTGACTGCATATTTGAATTGGGCGCGAATCAGCTGCTCGTGGACGTCCCCGATCTCGAGTACCTCTATGTTATAACGGGTGATGAAGTCTTCCAGACTTTCCTCATCATCACGCCAGATGTTCATTACATCCGCTGTGTCACGGATAGATCGCCTTTGCTGACTGAAATGAACCAGAAACTTCTCGCGCAAATCTTTCCATGACGTGAGTTTCCCAATGGGCAAGTTATCGAACCAGATTCTTGCGGCGTCAGTAAGAGTTTGTACGAAAAGGTGACACCATAATGGTAGGGTCCATCCACCTACTAGCCCTACACTTGTGAACACTCTCAAATGATCGTTAGGGTCTGTCAATCCGTTGAACTTGGCCACGTTAGACGGTAACTTTGCTTTCTTTAGCGGAGCCGGAGCGATTTCGGTAATAAATTTTGAGTTCTCTGCCGCTTCTGCTGGACGATAAATCAGATCATAATTGTGCTCAGCCTCGGAGTTGTAAACCGCACAGGGTCTACACTTGTTGTAATATAGTTGAAACCGACTAAACATACTGGAACTTTCACCTACACGGTAAGTTGAATCATATTCACTGTTGTGGGTGCTCCGTTGAGAACCCAACCTGGTGTGAACTGATGGTCTCCGGTGAGGGTGTGACTCGTCTCGATGTCTCTTTGACGACTTTCTGATTGAGTATACTCGTATCTCGATGGAGATCTAGAGTAAACCTCCGGGTCATGGGATAGGCCATCACGTTTAGAAGCATGAGCACGGGATCCTGGCCTCCGTGATTGAGTTTGGGGAGCAGTTTGTGCACATAGTTGTGTGTATACTGCATTTAGTGCCCCCTGAGACCTGACGTACCAGGAGATTGAGGTTTCTCCTGGGGGTATAATTGAGTTCACAGGGATCTCTGGCTGTATCCCTGGGGTGATTGGTTCATTCAGATGATTGGATTGTATCTCGTTGTCATCCAAGGCTTCTTCTGCAACACCTTCAACCTGGACATTGTTAACAAAATTCGGCCGAGGGCCAGTTTGCCGATGAGATGAAGTTTCTTCGATGTGCAAATGGAATCAACAGGGTAGATCAAAAAACGAGAGAAAATCGGATGAAACAGAGAAATCAGTCGGCGCCAATGAAGAAACACTAAATAAAAGGATCGGAATCGGATTATCCAGGGGTTATGTTCTGCATAAAAAGGGTGGTTCTCTCTCGTTTGATTTGATGGGACAGTTCTTCTCCTCCGGTTAACATTGCAAAACAGAACACCGTTAGCCTCGTCACGGGGAAAATGGAGGTTTTCTCCGTGACCCGACTCTTGCGTGAGAATAAGTATGTGCTTATGAAGAAGATGAAGTATTGACGAAGTGTGTGTAACTTGAAGTTCATACCTGAATTGTTCTCATATTTATAACCGGGAGTTTGGGGGGGGGGGGACTCGTTGATGAAATATTAACGGAAGATGCAAACCCCATAAGCGGTTACTTTTCCTGCCGTTAATCTTCTTAATCTGACGTGAGTGCACACGGATCGCTATTTCAGATCCATGGCTGGGGGAATTCCACGTGGAAAGTGGGCAAGTGGAGGTTTTCCTCCAATTCCATGCCATCATCATGATTTTAGGGAGGCCTGAGATGATGACACGTGTCCTAGACGGTTATAGTCGTCCATATCCATGTCCAGGTATATTTAAGCGGAAGTGTTTAAACTAGGATTCTCATCTTTTGTTTGTTTATGGAGGAAGGCTCAGGGATTCATGATTTTCCTTTCAGTGCGCAAGTGTGGCCTGATATCTTTCTCCTGAGCTCCTTTTGTGGGACCAGTTGCGCGGCCGCGCAAGGCCAAAAGAGGGCTAAGAGATGAGGTTATGGTATGGTCCCAAGTACTTGATATGAGGTTTTTGGGACCTTACCCCTTCAAACCAAAAGCATGAAAAACTAGCTTTTTTGGTAAAATTATGAAAGTAAATCATAAACAACGTAACAAAGATCCATAACAACTTATAATCAAACAGACTTCGTATAATCATAGATCGATTTATGTAAAAAAACAACATATGAAGGAATCGTATGAGTTTCAAGGAAATAGATAAAATAACCTTCCGAACGGTCTCATCCTGTGAGACGATAGTAAATAGTAATTCTCTTCCTAGCCTAGTTACAACATATGTTACCTCCTGCGAAACGATATCGAGAAAATAAGTTAAGGAAACGAATATATAGCTTCAAGGAAATAGATAAACAAACCCTCCGAACGATCTCTGAGATAGCGATTGCTACATAAGTAGGCCAAACAGCAATTGCAATTTAATTCAAGAAGGCAGTGAATGGTGCAGCGCAAAGAGCTATAGTAATCCTGGCTACTGTAAGAATCCGACCCTGAATTTAAAAAGAAGTAATTGAAACGTTAAATGCCTCTTCCATGACTTGAAAACAATAACAAAATCAACATTAAATGTAGTTAACATGAATTCAGCATACGACTCAAACGTTGTAAAGTCCAATAAAAAACCATGCTTCACACCAAGGTCATCAACAATGGTTTTCCAACCATCAGTAATTGTTATATCCTCATTAACCCTCTTATATCTAAGAACCCATGAGCGCATTCCATTAAAGTTGAGTATGAACTGATCATTCAACAACGACCCATTAATGTTTTTTGGACATAAGCTTTAGGAACTACCTTGATAACAAAAAGAAAATAAATCAATAAACAAAACATCAAATGTATAAATATGGCCATGGAATGAAAAATACCAATTGAACCCTTTCTCGCAAGACTTTGAAAAAAGCCTCTATAATCTTTCACTTCACCGCCTGTATAAAAAAACACGAAATATTCGTTATTCCCAATCTCATTGATCAAACAGATGGTTAATTCAATAAAAGAACTCGTTAACATGAATATCAAAACAACCATGTTGGTCACACCCATATATAATGAATTATTACAAAGAAAACATGATATCTATTTAAACCGAAAGCATGAAAAATTAGCTTTTTGGTAAAATTATGAATAAATCATAAACAATGCAACAAAGATTCATAACAACTTATAATCAAACAGACTTCGCATAATCATAGATCGATTTATGTAAACAAACAACATATGAAGGAATCGTATTTCGCATAATCAAACACACACAAGAAAAAAGAAGAATTTATGTAATCTTACCATAAAGAAGACAATCGTATTTCTGCGTGTGAACATACTCCATCTTCGTTTATATAGTTGGGTAATTAAACAACAGTCAGAAATAAGTCAGAAGTCCAATTCAACATAAAACCCTAGATCCAAAGCCGATTGGAACAAAAATTATGACAACATGTACCTTCAATCAAATCAATTGCAAGATACCATAAAGAAGATAATCGTATTTCTGCGTGGGAACATACTGCATCTTGGTTTATATAGCTGGGTAATTAAGCAACAGTCAGAAATAAGTCAGAAGTCCAATTCAACATAAAACCCTAGATCCGAAGCCGATTGGAACAAAAATTATGACAACATGTACCTTCAATCGAATCAATTGCAAGAACACATATGAAATGAGGATTCTAAACCTGTTGAATGTCTTGAATCTCTATGCGGCTAGAGTTTTTAGGGTTTGAAAAAGATTAAAGAAATTAAAGAACAGATTGATCAATGATGATTGAAAACTTCGATTGAAGGTAGTCGCTGATGATCTTCAAAGAGATAAAACCCTAGATCCAAAGCCGATTGGAACAAAAATTATGAGAAGATGTACCTGATGGTCGAATCGATTGGAATAACACATATGAAAGGATGATTGCAAACCTGTTGAATATCTTCAATCTCTAGAGAGAAAAAAACGAACGATGATGAGAGATAGTATAGAAGAGGAACGATTAATGAGAGAATGAGAGAGAGAGAGTATACAGAAAGCGTACACAAGAAACCTTCATCAATCCTGGCATATGAGGAATGCCACTTTTCCAATTATTTGACATATGCCACATCATTGCCTATGTGTATGCTTAGTTGGCTTGCACCATTAGGTGGCATGCGTCCCCCAATGGTTTGTTTTATTAGAAATATAGATTTTTAAAGTTCATAGTTTTGATTCTTGAAAAAAAGTCCTACTTTTTTAAGATTGAAGATTAATTGATCATTAATACCAAAATAAAAAACCTTCAAATAATTAAGAGGAAGGCTAAATGCTCCCCCTTCTTTGCTTTTCGTTCCCCCTATCTAAAAATATAAGTTTCAAACTTGTCAATTTCACCCCTCTAAAACTTGTATGGAATCATATAAAAAAAATTGAGAAGAAAAAAACCAAATATAACTTAACTCATGTGAGGTAGATTTAAAAACCATTTGGACAAAACTTATCAAAATGATTTTTCTTTTTCCTTTCTTGGATTTGTGATTCATTATAGTTGAATACTGATGCAATATGAAAACATAATTTTTTATATGGGTAATATGTTTGAAAAAATTCAATCACAATTAACAATTTTTTATTTTTTTATTATAGGGATCAGCGGTAACGTTATGTAACAAAAAACAAAAAAAATATTTTTTTCATTTTTGGGTTTCTTGAACGTCGAACTTTCCGTCTATAATACTGTCTATAATACTTGTTTGGGAAGTAGTGATAGCATGATATAAGGTTAAGTGATATGATATAATACTAGATACCATATTATATCTGATCTATCCAATAGTATCATAGCATTTAATATTATATGAAACCATATCAAAAGGAATAGAATATGATATACTAGAACATAACATAATAAATAACAAATATGATGCATTACAATACAATATAATATATTATAATATAATATGATATGCAACAAATATTTGGTTTAATGGTTTTTATTTCTATTCTTTAATATTACTCTACGCTTTTATATTTTATTGGCTTGAAATGTTGGAAATTATATATATTACATGTCTTATTTCTTTCTAAAGTTTTGTAACATACACTTTATGGGGTTTTTCCAACTCAAGTGGGTTTTCTAGTTAGCCTAGCCCTATATATATATATATATATATATATATATAGTGAGGTTCATCTACAAAGTGTGGTTTTCCTACAAAGTGTGTTTTTCCTACAAAGTGTAGGAAGTGTTTTGGACCATTGGATGGGTGTTTTTAATGGTAGAAATCATATTGATGGCATTTTAGTAATGTTTATGTTTTAAATATGGATTGGTTTAATTGATGGAGGACAAAAAAGTCATTTGGCGAGATTTAAAAATAGCAAGTAACCATCATTCAATAAAAGCACTCCTTAAGTATTGGAAACTTCTCTCTCTTTCTCTTTCCATTTCTTTCTCTCTCTCTCTCTTACACACACACACACACTTATCATCTTATATACTTAAAAAAAACAAGATTAATGATTCTTGGTTTAAGTTGTTAATCGTGGGATCAGATACGGGTGTGTTTTATATTGTGTCTACATCGAATGAGACACAAGTGTGTTTTATATTGTGTATTTCAGGCATTGGTGTCTATATCGAGTGAGACACGACCCTGGAGTATTTTATGTTGTTTATTTTAGATACTGGTGTGTTTTATGTGTGTGGGGTGTGTTTAATTGTGGTAACTGATATAACACAACGTAAAGAAGCCAAAAAAACTAATAAGACACAATGTCAAGAAATAATGAATGTGTTTTATGTTTCGAAATGTGTGAGAGGTGTGTTTAATTGTGAAAATTGATATAACACAGTGCGAAGAAAACCATCAACTGATAAAACACAACGTCAAGAAATAATTAATGTGATTTACGTTTCAAAATTTGGATAAATCAATCGTGGATATGAAGGATGTAAATGCCGATTTTGAATAGTTAACAAATATAGAGTTTCTATAAAAATAGCATTTTATTGTTTTAAAGATATATCTTCCAAAAATAGAATCATTCTTCGTGGTGAACAATCTTACAAACAATCCGTTCTTGGTCAATTCTAGTTCTTCGTGAGAGTTCTTGTGCATGGATTTTCAATTGATAACAAGCCCACTCAATCTAATCGATCTTCGAGTAATTGTGGCCCAACAAGCATGCCATCTACGATTTCATGCATGGCAGGTTCTTTTATCAACACAATCTTGCATGCATTTATAAGTTATCACATCACATCATCATGACATCACCATGGTGATGTCATGGTGATGTCGGTTCGCGGCTCTTCGTGCTTCGTGTGTCGAACTTCGTGTGTCGAACTCTGGGGCGCACGACGGAGGAATGTCGCGACGACGGTCTTGAGCCGAACCTAACCGAGTCGAACCGAATCGAGCCGCATCCACAAAGTGCATCAACAATAACGTCCATGATTATATTATCAAAATGTCAAAGCACATCATAAACTTATTACTCTCCTATTAAAATGTACCATAAATTCTAGTAAGAATTTAAGAAATTGCTTGTGGACTTCATAAAATGTACCAGTGATGTCAGATTTGTAGCATCAAAGGGTACTGATAAAATTGAGACTTTTGAAAACAAATCAAACACCGATTTTGTCCAACAAGTCAAGATTTTAAAATGTAACAGTCAAAACAATTACACTCAACATACAAACGGGTGTGATGAAAAAGCAAGTACCTCAGGTTCTACAGGTTCGACATCTATTCGTAGATCAGATTCTCCTAAGTTTGTTGAAAGGAGAACGTGTTTTAAGTGTGGGGAGTTTGGACATATCATTAAAAATTGTACAAATACTCCCAAAGAGAAATTTGTTGATAAAGCCCCACCTAAAAAGGTTCACCCAAAACGTCGTCCTGTTTCACCAAAGCATGATAAAAGAACTGTTAAAGAGCAAGAAACAAAACAACGACATCAAAACGTCAAGGCAGTTGAAAAGGCTTTAAAATCTGAAGTCAAATATGTTTAAATGGAACCAAGTTCATCACAACCGTTAAATCCAGAAGTTTCAAAATCTTTTCATAAAACTCAAACTGGTAAACAACGTCAAACTTGGAAACCTAAGATAGGTGAAAGTTCAGGGGGAGGTGTTGTTTTTGATAATCATCAAGAAATCGAGATCACATTTCGTGATGCTCAGGGACGACCCAAGACCACTAAGGCTTGGGTCCCCATCCTCAACTGATCGTTAAATGATATCTGTAGGATGTTCCAGGAGGAACAGTTAATAGTCATTAGATTGTTGACAGTGGAGCATCTAGGCACATGACAGGGACTTACGGCTTCTGTATGATGTGAAAAACATTAGAGGAGGTTATGTCGCATTTGCTGGAGACAAAGGCGGATATATCACTGGAGAGGGAATGATCTCCAATGGTGTTGTATGTTTCGATAAGATCAATTCTGTTCGTCAAATTGATCACAATCTTCTGAGTGTTTTGCAAATCTGCGATAAGAAGTTCACCGTGCATTTTGATGATGCCGGTTGTTATGTACTGAAACCTTCCAAAAGAATGGATTCTCTTATTGGCTCCAAGAGTTAATGATTTTTATATTCTTGATATGAGCCAAGCGATTACGACATCTGCGCAAGTCACATGTTTTGTCTCAAAAGCCACAGAGAAGGAGTCTATATCTTGGCACAGACGAATGGGGCACACTCACTTGAGAAAAATGAACCATTTGGTGAAAAACAATCTTGTGAAAGGTGTGCCTATGAGAAGTTTTTATTTACAAGATATCTGTGTTTCGTGCCAGAAGGGAAAACAAACGAAGAAGTCTCACCCGCTTAAGAAAATCAACACTGTTAGCATGCCTCTCGAATGTCTTCATATGGACCTCTTTGGACCTATGAACCACAAGACAACCTTTGGGGATGCTTATTGTCTAGTTTTTACTGATGATTATTCTATATTTTCTTGGGTAGCTTTTATGGCACACAAGAGTGAAACTCCTGGAATTCTCAAAGATCTTCTTACTATGCTGGAAAATTTGTACACGTTGAAAGTGAAGAGGATCCGAAGTGATAATGGAACTGAGTTCAAAAACCGTGTAATGGATGAGTTTTGTACTTCCAAGGGCATTCTTCATGAATACAGTTCTCGCTACACTCCATAACAAAACGATGTCGCTGAGATGAAGAATCAGACGATAATAGAAAATGCAAGAACGATGTTGGTAGAGTCGGAGCTTCCTGTTCAGTTCTGGGGGGAGGCTGTGTCAACTGCTTGCTACACGCTAAACCGAGTTCTTACAGTTAAAAAGAATGGCAAGACTTGTTTCGAACTCCTACACAAAAGGATACCGGACATTTCTCACTTAGAACCTTTTGGCGGTCCATGCACTATGATTGAGCCGGATGGAAAGTTTGGCGCTAAAGCTATCGAGGGCTTCTTCCTTGGATATGCTACTCCAAATTTTCGTGTTTGGAATTTGACAACCAAAAAGATTGAGCTATGGAGTGAAGTAAGGGTTCAAAGGTATACAAGCTCTGTTAGAGCTCCGGGTGATCCTTGGATGTTCGATTATGATGGACTATTCGACTCCTTTAATCTGCCAACCTTTGACGAAGCATCTGCTGCTGCTCAAATGCTATTTGATAGTGACAATGCTGTTGGCTCGCCCTTGGTAAGACCTGTTGTTGTTAACCCCCAAGCTTCTAATTCGGTTAACAACACGCTATAAAATGAGGTATTTGAATATGCTACTGCATATAATGAGTCATCGGAAGATGATGAATTTCATGATGCGAATGAAGGTACTTCAGCTCCGGTTGCTTCTGTTCAAGGTGCTTCTGTAGAAACTCCTCATGTGAAGAATGTTGACACTGCTGAAGGAAATGCATCCACCTCTACACCTATGCCCGGTGTGGATTTGGTTGTTGATCTTAACCTTAACAATTTGGGTATCAATGCTCGTGTCCCTGATGTTCCTGAATCAAGAATTCATGATACTTATCCGCAACAGAATATTATTGGAGATGTCCATAGAGGTGTGTAGACGCGTAATCAGCTGAGAAACAACCAAAATGCTGTGTTGTATTCAGCTATCAGAGAATCTGGCTTTCAAAATGATTGGTCCTTCGCGTGTTACGTTTCACAAGAAGAACCGAAATCTTGGAAAGAAGCCTTAAATGATAATTCTTTGGTCGAAGCCATGCAGGATGAACTACAGCAATTTCAAAAGCTAGGTGTTTGGAAGCTTGTTGAAAGGCCGGAGAACTACAAGAAAATTAGCACACGTTGGGTTTTCAAATAAAAAAAAGACGATCGAGGAGTAGTCATTCAAAACTAGGTGAGATTGGTTGTTCAAGGATTTTGTCAGATCGAAGGAATTGACTACAATGAAGTTTATGCACCGGTTGCACGTCTCGAGGCCATTTGGATCTTTCTAGCTTATGCATCATTTAAAGGATTCAAGGTCTACCAAATGGACGTGAAAAGTGCTTTCTTACACGGTGTGGTTGAAGAAGAGGTGTACGTCGAACACCCTCCAGGCTTTGAAGATCCTATTCATCCAGATCGGGTTTGGTTGCTCAACAAAGCTCTTTATGGTTTACATCAGGCACCACGAGCTTGGTATGCAACCTTATCCAACTATCTATTGGAGAATGGTTTTCGGCGAGGTCTTATTGATTGCACTCTCTTCATCAAAGAACAGGATGGAGATCTTCTGTTGGGACAGGTATATGTTGATGATATAATATTTGGTTCAACTAATGATTCTTTGTGCAGGCAATTCGAGCGTGTTATGCAGGAAAAATTCGAAATGAGCGTAATGGGGGAAATGACTTTATTCTTGGGCCTACAAGTTCAACAAACCGAGTCTGGGATATTCATCCACCAGACAAAATATGTTGGTGACATCTTGAGCAGGTTCCAGATGTCTGATGCAACGCCCATTGGTAACCCACTTCCGCAGAATCACGGGATTACTCCGGATTTGAAGGGTGAAAGCATTAACTCTTCATACTATCGTGCTATGATCGGATCTCTCATGTATCTCACAGCCTCGAGGCCCGACATCATGTTTTCGATGTGCCTGCTCGCAAGATATCAGGCCAACCCGAAGGCCTCGCATCTGTCAGCTGTTAAAAGGATTTTCCGCTATTTGAAGGGAAGGGTTGCCCGGACACCGGTCTCTGGTACCCCAGGGATGATAGCTTTGACTTGATCGCATTAGTGACTCTGATTTTGGTGGCTGCAAAATCGACGGCAAATCAACAACAGATGGATGTAGGGGTGTGCAAAAAACCGAATTAACCGACCCATAACCGAAATAACCGAAAAAACCAAACCGAAAAAACCGAACCGAAAAAACCGAACTGAATAGAAAACCGATGGGTTTGTTTTTAATTTTTTGAAAACCGACAATCATGGGTCGGTTATGGTTTTGTACGTTTCAATAACCGCCATAACCGAACCGACCCGCTAGTTAATAAAGTTATGGTTAACCAATCCACATAACCTACCCATATGCATAACCAATCCAAATCCAATGTTGGGGCGCAGGAATACCAAAGGACCACTTTGAATTATTAAACCTAATAAAATAAAATCTTTATTTCAAAATCCAATGTAGGGGCGGTTACTTACTATTAGGGTTCAAAGTTCTAAACGTCTAATCGTCCTTTCAGTTTTCCTTCCCATGGTCTCTAGTACAGAAGCGAGAGTTCCAGCTTCCAGGTTTGTTTCTGATTTGGTTCTCGTTTAGGTATTGTTTATGATTTTGTTCTGGTTTACGTATCTGCTGCGAAGTTGTCGGTGTTATCTGATTGTTTCTGTTACACATATTGTTTCTGATTGTTCTCGATTACGTATCTGCTCCAATGATATAATCTTTAGATATAGTAAGGTGCTGTAATCTCGTTTACGTATCTGCTCCAATGATATAATCTTATTCCAAAATTTTTAGCGTTAGTAAGGTGCTGTAATATTCGTTTACATTTCTGATCTTATTCCAAAATCTTTATTTTTGGTGCTTTCTTATAACATTCAATCTTCCTGAATTATTTTCTATTGGATCTAGAGGTTTCTAATCTATTAATTAATATGGAATGTAGTATGAAAACGTGTTTGGGTTGGAATGCCTTAATTTTAACACATGTAGAAATTGGTGTTAAAATTACAAGTTAGCGTATTTTTTTTATCTTTTTATGAAAATGTGTGTTCATGAATTTTTAAAGTTGTTTGAACCATATGAACTGAGGTAAATCAGATTGTTTAGTTGATTTAAAGTTTATACAATTCAGATGTGTTCTGAATGTTTTATAAGTGTTTACACTTTCAAAAAGTAAAATCCAGTTTACAAAATTCTGTTAGAAGTCTGATAAACTGATTGTTTCTGTTAGAAATATTACATTCAATATTTAAAGTCTGTCATGATTAGTTTAAATGATTGTTTCTGTTAGAAATTTGAAGTCTGTCACGATTAGTTTAAAAGTATTAATATTTATAGATAATATCGTTTTGAGCTAAATTTAGCTAGACCCAAGTTCATGGTTAACCGACCCATAACCGACCACCATAACCATCAAAACCGCCATAACCGAGCGGTTATGGTTATGACTTTTCATAACCGACATATTGGTTATGGCGGTTATGGTTATGGTTATGACCCAAACTGACCCATGCACACCCCTAGCTAGATGTCAATTCTTAGGAAATCGCCTGTTCACGTGGCAGTGCAAGAAGCAAACCTGTGTTGCTACATCAACTTGTGAAGCAGAATACATTGCTGCCTCTAGTTGTTGCTCCCAAGTTCTTTAGATCCAACAACATATGCGCGACTACGGTTTTGAATTCCTATCAACTCCTATCTTTGTTGATAATAATCCTGCCTTACAGATTACTAGAAATCCTACGCAACATTCCAAGACCAAACACATCGAAATTAAATATCACTTCATACGTGATTGTTTTGACAAAAGACTAATCGATGTTGTTAAAATCCACACTGATCACCAGCATGCCGACCTGTTCACTAAAGCTTTTGATAAATCACGTTTTGATTATCTTCTTTTGGTCAATGGCATTAAGGTGAAACCCGAGTAAAACTTCTTTGGCTAATGGTTTTTGTAAATATTTTCTATAAAAACTCTAAAAATACAAAAAGATTTAAATTTTCGTAACCTTTTAGCATTTTAGGGGTAGAAAATTTCAAGAAAATACTAAAACATCTAAAAAGGTCAAAAATCCAAAAATATGTCTTTACTTTCTGTCTTTACGTTTAAAAAATTCAAAAATTTAAAAAAAATTGGAAAATTTAAAAATTTAAAAAAAATTAGAAAACCAAAAATGAGTTTCTTGGATAAAGGAAGATGATGATATTCACTGGTGTGGTCAGTCGACATGTTCAAAAATGTAAAACAAAAATTGAGAGATGATAAGTATATCTACTAATGATGTATCGGTAGGCTCACAATCAGACTAAAATGTGCAGGATGATACAAACCTAACAGATTTCAAGTCAGGTGGGAACCATTCATTGGCATATGGTCTTGGTACCGAAATTTCGTTTGAGAGATTATCGAGGTTCTGGGATATTCGGTCTTTATGCTGTCTTATCATTTGGGTATCATGGTTATATCTTTACCGGAAAACAACGGAGACGAAGTCTAGATCTTCAATGATACTATACATACGTGTACATATTGCATTCGACCTCAATAAGTTATCAACAATCACATGTCCAAACAAATAAGTGATAAAAATATCACATTTAACCGGGAGTCAAGTTCGTCTCTTTACTGTACGTTGTACTGACCTGTTCACGGACTTGCTCCTGTGCCCTCATGCATATGAAAATCAAGTTCCTCATCAATAAGTGATTCTATCACATAGGGCTTGTTTTCAACCAAAATAAGTGAGTATCTCACATTTTCATATACGTCAAAACAGTAAATGATATACTCACCGGTAAGATGAACTCTCGTGCATACCTTAATACGGGAATGTGTAGTGAGTGGATGAACACCGACTTGTAAGTATAATCCTTACCATTAATCGTATCTCCTAATTATGATTACATCTGATAAGTTTGAGCTTATGTGGACAACAATACCGATAATCGTGGTAGTATACTTATCCGAAGCTTTAAACCAAAATCAAACATCATCAGATAGCCATGTATCTGTCCCTGCAATTAAGCTGACTTGCTGCTGTTGCTTCTTAGCTTCTTCAAGCTTCTTCTCATAATGAGCAACATCTTTTAGCTTCTTGGTCTTGCATTCTGATGCATACTGACCTCTTTGCTTGCACTTGTAACACACAACCTCAGCCTTTCCCTTATCCTTAGATCTACTCTCTTCCTTAGATCTTCCATCCATCCTCCCTCTGTCACTCCTCTGGTATCTCTGACCTCCTCCCCTCAACCTCTACTCAAGTATCAGAATTTTCAAAACTTTGGCTGTTTGAAGGTTGTGGATCATTGGTAGGTGTTGGTCTTTGTGAATTTGAGATGAGAGCTAAAGATCCCCCTCTTTGAATGGTTTCTTCAAATATTTCTTCCTCTCTGGGGATCAAGATGCTGTATAAGTCATGAAGACTCATGTTTCCTAATTCTAAGGTTGAGGACAAAGTCATGGTCAGACTTCTCCATTCTCTAGGTAAAGCATCAAGGAATTTTATGTTTCTTTCATCATTTGATTTTGTTATACCAAATTTCTTTAGCTCGTTTAAAAGTTTTGTAAATCTTGGATATGTATCATTTAATCTTTCATTCGGTAAACTTTTAAACCTCTCATATGAGGAAACATTGTTTGTTCTCTTGTTTGTTCTCATCCTTTCTCCTCTTTCACAAAGATTTTCCAAGTGATCCCATATTTCCTTAGCTGATGCACATGCATCAACTTGTGAAAATATGTCATTGGGGATGGCCATTATTAAGAGTGACTTTGCCCTTTCATCCCCAACCACCAGTTCCTTGTCTTCCGCGCTCCAGTTTATTTCACTTTTGGGAGCACGGGAGGCAGGGATTCCTGGTGATTGGTCAGTTACTGGAATTGCTGGTATTTCAGTCATTGGTATATGTGGACCCCTTTCAATGGATTGAAACAGAGCTCGGTCATGACCATTGAGGAAATTGACCATCCTGATTTTCCATTGGGGGTATTCCTCTCTGACGAGAGCCGGAGGTTTAGACATAGAACCAATATTAAAAGCATTATTCCAGGATTGAAAGCTGGCCATATTTAGAGAAAAGAAGATGAGCGATTGATCGTTTGAAAATAGTTTATTCAATCTGCTCTGATATCAATTGTTGGACCCAGTATGGCCTTAACAACTTCTTTTCACGTAATATGGCAAGTGATTTTAGTAGATTTGAAAAAGATGTGCGAAATGGAAATCAGACTTTCAGAAACAAGACCCATAGAATTATCAAGTTTATATCACTTTGAAACAAAATAGTTTACAAGGTGATTGTAAGAATATTATCTAATACAAATGAATCTTGAATTCTGTGGGTGAGAAGGGCAATGGAGTTTGTATGGTATATATGAATGCTAAGCTTCAAACTCAATTGTCTTCTGCTAGTTGAGCCTTCTATTTATAGAAGGCTTGAGCCTTCTATTTAAAGAAGGCTGGGTACATGAATAAACAATAGTTTATTCATGCAATAAGTCCTGGAAAAAGTAGCAATTTGACATATTCATTGAATCCAACATTCAAGTTGCCTTTGTAATCATGATATCTAATAATATCAACTTGCTTTGGTCATTGTGTGGCAGGATAGAGTTGAGTTTTAGACAACTGGGGTATTCATCAGAATTTCTGATAAGCCACTTCATCAGAAATTCTAATTCTGGTGAACAAATCATTAGAAAATCTGATGATCAGAATCGTCAGAAACTGACGATATTTAGAAATATCATCAGTTCCATTAGAAAATGACCTACTCTGATAATCCAATTTAGCTCTTGATCAACTTGTGATTCTTTGAAGTAGATGCTGTGCATTTCAGTTATCCTATCTGATCTTCTTCGTCTTGTTGTGATCTTCAGGACTGTTGTCTCTTCATAGATCCAGTTGATTGTGATTTTCTTCAACACTTACAAATAAAGTTTCCTAACAAACACACG
Organism: Helianthus tuberosus; assembly: GCA_030545235.1. Taxonomy (NCBI): domain Eukaryota; kingdom Viridiplantae; phylum Streptophyta; class Magnoliopsida; order Asterales; family Asteraceae; genus Helianthus; species Helianthus tuberosus. The sequence continues at coordinate 17,646,791 of CM060433.1, forward strand.
AACTCTCTGAATACTCTCATTGTGTTCTACTATGTGTTCTAATGTCGAAATGATAAGCAATTAATTATCTGTATTTATAGGCCCAACAACTAGTAACCCTACGAAGAATGGTTACTAGGCTCAAGAACATTCATCTGGCCCACGAAGAATGGAATCTTGGTGGACCATTGCGACGAACAATCTATCACCACGAAGAATCATTCTTCGTGGCGAACAATCTTACAAACAATCCATTCTTCGTCAATTCTAGTTCTTTATGAGAGTTCCTGTGCATGGATTTTCAATTGATAACTAGCCCACTCAATCTAATGGATCTTGGAGTAATGGTGGCCCAACAAGCATGCCATCTACGTTTTCATGCATGGCAGGTTCTTTTATCAACACAATCTTGCATGCATTTATAAGTTATCACATCACATCATCATGACATCACCATGGTGATGTCGGTTCGCGGCTCTTCGTGTTTCGTGTGTCGAACTCTGGGGCGCACGACGGACGAATGTCACGACGATTATCTTGAGCCGAACCTAACCGAGTCGAACCGAATTGAGCCGCATCCACAAAGTGCATCAACAATAACATCCATGATTATATTATCACAATGTCAAAGCACATCATAAACTTATTACTCTCCTATTAAAATGTACCACAAATTCAAGGAAGAATTTAGGAAATTGCTTGTGCACTTCTTAATTTCATGGTTGGACAATAGTAAAGTACCTCAGTTTCCATTTGGCACATGTTATATTATTACTCAACAAGGTACATATTTCTATGTGAGGTGGAAAAAATCGTGTATGGAAGAAGCAGTTGTCACAACAATGTGCTCCCTTATATACGTGGATGTGTGTTTTAGTGAAGTTGTTTAAAAGTGACATAGAGGTAGATGACTACGTGATATAAAAAATGAGAATAGGTTTAATGGATATACTTAATAACTACTCAAACCCTTTAAAAACTTCATGTGTATAATTTAGTGACGCTTATTTTTCACAAGGAACTTCAAATGAAGTGTTATTAATTTCTTTTTAAGAACATATTGATTTTACACATGCAATTCTTTCGCAACGTATAACACATCATGATTGTATTTCCTTCTTGTAAATATGAACCACGTTATCTAAACAAAAGTGAAAGCGCCAAACTTAGCTTTGGAATCTTTATCCGTTGTCACTCTAAAGACGAGACGAGATCTAAATGAAATCTTAAAATCTATGAAGAATCTAAGTAATTGCTCGAATGTTTTCAAAACTATTAAAGATATGTGATCATAAATCATATCTTCAAATTAGGACATTTTATTTTTATTACACATTTTTATATAAACTAAGATCAATTTTTGTTTCTAAGGGAAAGAAGTTGTTAAACACGTTTAAGCGTTGTCATATTTTTGAAAGACCATCTAAGATTAGATTAATGCAATGTTTAAGCACACATGAGCATATTACTCGCCTATTAAGATGTACTAAAAAATCTTAATTATATGGAAATGCTTCAAACTTGGTTATGCAAGCCCCCAACCCTTCTCCCTAAGATGAAAGCAAGAATCTTGAGTATCTTAAAGTTGAATTCTTAAGATTTATGAAGCATCCGAGAATTCACACGTATTTGTTATAATAGTTGCTAGAATAAAGTCTCACTAACTCTACTTAGCACACATGCCCAACGAATCACATATTGCAATGTGATTTTGAAGCACATGCAACATCGTGTGATGAGAGTGGCTATCCCATGTTGGATAATCTTGACGGCTTTGGTTCGTTTCATGGATACTGTTCTGAAACGGGTAGGGGTTAGTGTATTTAGTCACATGTTTTATGTGTTTAATTAATGGTAAAGTAGTGGGCTAGGCCATGGCTTAAGTTTTACTGATTGAGTAAATAGTTGGTTGGTATTTTCCTTTATTTACGTAGCATGAGTATGTATTTATATGTGATGTTTAGCAATTAATGAAATTGGGTTTTAGGCAGTAAAACAAATCTTCTTTGGTGAGTTTTTGTTGTGTGTGATTGAAGCTTGAAACCCAACAATTGATATCAGAGCTATAGGCTCGTATCATGGGATTCGTGAAGTTTAGAAATGTGAGCAGGTTTGAGAGTCGACTTTCGGAGAAGGGGGAGCGGTCCATTAGACCGTGGGGCTGAGAAGTAGAGAATAGTGGTGTTAGCAAGCAAGAAGGTTAAGTTCATGAGTGGCTGTAGAAGTTCAAAGAAAAGAAGAAGGAGTAGGTTCTGACTGAGCCGTTGTACAGGTTCTGAGTGTGCCGGGAAGAGAAAACAAAGAAGAAGATCTGTGTGATCAAGATTGTTCTATGTGAACGAAGATGTACCGAGATCTGTGTGATCCGAGAGGAGACGAAATCGACACCTGAAAAGGGTTCTGGGTGAACCGGGAAGAGTGGTTCTGTGTGATCTAAAAGAGTTTTATGAGAGTGGTGAAAAGGTTTCGTGACAGCCATAAAAAGAATCTGTGTGATTCGTTGAAGAAGGATTCTGTGTGATTTGGTTAAGAAGAGGAAACCAAAGAAAATAGGTGTTCTACGTGAATCTGAATGTGTTATGTGTGAACAAAAAGTGGAAACAAATCTGTGTGATTCATTGATGTCGATAGAGATTGTCATGCAATATTTTTGAAAAGGCATGGAGGTGAAGAAGTTGTGGTTACCATCAGATTAAGGAAGAAGACACAAGCGAAACTCGGATTTCTTTGTTTGGAATAATATTATGAACTACATTTTAATATTGAAAATGGTGGTTTCATAATGGTTCGGTGGATAAGTATTGAGTTATAATTCAAATTCAAATATGAATTTTGAAGTCAGGATTATAGTCACAAAGGAAAATAAGGGCTGTAAAAAAATGGAAGCAAGGAGCAAGCACCTTTAGTTGTAGTCAAGAGAAAGAGAGTGTTGTGAGGTGATCGAGAAGCGGCTTACCGGTGGGATTTGTTGATACATATTATGTGGATACGGCTCGGCTCGGTTCGACTCGGCTACCAAGTGAAGGCCGTAGTCAAGACATCCTCCTGTCTTGACTCGGTATGAGATTTACTTTGTAAACATTTTTGTAAATGCAACTACGTGTGTGCAGTTTGCATTAAGTATAGTTGTTGTGTTATATGTTTGTTACTTGGACCTTTGAAGAAGCCCAAGTGACAAAGCCAAGGCCCAATACATATGATGAAATCCCTTAGGCCCAAACACATATGATGAAAACAGTAGGGACGAAAACACCTTGTGATGAAATCCCTTTCTATGGTGAAATCCCTTTTATGGTGAAAACCAAATGGGACGAAATCAGGAGTGATTTCGTCTAGACCTTGATTTCGTCCATGTGTTTTCGTGGGCCACTGGTTTTCGTCACTGTGTTACTATATATACACAGAGAACAGGCATAACACAGTTAGAGAAGTCTGAATAGATTTCGGAGAGAACGCACACACACAACAGAGAGTTTATAGGTTTATCTTGTAAACATTGCATTGTAACCGTTTCAGAGTATTAATACATTGCGTGTTAATCATTGAATCTTTCTGTCTTGCGTGTTCGTAACTTGGTTTAACTTACCCGTTTGGATTCCGCACTCTCGGGTTTGTCGGAAAACAGGGAGTAGAGGTTACTCGATCCTCCGGGTGGACCAACAATTGGTATCAGAGCATTGACTCGATTCCTTGTTAAAACCAAGTTGTTTTTCTTGATTTTTCAAAGATTTTCATGAGTTTTTCTTGAGTTTGAAGTTTATCTTTTCTGGAAAATCATTTTTAAAATCTTGAAAACCTTGTTGTTTTGCTTGTTAATTCATACAAAACCTTGTTATTATCTTATGCATACATGTAGTTTGAGGTTTTTATTGAAGTTCTTTGCAAAACTCGATTTCGGAAAATTAGTCCGGTGAAATTTGGTCGGAATCTTCAAGTATTTCATCTAATATTTATAGTGTTCATCATTTAGTCATAACTGTTCTTGAATATTCGTATTGCTTGATCTGTTTATGCTTGGAATTTAAGTGATATTGATTATTAAAATAATTGTTTGACTATTGTTTACATAAAAATGATGATGATGTTTACTTGAAAAATAGTGTGGCCGAAAGTAAGGATTTGTTTGACATTTGTGTACATTTGCATCATGATATTTGAAAAAGATGTCTGATAGGAGTATGATGAGTTTGACAATTGAGCACTAGAAGCTTCTTGTGTCAGATAAAAGATAAGATCTAGTTTTATAAATATCTAATGTGTCTTCATCTATGTCCACGAAATCAACATACATTCACAATATTGTCAACGAAATCCTTTGGTCAACTATATCAAGCTGGATGAAATCTCTTTAGTCAAACACCACCCCACGAAATCACCACCTTGTCAACGAAATCACTAGTGGACGAAAACAGGCTTGGCCGAAACCTCCTTCAGGCGAAATCACTTGTTGGTTCATTTTCACTTGTGCTTGTCTTGTCTTGGACGAAAACCCTTCTTGTTTTCATCAAACATCAGCAACGAAATCACCAACATCAGTAAACGAAATCACCTACATCTACTCAACGAAAACATCTGATTTCGTCAACTTGTTACTCAACGAAAACCTTTACAATTTCGTCATTCATACTTGTGATATTTCTAACAGTAGACTTTTATTTCATTATTAACTGTTTGATTTGGGTGATTTGTTCAGGTATTAGTCATTAAACATAAAAAATGAATCCGAACTGGTGGGGTAATCCGTCAACTGCAGAGAGCAAGTATACAAACACACGTTTATCTCCCTCAAGGGCTGAATCACCTGTTCCCACATCTAATACAGAAAGCAAATATTGTAGCACCGGTTTATCACCATCATGGGCTGAATCTCCCGCACCCGCATCTTTGCAAGCGACTCAAATGTCGACAGGTCAATGGGCGTTTGTTTCAAATCAAACTCCAAGTATTCAAAGTATACTCCTAAGTGAAAGCTAGACCGGAAGTCTAAATCATCCACCAAAACTGATGCACATAAACGAATATCCTGGTTGGGTAGATAGATTCCAGACGTATGTCAATGGGCAAAACACGGAATTGTGGTTACGTTTTACTACAGATTTCGATCAAGCTCTTGAAATTGCCGCTTCAACTGCCGCTTCATTTGCAGATCTTTCGGAAGACCAGAAAAAGGCATATGATTTAGAAAAGAAAGCATATGCTATTCTGACACAGGCGATGAGCAAGGAAATATATCATCAGTTCGTCAGCTTCAAAACGTCAAAGCGATTGTGGGATGCATTGAAGACAAGGGGTCTAGGAAATGAAAAGTCACGCCAATTGCGACATGATTTACTCAAAAAGGAGTTTGATGGTTTCACATGTATGGAAAGTGAATCCTTGGGAGACAAGACAAGTCGATTCTATCATCTGCTGACTGAATTGGGTAATTATGGGGTAGTAACAACTCCAGCATAGGTAGTTACAAAGTTTGTCGATGCATTGCCACCTCAATGGAATAGTTTCTTGGAAATCTTGAAATATAATGGCGCATTGGCTACAACAAACATCAATGACTTCGTTCAGCTCTTGGAGAACAAAGATCAGGAAGAAACCCTAAAGGCGAAAAGGGTTCCAGTGCGACAAAATCCTGATATGTATTATGGAACTTCTAGCACTTCTGCAAGACCTGTTTCACATGCTCCACTTCAGACGTCGTTTGTCACAAGCAGAGATCTATATGGCAATACGTTACAAGTTCCTGTAACGCCAGCTCCAACCACAGACTTGTATGGAAATCCACTACAATCAGCACCTCAACAGCAAAGCTATCGGCCATCTACCGTAGCAACTGATTTGTATGGGAATCCACTTCCTCCTCAACAACAAGCTTGTTATGGAAGCACATCATCTGCTGGTCAGCAATCAAAGTCAAATACAGTACGGCTTGACACGTCAAACTTCTCCAAAGTTAGCGTTGAAGTAGCTAAAGATCATATGGAGATACTAAACACATTGGTGAGCTCGTATTGTGGGTTGATTGCAGGGCAGATTGGAAACATCAATCTAACTCAAGAAGATTATCAGCAGATCGATAAAGAAGAGATGGATATGATGGACATCAAATGGGCTTTCGCTAGTGCTGTTAGGCGAGCTAAAGACTTCATGGAATGGACGGGTCGAACCAGCTTGGAAAGCAAGAAAGACACCAAGTATGGGTTCGATAAGCAGTCTGTTAAGTGCTTTAACTGTGGCGAACGTGGTCACTTCAAGAGGGAATGCACAAAGCCAGCTCAGCATGGGAACCAGAATCCTTTCAGAGGTTAAGGCAACCAACAGAATCAGAATGAAACCAGGAATGATGATTGCACCTTTGTCCCTGCAAATAATCAAGCAGGACCATCGAACACCAATCAGGCTCTTGTAGTGCAAATAGATGAAGGTTGCGACTGGTCAATGCAATTAGGCATTGGTGATCAGGGAGGAGCAGCTTGTTTTGCTGAAACTGCTAAGGATTTGAAGCACGCCAATGGTGGAGAATCTTCCGCAGTGGTGGTGAATCTTCAGATGAAGAGAGTTCTGGTTATTCAAGGAGTTCAGATGAGGAAATCTCAACCTCAGGCGAAGATTATTCTGATGATGTATCTAGTGGGAGAATCGATGCGGATATCGATGAATTATTACGAGAAGTTGCAGCAAGGAATGATAGAAGATCTATTCTGGTGGATAAAGCTGCTTATTCTTCTTCTTCTCTTCATTCGGCCTTTATGGCTAATGGCAGCAGTTCATCAAGCCAGGTATGTGTCAATGAACCAACTATTGTTAATTGTGATAATTTTGCTAGCTTAAGTGTTAAATGTGCTGATTTGGATACTAATATGTCTGAGTTGCAAAGCAAACATGATGCTTTAAATGCTGAATTGTTTGACTTGCAAAACAAACATGTTTCTTTTGATGATAGGTGGTGTGATTTGCAAAGTAAACATGAGGCTTTTCAAAACAAATATGAAGTGACAAATATCCACAATCGAAAGTTGATAGTGGATCTCTCGAAATGCAAAGAGGCTAACATGTTTTATGAAAATCATGAAAAGGAATTTAAAACGTTAGTTGCAAATTTAAGAAAAGATAAATCCGAACTGACAAAAATGGTTTCAAGAAAACAAACAGACGTAAACCGTTATATTAATCGTCTTGAGATCATGCAAAAAGAGTTAGCCTGCACAAAGTGTGAAAGTGAGGCGATCCGGCTTAAACTAGACAGTTATTCTAACTCTAGTTATGTGTTGGATCACATCATTGGCACACAAAAAGAGAAAAAGGATGTCACGTGCATTGGATATAAGAAATGTCCACCACCTGTTATACAAAACTATGATGCACTGCCTGATGAGGAGTATAGAACTCATTATGAAGAATTTGTTCCTTTAGACATTGAGGAATTTGCAACGGGACTTGGATACAAACAGGAAGTATCATCAGATTCGGATGTGTCAGCAGATACTTTTGTAACTGCAGAACAAAATCAGGATCCTCCAATCATTGTTGAGGATACTGATTCTTCAGATGATGAATCTAATGATACTGACTCAGCACAGTCAGATGCGGTAATCAAAGAAGAGGACATACCTCTCGAGATTCATATTCTATGTGATCCTCCCGCAAAACCTGCTACGACTGTTCTGATCGAGTCCACGTCTACTTCCTCGCAAGAGTCTGAGAGTGTGAATTTGTTGTACACTCTTATTGGTGATGATAAAATCTACTCTGACAAAGATTTTCCTATTAAGAATGTTAATCAATCTTTAATTAGTAAAGTTTTTGAGGATTCAACAAGTAAGTTCTTGGGAAAGACAGGATCACATGTTGTGGTAACACAATGTCCTCCGATTCCAAGAGCTGAAATTCGCAAACAAAATGGTAATAAAAAATTACCAACTGAGAAAGTTCAGCAAAATCGCACCAAACCTAAAAGTAACTCACCGACTCAATGGCAAAAGAAACAGATCAAGAAAACGGACAAGAAAGTGAACTTTGTGAAATCGAAGGGAACAGATAAACTTGAAACATTTTACAATAAATCTAACTTAGATCATGTCATTCAAGTTAATTCTTTGAAAAGAAACGAACAAAACAGTTCAAAACCTAGTACCTCGGGATAACAAAGTTCATCGACAACACAATCACATGATACTACGGGGTTTTTAGAACGTAGATCATGTTTTTCATGTGGCACAATTGGACATATCATTCGAAATTGTCCATATCTTCATAAACAAAAAGCCAAAGTTGATGATCCCCATGACCAAATAGACCGCAAGCGATCTGTTTCATCAAAACCAGATCCCCGTCTTGTAAAAGAAAGGGAAAAGAAACAGAAACGCCAACAGGTCAAGAAAATTGAAAAAGCGATTAAAACCGATGTGGTTAACAAAACATCTGTTTCTGTCAAACCAGACAATTCAAAAACTTCAGACAATCATGAAGTTAAGATTTTAAAAAATAACACTGGTAAAACAAAACAAACCTGGAAACCAAAAACGGTTAATGAATCAGGGGGAACATCACAATTTCCACAACATCGAGAAGTTCAAGTAACTTACGTTGATGAAAATGGAAGACCCAAGCCCACAAAGGCTTGGGTCCCCATCTCCATCTAATCATGTGAGTACATGTGCAGGGTGTTCCAGGAGGAACTTTCAGCAGTCATTGGATTGTTGGTAGTGGGGCATCCAGGCACATGATAGGCGACATGAAGCTTCTCTACGACGTTAAATCTATTATAGGAGGTTATGTTGCTTTGGCTGGAGATAAAGGAGGTTATATTACGGGAGAAGGAATGGTATCCAACGGGGTTGTAAGTTTTGACAAGATCAACTTTGTACAACAGCTTGATCACAATCTTCTCAGCGTTTCACAAATCTGTGATAAGCAGTTTTCAGTACACTTTGATGCAAATGGATGTTACGTACTGAAACCCGGCTTCAAGATTCCAAAGGAATGGATTCTCTTATCTGCTCCAAGGATAAACGATTTGTATGTCCTTGATATGAGCTAAGCTATTACAACGACTGCACAAGCAACTTGTTTCATTACAAAAGCTACTGAAAAAGACTCTATCTCTTGGCACAGACGTATGGGTCACATTCACTTACGCAAAATGAATCATTTGGTGATGAATGAATTAGTGAATGGTGTTCTTCTTAAAAATTTCCATCTTCAAGACGTCTGTGTTTCATGCCAAAAAGGAAAGCGAACGAAGAAACGACATCTGACAAAGAAGATCAACACGGTGCAGTTCCTGTTGAACGTTTGTACATGGATTTGTTTGGGCCTGTCAAGCACAAAAGCATCAGGAATGATCAATACTGCCTCGTAATAACGGATGATTATTCAAGATTTTCTTGGGTGGCGTTTATGGCTCACAAGAGTGCAATTTTCGGTATTATCAAAAACTTGATCGTTCAGATTGAGAATTTGTATAAATTGAAGGTTAGACGGATACGCAGTGACAATGGTACAGAATTTTAGAATCATGCCATGGCGGAGTTTTGCACATCAAAAGGTATTCTTCACGAATTTAGTGCGGCTTATACTCCTCAACAGAACGGCGTCGCTGAACGTAAAAACCGTACATTGATCGAGACTGCTAGGACTATGTTGGTAGAGTCGCAGTTGCCCATTCTATTCTGGAGTGAAGCTGTGGCCTCCGCATGTTACACGATGAACCGAGTCCTTACAGTCAAAAGGCACAACAAGACCTGCTTCGAGCTTCTTCACAAACGAAAACCAGATTTGTCATATCTTGAACCGTTTGGAGCTCCTTGCACAATGATCGATCCTAATGGAAAGTTTGGAGCAAAAGGTATTGAAGGTCACTTTCTTGGTTATTCCACCCCTAACTTAAGAGTCTGGAATCTACAGACTAAAAGGGTTGAGGAATGGTCTGAGGTCAGAGTACAAAGGCACACATTGCCAGTCAGATGTCCTGGTCAACCATGGATGTTTGAGTACGATGACTTTTTCAATTCGATCAATGTTGAAGCAGTTGATTCGTCCAATTATTATCAATCAAGAACCATCTTCAGTGAACAATAATGCTCTCGACAATGAGGATTTTCATGATGCAACCGAACTGAACGAATCTTCAGAGGATGAAGAATTTCTAGATGCAGATCAAGAAGCTCCTACATCAGCTGTTCATGGTACTTCAGAGGCTACCCCTCCAGTGGACGCCCCTATAACAGCTGAAGCTACTGCATCATCCTCTTCGTCAGTTTCGGGTATTGAATTGGTTGTTGATCTAAATCTCAACAATCTGGGTACAAACATTCCAGTTCCGGAAAACCTTGAAACAAGGATTCACAATACCCATCCTCAACAAAACATCATAGGCAATGTACAAAGTGGCATACAAACAAGAAACATGTTGTGCAACAACAACAACGCTGGCTTGTATGCGGCAATTCGAGAATCTGGTCAACAAAACAATTGGTCTTTCGCGTGTTATGTCTCACAGGAAGAGCCAAGAACTTGGAAAGACGCTTTGAAAGATAACTCTTGGGTTGAAGCTATGCAGGAAGAACTGCAACAATTCCAGAAACTTGGTGTCTGGAAGCTCGTAGAGAAACCTGCTGGTTTTAAGAAGATCGGTACCCGTTGGGTGTATAAATGAAAAAAGGATGACCGTGGAATCGTTATTCGCAACAAAGCAAGATTGGTCGTTTAAGGTTTTCATCAAATTGAAGGTATAGACTACAACGAAGTGTATGCACCTGTTGCATGTCTGGAAGCAATTCGGATCTTTCTGGCTTATGCCTCATTCAAAGGATTCAAAGTTTACCAGATGGATGTCAAAAGTGCATTCTTACATGGTCTAGTGGAAGAAGAGGTGTATGTTGAACAGCCTCCCGGTTTTGAAGATCCTATCCATCCCGATCGGGTTTGGTTGCTGAACTAAGCTCTTTATGGTCTACATCAAGCACCGCGAGCTTGGTACGCAACCTTATCTAATTATCTGTTGGAGAATGGATTTCGCAGAGGTCTTATCGATTGCACTCTCTTTATAAAAGAACAAGATGGAGATCTTCTACTGGTTCAGGTATATGTGGATGATATTATATTTGGTTCTACTAACAATGTTATGCGTAGGGATTTCGAGCGTGTAATGCAGGATAAATTCGAGATGAGCGCTATGGGGGAGATGACTTTCTTTTTGGGCTTGCAAGTGCAACAAACGAAGTCTGGGATTTTCATCCATCAGACTAAGTATGTGCAAGACATCTTGAGCCGATTCCAGATGTCCGACACATTGCCCATTGGTACCCCACTGCAGCAAAATCACGCAATCAATCCATACTTGAAGGGTGAAGTTGTTAGCTCTTCATACTACCGCGCGATAATTGGATCCCTTATGTACCTCACAGCATCAAGACCAGATATAATGTATCCAACGTGCCTGCTAGCCAGATATCAAGTGAACCCGAAGGCCTCACATCTTGCAGCTGTAAAAAGGATTTTTCGTTATTTGAAGGGTTGCCCAGACACCGGTCTATGCTACCCTAAGGTTGATAACTTTGACTTAGTCGCTTTCAGTGATTCTGATTTTGGCGGATGCAAAATCGACGGCAAATCCACAACGGCTGGATGCCAGTTTTTAGGAACTCGCCTCGTAACATGGCAATGCAAGAAGCAGACTTGTGTCGCTACATCAACTTATGAAGCTGAATACATTGCTGCCTCAAGTTGTTGCTCCCAAGTCCTGTGGATACAACAACAAATGCGTGATTACGGTTTTGAATTCCTAACTACTCCTATTTTAGTCGATAATTCTGCTGCATTATTGATCGACGTCGAAGTACCGATCAAAGATAAAAAGATTATATGCTCCTAAGTACCCTAAATTAGTAGTGGCAAGTAGGGTGTTGAACCACGAAGAGCTAGTGGTTGGTGTAAGATCTCAATCGATTGCAAAACATGGTAAAAACTTAAAATTGGATTTGTATGTTGATTTGATAAATTAGAATTAACTACAATTGTAAATTCAGTAAAGTAACAATGAGCACAACCAAGTATCAAGTTTGATAGCACAATTAGTAATTTAAGTTTGTGAATCTGGTTTGGTAGATTATATAGACATAATCTTGTGACATCATATGTGAATTGAGTATTGAAAGACCTATACTTGTGTATCTAAGCTTACAACGATTGAACACCGATGTAATTAGGCTATCACAAAATGATCACTATCAAATATAAACATGTTAACATAACCTTCAATCATATATCATGACATTCAATGATTAAACACCAATTAACTCAAAATACATGAAGTGATTCAAGAAAACAACGTTTAAGAACAATCAACACATGAAATAACACATAAAAACTTAGCAAATGTCATAGATCTCTAACAAACACCATGAATTCATGTCCAACATAGATAAACAACTCAAATTGAACTAAATGGCATACAAACCCTAGCCCTTGGTTGTGATCACAAGGGTTTTAGCCACACATGATCATGCTTGATGAAGAAATGTTGCGATTTCAGTAGCAATTGGAGCAATCTTGATGTTAGAACACTTTGTGAATGAGTATCCCTTGTCCCTTGATGTTTCCTAGCCTCCAATGGTCAAGAATGAATGAAAAATCCCCAGAAAACCACTTTATTTTTGTCCAAAACCGAACAAAACCATTTTGTATCTGCACCCGGAGTATGGAACGCCGGGCTTGGGAGTATGAAACGCCAGGCAGAAATCCAAACGCCCATGCTTCACTGTCAAACGCTGGTTCAGTGTTAAAGTGAACGTCGGGGTGTTCCAAACAAGCCTAGATCACTTTCCTTGAGTTCCTTTGATGTGTGTAAAGCTCCATGTGATAGGTTTATGATCCGGAATCATCACGCAATCTTCCACCGCTACCCTACACGTAAAAATGCATCAAAGTAACATGTCTCGATACAACTTCGATGCTAAAACATATAAATATTAAGCATTTAGGCGTACCAAATGCATACACATCAAACTTCCCCAACTTAATTCTTTTTCGTCCCAGAAAAATAGAATTGCAATGGGATCAGACTGCTATGTAATCCTAAGACACTTTGTCTCCCCGAGGAGTTCGGAATAGGTTTGATAGGGATTGTACAATTTTATTAGATGCAACCTTCAAATAACTTTCAATGTAACACTTGGGTAATGATTAGCTACAAACATATACATATTTTTCACCAATGCAGCTAAGGTCATAAGGCATACCCAACTCACAAGACTTGGTTTAAAAACGAGTAAGCAAATAGATATGAATTGCCTAATTAAACCTAATATGCCTCAACTTGTCAATACTTAAAGTTTCACACTCCTCACAATGTGTCACTCCCCTGGGGTTCATTTGTGGACTAGTAAAAATAGTACTAGTAATTTTTTTTTCTGAAACGCTCAACCCGCAATTGCAACATTATTATCATATGCTAGTACAAAAATCAAACTGCCACCTATTAACAAAAGACGAAATGCAAATCAAGAGGACTTTATGGGTTGGCTTGGGTGAATGGTTTGGAATTAACGTTGGAAAATGGCTAAAAGGTGAAGAAATCCGGATCCTACAAACACTCGGGTTATTTTGACCCGTATACACGATGCTCACTTTATGCTATCTTTGTAACCACATACTTTGGTCAATTGGCCTCATAAATAGCAACGTTTTTTTTTTCTTTTTCTTTTTTTTTTCTTTTTTTTTTCTAGGAAACAATAAACTAAACAAGCTATCAACTTTGATCCGGATTTCATCAAAAAGGTAAAAAGAAAAGGTAGAGATGGCTTCATGGTGAATGGGTGAATATTTGTGGGTTTTAACAACTGAAAGGAATAGTCTCAAATTGGTGATCTAATGGGTAATTTAAGGTAGGTTAATCAAATGAAATGATGTTAATCAAAAAGGGGTATCCTAATGCCTCTATCACTTTTGCACGAATCTCAGTTCAAGATCTTGGAATGTATAATTGCACTAGTTCTAATGAAATGCACAATTTTGGGTAACCCTCTACAAAGAAATGAGCATGATACATATATATATATATATATATATATATGAAAGTGCTCGAATAGGCTCAAATTCTCACGGTAATGGAAGGATATGGGTAAACGTGTGAAACATGTGTTGACAAGCATATGGCATATTACCCTCAAATAGGCATTTCTATCTATATAACTTACTAAGCATATTTACCAAGCACTTAAAGGGCTAACCATGCCAAAGGACCTATGCTTAATCACTAGTTATGACATGCAATGAATTGTGTTAGCTAATCATACTTACATGCACAAATTCAGTTACTTGAAGGTTTATTATTCTTCTTTTTTATTTTTGTACAATCATCCCAAACCTATCTTCCCTCCATTTCGGATCAATTTCATGCCTAAGTACCACACACCAGAATTTCATCATTTCCCATTTTGCATGCAATCTCTTTTTTTCTTTTCAAAGATTTAATATTGCAACATCATCTCACCAAACAAGCACAACACATGTGATTCTTAGCCGATTAGAGTCGATATCTTTATTAAAAACTTAAAACATATGCAACTACATGGAAGTGCAAACTAGAGAGCCAAATTACTATTTTCCTACATGCAACACATAAAACAAAAGAAAGCACGACATCACACACTTCACTTCATGCAAAACAAAAATAAAAAGGTAAGGAAAGAAGACATGCACCTAATCAATGTGAGCCCGGGGGCGGTTCCAGGATAACCTCAGCGTCTAATGTGGGCAAGTGGAGTTGGGTCTGGATAGAACTTCTTTCAGCAGCAAGTCTTGCCTGTTCAATCCTCCACTGAGATTGCTCCTCTCTTTCTTTAGCCTGCTTTTCTCTTTCCTTAGCTGCCAATTTTCTTTCTTCAGCTGACAATTTTCTTTCTTCAGCTGCAAGTCTTTCTTGTTCTTCCCTCCACAGACGATTTGTCTCACACTCTTTCGAGATTCTTTGCCACAAAGCCTTTTCACCTGCCGACCACCTTCCATAACCAAGAGGATTGGGTGTACCCGGTAACAAGACACGTTGCCTTTGGAGTGGTCTTTCCAGCACAGCATTCTCCCCTTGTTCTTGCTCTTCCTCGTCTTCATTATCATCCTCGCCAGATCCTTCAGTTACGTCGTCTCTTTCAAAAATTTCCCGACGCCCACTCTTCATGTCAATGAGGACACATCTTGATCTTCCCTCTCGGAAATCCCAGTCACCTACATCCGTTTTGTCAATACAAAATGGAGTTTGCCTCATTTTGTAGGGTTTCGCCCCTGCAGGTATGGCTTTTGCATCCATAAGCACTCGAGTCAATAATCTGATGTGAGGAATTCTCTTCCTGTCATAATCCTCACGCGACTCCCACACATTAAGTAGCACAAGATGCTTGAAAGATATGGTGGGTCTCCCGGTTATTAGAGCATACAAAACTCGTATCTCATAATTCCTAATCTTCTTTTTATCTCCCGCTCTTGGAATGACATTCCAATTAAGGATGCAGGTCAATAATTTAGGGAGCGGTTTCAGATCCTTCCTGTACAATTTCATATCTTCCCTAATGTCATCAACTTGAAACAATTCCCTCAACATTGTAAGCCAATCATCTCCTTTACCATATATCTTCTCTGCCGACAAATACTCATACTCTCTTTGAGGATTGACCGCACCCGTATCGAATTTGACTATCTTGTCCATGGCTTCAAAAGACAACGCTACCTTCTTATTCCCAACATAACCAATCAGTTTAGTAGTAAATGGGGGGGTTTTTCCCATCTTTTTTCTCCAGAGTAGACATCCATTCAACAATTTCATCGGTATAGACCTCACTTTTGTTATTATTGTTGTAAGTGAGTACCGCTTCCCATTCCAATCGTTGGACGCATTTGGCCAGCCCATAGTACTTAAAGTCTGATATCATTGTAAATCTTTCAGCTACTCCCAATTTGTTTCGAGGTACCTTTGAAATCTTGTCAAGATATAACTCTTTTTGGCAGTTTTTAAACTTTGATAACTGTTCACCCCTTGACCATTCAGGCAACTCGACCTCCATAGCCTCTGCGACACTGTCATGAGCAGCACTTGTTCCTCCCTTTTGTTTCTTAGAAGCTGTGGCTTTGCGTTTTCCGTTGTTTTCCGCCATTTCCTATAATTCAAGAATACAAAGTGGTGTCACAAACTCATATCGATAACCATATCAATTTCTTAGCAACACAAGCAGACCCTTTTACCAGCCAATGTTCAACATTTGATCCCTTCCAAAAGTTAAGTTATCCCGAAACCTCACATTGCATTTAAATTTTGAGAAAGGATCTAAACTGTTATTGTTCAAATACCCAATCCATCGTTTAAGCGCAAAACAATTTACAAAAACTACACTCCATCAAGCTTAAATAAACAAAATTTATCCCACAACAGTTTCAACCCTCATAATCCACATTTCAATATTCAACAGTTTAACACCATGTGTTTTTTTTCTTGCAAAACTTCCAGCTACATAAGCAAATTTAACATGACAATCTAAATTTTTCATGCCTTTTTACCCCTAATCACCCACTGTTGAACAAGAAACATCTTTTTCTACCCCTAGAACCATGAATGTAATGAACTATTAAGTTCACATTACCTTCAAAATTAACAAAGAGTAAGAAAAACCATACCTTGGTGTCAAATGAAGATGAAAAGTGCAACTGTGATGAAGAACACACAAAACACCCAAAAAAATCAAAACTTTAAAGCTCTGATTGCTCACCAATCGCGAAGAATTACCAAAAAAATAATTTATAAATTGCGTTCTCCTTGAAATTCTAAGCGAGATTGATACCAATTTTGTGGGTTTTGGTTCAGATTTGATGAGGCAGTGAGTTGGAGAAAGTTAGGGTTTATGTTGAAAAGGTGAAGAAAGGAGAGACGTGGGTGGAGAAAGCTTAGAAATAATTAAAACTTACTTCCGAGTTTTTAGAATAACAACAAACCACAGTGGCGTATGAACCGGTGACGAGCGGCGTTCGGTACGGCGGCTTCAGATCTGATGGTGGCGTTTGGTTTTCGAGGGATGCCGGCGTTAAACAGTGAACAACCGTCGTTTAAAATGGAGAAGCTAAATCACCGACGTATGAAACGGTGCTGGGCGGCGTCTAGAGCGGTGGCTCCAGATCTGGGCATGGCATTTGGATTATTGGAATTGCTGTGCATTTATCCTCACCAACACAAACAACATAAATATCTAGTTGACTTTTCAACCCAAAGTTATAGTTTTAATTATTATATTATTATTATATTGTTAGTTTTTTTTTTTTTTTTTTTACCACCTTCGGTTTGAAAAGCCGTATACAAAACGTACCCCTTCCCCAACTTAAAATCGTGCATTGTCCCTAATGCACAAGCAAACTAAAAATAGTATACGGAACCAATGAAATAACATACGAAAACTCGACTATCATTCCCCAACTTAATTGTTTTGCAAAAGTAATCATGTGATGACAGTGATTCAAAATGACGGGACACACAAAACACACAATGCAAATGCAAACAAACAAACAAAACATGCAAACACACAACGGGTTGCCTCCCGGACAGCGCTAATTTTAATGTCATCAGCCCGACAATACCTGGCCCTTAAGTGGCTTCATAAGATGGTGAATTTGTGAGAAAATTCACCACATCCAATTGCTTTCCTTTGTTGTCAATCATGGTTATGAATGGTTTTAACAGGTGACCATTCACCACTTGCATCTTACCATCTTTGTCTTCAATCTCAAACTCACCATGATTCCCAATTCTCACAATGGTGAAAGGACCCAACCATTTACTTTTTAGCTTACCAGGAAATAACTTAATCTTTGAATTGTATAACCAAACTTGTTGTCCCATTTCAAAAGTCTTTGCCCTTAATTTGGCATCATGTACCGCTTTCATTCTCGCCTTGTATGCTGAAGAACATTCATAAGCTTCATTCCTCAATTCTTCAAGTTCACAAAGTTGCAATTTCCTCTCTTTTCCTGCGGCATCAAAATCAACGTTCACAGCTTTCACCGCCCATAAGGCACAGTGAGCAATCTCAACGGGAAGATGACAACCCTTACCATACACTAACCGGTATGGGGTAGTTCCAATAGGTGTTTTAAAGGCTGTTCGGTATGCCCACAAAGCATCGTTTAAGCGTAAGGACCAATCCTTACGATCCGGGCGAACTGTTTATTGAAGAATCTCTTTTATTTGTCTATTGGAAACCTCCACTTGTCCACTAGTTTGTGGATGGTAAGGTGTAGCAATTCGGTGGCAAACACCATACTGTTTGAGTAATTTTCCAAACTTGAAGTTTTTGAAACGAGTGCCTCCATCACTTATGATGACACGAGGAACACCATATCTAGTGAAAATATTTGCTTGGACAAATTTACACACAACAGCATGATCATTTGTTTTAGTGGCGATTGCTTCAATCCATTTTGATACATAATCGACCGCCACTAAAACAAAGTAATTTCCAAAAGAGTTGGGAAACGGCCCCATAAAATCAATCCCCCACACATCAAAAATTTCAACCACAAGTATGGGATTCATGGGCATTTCATCTCTTTTGGAAATTCCACCTACTTGTTGACATTTAGAACATTGCTTGGTGAACAAAAAGGCATCACGAAAAATAGTAGGCCAATATAAACCACAAGAAAGAACCCGATGTCCAGTTTTCTTAGCACTAAAGTGGCCACCACATGCATATGTATGAGCATGGGCCAAGACTTCTTGAATTTCCTCATCCGGTATGCACCTTCTTATGATTTGATCCGCTCCAACCTTGTAAAGATCCGGTTCATCCCAAATAAATTGTTTGGCTTGGGATTTGAGATGTTTCACTTGCCTTGTGGACCATGAATCCGGTGTCCTACCTGTGGCTAAAAAGTTAGCAACATTAGCAAACCATGGTAATTTAGAAACAACAAATAAATGCTCATCCGGGAATTCTTCATTGATCTCTCTTGTATCATCTTCCTTAATTTCGGGTATCCTTGATAAATGATCCGCGACGACGTTGTCACAACCCTTCTTGTCTTTAATTTCAAAGTCAAACTCTTGCAACAGAAGCACCCACCTAATCAATCTTGGTTTGGCATCTTTCTTTTCCATCTAATAACGAACAGCACTATGATCAGAAAATATAATTACCTTGCTACCCCAAATGTACGATCTGAATTTGTCCAAAGCATAAACAACGGCTAGTAATTCCTTTTCGGTGGTTGTATAATTAAGTTGGGCATCAGAAAGGGTTTTACTAGCATAGTAGATTGCAACGGGCTTTTTATTCACCCGTTGCCCTAGGACAGCTCCAATTGCATGATCACTCGCATCACACATTATCTCAAAGGGCAAAGACCAATCGGGTGATTGCAAAATGGGAGCTTCAACTAGGTGTTGTTTTAATGCATTGAAGGACTTAAGACATGCTTCATCAAAAACAAATGGTGCATCTTTTTGCAATAAATTACACAACGGTTTTGAAATTGCACTAAAGTCTTTAATAAATCGTCTATAAAAACCTGCATGTCCTAAGAATGATCGTACACCCTTCACATTTGTTGGTGGGGGAAGAGTAGAGATGACATGTACTTTGGCCCGGTCCACCTCAATTCCTCTTTGAGATATCACATGGCCTAGCACAATTCCTTCTTGAACCATGAAATGGCTCTTCTCCCAGCTCAACACAAGGTTTGTCTCGGTGCATCTTTTTAAAACTTTTTTCTAATTCAACGAGACAACCCTCAAAAGTATGACCAAATATCGAAAAGTCATCCATAAAGATCTCTAAAGACTCGCCCACCATGTTAGAGAATATACTCATCATACATCGTTGAAATGTGGCGGGGGCATTGCACAATCCAAAAGGCATTCGCCTAAATGCGAATGTGCCGTACGGGCATGTGAATGTAGTCTTTTGTTGATCTTCCGGGTGAATCGCTATTTGGTTATACCCGGAGTAACCATCTAAAAAGCAATAGAATTTCTGACCGGATAGCTTCTCAACAATTTGATCAATGAATGGAAGTGGGAAGTGATCTTTAGATGTTGCTGCATTTAATTTTCTATAATCAATGCAAACTTGCCACCCGGTTACGGGTCGAGTAGCGATTTGCTCACCATCCTCACTCTTAACAACTTGAATACCTGATTTCTTGGGAACAGTTTGAGTTGGACTAACCCAAGTGCTATCCGAGATTGGGTAGATTATACCCGCATCTAGCCATTTAAGAACTTCCTTTTTAACAACTTCACGCATATTTGGGTTGAGTCGCCTTTGAGCATCTCGGCTTGGTTTGACATCTGGATCAGTGATGATTTTGTGCATGACAATAGAAGGTGAAATCCCTTTCAAATCAGCTATGGTCCATCCAATAGCCGATTTATACCTTGACAAAACTTCCACTAAGATTTGCTCTTGCTCGGGTTGCAAATTTGAAGCAATAATCACCGGTAATGTTTGCCCTTCCCCTAAAAATGCATACTTCAAGTGTTTAGGCAACTCTTTTAACTCTATCTTTGGTGATTCTTCAAGAGATGGCTTAAGCTTTGAATCAATATGATCGGGAAGGCTTTCAACTTGTACGGTCCAAGGTGGTCTTTTTTCTTCAATTGCCATGACCACTTCGGGACATTCATCATCCATCATGCTTCTAATTTCTTCCAAAGCATCCCTGTCATAAACAAAATTCTTCTCCTTGGTGTTGCTACCCTCCTCTACACATGAAGTGTAGGATTGGACACAATCATCAATCACATCCACTACAAAACATTCACTTTCAGAAAAAGGATTAGTAGCATTAGTAAAAACATTCGGTCTTAATTTCCTATTTCCAAAAGTGAGATCCACAGTCCCATCCCTACAACCAACTTGAGCATTGGCTGTAGCCAAGAAAGGTCTTCCCAAAATCACATTAGCTTGTTTATCTACTTGTTTTGATGTGGAATCAAGCACTAAGAAATCAACGGGATAATAAAAGTCTTGAATTTTAACAATTACATCATGTAGCATTCCCCTAGGGAGTTTAGGTGACATATCTGCCATTACAACAGTAATATCAGTTTGCTTAAGTGGACCAAAGTCATGTTGGTCATATAAACTCCTCGGGAGGATACTAACACTTGCTCCCAAATCTAATAGTGCTCGTTTAATGCTAACATCACCCACTTGGATGGAAATGAGGGGTGCCCCGGGATCTTTAAGTTTTTGTGGGAGAGAACTTGACAAAATTGCACTTACATTAGCTGTCAAATCGAGTTTCTTAGGTAACTTATGTTGTCGTTTTTGAGTACATAAATCTTTCAAAAATTTTGCATAAGAAGGGATTTGACGAATCGCATCAATCAACGGTAAGTTAATTTTGACTTGCTTAAATACATCCCACATTTCCTCAAATTGGGGTCCCCTTTTCCCATAAATCGATGCTTTCACCGGATTTACTAAAGCGGAAGGATATGGGGCGGTATTAGTCTCCACACCCTTATCCGTCACTTTAGTAGACTCGTTACCCACACCCTCTTGATTTGTTGAATTTTTAAAAGTTTGATGAGGTTGAGTTTTAGTAACATGAGTTTCTATTTCTTGGTCATTATCAGATTCATCACTAACATCCTCCACCACACCTTCAACAAATTGTGATGGAGTTTCAACATTGTTCTCATAAGACTTACCATTTCTAAGAACACATACCTCATTGACATGTGCATTTTTGTTGTTCTTTGATGATGATCCTTGATGTTGTGGGTTGATTGTTGTGTCACTTGGAAGCTTTCCCGGTCGTCTTATAGCTACTTCTTCCGCTAGTTGACCAACTTGTTGGGTTAGAGATCCTACGGTCTTACCTTGAACTTCTTGTTCTTGCACCACCCCTTTTAGGATTCCTAAAATCTCATCTAACTTGGTTGAACCTTCATTGTTTGCATTTCCTTGTGATGAACTTGCTTGGCCTTGATTTTGACTTTGACCTTGTTGGAAATTTCTTGAGTACCCTTGTTGTTGAGGTATTCCTTGTTGGTACCCACCTTGATTAAATCCTTGATTGAATTGCCCCCGTTGATAGCTACCTTGAAAGTTTTGTTGACGAGGCTGGAATTGTTGTTGTCCACCTTGTTGGCTTGATCCTTGAAAGTTAGGATTCATTTGATTCGCGGGATTGCCGTATCGGAAATTTGGATAATTCCGCAATCCGGGATGATACGTGTTAGAATTCATATTCCTTTCCCCGTGTATTTGATTAACTTCTTCACTACTTCCAAAATTCATAGGGCAATCAAAAGCAACATGCCCCATATCTCCACATATTTCACATAACTCTTGTACCTGCGAAACAAGAGAAACATCCTTTCCCAACTTTTGGCAAATCATATCAATTTTCTTTTCTAATGCGTCAAACCTTTCATTACTAGGTTGGTCATTTACAACTTTAATTTGATGTGGTTTAACACTTCGATCAGCGGAAGCTTGAGTTTTTGAACCTTTACTTAAAGTTTCTAAAAAGTTCCATTCATAATTCTCATCATGAGTTAAAAAGGTTCCACCGCTACATGCAAAAACAACTTTTTGATCCTCGGTAACTAAACCATCATAAAAAATTTTGACCAAATCCCATTTAGGGATGTCATGATGAGGACACATTCTAAGCATTTCATTAAAACGTTTGAAGGCTTCATGAAATGTTTCCCCAACATGTTGACTAAAAGATTTGATAGCATTTCGAGCTTCACTAGTTTTACTCATCGGATAGTATTCCTCAAGAAAAGTTCTTTGCATTTCATCCCATGTTCGAATACTATCGGATGGTAAAGTTGAAAACCATTGTTTAGCTCTATCTTTGAGTGAAAATTGAAAAAGACGTAATTTTACCTCTTCGGGTGTAAAGCCTTGTTTCCCAATGGTGCTACATATTGCTGCATAGTCAATCAAATGTGAGTAAGGCTCGTCTGATGCAACTCCCCTAAAGGTTGGTAAAATAGCCAAGTACTGAGGCCGGATTTCAAATACTCTCCCATTTAAAACCGTTGTAACAATTGGAGATGGGTTTCTAAAGATCGTCGGCCTGAAACGAGTGTCTACTCCGGGTAGTGGTGGATCACCTTCACCACCTGCCATATTTGTGCTTTCGGTATCGCTTTCTTCAGAATCAGAAATGTATGAAGAGATTGGACTTGAAGTCAAGCTTGCTCTATGC
Organism: Helianthus tuberosus; assembly: GCA_030545235.1. Taxonomy (NCBI): domain Eukaryota; kingdom Viridiplantae; phylum Streptophyta; class Magnoliopsida; order Asterales; family Asteraceae; genus Helianthus; species Helianthus tuberosus. The sequence goes on from CM060433.1 coordinate 17,669,975, forward strand.
ACAATTCGGTTATGCCTTTCTAATCTTCCTATCTCTGGAACAAATGCTAACGGTGATGATCTTCCAGAATGTCTAGTGTGCATGCAATGAAACTACTACCTGCGCAATCACCAAACCAAACGTAACAAAGAGTAAAAAGATACAAGACTTATGATATTTTTGGATTTTTAACAATATTTAACAAAAACAGAAAAGCAATCAACTAAAAATAAACACCAAGCGCACGCGCTCCCCGGCAACGGCGCCAAAATTTGATCGACGTCGAAGTACCGATCAAAGATAAAAAGATTATATGCTCCTAAGTACCCTAAATTAGTAGTGGCAAGTAGGGTGTCGAACCACGAAGAGCTAGTGGTTGGTGTAAGATCTCAATCGATTGCAAAACATGGTAAAAACTTAAAATTGGATTTGTATGTTGATTTGATAAATTAGAATTAACTACAATTGTAAATTCAATAAAGTAACAATGAGCACAACCAAGTATCAAGTTTGATAGCACAATTAGTAATTTAAGTTTGTGAATCTGGTTTGGTAGATTATATAGACATAATCTTGTGACATCATATGTGAATTGAGTATTGAAAGACCTATACTTGTGTATCTAAGCTTACAACGATTGAACACCGATGTAATTAGGCTATCACAAAATGATCACTATCAAATATAAACATGTTAACATAACCTTCAATCATATATCTTGACATTCAATGATTAAACACCAATTAACTCAAAATACATGAAGTGATTCAAGAAAACAACGTTTAAGAACAATCAACACATGAAATAACACATAAAAACTTAGCAAATGTCATAGATCTCTAACAAACACCATGAATTCATGTCCAACATAGATAAACAACTCAAATTGAACTAAATGGCATACAAACCCTAGCCCTTGGTTGTGATCACAAGGGTTTTAGCCACACATGATCATGCTTGATGAAGAAATGTTGCGATTTCAGTAGCAATTGGAGCAATCTTGATGTTAGAACACTTTGTGAATGAGTATCCCTTGTCCCTTGATGTCTCCTAGCCTCCAATTGTCAAGAATGAATGAAAAATCCCGAGTAAACCACTTTATTTTTGTCCAAAACCGAACAAAACCGTTTAGTATCTGCACCCGGAGTATGGAATGCCGGGCTTGGGAGTATGAAACGCCGGGCAGAAATCCAAACGCCCATGCTTCACTGTCAAACGTTGGTTCAGTGTTAAAGTGAACGTCGGGGTGTTCCAAACAAGCCTAGATCACTTTCCTTGAGTTCCTTTGATGTGTGTAAAGCTCCATGTGATAGGTTTATGATCCGGAATCATCACGTAATCTTCCACCGCTACCCTACACGTAAAAATGCATCAAAGTAACATGTCTCGATACAACTTCGATGCTAAAACATATAAATATTAACCATTTAGGCGTACCAAATGCATACACATCAATTATCTATCACTAGAAATCCTGTGCAGCATTCAAAGACCAAACACATCGAAATTAAGTATCACTTCATACGTGATTGCTTTGATAAAAGGCTAATCGATGTTGTTAAAGTCCACACTGATGACCAACTTGCCGACCTTTTTACCAAAGCATTTGATAAATCAAGATTTGACTTTTTATTATTGGTAAACGGCATTAAGGTCAAGCAAGAGTAATCCACATCCGAAAATTGTTTTTGTAAATATCTTTGTGTTTTTAAAATTATTGTAAGTTTGTTGATTTTAGGGGGAGTAATTCCAAAATTTGAAAATTCAAGAACATTGAAAAATTTCAAAACTCAAAAACAATAGAAAAACAAAAATGAGTTTCCTGGCGAGCAAAAGAGAAAATGATAGTACATCAATGGACTGTCTAAACCTTTTTAAACTGAAATGCAAAATGAAAAATGTTAAGCAGCTCTATATTAGATGTATCGGTAGGCTCACAATCATCTTAAAGTGTGCAGGATGATATAAACCTAAATCGACTAAAGACCAGGTGGGAACCACTCATTGGCATATGGTCTTAGTACCGAAATTTTGTTTGAGAGATTGTCAAGGTTCTGAGATATGTGGTCTTTATGCTGTTTATCATCTGGGTATCATGGTTGTTTATTTTACCGAAACAAACGAAGACGAAGTCTAGATCTTCCATTATACCATACATACGTGTACATACTGCATACGACATCAATAAGTGATCAACAATCACATGTCCACAAGTCAAGTGATAATATATCACATTTATCCGGGAGTTAAGTTCGTCTCTTTGCTGTACGAAAGTACTGACCTGTTCACGGACTTGCTCCGGTGCCCTTCATGCATCAATAAGTGATTCTATCACAAAGGGCTTGTTTTCAATCAAAATAAGTGAGTTTCTCACATTTTCATATACGTCAAAACAGATGATAAATGGTATACTCACCAGTAAGATGAACCCTCATGCATACCTTGATACAGGAATGTGTCGTGATATGGATGAACATCGGTCGGTAAGTATAAATCATACCCTAACGTATCCCCTCGCCATGATTACATATGATAAGTTGAGCTTATGTGGATAATAATACCGATAATCGTTATAGGATGTTTATCAACATGTTAACAATAAGAACAACAAGAGCGTTTTGGCATGACCGTACACTGATATGATTCTCTTACCCTCGAAACTCGCAAAAAGAATGTTTGTATGTATTTACTTTTCTTAGTTTCTGCAACTCTGTATATATTTATTTACTGCTTTCAGTCTTTAAATTTGAAATATTCAAAATGCCAAAAAGATTTTAGGTGTGTTTTAATATTAACTTTATAAAAGCCAAAAAGATTTTATTTCTGCTTTAGTTTTGATTAACCGATGTTGGAACTCAAGTCTTCGTTGCCTGAAATCTGATGAAAACCAAAACGACTGAATCTTCATAAACGGTCAGAGTTTGCAAGTTTTGAAAGTTAATAATCAAAATTGAAAAATCTGTTAACTTTTCAAACTAAATCGTCGGACGGTAGTTGAATGAAAAATGGTCACATGTGTGTCATTTGTTTAATGTTAACTATATTCCAAGCGTTTGTTCTCATTATGTGTTTAGCTTTCTTGAATGTGCAGAAGCTAAAGGCGAGGAGAACATGTTCGATGACAAGCTTCGGAATGAAGACACGACGTGAAGGCACTCAAATGATAAAGATGATCGAGTTGCCGCTGATCAATCACCAACACCAGAAGGATCTCAAGTATCGAAAATCAAAAGATTCACAAGCATAATCAAAGGGGGAGTTTATTGATACACTTCCTAAATGAAAGCGGGAGTTTGTTAATACACTTTCTACTTGCAACACGTGAAGACTTAGAAGTTCCTTTCCGAGAAAAAGAACCATCAAGAGTTGGAGAACGAGATTACAAACCTCGCGAGCAGCATCCAAGGTGGAGTTTGTTGATACATATTATGTGGATATGGCTCGGCTCGGTTCGACTCGGCTACGAAGTGAAGGCCGTAGTCAAGACATCCTCCTGTCTTGACTCGGTATGAGATTTTGTAGGTCCCCTATTCGTATGGATCTTCAACAGAATTGTCTTTCCAATCAAGAGTGCGGAATCCTCTTGATCAGAATAAGCAGAAAACGTGTAGGAAACAGGAACAGCAAGACACTTTCAAACCGGATTTCTATTGATTATCGATTACAAGAATTACAATCAATCAAACCCTAACCAACTATCAAATTCGTCCAAGCCTAAGCACTCTGACGAATTTGCTCTCAAACAATGTTCTGGCTGATTAACCTAAACCCTAAAGCCTAACCTTGTTTATATAACACAAGGTTTGCTAAACCCTAAACTAACACTCAAATTCGTCCAAGCTATAGGAGCTCTCACGAAAATCTCACACAAACTGTTTTGGCTGATTAACCTAAACCCTAAAGCCTAACCTTGTTTATATAACACAAGGTTGCAACATTAGGTTGGGTTTACTACATGGGCTAGGCCCAAATCGTCCCCCATCACCCAATGTGGGTTTTGTTTAGCCCAAACTCTATTAACTCACTAATACAAAGCTAAACCCGCTAACTGTTTATCGTTTAACTAATTACAAGATATCCAAACACCAAATCTAAGCTGTTGTCACAAACATGCACCAACAAACTCCCCCTTGACAATAGCTTCATAAAATAACTTTGTCTTCAGTCTTCTTGCAATCTTCATGTAGTCTTGCACTGTCTTTGGTCTTTGGATAGCTTCAGCTTCAACAGCTTCTGTCAGCAACAGACTCCCCCTAAGCTGATGCATCCAATCACCAAATCTTCAAAAACTTTAGCGTTTGAGTAAACTCCAGTTCAGCATTTGTAAAGCACTCTTCAATCTCTTCAACTTTGTCTGCAATATAGAAAGGAGGTTCTACCATGCATCCAATCAAACTCTCATCTTCACAGCAACTCATCACTTTAACTTCTCAGCAACACACAGCTTCAATCTGTATACTATAAAACAAACATCTCGAGAAACCATAAGAATTTTTCAACAAAGTTAAATAAATTATTGTTTTTCAAGAGATAGTTAAACTGTATCACAGATTAAGCATTTCCAATTTATCACTAACACGCAAAACTTTTTAATCACACACTCTATAACCCGCATGATTTAAAATTTTGAACTCACTTTCTAACACCGTCTCCCCCTATCAGTAACAATTCCTCCAAGAATAACAGTTCTCCGTACGTTAAGAATTTTAAACAGAAAAAGACACTATTTTTGGATTTTTATATTTTCTGAAAGCAATAAATACTCTATTTTTGTGAGAATCACTGGTAAGAAGATCATATCAGCACAATCAAACTGTTTCCACACTATTATATAATTCTTTATTTAATTTATCATGAAAAGCAGTCCAAGACGATTACCAGTATGTTTGTCCTCTTAAACAAAATGCATGAACATTTCAAGTACCATTACCATATGATATTAAGATAATTTTATTTACTGATATACTAGTGTGTCCCACTTCAGGATATACCCCCACGATCAAGGTATGCACAAAGATTCATCGTAGTAGGTGAGTATATTGAATTCATCCTGTAAGATATCCTGACAATGTCTCGGTCTGCATATAATCTGTTTTATCATGTTTTGATTGCTTAACAATGAACACCCAAATAAATACTAATCAAATCCTGGAAATATAAACAACACACTCTATCATGTAAGTATCTTCCCTACCACATATTTCACAAGTCCAATCCAGATTTCTGAAATCTTAACTGGGAATAGGTTGAGAAGAGAACAGAATAGATCTTTAGGAGAGATGGTATAATATACAGATCAAATGACTTTTATCAGTTTGATATAGGTTTCTTGGGTTTCATTTGGGCACTTGAGGCCTCTTTCGGGTGTATTAGATCTATAGCTCGACAACGTACAGCTAGGTCAGCATGTATCTGGATGCAGCAGAAGCTGTCGTTGCCTAGCACCTCCAGGTCAGCATATATCTGGATGCAGCAGAGGAGGTACACGACTTTTTTCAGAGAAGATTTCAGAATCAGATCAAAATTGTGTGTATCGGGACAACATACAGACATTCAAATAGAAATGAGCTAATTCCAAGTGACTTTCTTTCCTGGGGTCATGTACAATTTTAGTTCTAAACAGAAAGACAACCAAGATATCCCCAGATGAAATAACAGTATAAAGACCCAAAACTTTAGATTTTGGCAATCTATCAACGCAAGATTTAAGATCATTAAACCATACACCACTGATGTGTTCCCCACTCATATTCAGTTCAATTAGGTTTATATCACATTGGTAAGTTGATTATTCCATGCTTTTTGCCTACTGGTACATCGTATGATGAAGCTGCTATCACACTTAAGCAATTTAATTCAGTTCCAGTGTGACAGTCTAACTTGCTGATATACTATCATTTCTTCTTTTTCACACAGTGAACTCATTTTTGATTTTTCATTTTTTTTATGGTTTTGATTTTTCAATATTTTTTTTTTTGATTTTTTGTTAAGAAAAGCAGTAAACTATTTACAAAAATTCTTATGAAAAACCAGTTATTCAGGATTCCTCATCCCGTTGAGTTCGACTAAATGTTCAAAGCAAGCCCTGTCAAAAGCTTTAGTATAAAGATCTGCCAGGTTATCTTCTGTGTCAACTCGATGTAATTCAATTAGTCGTTTTTCAGCACAATCCCGTATAAAATGATGACGTATGTCAATATGTTTTGTGCGACTGTGTTTCACGGGATTATTAGTTATTGAAATCGTGGCATTATTGTCTATCATAATAGGAGTACGAGTGAAATCCAAACCGTAATCGCGCATCTGCTGTTGAATCCAGAGAACCTGAGAGCAGCAGCTACCCGCAGCAATATATTCAGCTTCACACGTAGATGTAGACACACAGGATTGCTTCTTGCATTGCCAAGACACGATCCTGCCTCCTAAGAACTGACAACCACCTGTTGTAGACTTTCTGTTCGACTTGCATCCCCCAAAGTCTGAGTCAGTGTAAGCGACAAAATTCGGATCACTATCAGCTGGATACCACAACCCAAGTTTAGGTTTCCCCTTCAAGTAACGAAGAATACGCTTCACTGCTTTCATGTGTGACTCTTTTGGATTCGCCTGATATCTGGCACACAAGCATACTGCAAACATAATGTCAGGTCTTGAAGCAGTCAAGTACATTAGAGAACCAATCATCGCCCTGTATTGAGTAGGATCAACGTCTTCAGTACTTTCATGATCTGGGCCAAGATTGTGATTTTCGCAAATGGGTGTGTTGAAAGTAGAGCAATCATTCATCTTGAACCGACTCAAGATGTCATACACATACTTTGTTTGATGAATAAACATCCCATCCTCCTTCTGTTCAACTTGTAATCCCAGAAAGTAAGACAGCTCACCCATAGCGCTCATTTCGAACTTGCTCTTCATCACCTGCTCAAACTCTTTACACATGCTCTCATCTGATGACCCAAAGATGATGTCATCCACGTACACCTGTACCAGCAGAAAATCTTCCTTCTTCCTCTTGATGAACAGTGTACTGTCAATCTGACCTCTTTCGAAACCATTCTTGATCAGATGTGTAGACAGTGTCTCGTACCACGCCCTGGGAGCTTGATGTAACCCATACAAAGCCTTATCAAGTTTGTACACTCGATCTGGATAATCTGGATCAACGAACCCATCTGGTTGTGAGACATACACCACTTCTTGGACTTTCCCGTAAAGAAATGCACTCTTCACGTCTAGTTGGTAAACTTTAAAGCCCTTGAATGTTGCGAAAGCTAGAAACAATCGAATTGCCTCCAACCTTGCCACTGGTGCAAACACTTCATTGTAGTCTATCCCTTCTTGCTGATTGAAACCTTTTACCACCAATCGAGCCTTGTTTCGCGTGACTATCCCTCTGTCATCCTTCTTGCACTTAAACACCCATTTAGTGCCTATCTCTCTCTCACCTTTAGGAAGGTCAACCAACTCCCAAACCTTCAACTTTGCAAACTGGGCCAATTCCTCTTGCATAGCTTCAACCCATGAATTGCCTTTAAGAGCCATATGAATGTTCTTTGGCTCCTCTTGGGAAATAAAGCAACTATACAAGCAATCGTTCACAATCCCAGTCTTCTCAATCGAAACAAATAAACCAGAATTCGCTGCTATGCTTCTTCTCGTCTGAACACCTGCATTAGGATCTCCTAGTATCATGTCAACTGGATGATCTCTATTTGCTCGTGTAGTAGCAACGGTATCAACTTCAAGATTATCACCCAGGTTTGATCCAACCTCCCCCTGAATGTTCTGATCTGCAAATGGATTAATGAAATCCTCCCCCTCAATGGGTTTAGAGTCACTATCACTTGAATCAGGATCAGCCGCACTTTGGGAAGTTTCTGGAGCATCTGTCATATCAACATTCGATCTAGGCATGAACTCGCCTTCATCGTCTCCACCAATCATTGTTTGAATCAACTGAGAATCATCTGCATTTGAAAACTCAGGAATATTAAATGAGTTAAAAGTGCTTTCATAATCATATAATATAGCTGGACCACTCGTTGATTGTTGAGGTTTGTATGAAGTAATTTCCACATTAAACACAACCTCAATTTTACCAGTTTTTAGATTAAAAACCCTTTTATTCGGTGCGCCAGGTACGTAACCTAGAAAGTAGCCTTCGTCAGCCACCTCACTGAATTTTTGTTTATCTTTATTACGCACAATAATGCAGGGTAATCCAAATGGTTCAAAGCCTTCTAAGTTTGGTTTCTTGTTAAACATTAATTCATGACATGTTTTGTTAAAACGTTTAACAGTCAAAACTTTGTTTAGGACATAGCAAGCTGTATTCACAGCTTCTCCCCAGAAAAGAACTGGTAGCTTTGAATCTGAAAGCATTGTCCTAGCGGCTTCAATCAACGTCCTGTTTTTCCTCTCAGCAACTCCATTTTGTTGAGGTGTATAAGGAGCAGAATATTGATGTTCAATTCCTTTTCGAAGACAGTAGAGATCCAGAACTCGATTCTTGAACTCCGTGCCATTATCACTCCTTATCCTCTTTATCCTTGCATCATGGACGTTTTCCAATTTCGTAAAAAGATCTATCAGCATCTCCGCCGTCTCATCTTTTGTACCTAAAAAGAAAACCCATGAATAACGTGAGTAATCATCAGTGACAACTAAACAATAGTACTTTCCACCTATGCTCCTTACGTTCACTGGACCGAATAAATCCATGTGAAGTAATTCATAAGGGGCATCTATGGAATTTACTGTTTTAGACTTATGAGGTTTCTTGTGTTGTTTTCCCTTTTGACATGGAAGACATTTATCTTCCACTTGAAACCTCTGCATTGGAACCCCTTTCACTAGCTCATTTTTAACAAGGTAATTCATTTTTCGATAGTGAATATGGGCCATGCGTCTATGCCACAACATCGATTCAGCTTCAGATGCTTTTGATAGTAAACACGCCACTACAGCAGTTGGATCCTTAGCACCCATGTCCATGACATAAGTGTCATTTCTCCTTGGCGCTCGCATCACTATCCAATCGTCCGGAATCTTCAAACCTGGTTTCAACACTAATGTTTCATTCTTGGTAAAATGGACCGAGTGACCCTTGTCGCAGACTTGTGACACGCTCATCAGATTGTGTTTAAGCTGCTCCACATAGTTCACTTTGTCCATTGTGATCTTCCCATTGGTCACCTTTCCTCGTCCTGTAATTCTACCACCTTTAGCACCCGCAAAATTCACCTTTCCACCATCATAATCTTCAAATTTAGTTAACAATCTCGCATCCCCCGTCATGTGCCTGGAGCAGCCACTATCAACATACCACAAGTTGATAATCCTCCTTAGCAGCTCCTGCACACACCAACCAAGAAATTAGTTAGATTGGGGGACCCAAGCCTTAATGGTCTTGGGTCGTCCAAATTCACCAACTACTGGAACATCCATCCAATATCCATTACTCCTAACTGGAGTCTTGGATCTCAGACCTGTTGATGGAATTTGATTTTGATTTCCATAAGGTCTCTGGTCCTGAGGGTTCCTAAATATATTTGGACTATTTGACCTTTGAAAATTTTGATTTTGAAACCTTGAGTTTTGATTCCAAGAAGCTTGATTGTTGTAATTTCTAAAGCCATTGTTATAAAAAGTTCGACCACCATTATTCTGGTATCGATTTTGATATTGACTTTGACTTCTGAAATTATTTGAATATCCATTAAAATTGTTCATTCTAGTTGAACTGCTTCTAGGTCTGTCAAATCTGCCTGGTGGAGATCTAGGCTGAAATCTTGGTTGATTTCTTTGAAAACGAGGAACTTGTGGAGTTCCTTTTTCAGCCTTATCTTCACCAACAGCAACATTCTCTGGTTGCTTAGCTGCAGATTTCTTTGGAGAATTTGCAACTTTCTCCTGTTTATCACCACTATTCTCTGGTGACTTCTCTCTCTTCCTCTCACTCACTTGTGCTTCACTCTTTTTGTTAGGACAGCAGCTAGCTACATGTCCCTTGGTGTGACATTTGAAGCACGATCTCTTATTCGAAGACTTCTTTTCTGAAGCCTTTGAACTAGATTCGGGTTTTTCTTCTGATGATGCCTTAGAAGGATTTGGTGCAGTTTGCTTAGTTTCAGAATTTTCTATGTTCTTGTTTTTAGCAAACTCTATATTAGATTCATTTTCAATAACAGCTGTTTCGTTTTTCATGTCACTTCCTTGAACAAAATTAACCTTTTTAACAAAAGTTGCATTGCTATTTTTAGGATGTGATGTATTCTTTTTCAAAACAGGTTTGCTGTTATTATCCTTCTTAGCATCAGCATTCTCAAACACATTTCCTTGACGTGACGTGGAACTACTTGGCAATGTTGACCCAAAGTCCATGAGCTCATCTTCATTAGGCAAGAAAGAATAGTCATGACTAACAGGAGGTGGAACTTCATTGAAACCATGAAATCCCACACTGGTTTTGTCATTACTTTTCTTCAAGCCACCCATCATGTGTTTCATAACAAAAGTAGAGTCCCTGAATTGACCTAATTTCTTTTCAAGTTCAACAATTCTTAGTTGTGCATCTGACAACTCTTTGCATTTATCAGAAATCTCTTTGTTTTCTCAGCCATCATGTCATGAGCTAAGTTTATGACTTGAAGTTTTTCATTTAGTTTACAGGTTACAGCTTCAATTTTAGTTTCATAACCTTTTATTTTCTTCAAGTATGACGATTCATTTCTTTTAGCAAAAAAATTTGCTTCTTTTATGGTAGACATCTCGCCCACCAGACTTTGGTTTTGTGTGGACAACCTGTCAACTTCACCCTGTAATTCACGACATTTTAAACACACAGAATTAGACTTTACCTCTCCTGTTTGTTTATCAAGGTTGGCCATTAGGGCCACAAGCTGAGCTTCCATTCTTTTATACTTAGCATCCTTTTCTTCAGCTTCCCGTTCCTGGTCAGACTTTTGTGTTTCCTTTTCAGCAACTGTTGTCTGATCAACCTTCTTTTCTTCAGCTTTATTCTCTATCTTCACCTCTGCCTCAGCATCACTTTTCTTCTCAACTTTAACATCATCTACTGTAGCTTCACCATCATCAATTTGCGTTATCTCTGCCATGAATGCCTGAGTGACATTGTCATCATTCTCCAAGTGAACACTCCAGTCATATGAACCTTCTCTAGCAGTAGAGATCAGCGCTCTCAAGTTAGAGTTGTTTGAAGCATTTCTATTGTTTGAACTCTGACTCGAAGTATCCTGCTTTTGTTTTTGACATTCCCTGGCGAAATGCCCATAACTTTGACAGTTGAAGCATCTCACTTTGGTCTTATCAAAACCAACAGTCTTTCCTATAAACTTTCTTCCAGTTCGGTTCATAAACCTCTTCACTCTTCTAGTAATCATGGCCATTTGCCACTGCAAATCCATATCTTCAAGATCATCAAGGTCAATCTGATCGTAATCTTCATCTAAAGTGGCAGGATCAGATATCTTCCCCTGAATGTAGTTTTCATATGAAGCAACAAATGAAGCAAGTAGAGCAAGATGCTCTTCAGCAGACTTCACACTCATTGGCATCGACTTAACACCACTACTCTGCTTAGAACCAGATGTTCTCTTAGCTCCTGTTGATCCACCTGAAGCAGCTACAAAACACACATCACCATCATCATTTACTGTGACCTGCTCATTTTCATGCGAGAGAAAAGCAGTGGCTGAGTCGCTAGAAGCATCATGAGATGAAGAAGATGTAAGCCCATTGTAGATCCCTGGATCTTGAACCTGATCATATCCAGTGTCCTTCTTCTTCTTCATGCTGAGCTCATAAGCTCTTAGCTTTCCAACCACTTCTTCTAGCTCCTTTGTGTCATAATCTGCTTCTCCTTTTATCATGAGAGTGTAGATATCCCATTTAGCAGGTAGAGCATCCAGCAGCTTGTCATTTTTCTCTATGTCAGTATAGCAATCTATGTCATAATTGTCTAATTCTGACATCAAATGATAGTATCGAGTGATGACGTCCTCAAGAGACTCGTTTTTCATGTACTTAAACACTGCAAACTGCTTCTTCAGTAAATCAACTTTGTTCTTCTTGACATCAGGATTTCCTTCATATCTCTTCTCTAGCGCATCCCACATTTCCTTTGAAGTAGTGTACTTCTTAAAGGTATGCTTGATGCCATCAGGTAAAGACATTTTAATGGCTGCCAAGGCTCTCTTTTCAGCCTCATACATTTTCTTCTATTCAGCATCCATATCAACATAAGCAGTTACACGTTGTCTTCCCTCAAAGTCATGAGTTGGGTTCGCATACCCATCGTCTATACATATCCACATACGAGTGTCCTGGTACTCAACAAAGGATTGAAACCGATCCTTCCATGTCAAGTAGTTCTCCACCTTCATCATCTTAGGTGGTTTGTTCGTTGAGCCTACCTCATGTTCCATTCTTAAGAGTTCGTTCAATTTAGACATGTTCGACATTTTAACTTAATCAGACTGGTAAAACCGTACAAAAATTTTTCGAAGACAGTGGTTACCAAATTACACCGTTAGAATCGTATCGAAAAAACGAGTCTAATGATAAAAATTTTTCGAAGACAGTGGTTACCAAATTTTTTATTTTTATTTTTTTTGTCCTAAAAATACGAGGAATACAACGGTGCAAACGGTTCTGTCTAACGAGCTACGGATCAATTTCTATTTGCAAAACACTGAAATTTTATCGACGCTTGCCAACTGAAATTCTACCACTTTAAATTTGCTGATAATTTCGCTGACTAGGCTGTTAATTTCGCTGGTTTTTCTGTTAATTTCGCTGATCTGCTTAAATTCGCTGAAAAGTCAAGTTCGCTGCTTAAGTTCGCTGTCTCAATTTCGCGATTACGACGACCTGTAAAGTCGTCGAAAACCGTAATATTTTCGCTGTGGAAAATTTCACGGTTACCAAAGTCGCCTTTGGATTTAACTTCGCCGGTCACCGAGTAGTTAAGTCACAAATTCGCTGGTAAATATGCTGGATCAGTTAATTTCGCAGGTCTTGTAAATTCGCTGGTCTGTATTTCTGGAAACTTAATCTTTTCGAAAATTTTGATGATTCTATCTCTTCTCCAACACAAATCTGCAAAATCAAAACACCAAATCAGCACAATAATTTCGAAAATTATCAAGAACTGATCTAAAAACACGAAGAACACGAAGAACAGTCTTCGAATCTTCAAGTCTATCAGCTGAAAACTTCTCCAGAATCAGCAGAATCTGTCCAGAAATCCTGTAAAACACCAATCAAACAAACCAGAATATCAAAACAACCAACAAAATCGAAAATTTTATCAAGAATTTCGAAAATTTTCAAAACCCTAATTTTATCAGATTTCAAAAATTTCGAAATCTCCCTGTTTCTCCAAGAACAATTCTGAACCGAGCCTTCAAGAGCCTAACGCTCTGATACCAATTGTAGGTCCCCTATTCGTATGGATCTTCAACAGAATTGTCTTTCCAATCAAGAGTGCGGAATCCTCTTGATCAGAATAAGCAGAAAACGTGTAGGAAACAGGAACAGTAAGACACTTTCAAACCGGGTTTCTATTGATTATCGATTACAAGAATTACAATCAATCAAACCCTAACCAACTATCAAATTCGTCCAAGCCTAAGCACTCTCACGAATTTGCTCTCAAACAATGTTCTGGCTGATTAACCTAAACCCTAAAGCCTAACCTTGTTTATATAACACAAGGTTTGCTAAACCCTAAACTAACACTCAAATTCGTCCAAGCTATAGGAGCTCTCACGAAAATCTCACACAAACTGTTTTGGCTGATTAACCTAAACCCTAAAGCCTAACCTTGTTTATATAACACAAGGTTGCAACATTAGGCTGGGTTTACTACATGGGCTAGGCCCAAATCGTCCCCCATCACCCAATGTGGGTTTTGTTTAGCCCAAACTCTATTAACTCACTAATACAAAGCTAAACCCGCTAACTGTTTATCGTTTAACTAATTACAAGATATCCAAAGACCAAATCTAAGCTGTTGTCACAAACATGCACCAACAGATTTACTTTGTAAACATTTGTGTAAATGCAACTGCGTGTGTGCAGTTTGCATTTAGTATAGCTGTTGTGTTATATGTTTGTTACTTGGACCTTTGAAGAAGCCCAAGTGACAAAGCCAAGGCCCAATACATATGATGAAATCCCTTAGGCCCAAACACATGTGATGAAAACAGTATGGACGAAAACACCTTGTGATGAAATCCCTTTCTATGGTGAAATCCCTTTTATGGTGAAAACCAAATGGGACGAAATCAGGAGTGATTTCGTCTAGACCTTGATTTCGTCCATGTGTTTTCGTAGGCCACTGGTTTTCGTCACTATGTTACTATATATACACAGACAACATGCATAACACAGTTAGAGAAGTCTGAATAGATTTCGGAGAGAACACACACACACAACAGAGAGTTTATAGGTTTATCTTGTAAACATTGCATTGTAACCGTTTCAGAGTATTAATACATTGCGTGTTAATCATTGAATCTTTGTGTCTTGCGTGTTCGTAACTTGGTTTAACTTACCCGTTTGGATTCCGCACTCTCGGGTTTTTCGGAAAACAGGGAATAGAGGTTACTCGATCCTCCGGGTGGACCAACATGATTCAAGAGTTGAACGAGATGTTGTTTAGGTGTGGAATTGGTAACAAACCGTACTGAGTGAAAGAGGTATAGGGCTGCAAAAATAGGTGAGTAAAAAAACAGCGAAGATCAAGTTAGCAAGTGATTGAGCAAGAATCAATAGTAAAAATAGAGTCGGATCCGTGTGAATGATCAAGCAAGCGAGCTATGAACCTGTGTGTTTCAGTTAAGGAGAACAAGCCGACGTCAAGATTATGGGGGTGAATGTTGGATAATCTTGACGGGTTCGTTTCGGGTCATGGAAACGGGTCTTAAATAGGTCAGGGGTTAGTGTATTTAGTCACATGTTTTATGTGTTTAACTGATGGTAAAGTAGTTGGCTAGGTCATGGTTTAAGTTTCGTTGATTGAGTCAAGTAGTTGGTTGGTATTTTTCTTTATTTACCTAGCATGAGTATGTATTTATATGTGATGTTTAGCAATTAATGAAAGTGGGTTTTAAGCAGTAAAACAAATCTCCTTTCGTGAGTTTTTCTTGCGTGTGATTGAAGCTTGAAACCCAACATCCCACCCACCTATATAATTCGTATATGTACGTGGATGAATGCTTCAAACCTAATTCGATGAAATGTGACATAGAGATACACGAAAATATAATGTGAAAACTAACCTAAACATGTGTAGTTTGAAGTATATCATAAGCACATATGCACAACTACATAATTTTTTAGTCTTAGCAAACATACTAAATAAAGGGCCAGAAGGGTAATTAATAGATAAATAGTGTAAAAACAAGGGGTTAAAATGGAAAATCTCACATGAACGTACCATTATAAATCAAACCCTGATTCTCTATTTTATTCAGCGCCGCTTCTGAGTGCCACTGTTGGTAAACCCTAGGTTACCACTGCCGCTTCAGACGCATCTTCTGCCTCCAGTTGATGAAAGTAGCGTACGGTCTCAATGGTTAGTTATCTTCAGTTCTTGGTTTATATTGTTTTGTGCGGTTAATTATACTGACTGATTCCTGATGCAGGGAACTGAAGAATCCGTTTTAAATCTTGATAGCATGGTGATTGTTCATAGGAATCCATCACCATGCCGAAGATGAAATCTGCGAAAGTGATGCAGGTAACTAACCTAAAAACTGACATTTATGATTAACCTTATTTAAATATCTACAGATGTTTTTTGTATTGGAATCCTTTGTTGAACTAAGAAATATTACGATGAGCTTTTACACTTTCTCATGAATATAATAAATATTTATTGATAGAACTTCTAAGAATGATAATTCAAACAAGCCGGTAATATCTGAATATACTTTTGGTCTCTTTTCAGAACCATTCCATCAAATAATGGGTCCGTTTTCAGTTAGGCTTTTATTGGTTATGTATCTTTAAAAGGTTTTTGATGTTAACTATATTGATTGTAGAGTCAAAACTTATTTCCAACCCATTTATAGATATAATGGGTTAAATATACAAATTCTATAATTGTCGTTAATTTCTATTAAAGAAAAATGTTAGAAAATGAGTGAAAGTTATATTTTTACAGTTTTACTCAATCTGTATGCAAATAATGGTACTTTTCTATGTGTCATATAATTGATTATTTTGGGTTTTGTTCTTCTTGTTCTTGATGAGAGCTTTTTAACAAGCTAAAATGTGTCTACAACGGAGCTTCTTAATTTCAGTTGAAGACATTGCTTTGAATACGTTTACATTTATGTGGTGTTCAATTTATATATTTAGTCCTTCGTACGACGTTGTACTATATTTTACCATAGGTATAAAGGGAGTACCTTTACTATTACTATTACTATTGCTATTACTATTACTATTATTTAAATTGAAAAACACTCATTTTCCATACAGAAATTCCATCGCCCGTGCCCAGTATCCATGGACTGGTATACAACATTAGAAGGACAAGAAATTAAGTGCAATGGTTGTGGACCACAAGATGCAATATTGGTATGCATAACTATATGTTAGCCAAATATACAATCAAGTGTTGCAAAACTATGTAATCTGTGCTTAAATTCTTGAATTACTGAAATTGATTAGATTCTGGAATGTTAAAATGCAT